>OW679201.1:66987771-67454361 GCA_940337035.1 Agriotes lineatus | reverse complement strand
GCCGTATGATGCACAACTGTTGTAATGTTTTAGATCATGTATCACAGAAGTCCACATTTACTAAGCCTAAAACTATCTTTCCTATTTATATTACTTGTATGTTTTTCTATTTCTATGGCCCGTAATAATCCAAAATATGCTTGGTGTTCATCAACAAACACGATAATATCGACAATTCGAGTAAGCGCAAAAGCCCCTAACTGTATAAAATTTAAATTGTGTTACACAAATAAATACTTAAATACTTGTGCGAGAGAAGCTAAATGAATTAGGTAATGAATTTCAACACTGTGTTTCTTTTTATCATACACTTTTAATTTGAATTGTCGACTCCTTTATTAGATTAATTAAGAGGAATAGCTTGTAATATCAATTACAAAAATTTAAAAATGGTAAACTTATTTTGTCTTGCAATCAGTCTTCTGGTATACAACAGAAATGGTACCAAAGCTAGATATCGTAATTTCCTCAAAATATTTTACATTAGGTAGCACTAAGAAATTCTTAACTTCAAAACCATTTATCTACTACTTTGCATAATCAAACAAGATCTCAGTATTCAAAGTACCAGGCACTTTAGACACCAACTACTATGGTCATATGGCCGAAGATGTACTTAAAAATTTTGCCGAGAAGTACTTCAAATCCTAGCAAGAGACCTTTCATATGCTGCACATTGTAGTAGCATGGGACCCGTGGCTTTACATCACTTCCGAATAATGGCATTCTGTAAAGGTTTGTATCGGCGTTTTTTTATAAAAAAAAAACTCATCGGCGCATAAAATCGAACTTTCGACAATTAGATCAGTAACCAAAATGCGGTACGCTGATACCTAATAAAGTACATCAGCATCATCACCAGGCTTAATGTTGTGGCAAGGTAATGTCGTATCTTTCAAGTCAGCTATGGTACACTACCCGGCACCACTCAATGAGTACTTACATTACTGATCAGCACCAAATGGCGACTACTAGAAGACTAGAGTACCATTACCTTCCTGTACGAAATGAAATATTTAACGGGAAATAATATTACTAACTCCACATAAAACTGTACCAAATAACAAATACGAAAGTAGGCAACAATTACCACACTGTTTGTGACAACACTTATCGTGTACATAATGCAGTTGCCGACATTGTACTGGCATTTGCATAGTTTCCGAGTTAGTGCTACACTGGGACATTTCCAACCAAATTACGACGTTTCAATTGTTTCAATTAATACTACTAAGTTCTTTAGACCATATGTTACGTATCAAACGGGTCACTGACTTGTTAATTTAATTTGCGCATAATTCACGCCATGTAAAATCTTTATTATTAGCGCAAGGTCGTTGTTAAATGCAGCGTTAGTAATTGGGTTTTAATCTGTTTTACTAGCAGCAGTGAGCACCTGTTTTAAATAATTAGCTTTGGTCTCGTTTGATCTAGCTTAGCAACAACGTAGCGCCTTTTCAACAAAATTCTGTGATTTGTGCTCCAAGTTTGAGCTCTTAGCTTCAGGTATCGTGGAAAATTATTTGTGGAAGCTTCGCTGGTATGCGGTTATTGAGCCTTGGACACTATACGGACATTTTTGACCGATGATCTTGAGACGGTTTATCATCATAGGACTTCTCGCCTGTAAATACAGGGTGAGTGCAATTGCTTCAATTCTAAGTGTGGTAACGCAATTGCAATGAGCTGAATTTTGCCCGGCAGTTTTACCGTTATCTGCAAGATTGCAGTGGAACAACGATACCGTTTGCTTTAGAATTTCACTGCAGACGTCATGCGGGGGTTGTGAAAGCTTCTGCGACCTATTCGACTTTAGAAGGCATCTCTGCAGCATGAAAGCCAAATTCTAATTTCTGCCTCATCACCTGAGGGCTCTGCTAATGACGTTTGCTGATGTCGACCTTCTGCCGCAGCAGTTTGGAGCCTGTTTGGAGGCCTTTCGTTTCACCTCATGCAAAAGCGTTAGATGTCAGATAAGTAATGCAACTTAATTATTTATGGTAATGAGATTTATATCGCAGAGACTCTGCTGTATTTAGTATATAATTGTACATCTTACTGGTTAAATATTATATTGTGTATTTGTATCGTGCTAATCACTGCTGTAATATCGCTAATCTGTGCTGTACCTTTCGAATGACTAACGCCTAATTAAGATTAATACATTTATGTACTGGTTTGTATAAGCAGCGTTGTTTAATAAATCCAATGCACATGTTTATTTCATTCAGTGTCTAATTTTGTTACTTATACCTTCTGTATTTCAGATATTGTGCTGTTGCATGTTGCAATAGTTTATACATTCCTGACCTATCTGAATGTATTTGTTATAATTGAAAAACTTGATGGCGCTTATTTGATTTGATAATTACATCATTTAAAGAACTGAATCTGTCTTCACTGAAGCTAGCACCAGCAAATATAATCTCGCAACTTTGCAAAATTTGAAAGAATTTAGGGAAACTTTAGTAAACAACTGCGGCGCTAACCAAATCGAGCAGCCACCAGTTACAGAACTAAGATGGGTCTTTTCGGATAAATCATAAAAGTTACTACTAAGACAGTTTGCTACACTTGAAAGTACAGATATAATACCACAAATGGCAGGATTTGGCACTGTCCGTGTCCATACTATTTAAAGGTTTCTTGACCTGATTTTAAACAGGTTTACCTTTAGATTTAATTTTTGGCTTATAATAGCGTTTAAGGAAATGATATGGATTTGAATATAAAGGAAATTTAACTTTATTTAATAAGATCGTTGATTATCAAAATTTATTTCGTCATATCGAAACCAATATCCTTCTGAGTAAACGTCAAACTGACTTTTTTTAAATAATAATTGTTACCTACTATTAAAATTTGCTTTTTTATTTACTACTAACTTCATTAATGAAATGGGAGATATGAAGCATCTTATCCAGGTGGGGTCATGTATTCAATTGTGGTGTAATAAATTAATTCAGTGGAATTTCCTTTCTATTCTATCTTATTCCCCGCTAAAGCAAATTTCATAGGTGACAGTTGTACAGTACAGTGGAACTTTTATATTCAATCAAACAGAACTTTGTGAACAAAACATTAACATTTCTCAGGTAAATATATTTTGTTAACTCTTAAATACAACTGGTTAGCTGATAAATATTGAAATATGGTCTTTTTACTTATACAAAATATTCTCACCTTTGACGACTAACTGTATTGCTTGCTGGAGATCTCGAGGCAGCTATGGCCGTCAATAAATTTACTGCAATCTTTCAATTACCCATGCAATAATTCCCTGATTTTGCTCTCCCAAATTAAGGTTATTGGAGAAGAATAGAAAAACATTGTACTCTATCTTCAACTAATTTGCATTATTTATTCTTGTATACCGGAACATTACAATTTCCCGTTTACAATTCTAACAAATTACATTCCGAAATGTTTATATAACACGTGTATGTCATACTGATCTGGGAAATACACTATCTGTAGTATAAATAAAAGAATTTCTAAGCAATGGGTCGACTTACAGTATTTCCTGTAGTGTCCCCTAGTTGACAATTAATAATTTTCGACATACTTAGAAATTTGAAATTTCCTTTAACACAGTTTCATTTAGATCTTAACATAAAAATAATATTATATTTACTACTACTGCTGCCTTTACTATGAGCAAATAAAAATAATGCAGCACCTTCAGGATAGCCCTGCACCCATGCCCTTCGTAGTTAGCTGGAGGCAGTTTTGGTTTGATTAATTGTCGTAAATCAACTTTCAATTTCTAGAGAGAATTTACCAGAGAAGCTATTTATTTTATGAAGTACCTCATCGAAAAGTGCTATAACTATTGCCACTATGTCTCTACATACTTCATCGACTATCAAAGAGCTTTTGATGACCTAATGATATAGAAATAGATCAAGGTGTCAGGACAACAATACTGGTTTCTAGAGTCAACTGGCTGAAGTCCGCATTATTATTGTCCATACATCTTTGAGCCTGCCTATAAGAATGTAACACAGCTGTCCATTATCAACAATACACATATGGAAGATATTATTGAGATATATCCACAAACTGAAACACGACGAATGAAGGCCAACGTCGCATCTCTACAACTATATGTTACGTTGATGATACACCAATTCTAGCTCATAATCTGAACCACCTGAAGGCAATTCTGGATCGATAGAACGAGTTCGGTGCAGAGAACGAATAATAAGAAATTATTAAGTATCCCGATTTAAGTACTTTAGTTAATATTCATACGACAAACGACATAGTTACGAAGAAGTAAAGGTAGGAATTTACCAGCGGTTAGGGTAAAACAAGAATCCAACAAACTAAAGCTAAGCAAGGTATATAGGTTTGCATGTATTGACAAAACAAGAACAATAGAAACAACGCCTATTGCGACAATGTACTTTTCTACATCTCGCCCCTTTTTATAAAGTAATAAAGAGGGAGACGTAATTGTTAATTCATAGATTGTAAAATCTCTGTACAACTTTCGTTTAGGTACAGAACATACGAGTTTAACTGGTAGCATGGAGGGTTCTTTGCTTGAAATGAGAATGGACTATATGGTTCCGAAGTATCTCGTAAGGTCACTTGTCGAGGTGATAATTCAAGATCATAAAGAGTGGAAAAGAGCGCAACAGGATATACCTCCTCGAAGCTTGCTCTGGTACACAGATGGTTCTAAGACTGACGCTAGTGTCGGTTCAGGAATTTATGGCGAAAGACAAAAAGAGAAGCTCGGCTTATCACTGGGTAAGCACGCGTCCGTATTTCAAACAGAAATGTGAGCTATTCTTCAGTGTGCGCGAGAAAATCAACGAAAAGCTTATAACCCTAACCGGATCTATATAACTTCGGATAGCTGGGCGGCCCTGCAAGCTCTCTAATATTTCTCATATTTCCTCAAAACTTTTAGTGGGAGTACCTAGAAGGACCCAATGACTTGGTAGAACAGAATATCGTGAGACTATTCTGGATACTAGCTCATTGTGATATAGCACTGAGAAAGCTGATGAACTAACAAGGCAGGGATCGACTGAAACTCACCTTGATCCCGAACCAGCCTTAGGAATTTTAAGACGTGCTATCCGAGGCTATGTAGGTGATTGGATCGGCAGTCAAAATGAAACATACTAGATTGACAGACAAGGGCAAAACCACATCAAGGCATCCATAAGAAGACCTTGCAAAAAGAGAGCTGCTGAACTACTTCTCATGGGTAAGGAGCAACTCAAAATAGGTCTACTAACAGGACTGTTAAGGAACACTCGGGCTTTTCGGACACGTCGAGTCCGGGTAGAACTCAGTCGGACCCGTCGGGTTGGAGTTCGGGTCCGGATATTTGATATTTTATGTTCAAACATATCTATATATCTAACTTCCTTTTGTTTTATCAATAAATTATTATCACAACCAACACATATTCTAATCATTAACCATTAATGGTGAAAAGAATATACAAAAGATAGTTATTTGTCTAAATTATATTTGGAAGAACAAATAAGTAATGTACTCGTAATACAAATAAGAAATAAGAAACTGAAATACATTTGACTAATATAATATATTAAAGTTAAATCATAAGAATCCATTCAACATAAGTACAATTTTACAAGTAGGTACATAATATTTTTAAAAAAAGTTGACTCGGGTCTTCCCCAGGTTTAGACCGGGTATCGGGTCCGAGTATTCCTAACTGGACTTGGCGGATCCGAGTTTGGGTACTCGGAACCAAAAAACCCTTCTTGTAGACTCTCCACTAAGGAAGCAAAAACCGCAATACGCGTTTTGTGTGTCTGATTTGCGCTAGGAAGAACACATTTTTGACCAGCCCAATATGGAGCCGAAGGACTTTGCTGCACACCCGCTGAAGGACCTATATTGTTTGATATAGGGAACAAAGATCACTGAATGGGTGTGACCCAATAATTCGGGTATGCACAATAAGCCTTTTAGGCTGCAGTGTTTCCGGAATCAGTAGACAGATGGGCCATGCAGGGAAAAAAGGGATTCAATTTGCAAGAACAACCTTCCTCAGAGTCAACAATAATATGCTCAGCCTTTCTTCATTTTTAAAACCTTCGGGAGGTTCTAAAATATTTTTATTTTAAACCAGGGGTAGTTTTTGTAAATTAAGATTAACTTGGCGGCATTAATAATCGTCTAAAATGTTAACACTAGCCTGTTGAAAACGTTACATGTAAAAAAAATGTTATAAATAACGCTAATGTTACCAATCAGCCCACAGTTTATTAAATTCTCGTTAAAATAATAGAACTGTTTCTAACATGACTAAGCTATTTTTCAATTCCAATCTTTGTAATCTGACGTTTCATTACGTATCGAACGCAGGGTATTATTAAAACCGCTTTAAAGCCCTGGCGATAACACACATTTCCTGCATTGACAAATTGGGCACTTTTTAGTGGCGTAAGTGTTGGTTGCTGTACTATTACTGCGTACGTGCTGATGCCATAAATCACTCTTCCAGCATTCGAAACTACCCGGTGGCTATGCAGGCCCTGGTTAATTTAGTGCGATACTTTTTGGTAAAACAACATACCGTAACTTTTTGCCCTACTTCGGTTTTAGCATAACAATCAGGTCAATAATTCATGGCAACCACCAAGGGAGCCGCCAGAAAGAAAAGAAAAACAAAATGCCGGTAGCCCGCACCTCACGTGGCTGTTAATATTAAAGTCGCTCTGATTCATTCCAGCGAATGCGCCGGCTCGTAAAAAATCGCGTGGCGATCAAAAATTTAAATGCTGTTTATGCGCACCAATTCCAATCGCACTGGAAACTTTTGGTAGTGCAATATTAATTTTCGCCGCCCAAGGGCACAGCTACGGCGAGCAATTAAAAAATTGGTATTTGCCGTGTGTCCGGCGACTAGGTTCAATGACGAGGTTCCTTTATCAAAGGCTGTTTGTCTTGAAACAACTACAGAACACATATATTTTATAGAAAGGCTTATACCCAAGGATCCTGCAAATATATTAGCATTACCGTATTCAAATTGGAATATTTGCAATGCTGGAAACCTGTATGACGATGTATTGAAACTGACATATGGCGAGCCAGCTTTTCCGATTTGCTGTTATCTCTGTTGATGCCGAATAAAGTGTATACTTAAAACATATTTTTCTATATCCTGTGTGATATTTTAATACCAGTATAAGAAACATTGTCTAAAAACTTAAATGTGGAAGATATAACAAAGGGCCATGGATAAGAACCCGGAAGGTGTAGAGCATGGACATATCCATTGAAGCTCTAATAGGACAAACAGGGTGACCTAAAACGTAAAAGTTTGAAAAGTTCCTAATGAATAACACTTGAGATTGTTGAAACACAAGAGCCATTCAGATTGAATGCATGAATGAGAACAAAAAATATGCAACAAAGGGCTATAACAATAATTAGACTCAACAGTGACCAAACATTATAGTAACCCAAAACAATATAAAAACTCCAAAGGGACAACTCAAGACGCAAAGACATGAATAGCTCAATGAAACTCAAAGAATTAAACACAGGGAGACGTAAAACCTAAAAAGTTAATAACAAATCTCATTCTGCATTGTTAAAATAGGATAAACTTAAGATTTAACGTCCAAAAAGCGTCACGCTTCGATTGCCTAATAGTTTTCCCGTCTTTCACATACTATATTGGCTGAGCTAGTACTAGCACCTTGGTGGCTAACTCTTTAAGGTCGTCCAACTCGTTTGAAAACTATTATTTATCCATTGTTAGGACGTAGCTAGGTCATGTCGTTAACTGTTTGCAGGCGCTCTTCACAAGTTTAGGAAACGTTTTATTAATTGCACTCTTGGATTCCCGTTTGTTAGCGTCTCTTGAACCGATCGCACCCGCGATATTTCATTGTTGATCTCTGCCTTAGCTGGGGGGCTTGTTTCACACTGACCTGTCATGGAAAATAGTGTACCTTAGATCACTCGCCCTATCGCGGATATTTATCGGTTAATTTAACGGGGAGTATGGGGTCTCTAGGCCTGGATTCACCGGCTAAATCTTCAGCACCCCCGAGTGTTTGTTTAAGTTTTACTTGTACTTCCACCGTACATACCAAATTTCTACTTGTGTGTTCATACCTTTATTAATCTCCTATGTTGGGTTTATGGCGCCACCGTAAAGTGATAGCTTAATAATTAACCTCTAAGTAGTACCAAGAAGCCTGTCAACCGCTTAAACGTTTTAGCTCATGTATTGTAGCTTGTAACAATATAATAGGTTGAATTCGTAGTCTTCGTCAGTGTAGTGCTTTCACCGAACATACAAATTTCTACTTGTGTGTTGGTACTTTTATTAAATTGCTGATATGTTTGGTTTATGGCGCCACCGTCAACTTATAATTGCTACCTAAATTCACCTCTACCTAGTAACAAGAAACCTGTTAACCGCTTAAACATATTAGCCCATGTAGCTTATAACAATATAATTGGTTGTATTCGTATTGTTTGCCTATAGCGCTGACTTTACCTGTAACCTAGTCGAGTGCTTATAATTAATTTGTTGTACGAGAATCGTCATCCTTAATGTAACATATTTACATTAACTTTGGTTTTATGTATTGCTGCTGCAAGAAATTTATATTAAAAATCTTCTTAGAACCTGTTTCGGGTCGTAGCGAATTTGACAACGTAGACTGTAATGACTTTAGCCAATAAACTTTCATCGCGGCTTGCTGATTTTAGAAAAGGGCCGCAGCTAGTCGTCCCTCCGATTCCTCCATGTAGCCTGAACCTTTGTGTCGTACGATTTGAAATTGGTCATAGTAATGGACTCTAATTATTCTTGGGCTTAATTAAAAATAACATTTGCCGTTCGTAGCAGTAGATAACAACCTACAAGGTTAAGACACGAGAAATATGAAGATTTAAATTGTGAATCAACAAAAAGGTACAACATAAGATATAGAAGAAGATAATTTGAAAGAATATAAAGAAACTAAAATGCAATTGCGCATACAAGTTGCTAACTAGAGAGAAAATTGGAATTGCTAGGAGATGGAGATATTAAGGACAAAGAAGGAGCACAGACAGACAGCAACAGAGATGATATGATGATGTAAAAGATGGCAGAATTAAAATAGTGCCAGATAGCTTACAGTATGGAAAAGTGGCAGCAAATGACCGAGGCTTATATAAAATATATAAAGAAGTAACATCAGGAGAACTAAGAAGACATCGAACATTTAGTAAATCATACAGATCTCAGTAGTGTAAAATATTGATGTCTTACAAAATTAAGAAACGAAGGATCTGAAAGGGTAAAACAACAGTACTGGAATAGTTAAAACACAAGTTTACTAAAGTGGCTCAATGCGATTCGTGGAATACGAAAACGTCAAAGGTTAAATAAGTATACATCGAAGGTAAAACCCCAGAATAAGAAGAATCAAACGTCCCTAGGCATCAAAATACGTCATTTTCAGAAATAGCAATCTTCTAGGATTAAAAGACTAACCTCCGAAGAGCTAATCCATGAGAACATTGAAATGCTATAACGAAAGGTTTAATAAAATAAAGAAGAACTATGAATAGACGCCGTATTGACTACTAACCGAAGCAACGTGACGACTTCAAAAGATCAAGATATGGAAATATTGGAGGAATAAAATAGTATTTCTACTTCCCCCGTCTAAATGACGAAGGAAGTATCGCAGTGGCAAAAAAATCGCTTTTTGAGATTTATTCAGATCTTGTCGCTTTACAATCCCTAGATGATGAAAAACAAATTTTCTCAATTCCGTCTGTTGGTCTCTCGTCTTTCTGTCCGTCTCTCTGTCTGTCTGTCTGTCTGTCTGTCTGTCTGTCAGTATAGCTGTCTATCTGTTGCCGGTATTACTCAAAAACTATTGTTGTGGGAGGACAATATTTGGCATGCATATTAATATCTTCTTGGCGCAAAACCTAAAAAATGTCGGTAAAACATTTACAAGTTGAGCACCATAAACAATAAAATACTTCTCGGTTTTACTTTAACTTAAGAACCATTACTTAAATAAAAGCAATATTTGCAGAGAGCTCAGTTTTTCACCCTTGATAAAGCACATACTTTAAACCCAACATACACAGCGTGAGCACCTTAAAAAATTAAATTTTGTTTATTTTTCCTTGAACTGAGAAATAATAGTAGTAGTAAATTGCACGTAGCTCTGGTTTTACCTTTGACGAAAGTGACCCAATAAATACAGGATAAATGTAAGAAATAAAATGTGGAACGAATAAGTGCGTTGCCTTTAATGTAGCTGCATCACGGAGGTTAGAAGCTATTCGGCTTTTGATTTAAATATCTAAAAATAAATTATTTGAAATAAGAATTATTGTCGCTGTGTATTTTAACCACTTTATCTTATGGACTGGAGTGGCGAGTTATGTATTAGGGGTGGCAGTTGCTATATTTGATCCCAACATTTTAATATCTGATTCCTTCTTGAACTTCTTAACGTTCAGAACTGGCGGGAAGTGTGGTTATAGCGTAGGCATTTGATAGTTGTTTTAAGTAACGATAGAAATAACTATAATTAGGGACTAATCCGCTTCAGACAGAAAATTGCTTTCCTGGATATGTTTTCTTATGCTACACATCTCCACCATAAAATTTTCTTATATGTTATAATCTGACCAATAGAGGTATTATCCGAATACGAACTGAACCTCCGTCGAAAGTACATGTGTTCGTGGGAGTTGTAGCATTCGAATAACACATACAGTGTGGACAACTTACCTAAATTATAGTTTAAAGCTATTCTCATCAATTAAAGTGCCGGTAATTTTGTTACTCAAATATTCCCACACAACAAACGGACCCCCGCGGGGAGGACTCCTTGTCGCATAACAGTGGGTAAGAGAGATAATCAAGAACTTTCACCTTCAGTAATTCAAAATAAAATATACTATTTTGAACCTACCAAACTTATCACAGCCATTATGTATTATTTTCAAACGATAGCATACAAAATGCGCAAAATATAATTTATCAAGGCAAATACGCCACAGCACTCAACCAGATGAACACCGACGAACAATCTAAGGCCGCAAGCTTATCACAAGATTGTAACGTTTCGCCCAGAGCGAACGGGTTTTTTTAAATTACAAATTAATTCGCGCGTTGTCCCATAGCTTATTCAACGTTACGTATCGGAATTTGAATCTTAGAAATACGTCATCGAGGAGGCGCAGGTCCCCGTTTGCGCCGTTATCTACTCAGAATGTCCGAAGTGGTTGCTAGATGCACGAAGCATGAAGAGGGGACATAAAAGCTGTTTCACGACCGTTCCAAGAGATTCCCTCCTGCATTTCCTCCAGAATTCCTTCCAGCATTCAAACTCAGCATTCATCCCAGATCATCCTCAATCCTGTCCGTCCCGTCTGATTAATAGAGAATTCCCCTAACACTTTGAAATCCTGCATCCTGAATTTACCTGTAGCTAAGTCGAACCGAAGACTCCAATCTAGGAGGCCGTGTTTCTAGCTAAAACCCGAACAAATCCCCGTCCTGGAAGCCAGTTGCTGGAGGCGACGACCTCACCGAGGACCGCTTCACTGGTTTGCCCCGTCAATATTATAACCTGAAGCCAGCCTAAATTTTAGCCCAAGCAATTTCCTCGAAGATATGTTGGAAACGAAGATTCGTTCACGAGGCCGTTTCGCATGCTTTTCGTAATAATTAAGCCAGCTACACAGCATAATTATACCCGCCCTGGCCGTGCCAGATTACATATTATTGAGGCCCGGCACATCGCTAACCTTAGAGGCCGTTTAAATTTGTTCTAAATATTTGTTGACTACAGAGGTTTACTCACCAATCAACCAAGTTCCTACAGCATCTCCGGAGGGCAAGCGCTGTGCGGACGTTTTCCCGACGTCCGCTCGAGACTCGAAGCCGAGCCCCAGTTGGAATCCACCGTCGACTTCTCATTCTATGGCATCTAGCACAAACACAGCACCCACTTCACAGGGGGTTTGCTGAATCTCCCGCACGACCCGGTGTTGTAAGTAAATAGCCCTGACATAGCCGAATTAACCTATATTTGCAGTTACACGTGCCTTTGACATTGTGACCAAGATACCCTGGGACTAATTTCGACGGCTCAACAACGCGGCCAGTAGCGTCCCGTCGATCTACCAGCGCACAAACTGTAGGGCCTCCAAACGCACCGATGCATGACGGGTTGCAGTGACGTCAGGTTTTCGCAACAGGACGTCTCGTATAACTACCAATTTTATTGTGAAATACATTTTACTGTATTTGTAAATACCTTACAACATACTTAAACTGTCTAAGATTATCCTGGTGTTTGTTTGCTGGTCTCATAGTGTATATCTGTCTGAACCAAATTAACTCCGACTGAAAGAGCTACCCGATGGGGATTAAGTAATTCATTAACCCTTATTAGTAGAAGGGCGGAATATTACAAGATAGTACTAAAATAAAATTACACCAATATTTTTGCACTACACTTCGCAACTAAAACAGCAAGAAATAATAAAGGCTTTCAAAGGGCAAACTAAAGGAGAATTCGAAATTTAAAAAGGAGCTAAGCTACGAATCAATTTAAGTACAATAGAAGACTATAGGAAAATGACTAAATTTTATAATGATAATAATGTTAGTTATCACACATTCAAAGACCCCGAAATAAACCACTTAACAGTTATAATTCGTAACCTCCCGGTCTCAATCACAACGGAGGAAGTACTTAAAGAGCTAAAAAATTTAAAATATCCGGTGCTAAAAGTTATAATAACGACAAAAAGCCAATACCACTATGTGCGGTAGATCTAGAAATTACTGAAAACGCTAAAGAAATTATGAAATTAACGAAAATTTAGTATAGCATAATAGCAGTTGAACCCAGAAGAAAATCAAAGGACATGCCTCAATGTAAGAAGTGCCAACGCTATGGCCACACCCGCAACTATTGCAGAATGGAACCCCGGTGTGTCAAGTGCACAGGTAGCCATTATTACACCAACTGTCCGAAAAAACCTAACGCATCCCCGCAATGCGTTAATTGTGAAGAGTTCCACCCTGCTAACTTTAAAGGATGCAGCTATTTCAAAAAAGTTAACCGGCAACCAAATGCACAAAACCAAAATCGTGCACAAGCATGGACCTCACCAGTTAGAACAAAAGCAACGATCGAGCAGAATACCTGTCGACAGAGCCAACAAGATGAACAAGATTATAATAGATTATTCCCCAGACTGCCAACAAAACTTAATAGAAACAACCGTTCAAATAGTAAAGAGACGCCACACCTGTTAACTACTGTTGTAACAAAGTTAATAAAACTACTCATACCACACCTTGACAAAATAATGCCCTGTCTTACAACGTTATTACCATTATTATCTTCCCATGGATCTAAGTAAAAGACAAATAATTAGTAGTATAACAATCCTAAATTGGAACGCCAACGGAATTAAAAAACAGCGAACCATATTAATAGAATTTATAGCAAGACATAATGTGGACGTGGCATGTATCACAGAAACACATATTTCTAGCACAGAAACATTTAAAGCACCAGGATAGCTTGTGTACAGAAAAGACAGAATTACACAAACTGCACCACGGGGCGTGTCTATTATGGTCAAACGCAAATTGTCTCATTACTCATAAGTTAATCTAGACCTAGAAAACCTAGAAACTGTAGCTGTAAAACTGGTACTAGAAAACGATACTCAGGTCACACTGCATGCAGCCTACAAGCAACCAAATAAGCGAATTTTGGAAGAGGACATAGACAAAATATTTAACACCAATGAACCAGTATTAGCAATAGCGGACATGAACTGCAAACTCACAGACTGGGGATGTAGGGCAAATAATCCGAATGGCGCGAGGCTAAACAATATCATGATAAATCACGGAATACAAATATCGATCCGATATAGACCTGATCACAAAGCCGATGTATTAGACGTTGCCCTGTTTAAAAATTTCTGCAAACCTATTTATCAAACTGTCCTGAACGAACTCGACTCAGATCACGTACCAGTTATTAGTTCATTCTACAATCCACCGCAACAAATCCCGGTAGTAGCCAAATTAATAGAAGGTAAAATAGACTGGAACATGTTTCATCATGCACTAGACAAAAATATCAAAAGCCCAGGACGTATTCACGCAACAGTTAACAGTACAACAATATACTGAAGCAGTGAAAGCCAGCATCTAACCAGCCCTAACTCCATTGAAACAAAAAAAGGCGTAGCTATCCACATACACCAGTAGAAATATTACATCAAATCAAATTGAAAAATAGAACTAGGCGTGAATGGCAAAAGACGCGTAGTCCACATCTTAAAGCACTAACTAATGAACTCACCCATAAAGTCAGAATGCAACTCGATAACTACAGCTATAGCTTGTACAACAGGTACATTGAAGAACTCCAACCCCGTGACGTCACAATGTGGCAGGCAACGAAGAAGTTAATAAGACAACCAAAGATAATACATCCATTGACAGCCAACAATCACACATACATTACCAATGAAGAAAAAAGCAACGCATTAGCATCACACCTTGAAGAAGTCTTCACACCTAATGACGCAACCATCACTCAAGACCTTTTGCAAGTAGTGAACAAAACTAATAATAATTACGCTAATCAGAACACGATCGAGAAACTGCAGAAACTAAGAAATGCATTACAAAACTACCTTACAAAAAATCCCCGGGACCGGATCTAATAACAAACAGCATATTGAAACAACTCACCATGAAATTTTGGTCTTTTTGGCAACAATCTTTAATGCTTGTCTTAGATTTAGATATTTTCCTAGCGAGTGGAAACACGCCCACATACTTCCATTTCACAAAAGTGGAAAAGATAAACACAGATTAGAAAGCTACCGTCCAATTAGTCTACTTTCAACCCTTTCAGAACTATTGGAAAACGTTATCTACACGCGACTTCAGTATGTACTGAATAAAGAAAATATAATACCCAATTATCAATTTGGTTTTAGGAAAAAATATTCGACAACCCGCCAATTGATAAGAATCACGAAAATAATTGAAAAAGGTTTTGAACACAAGGAATATACTGATAAAGTATGACATGATGGAATACGTTATTATAAAACCATTAAAATTGAAATACCAAACTACATCGTCAACATTATTACCTCATTTATTAAAGACAGAACATTTGCAGTTAGGGTAAATACAACACTTTCCAGGAGGACATTCAAGAACTAGTTTAAGCAGAATCCCAACCAGCAAGCAATTGTCCAGTTCAGAATTCCCGTGGCGTTATTTGGAAAGCACCAGTGTCCAAGAGGTCTCCGATAAAGGTAGATTTTCACAGGGAAAGCGATGGCGTAGGTCCAGAATTGTTCGACTTCTGTCTACGATGTGGAGATCCGTATTCGAGCCGTCCAGAGCCGTCCAGTTTCCAGAAAAATAGGTAGTGTCCGAAATGACGCCGAATTTTTCAGTTTTGTGCAGGATATGTAACAAAAACCTGTCGAGCGTCTCTTGCTACGTCACAGCTAGAAACGAACTTAGCAGTTGCTACGTCATAGAATTAATGCTTACCCGACGCCTCTTTGCCATTTTCGTGGTTTTAGAATTCAGTTTACGCTGTTTTGTGAACCACAGATCATCCTGCAGTTGAGTCAAATTTATAGGTTAGCTAAATGTCAGATGAAATTGTGCATTTTCTCTAAAGATTTGCGAGTATTTGTCATACAATAAGTTATTTATCATACTAAGTTTTTCTAAATTTTATGAATCTCCGACTCTGAACCAAGATTGCATCATGTCTACGGAGCTAGTCCCAAATTTAATGCAAATAGATAAAATACGAAAAGGGCAATAAACTATTTATTTGTTGTCATTTTTAGTACACTTTTTTAATTTGCCCTGAGTTTGGAGGTTGGCAATTTAATCCAATACATTTGATAAAAAGGTAATTTCCGTTGCCAGCATTTATTCTAAAATCCCTATATTTTATTATCACGAATAGGGCAGTGTTATTACAATACATGTCTATATACCTTCATAGCGTGTATGTGACGTTTAAGTAAACCATCTGGCTTTTACTTCTAGCTGGGATTGAGGGTGTAATTTTGGGATTACAGGTAGAAGCAAGACAAGCTCAGAGCAATCTGTATTGCAACCATAATCAAACTAAGATTAGAACGAGTTTTGTGCATTGGCGACTGAGTTAGCTAGCAAACAATTGGCAATTTAAATTGACAGTAATGTAGGATAGAGGCACACTAAATTAACCATTACAATTTCAAAACAACAGGTTCAAAAGTATTAAGAAAACCACGTTACCTGCAAGTTAGACCTTTCAAACAACATGATTCTTCTGATGAATCGATTTTTTCTAATGGAGTACAGTTTTTCTTAGCCATATAGGGTGCCTCAGTTAAAGTTAGCATAGATGAACATAGTTATTTGTGATTTACCAAAACTGTACGAAATAAAAAACTAGCGAGAATGAATTTATTACCACCTACAGCTAGTGCATATTGCCAAAGATTGAAGATGGATATTGGAAAATAGTCTGTTGGAGTGTAATATCTTGCTTTGGATTGTCTTTTAGAACTGTTCAAATGGTTGTGAAACTATGTGTAGCTGGACTCCATTGCCCACCAATTTGCGGTGACTGTCACGGGCAACCATGTTTGAATGTTGCTTCAGACCAGTGGCGTATTTATGGGGGGGGGGGTCCAAGGGGTCTGATACCCCCCCGTAGTTAACTTAAAATGGTAAATATTAAAAGCCTGGCTTCAGAATCTACTTTTCAAAAGTTTGGCATTTTGATTACGAATTCTTCGTAGATTCTTAGTAGAGATATTATTCACTCATCCCATAATTCACATAAGGCAACCAGTTTGTTGATGTGTCGTCTTTGTAGTCGACTTACTTTATCATCAAAGTGCATAGCTGTAATGATACTGTTGCTCTGATTGTAGCAAACGTTTCTTGAAATGACAAGAATATTGTTTGCTTCAAGGTTAGGAATTTTCAAAACTAGATTAGATTAAGTTTCGCTGTAAGACAATTGGCGTAATGTAGATTTAAGATCGCTAATTCTAGAAACAGTGTATTCTGCTGGTGAATACTTTTGCCTATTAATACCTTTCAACGAAAACATTCCTTACTCATTTGAAGAACTCTACCTGATGGTACCACCTTTGGAAGTCAAAATTGTACCTGCATTATCTCAAGTTAAAGGTTCCTCGTTTTTTTCTAAGTTACTCAACATGCCGATGTAAGTACTTCAGAGACATGCTATGATCCTTTCAGCCAGATGTTCCATCGCCATTTTCAGAAACAGCATACCTTTTTTGAGTTGGTTCCGTTAAAAACCTCTTAACAAAATTATCCCAAGTTTTATTTATAGCGTCCGAAAACAATTGATAGTGACGATACCGCTCTACAGACGTTTTGAAGACAAATCTTCTATTGTTTGGATCGTATTGTGACTTTGGAAGAAGTCATGTGGTGGAAATGCTCTAGTTCCTGTTCCCAAAGAAGTTTAATTATCAGAAGTGTACAAAAACGGCCTCACCTTCTGTAATTACTTAGAGCAAGATAAAACTTTGACAACAGTGTATTAGTTTTAAATTATTAAGCTTCGCAAATAATTGTGGAGGCGTGTTGCTCCTCTTGTAAGACAATGCACCTGCTCACAAGTTCCTGGGAACATCGAAAAGTTTTAAAATTTGTCCTTTGATTGATTGAACATTACCCATAGCTGGCTTTGTCTTCTTCGAAATGATCTGCAGAGATGTTCTGCGGCAAACTGGTTTGGAAATCAAGATCAAGATGGACGATCTTTTTGAAAAATATAGAATAACCACATAATTGGGGTACTAAATGTATCATCGATATTTCAGATATGTACCTTTCATGGCTTGGATCATAAGTAGAATGTTCGCTGGGTTTAGAACTATTGATTTTAATCACTATTAGTTTAAGAACTATTAGTTTAAGCACTATTAGTTTACGGCACTATTACTTTTTATTACTTTTTACGTATTAGTTATTAGGTATCGCTGTCTTCTTCAGAAAAAAGGTAAATGTTTTGGGGTAATTTCCGCTTTATGCGAGAATGAACGTTTATTGTTCCTAGATCGTAATGGTTGTGGGCAGTACTTTTGCGCAATTGAGTGATGTATTTTTTACAGAAGGTTTCGATAAGATCATTGATATACGGAACCCCTGGATTTGCTTATTTCTTATAAACCAAGGTGCACTTAAAACAGTTTGAGTACTTTCTTTTGCAAAGTTTTGTAGGTTGTTAAGGTGCGTTGCACTGGCGTTGCCCCATATCTGGCACCCATAGGTGAGTACGGATCGAATAACTGACATGTAAATTAGAATACCGCACTTAATCTTTAATGGCGATTTTTTGTTTATCACTGGGTATAACTGTATTAGTCGAGTATACGCCTCGTTCAGTTTTTTATTAAGGTGATATCCCCATTTAAGTGTCCTGTCTAGGTAGATACCCAGGTATTTTACTGCACTATTGCCACTGTTCCACTCTATTATCTGATTATTTAGTGTAATGTTTGACGGATTAGGTATTATTCTTAGCGTAAAAATGTTTGCTTCTGTCTTAGTTGGGTTTAACTGTAGCCGCCATTTGGTAAACCATTTGCTAATCATATCAAAGTTGTTATGAAGTTGCGCAATTGCCGTATCTAAGTTGCTACTTTGAGAAGCTATAACGGTGTCATCAGAAAACATACCGAGCACACTATTATCGGTTTCAGGGATGTCGTGGACAAAGATATTAGACAAAATTGGTCCGAGTAATGACCCTTGTGGGACACCTGAAATTGGTGTAATTGTTGAAGCTTCGGAGTTGATCACTGTAGAAAAGGTGCGATTAGTTAAGAAAGATCTAATTGTGTGAAGTAGGTAGCACGTGGTATTAATTTTCATTAGCTTATGAAGCAATCCTTCCGTCCACACTCGATCAAAAGCTTTTTGTACGACGAGGAAGACAGCGACAGTATATTTCTTTTGTTCATACCCTTTTTCTATAAATTCTATAATGCGGCTTAGCTGTTGAACTGTTGAGTACTTTTTGCGACAACCAAATTGAAATTTGGGTATAATGTTGTTCTCAGACACATGTTCAAGTAGGCGATTATATTTTGTTCTCTCAAATATTTTTGAAAGAGTTGGTAATAGGCTAATTGGTCGGTACCCGTTGATGTCAGTGGCCTTTTTGCCAGGTTTATGAAACAACAATGCATGGGCACACTTCCACGTATCAGGAAAATAGCCCGTTCTTAGACACGCATTAAAGATTGACGTTAGATACACTATTAATTTCATTGGTAAATTTGTAAGTAGAACATTTGGTATCTTATCATGCCCTGGAGATTTTCTATTAGGAAGCTTATCAATTATTGCTTAGATTTAATTTGCTTCTACTGGTAGTATCTGGTCTGGAAACAGTGGGAAGTTTTCCTTAATATCGTTATCAATTTCTTTGTGGAATTTGGATACCCTGTTCAGACATCATTGTGTATAGTCGCAACCCATCAGGATTGTTAACTCGGCATCCCCACGCCGTATGTTTACAATTCAGAAAAAAATACGGCGCGGCGTGGAGATTGAAACAACTAAAAACGTAAATTCACAAATTCATCATCCTATCAGCCGTAGCTGAACATGATACAAATGGAGCACTTTAGGGCAACCGCTAGAGTACCCTGCTACTTTTTATGAATGATCTTAAACTATAGACATAAAAAAACATACAATCAATATAACAAAGAAAATATTTCTAGACAAAGCCGGTAACGCACCGCCGTCTCCAAGCGTGCTGTACTCGAACATCAACTAGAATTACAACGTTCCTGGCACGAGAGTTTTAAATCTCGCCTACTTCTACCTAAGTGTATTAGATTAAATGGTAATTATGTGGGATGCCCTCTGATCAATTGTAACCTTCTCTGTGTTATCTTAAGAACTTATCAAAACCTCCTCGTATTACGAGTAATACAATCTCTATATTTTTATGTTGGTAACACCACTGATATCGTCGCTGTTATACCCCAAAAGTGACCTCGCAATAACCGCATTCTAAATATTATATTTAATTAGCGCCCTCTTTCGGCGAATGGTTCGGTCTCTGTGGCCGAAAGAAATCACGGGCGGCGGCTCCCGCTGGGATCCGTTCTGACGTGCTCGCCGTCTCCTCGGTTATTTTTGCCGATAACTACAACAAACGCGAGCAGCCGACCATGTTTACGCATCGGAATGGTTTCTTTGTCTCGGGAAATGATCGGAAGCAGGCGAGGGAGCGCTGTATAGGAAGAACAAGTACGTCCATTTGTGCCTCGGACAATTAATCCCACGCGGCCAAAGTTGGAACATCATCAGGTCTGAACATAAAAAGGTTTTTAACGTAGTGTCTGGGGATTGCAGGTGGAGGCGGAATTTTCCCGGCCATAATAAAGTAAATAGAACGGCGATAATGTATTAGTCCGACGACGTGTACCGTGTTCCCGAAACTTTTGGATCCATGTAAACACAACCCTCCGCTCGGAAAACATTTCGGCCAGAACTTCTGTCATTTGCCAAAGTCAACAAGTGCACACTTCCTCAGAAATTATGGCGAAAATTATTATTAATTTAATTAAATCTGCCGTCGCTATAAGCAGGTTGGATTTCTGTGATGAAACCGGAACGGAATTTAAATCTGCTCGGAGTTTGTTTTACGCCAGGTCACTTGAATCCCTAAATTTCAATAAATACAAAAGCTCGTTACCGACGTAGTAACATAACGATCTCTCTAAGGATATTAAAGTAGTTTCACATGCTTAATAGATTTCCTACTTTCAGACTTTTCAGACCTAATTTAAATTTTTCTATCAAAAACAAGATTCTTAACTAGAAAACAAGATTCTAACTTGTTAATATTGGAATTATGTTCGAGAGAAAAAAATCTAGGAATAGTAGGATAATTCTTGAGGGCGCATTAAAAGTAAAACCTGTTAGGGATTCGCTGAACACAATTTAAAGAAAACTTCGAAATGTAGTGATTGGTTATGGATACAAGATGGCTAAAGAGGAGCTTGTAATAATTTGCTCAGTTTACGAGGTCTTTACAATAGCTGATAATGAAAATGGCGGAGCCGGACATTTGGGCGCGGCCGTTTGGGCGCGGCCGTTCGGGCGCGGCCGTTTGGGCGCGAAGACACCTGGGCGCAGAGCCACTTGGGCGCGAGACATTTGGGCGCGAGGAAATTAATTAACGTATATTAGTATTAGCTAGCTTTACTATTCATAGGTCTGAAAATTTATTTTAAATAACGAAAATTGCCTAAAGCACGTTCAAGGAGGTGGCGGGCGGCAAAAATTTAGTATAGAAATATTAATTGTCAAAAATTAGAATATTATTAAAGCAATTTAAAAATTTTAACTTTCCGGTAAATACTAGCAAATCTTTTGCGGGGATTTATTACATTAAAATAATAAGTAACAAAGAATAAATGAATAGAGATTGGGTACAAACAGAGCTATTGATGAACCATCCAACCATTTGGAGATTCGTCGACAGCCTGAAAACTATTCAACGAAGGAGAGATGTTGCTTATGAACAGTTACTTGCGGGAAATGAGCCCACTGAAAAAAAAACAAAAATTTATCCAGGCTGAGAGAAAATAAAAAATTTGGTTAAAGATTATAATAATCAATATAATCATGTAGACGGCGTAAACAATAGGGACATTCTAGAATTTTTAAGAGGCATTTCGTACAATTATGAAATAAATGCGTGGATGCTTCTTGTTCATATTTTAAAAAATTGTATATATTTACTTTAAGAATAATATGTATTATAATGGTAAAAATGTTAAAAATACATTTAGATTATTAAAATTAATCTTTTTATATGATTATTTATTATTATTCTTATTTCTGCTTTTATCTTCAGTTAGTCGGTTCATAACATAACGAAAATAATTGATTACTTTAAAATTTAAGGTTTATTGTTAAGTATTATCATTATAAACAAAACTCGAAGTCGACTAGTTTCGGTCAAAACAGAACACATATTAGAAACATATTAAACATTAGAACCATCAATCGATTAAATATAGCACAGCATTATTCATTTATCAGCACAATAAATGAATTTTTATTTAAAATTATTTTCAACCCCTATATATAATCTATTTCCATCTTTATTTCAATTCAGAATTATTATTTCATATCTAACATAGGTACTGCCTTTTTTATGTATTCAGAATTATTTCAAAACTAATCTAATATTCTACCTTCTTTATTTTTATTCGGATTTATTTCAAAATTTATCTAATATAGGTACATACTACCACCTTATTTAAAATTAATCTCATAACGGTTTCAATAAATAATTAGATTATTCTTTTAATATTGTTTGATTAATTACATTAACTTCTCAGGATAAATAATGATTTAATAAATGTTTGTTTATTTATGCCAAATTGAAATTATTCACACTTAATGTGTTCCTGAATCCCAATGTTGACCCTTTCTCGCGCCCTAGTGTCTCGCGCCCAAGTGTCTCGCGCCCAAGTGTCTCGCGCCCAAGTGTCCCCGCGCCCAAACGGCCGCGCCCAGACGGCCGCGCCCAAACGGCCGCGCCCAAATGTCCTAGACCGTGAAAATGGCATGCAAAGACTGCTCCATTCATTTTATCTATCGCGAATAAAGTATAACATGGAAATCGCGTTAGAAAATACCAAAGCTCTGGTAGTCTCTAGGCAGCCAATACGTTGTAAACTTTTAGTAAACAATAAAATCGTAGAAAAAGCATTGTCTTTCAAATATCTAGAGCCTGAAATAACGCCGAACCAAAATAGAATAGAGGAAATAAGAAAACAAATTGATAAAGCAAGTAATGAGTTTCTTCCATTGTGTGGCTTGTGGTAGGAAGCCTGGTCTCAGAGTTTGCAGGTTGCGCGAGTGCCTCTGACGTAACCTAACGACTGTTACCGAAATTACAACCGGTACCAATGCCTTAACGTGTTCTCCGATGCACGACCAGTAATGACTAACTCTGCAGATGCAAGAGCCGAAGCAAGCAAAACAAATACCACGTTGCGAGTAGCTAAAATGTGATTGCTCTGAACTATAACTGGACATAAAGTGAGCGAGAGGATCAGAAACAATCAAATACGTCGAGAGTACGAGATAAAATCGGGTGGACCAGGCAAAGACGACGAGACTAGAACCGACCTATATCCAGGAAGCAATGTTGCACTTCAGCATCGCAAGACAATTAAAGTTAGTTAAAACAGGCTACAAGCCTATTCAAAAAAGTAGAACGGTTACATTTGAAACTTGTACTACTAGTCTTTTTTCGGTATTGATTTTTGGTAAAATTCTAACTCCCTTGTTACGGGATAAAACGAAATTTACGATAACGCCCCAGCCTATAACGGTATCTACAAAAAGCTACGATAAAGCTAAATGACTAACGCTTACAATAACCAGCCCATAACGTTGCCGGCTAAACTCCAGTGGGGCATGGGGTGGTCCAACAGGAGGTAACACAAGGGCAACGGCCTAATAACCGGTGCACAAATCTAAAATGATAGGGAGTCACCACAATTCCATCACGATAAAAGAGAATGCACAGGTAAACTCACTGAGGAATAATGGAAGCATATAACCAGTTCACCTTTCAACTTTATGCTTGGCAGTAATCTGGACAGCGAGCCGGTTTAGCATCATCGGACTTACCTTTTTAAAACCATTTGACCAACTGGCCAAACTCTTCTTACAGCTGTAAAATATAAACACACAAATCGCATGCACAATAACAAAGAAAACCACAGTCAAATTAACATGACATGTATTGACAGAATATTTGAATTAGAAAAAAACACATGTGAATATGTAATATACGAGTATATACTGCAGTTCGGTAAATTGCGCAACGTCTTAACCCATAAATTGGTAAATTCAACATTAACTCTGAAAACGACATGAACAGTAAACTAAAATCAAAAAGCGGTAATAAAGGCGAGGGCGAACTATATCAAGTAGCGGTTGTGACGCATGGCAAGGGCTACTGCATAAAGCTAAATAATAACTAGGTAAACTGAGGGTAAATGGAATGTAATGGCAGGTACACAACTGTAACGGTTTTACAAATGCAAAAGGTATACAGTAAAAGCTAAATAACCGAGACGTTGCAACAACCGTTCGATGACACGTCGAAACACACTGCATATATGTTAAGTTGTACACCAAGCGTTAATAAACGATACAAACGATACCTGTAAGGAGCTTGACTGTGCGGTAACTTGACGTCCCATGTTACTGTGTCGGCTACCGTCTCTAGATACTGCATAGACGAATCGAGAAGGAATACTGCTACAACTCAAGAGGCTATAGCGGACATATGGGGAATTTATTTTTTCATACGAGACGTAATGCGAAGATCGGACGGAAAGACAGAACGACAGCGATGGCTTCACCAACACATAACACTGCTAATGAGGTCCCAGAAAGGGATCCGTCTACTCGACGCGATATAGGAGTCTGCTACTAAACGGCAAATAGAAAACTCAAAAGGCTTACGGTAGTCTACAAACGACACCCCAAACGGTCACTCACGCCCATACAGCAATGTCCCCTAAAATGCGTAACGCACGGCCAAATGCATTGAAGCGGCGGAAATCCTAATAACGATTAAAACAGCGGCATTCGAAGGGCTGCACCACTTCAAAACTAACTGTTTCTTGCTGTAGCCGGGATCCGGCTCTGACTAAAAATGTAGCACCGGCCGAACGATCGATAATGTGGCGTGACAGCCGGAGTGTAGTTTTCTCGCTCCCATGGCTGTTGCTTCTTAAATTCACGTTACAGAACGTACAGGAATGCGGTTTGCAGACAGATCGATATTTGTAACAAGCGATAACTTCAGCGCGCCAACAAATTGGAAACGAGCTACGCAAAATGAGTGCATTTCAGAACCGATAGTTGTAAGCCAACAACCCAGCGGTGTGCGTTAGAAACGATTAAATTATTGTCTAAAACTCTACATGCTCAAATTCAGGCGAAATAATACGAAAGCCCATATACAAGTGGGGTCGTAATTTAGAAAATACGCTAATTAGCCGTACGTTTGTACAAAACTAAAAACACCCTAACACCATGTATTTGCATCTAGTAGAAAAAGCTTTCTACTTAACGTTACTTCAGATATGTACGTAATATTTAAGAGTAAACTTGGATTTTAGTTCACTGCCCCATGACAGATTAGTAATTTCTCTCTATTGCAGATAGACCAACTAATCTGTTCTGAAGTGAACTTCTTTTCCAGCACCTGTAATTTAATAAAATATGTATTTACGACAATTATTCGCAAACTTGCTAAATGATCTGCTGAAATTCAGTAGCATTCAGGGTTTCCGCTATAAAAAATAAATCTTCAACGTTGGAGTAGACTTTTCTTAAGTTTAATAATTATTAACATTTCCACGATATACTAATAGCGAACTAGCATTAGCAAGTTGAGTGTCCATAATGAATTTAACAAACAAACTAATAACTACTGACTACGTACTAGTATTTATTTGTGTGTTTTGTTGACACCCGTAAACACCACATTGTGAAGCTTGAAGTAAAACAATGTGTACAACTTGGATTTGTAAATACCTTTTAGATATCAATAACCATGGTGACCGATTTCATAGAAAGAGGAGAGCATCGAGTGGTGGCCACAAGGAAAGTGAATAGTTCCATCAACAGATGATTTGTAGGGAACAGAGAAACAAGTTAACGATTTACCGTACTTTATATACTATATATTCACAACATGCTGGTTTTAAAGTTCCATATCATAAATTTGTCTTGGTACGTCGCCATACGTGTGGAACGTACCATGAGTCCCACTCAACATGCTACCCATTTGTCACGCGGAAGTTGGCGCTTTGTCAGCTGCAAACATTTAAACACTACAATATTATACAGTAAAATAAAGACTATTACAAAGTCCTAGTAACGATCACAAATTCATCTATCTTCCTTTGCCAAGCTTAAAACAGCTAGCTAGTAACAAAACAGTTACATTAACCGATTCGAGAAAGTGAAACTGGTCTTATGCCAGGTTCGGGCGAGGAGCTGATAATCAATTGGCCATCGATCACCGAGCAGAGAGCTGTTCCGTAAACATAGCTGCTTGAGGCTTCTTGGGGTGCCAAATTTTGACAAACTACGACTTATGTTGGATATACTAAACCGCTCAAAGAGCAAAATATCCCTTTAACATTCCGAACCATGACCAGTTTGTGTGCCGCGAAATTGCAATCGATATCGGAAAGGATATATTTAAAGAAACCTCCACATCATCCCGCTGACGCCTCGTATATCAACATTCTGTATCTCTACGCAGTCCTGGAACAACGCATTGTTAACAGTGTGTGGAGTAACGCCGCTTGCTCGGAGTCAATCTTTGAATTGTCGGTCTTTATCCTTTATTCGGCAAGCAGACGCAACCCTGAAAAGTCTCCTATCATATCGCACATAGAACGACAGCAGTTTGCCAATTTCCTGTCTTGAGGTTACCCATTTTGTTGTTATCAAGTCGGCCGCGAACAACGGTTTCGATTATCGACCACGAGACAAACCTTGCCGACAAAGCAAGTTCAACCTGTTTTATTACATGTTTTGAATAAGCTCTACTCTGTGGAACTACATTGTATTGCCTGCTATGGTGTGGTTAATTTGACTTTAATTTTGGCAATGCTTTGCCACCTAAACCAATGAAGCATTCTCCCACAGCCTTGTGTTAGAACGGTCATAGAGCTCGGAAGGCCTAAGACGGCAACCCAACGATCACCAAGGTGAAGGTTTTTAAAGAAAACGTCAAACACTATTCCCACTCGAATGATAGCCTATAGTAATACGTTTAATGGCGACTGTGTTTTACCTAACGGGGCTTCTTTGGAGATGTTTTAAGGTTAGAGGAATACGACGAATGAAGTGGGTGTCCTCTGTTGAACACGTGTTGGACGTCGGGCGTTCTAACGATGCTGTTGGTATATTGGTGGCGCGTTTTTGCTACCTGGTAGAGCTTGCGGGAAGTTACAGACTGATCGCCTGCGAGCCAGGTATTGTAATAAGGTAAGTGCTATGCGGCCTCCGGATTTTGCTTTCAGATCTGTGTATTGACTTTGCCAAGTGCCCCAGTAGTCGCTAAATTTGTTCTTTGTGTTGATCTTTGCAGGTTACTGTCAAACCGCTGCGCTTGGTTTTCTTCGGTAAGGTAGTTGCGGCGTAGCCTGGGTTGACCCCGAGCTTCGGATTGGAATTGTGACCCCCGTTTTCAATGGCGTATCGTTGAAGGAATACCCAAGTGGGGAGCTGTGTTAGCCCACGACTTCCAACGGGCTTGATGGATGGCTATCGTGGGGCGAATTCCCAAGGGTAAACTTATGGAGAAGGTTTAAACGTTAGGGTTATAGCTACGGATTCTAGAAGTAGACAAACAAACGTTTGAATTGGGGGCACGATTGAAGCCGTTGTTCTCAATTCAAACGTTTAGGATATCGTGTAAGCTTTAAGAATAATTTGACTAACCTATGCAAACGTTTAGTATATCGGATAAGGATCTTTGACAGGTTCAGGTCAGGTTAGGTACAGGGCAGTTCTAGTTCTACACAAAAAAAAAACTGGAGTTAAAACTTTCTAGCACACATACCTGAATTGTATACACAAATGGCATACTGTAATTGGGAGTTTATTTGCTTGATGGTTAACACAGCCGGTACAGAAATACTCTTTATTACTTCAGGAAAGTTGAATTTCCAATTGAAATAGCATAATGTTATTTCGATTACCAAAAAATATTAATTTCTTAAATGAAGAAATAAAATTGCGTATACAAGTGACAAAGGGTAACTGAAATTCAGAAAAAGAATAATACGCTTTTCAAGTGAACACCGGCACAACTTTAGTAGATATTTGCATAAAAAATAGTCAAAATAGCTATGCATGTTCCTGGGTGGACACTTAAATTTTCTACATTAATGCCCAAAAGAATATATTGCGCTAATTTTCGATTCCAACTCATTATTTTGAAATTCGAATTGTTTCACGTAAAAACTAACGTCCAACAATTTAGTTTTAAATTAATTAAAACGGTAACGCACTCCCCAATTCACTAGTTCCGATGCAGTAGCTTTGTTCCTTACGTGTCGTGTATGGAAATGCAATAAAATGTCCGCAGAGCTTGTTCATCAGTTATTCACTTCCCTTGCAGGAACACGTAATAATAATAAACATCCCGGATAATTAAATTCCGGTGCTATAATTACGCCGTTTAGTATTTTAGTTCTATGTAATTACGTGATTGCTATGTGAGCTGAAATCCGAATTTTTTCAAAGGGCGCTTTTAGTACTTCGGCATTGCTGAATTAATATTACAAGTTCTCATTCCTCAGTTATGTCGCACAAACGCAATTTTTTCAAAGTTAGCGAAGAATCAATCAATAAATGTTGCTCAAAGACAACGTTTAATGTTTGTTGATTTGAAAAATTTTATTGCAAAACATTGCTTGGAACAATTTATTGTATTTAAGTACTAAGCGAGGGCGTCATAGATTTAAATTGTCAAAAACCAAGGTTAAAGCACTACACTCCTATTTGTCCATCTGAGAACCTGTGCGATTTAGCTCGGGGATTTGAATACTGAAACATTAAAACAGTATTCAAATCCCCGCGCAAAATCGCGCACTTTCTTCCTTCATCTAAAGATAAATTAAACGCTATGTCATCTAAAGGTGTTTATAGAGTCCCTTGCTCTTGTAATGCTGTATACATTAGTGAAACAGGTCGTTCAGTAAAAACTCGCATCTCTGAGCACCATCGCTGTCTCAGGTCGGCGAAGCCATTGAGATTTACAAACACCATAACAATCTCAATCGGGACGAAGGCTTTCCCTTTCCTTCCATGTGGAAAGTGCTAATTTCTAATCCCCGCCAACCGTCACTGAACCGCGATGGCAACTGCTGAACCGCAACGGCGCTTGCCTATAAATTCTCGCTTTTCTCCTTCTGATAGTTGAGTTTCGCCTCTGACGTGGTTAACACGTTGAGTTACCGTGCTCTTTTTGCTTTTCCTCCTGATGAAGCCCATTACGAAAGTGGGCGAGACGTTGAGATTTCGATCTCAATTATGACACGGTCCAATCCCAGAAGTCGTTTGTTACATACATATATTCTTTTATTTATATATTGTTTGTTTTATATACTGTTTGTGAAATAATGTTTGCTCATACTCATAGGCTTGAATTTGTTGTTAATAATAATTCATTTTTGTGTAATCTCCATTTGCTACTACGAAATATATATTTTCATTGTAGTTATACAAGGTGGCGCAAAAAGAACACATAGATTTCAAAAGAATGCAACTTTCTCAATTTTCCATCCAAAACAAATTTATTACTACGAAAATAATTTGTGATATATATATATATATATATATAGTTTTTATTGGAATACAAAATTATGTAATTGTGAAAGATTATGTCAGGAAGATTCACGTCCATTTTGCTGGACACACATATGGAGCCTCTCCTCAAAGTTAAGCATTACCCTCATCAACATTTCTTGGGGCACCGCCGCGGTTTCTTTACGAGTGGCAAGTTTGAATTTGTCTAGCGTAGGACTTTCGATTTGAAGTAACCCCACAAAAAGAAGTCGCAGGCCGACAAACCCGGTGACAGTGGGGGCCAGGGAACGTTGCCAAAACCCGAGATTACGTGGTTAGAAAACATTCGTCGGACAACTTTTATCGTGGCTCTTTGAAACAATTTTTTGGGTTTGCCTAATTGTTTCGCCAGTTATCCAATTATTTCAGGCTTAAGCTGTATATTTTTATTTGAATAATAAATCCTTTACATTTCGCATTCTTAAATTTTCCAAACCAGCGCATTTTGTACCTGGTTCGAGTTCTTTCTTTCGCGCGATGAACCCGCGCTATCTCTTATCAGAGTGCGAACCTTCCTTTGGGAACGAATTTTTCGTCCGAGCACTTGCTGTTCTCGCCTCGGCCCGCCGTGTTTGGCGTGGCTGAGGTTTAATTTTAATGAAGTCAAATTACGTGCGCTCAACTGATTTCTATGAGCTTTGTGTTCCTAAGGGCTGATTATGATCAGGTACGATGGCGCTTTTCTGTTTTGTTATTCGCATAGTAATTAAATTTTTTTTAGCTTTTAATTACCAGTTTTAACCACGAGTTTATTTCGGAGGCCAAGGCCCTAGCCTTATCGCATTTTCGACACCTGTTGGGTTCGGCGTATTTGCTGCCTTTTGAGGATGCTTCCGCAGCAATTTTCGGCGCATCCACGGCTATTTCAACAATGGTTGTAGCCGTTCACGTCCAGCTTATGTTTCGAGGTTAGTTAGTGCTACTCCAGGATTAAATATCAACTTATCTTCAATATCTGGATTTTACATTTATACATTTTAAACCCGTAATTATTTGGAATTTAAATTCACACAATTTAATACATGCTCTTGCTTTTTAAATTTGAATTTTTATGCTTATAGTTAATTATGCTGCAAATTTGATGTGTATTGACCCTCTGTAAAAGGTACAGTTACGCTTTTTTTATTTTCAATAGCCTAACAGAAGGTTTTATTAAATGACTGTGATAAGCTTATCCCACGAATAATTTGTTGTTAAAGTTATTAAGATAACCCGAAAGGGGTTCTTGATTTTATGTGTGTCGCAACCTTCAGTTAACGCACACAACTTTGTTATCACATTATTTGAATTTTAATTATCCTGATTATTTACTACTGACACTTCAAGACTTTTTATTATTTACTAATTAAACGCTAGTCACTTGCAGTTTATTTCCTCTAATTATTTGAAATCTTTTGATTTCTGGCGCCCATTTCCTTTCCTTTTTTTGAAGACATTCCAGGGTACACAGCTGATGATTTGAACCTACGATCCAAGGCCGCCGAAATTTGAGTTAGCTAGGGCCATCGCGGTAAGTAAAGAGTTTTCAGAGCTGCCGGGGTGTATAAACTGCCTGTTGGTGTATATGATTAATGATGACGATGGTAAATTAATAATTATAGTTCACTAAACTGTATAAGCTTAAAGAAAAGCAAATAGGAAAAATTTTAAAGTTCAAAGATGTGAGAGAATTGGTAAGGAACAACGAAAAAGTGGATAATAAAATTGGTGGGAAAATGGCGACAGCCGGAAAGACTGTCAACGCGATAAGGGCAATGTTTCTTGAAAAAAAAGAACGACGCAAAATTAGAAGTATACAAAGAAGTAATATCACCAGCATTCATATGTGGCTGTATATCGTTGGTCACTACAAGAAAGCAAAAGAACAGACTTGTTTTAGATAAATTGCAGGAAAGCCAAGAACATGCAGAGTTTCAAACGAAAAACATTTATGAAGGTTTTGAAGGTGAAAGCTCTGGATGCACAGGAAATACAGATGGGTTGGCTAAGACACGTTTCAAGGAACAGCAAGAAAAGCATCAGAAGTTCAACCTACAGGAAGACCCACAAGAGGCAGACCAAGGAAGACCTGAAAGGAGAAACCAAAGTCGGCAGAAGAGGCAACAGAGATAAAATGGGATCAAGTGAAGTCACACGTACAAGATAGAAGAAACTGAGCAGATGAATGCCACTGAATTGAATGGAAATGCACCAACTCCGGAAATGCTTCACACAAGGTAGAAAGGCAACGAATGAAGCAAGTAAACATTATAAAAAACGAAGAACAGTATCATAAATCCATTATAATTCTGATATTCTACGTGCACACTTTCAATGCAGCAAATTATTTCGTATTCAGATTCTAAATAGTTGAAAAATAGCTAAATAATAATTTTTCTATAAAGATTATTTTTGAATAAACCACTGTGATATTACAGCACTTACGTGTAGGTAGTTGACCACTAAACAATAGCGGTCGTCCCGTATCACGTTTTTGGATTTTTACGTTATTATTTTAACGAGTTTTCGGCCCCAGGCTGTCACGCAGCTCGTGGTCTGCGTGCCGATTGAAACGTCCTTTTTCCTGCAAAATACGGTGTAATCTTGTGCAATGAATGTGGCATACATGCGAAGAAGAAAAATCGCTGGTGACGCGGGCATCCGTTGTTTTTACCAGGTTCCTGAGGAAGTTACTCTAAAGATATCGAGGTGAATACTAGTAGCCGCTGGCCAAGCCGAGTGATCTAGTTTGTGGAGCAGGGGTGGTAACTTTGTTTGGGATTAAGCGAGGATTGTGGTCGTTAGATTTTTTCTGAAGTCGTCACTTTACGACACCTTGTACGCAGCTAAGGCGTAGTGGTGCCAGGTTACAAAAGGATAGTAGCCACGTCGTCGTCGTAGTGCCTATCTCCCTTATTTTTTATTTTTGAGGATCTATAACTCGGAACCATTCAATGGAATTCATCCCAACCCTGTTGAAGTTCCATCGTTACGTCGCCTTAATCAGCTCCAGGTTTAATCAACAGGCCAGGCAATAGAGGTGCTTTTGTTGTGCGATGGACGGGCATCTACTTTCGTAACTCAATAATGGCGCCAACGGGATTTTAAGGTATTTTGATTTCGCTACTTTGAACACTGTCGATAATATATCAAAAACATTTTTAATTTAATTTCTTCATTCCTTATATTATTTGGAAATACCAGTACTGATTTGCTCGTATCGGACTGACCATAATATTTAACCCAATTTTGCACTGTTCATTCCCTTCGTTTTTCAACAATAGAAGAGTACTTTAGAATTCATACATTTAGCGCTTTTTCTTCGTCTTTCATTGTCATTTAATCCTGAAACGGCCATTCTCTGTTTTGATTTTTCCTATTCTTCTGCTTTTATTCCTAGCGATATCATTCTAGTTCTTCTTTATAACAAAGGCTTACTTTTGTTTTTTTTGCACTCTTGATTACTACTGGGGCACTCTCTCTGGTGTGAAGGTAAGAGGGTTTATTCCCTGAGTTGTACCCTCTTTTTTTCACTTCAAATATTTGCTGCTAGAAGGAACTGTTGCGTCTCCGGATGTGGCAAGTCTTTGAGACGGAATTGCCACGATGGAAGACAATGAAAGACCGTGGAATAACTAAAGGATTAAGGATGAGAATTAAGTAGTTCATGTATTTTCCCAGACTAATTAAATCCTAGCCGAATCAAGCTAATATTTTAATACTTAATGCTTAGCATTGACATGTATATCGTTTGTGTGCAATTTTTTTGTCAAAATTACATAATAAGAGAAGCATTATTAAAAACGATATTTTAAGTTTAAATAACTTGCTTTTATGCACCTAATACTCTACTAAAATTAGTGCTATATTGTATATAGTGCTGTACTATTTTTAATTATTAATACTGTGCCCGATAGGTAAAATGATTTTTTAAATTATTTTAAACGACTCCGGCTCCCGGATGGTACTTTTATTCTAACCTTCTAATTAATAAATCGCTCTCATTCTCTTTCAAGGTTACGTCGCTTCATCCAAATTAAAACCACTATCGCTTGCTTTTGCATCATTGATTATTGAAGGTCCTATTTTAAATTAAACATTTTATTGTAAGCACACTGTATGCCGGTATTTAACTAATGGGATTTTAAAAGTATGTTATTTTTAACTAATCGGATTTACACAAAATGAAAGTGGTTTTCTGTCCTCGAAAATACATAAACAAGCTCCGAATTTTAATAAAATTGTTGATGACCACACAATTAACGTTGTTGGTACGCGATCATAATCAAACGTAAGTATTCCGCGCCTTAATACAAAACACTTCTACCCATGTCACAAACCGGAATTGAAGCTTTAAAGAGACGCCGATGAAGCACAATCACGAAACTTACACTTGTAGTTGGAAAATCTGACCTTTTGATGGTTTCTCTGCTGAAAATGGGGCTACCTGCCCCTCGCTCGAACACGATGCTCTGGACAACTCGTCATTGTTGGCCTGCAGTTAGCAAGACTCAAATCTGTGCTCGGACCCACTTGGCGATGGGCTGCAACTCTGGGACACTTTTTAAATCGCTTTCACGGAAGCTGAATGTCTCAAATGTAGGGCTACTCTGCACTACACGCATGCTTATACACTTGTACACATACTTAGAAAACTGGCTGGACCTCCGTAGAGTAATATTTAAATACCACCGCTTCCAGTGGACCAATTCCACACCTCGTATTTACCTGTGTGGAAGCCCAAATCAAGGGAAAACTTCCACAAGTGACCCAGGACATAATCACTCAATGAAATACTGCTTTTAGTTAACTTGGTTATTTATTAACACACATTTTGGGGCACCTTGGCAAAAACACAACCAAACCTCTTGGAGAAACCACCCAATTTTTTTTACAGTTTACTTTTTGTTGTAAGAAATTCCAAGCCTGATCTGATTTTAATTGGTTTTTAAACATTCTATAACTTTATCAATGACTTTCATGGCCTACGAAATTTTATAACAAATTTGATATTTAAATTATTACATTTACTGGACATCCTTATAATAAATATCTGTTTTGTTGATTAAGTTATTAATTACTAACGATTACCATTCGAAATATACAGCTACAGCTATGTGTTCATAGCGTCTAAATAACTTGCATTTATGCACCTAATACTCTTAAAATTAGTGCTATACGATATATATCTTGATGATTAGTACATGCTACACTATAGGTGTGAATAATTTATCTTCGTCAATTAAGGCCACCCTCAAAAAAACCTTTTATGACAGATTACGACCCTACTAGCATAGAGAGTCGAGTTAACCAACTAATATAATCACAAATTCCAATCTTGTTTCTAAATTATCGTCAATAGTTAATCCAACGCTCGTATGCGCATAAGGAAAAAAGAAAAAGGTAGAAGAAATGATGGAAAACCGTTTGTATTAAAAATTTCATGCATATTGGAAATTTATCCCTGTCTAAACTAAGAAGAGGTAATAAATGATACTAGTACAGCACTTCTACTTAAAAAAAAAACGTTGTAAATATCTTTTAACGTTTGCTAAGGCGTTTTGTCTCCACGGAGAACGATATAAACACTATTAATATTTCGCAGCTAAGAATTCAACAGTATAGCGATAATTAAAACTCGAGTTTCAGTTTTTGAGATTTAGAAGCTCGATGCAAAAGTTAGTCGTTGATAGCAGGTCTACCAAATTTGGTTTGATTTATTATAAGGTTGCGATTTATTTGTGAAATTTCTATCTCATTTTTACGGTATGACATAGTCCGTATAATTCAAACTTGATTCCAACAATACGACGTAATAAGTCAACAGGACAAGTTAGCACAAATTTAAAACAACTTAAAAAAAATGAAGTTACACGTTCGCAAACACCTCCACATTCCGTAATTCGCAACTTATCTTTTGCACAGCCAGTTTTGAGGACTGAACCCTTGCACAGGCGTTGTCATCTGTGTTGACTCACACGGCACCCTGTACATGCTCCTATGTAAATCCATATCATCCAGGCTGTTTAAACAAGCATGCAGTAACCTTGGAATAACCTTTCCAGCACTCGAATCTCGTTCCTCGGGCCAGGCATTCAAAAGTTAATAACAAAGGAGTACTCGAAGTGCTCGAAGTCGGGCTTCGGCTGGGCTTGCAGTGTTATTTCGCAGCACTTTAGCGACTCGCAGATCAGGAAAATCATATTAGAAGGTATTAATTGTGGCACTGATCGGAGTGGATGTTAGTGATTGAGCCTGTGTGTTTGTGATGCACGTACAAAGGCTTAATCAAGTTGTTAATTAATGCATTAGTCGGTGTAGATGGAGCTTAGCGCAAGAGGCTCGAATGGCAGGTTTTCAAAAAGCCCTTCGAGTGTATGGCGCTTGCAGGATTTACGTAACACTCCCTGATTATGGATTACTAGATTAGCTGATGGATATTAGTTGTTAATAGCAATGCTGGCGCCCAGCATAATGCATTTCCAGATGTCTCTCTTCGCTTATAATTCGATTGACAAGTATTCGATTACTCACACGAACTGATTTGCTTACGACAACACAACTTCGTCAAGGGAATGGTAATCTGATACAAATATTTAATGTACCTAGGGCTTCTCTTAACACATTAAGTATATGTACTTCTAGCTTTTAATAGAAATAAGCGTAGAAACTAACCTCATTGATCTATCTGCTATTATTTCAATTTATCTCTATCATTTTCAGTAGTGTTGGACATACGCCTTGCACACCGCTTTCCATCTTACTATGTCTATCATTTTTTTCTGCCTTGGGATTCCATCTGACTTCCTCAAATCTTCATCCTGTCTCATCTTAGGACTTACCTTGATTGCCTTGCCTGTTGGTAATCGCTAAACCGTTGTCTGCTTTGTTCATGTCTCATCTTTTAAACGAATAAAGCTTCTCATTCTTCCAACTACTTCTTCAATGTTACTTTTTTCAACTCACTTATTATTTTCTCATATAGTCTTTCAAACTGCACCCTACAATGACCCTTTCCATTGCTGTTTGAATTGTATCTATCATATGAGCAAAAAGAAAGCGTATGAAGGCTGCCTTTGAAACTTTGAAGTCATGTGTATTATAACACCAGAACATATAGAGCTGTCATTTGGCATTTCTTAAAAATGGAGGTTATGATGATCTTTTCCTATTTATTTTGCAAGCTTTGAACATATTTTCGTTGCGTTTGTTATAACTCCTGATCACGGTTATAATGACGTTGATATTGCCCACGGTCAGTCACTGTATATAATATGTCAGTGTCAAGGACTAGGTATAATTTCTGCTGATAGAATGTACACAGCTTCTAAATTTCAAAGGCATCTTTGATGAACTTCTACTTTGTTCATACTATATTTGCCAACCATATTAATTTTGTATTACTATATATTCTCTTTGTTATTATATTATCGTTCTCTTCGTTAAATTTTTTAGCAAAAGCATTTCGAATATTACACAAGAGGATATTCTCCTGCTGTATAATGTTTTGCTAACCTGATCTTATTTTAATTTTTATTATATTCTATTCGGATCCTTCTCCAGCACTACAGTTCTTAATAAAATATTACAATGTCATTTAGAATATCACCTCTCTCTGTCCGTACTACGCCTCTCTAGTAAAAAAGTCTTAGTATAGTAGTTCTCCCAGAGAATACTCGATTTTGAAATATTTGAAGTGAACGATTCCTTTAAATTTGTCTTGCTACTAGATTGAATTAGATGGTTTCATTGAAACGTAGAGCATTGTTGTCTTGATCCATATACTTTTAATTTATTAGTTTGTTACTCCAAAATTAACTTCCTGTACCCAACACATTTATATATTACTACTAATACTAAGAATTACACACAAATTAATAAGAAATGTTCACATTTCTTATAAAAAACAAGTCTAACTAATAATAGACCTAAATACTCAAGCACCAAGCGAATAACTGTTTCTACTCTGCATTTGCGGGACTAGGTATAATGCTAATCTATTCGCACAAATCTGTCTTTTCTACGGACTTATATTAATTATCAATAACCCACAAAGTCGACAGCTGTTTCTTGGACGTGTTTATGCTACTAGCCTGCTGTGAAGATCCTCAAGCGCCTTGCATCATGACCAATATTATTAAATCGCCAGCAGACCGCTGCTTTACCGATGCCTTTGTGTTTACAACCTACAGCGCATATGCTCAAGCGTAGAGTGCATCGAATACAAGAAAGCGTGTACGTAACCACCTTGACGCTCAATGACTCACTCGTACTGTATTGCGATGGCGGCTCTCGAACGAGTATCTACCTGCAGTGATGAGTAATAAATTCCAGTTGCCAAATACCTGAACAGGCTTCTCGTATATCTATATTTGCGTGCTAACGGGGTAAACGCTTCACCAACGATTTCGATAGGCCAATTATTTTTTGTACCCAGAGTTCTCCAACTAATACAGAAAGTGCTGCTGAGTCACACCTTTCTTCTTCTTCTTCTTCAGGTGCCATCTTCTAACGAAAGTCGGCTATCATCGTGGCAATCCTAACTCTGTTAACTGCTGCTCTAAACAATTCGACGGAACTGCAACTGTACCACTCTCTAAGATTCTTCAACCAAGAGCCTCGTCTCCGCCCTACGTTTCTCTTTCCGCAAATCTTGTCCTGCATGATTATATGGAGTAACGAGTACTTTTTTCCTCTTATAACATGTGCAAGGTATTCTAGTTTTCTTCTTTTTATGGTGTTAATAACTTCTACCTGTTTGCTCATACGATTGAGTACTTCTACGTTGGTGACTCGATCCGTCAAGGGTATTTTTAATATGCGTCTATAAGTCCACTTTTCGAAAGCCTCAACTCTTCTCTCATCTGTGTTTTTCATCGTCCAGGCTTCCATTCCATAAAGTAATGTTGAGAAAACATAACATCTTGCCATTCTCATTCTAAGCGAAAGATTTAAATTCTTACTAGTTAGCATTTTTTTCATTTTTATAAAGGCATTTCTGGCTATTTCTATACGAGTTCGTATTTCTAAAGTTTGCTCTCCTGAATGCGTGAGCCATGTGCCTAAATATTTGTACTTATATATTCTTTCTATCTGTATATTATTAATAGTGAGATTGGCTTGCTTGTTCGGATTTTTTGTAAATACCATGAATCTGGTCTTTTGTAAATTCATTTTTAGGCCATACTCTTCACTCGCGTTGTTCACTCTTTCTGTCATTATTTGTAAGTCTCCAATGTTGTCCGCAATTATCACCGTGTCATCGGCGTAGCGAATATTATTCACTGGTTATCCATTTATAGTGACTCCAGCTTGTACATCGTTCAGTGCCTTTTGGAAAATAGCTTCCGAGTAGATATTAAATAGAAGCGGCGATAGTACACATCCCTGTCTTACGCCTCGCTGTATCTCTGTATTTTCTGACAGTTCGCTTTCCAGTCTGACGTTAGCTATTTGGTGCCAATAAAGGTTTTGCACTATTCTGATGTCTGCTGCGTCTATACCCTTTTCATTTAAGATGTTTATTAGGCATTCATGTTTGACTTTGTCGAATGCTTTTTCAAAATCGACAAAGCAAGTATATACGTCCTTATTCATGTCTAAGCTGCGTTGTACAAGAACATTAATGGCAAAGAGAGCTTCTCTGGTCGACATTCCATTTCTAAATCCAAACTGCGAGTCACTGATATTTTCTTCGATCTTTTGTGAATTCTGTTATGTATAACTTTTAAGAAGGTTTTTAGACAATGACTCATTAGGCTAATGGTTCTATATTCGTTGCATTCTCTTGCATTAGACTTCTTTGGTAGCGGGATGAAAGTTGAAACAAGCCAATCTTCTGGCAATATTCCTGTTTGATAAATGGTATTAAATAAATCAACTAGGCGTCGATGTTGTCTTCGTTGATTAACTTCAGTAGTTCTATAGGAATATCGTCTGGGCATGTGCTTTTTCCATTTTTGGAGTTCTTCAGTGCATACCAAACTTCTTGTTTTAATATTTTTAGACCCGCATGTTCTGTATTATTGTTTGCTTCTGGTCTTTGGTCTGCAAAAAGTTCTTCTATGTACTCTTTCCAACGTTTTAACTTGTTATGTATGTCTAGGATAATTTTCCCATCTTTGTCTTTTAGTGGTTGGTTTTTCTTCAAGTTGCCTGTTAATTCTTTTATTTTTCTGTGAAGATTGAATGCATCGTGTTTCTTTTGAAGGTCTTCTATTTCTGTACATTTGTCTGTTATCCATTTTTTCGTTGCCTCCTTGATTTTGCTCTTTATTTGCTTGTGTAGTTGTTGGTATTTTATTTTGTTATTTTTCACTTTTCTGCGTTCTTCCATGAGTTCTAATATTTCTTCTGTTACCCATTGTTGCTTTTTGTGGACTTTGTCTGGCGGAAGTGTACCCACACTTGCCCTTGTTATTGCTTTTTTGATATTTTCCCATTGTTGTTTGACGTTCTGTTGCGTTATGCCTTGTTTGTATAAACTTAAATTATTATTTATTTCTTTTCACACCTTTAAAATAAGTTTTTCCGGCGAACCCTTGTGCCCGCGGACAAAGGCACATATCCGCTCGGCAAAAATAAATCGACATCTTCGAACTTCAAACCTAACCGCATGCGGCACTTCAATGCAGCCTGCACTATTAGCTTCCATTTAAACTTTCTATATAAATACTGAATTCTTACAGCTGTCGCCGTTTCTCCGTTCCCAGTTTCCAGGTTCTTTTATTATAGCAATTCTCTTCATTTATATCTCTAGCTCTCATTGCTTCGTCTATCTCATCTCTCCAACTTCTCCTAGGCCTTCCTTTTTTCCTTCTTTTCGGAGGTACCCACTCTAATATTTTTCTCGGCCATCTGGCTTCGTCCATCCTTTTTCTATGCGCGAACCAAGTTAATTCACGTTTTTCGATTTCTTCTGTGATATTTCGGCCTATTTCCATGCTATATCTTGTGATATTCTACAACTTCTTCTAAGATAATCCATTTCTGTGGCCATCAATTTATTCTTATTTGCCTTGCTTATATCCCACACTTCCGCACCGTATGTTATTACACTTTGGACCATGCTTTTGTAGATTTGTTTTTTTGTATTCTTTCTGATGTTCCTATCCCATAAACTCGAGTTCAGAGCTCTTATCACTTTCTAATGGTGTCTAAATGTAATTATTATCATATACCTACTCACAGACAATACAAAACGAACAAGTACAAATCTTCTGTGTATTTAAATGGTGCTGCAAAACACACTCAAACGAGGAAGGCCAAGCTACTATTACACCCAAACTAGAAACTTCTCAATATTTCTATACCTTGCTTCTTCTGCGACTATCGTCACTTGTTTTTTACAGCGCCGTTCCATTATTCTATATTGTTCCAAGCCTCTTGCTTTGTTTTTTTTCTACAAATTTCGAGGCCTTCTCCTATCCTTTCCTTCAAGCCGTATCAATTTAAACAGCTTTTTGGCAATTTTTCTTATTTCAGCAGGTATACGTGTCACCTTAATCTTTTCTGGCGTAACTATTCTATCTAATTTAGCTTTTCAAGAGCATTAATGTCTGTGTTATGTACTAGTAATTTCTAAATCTTTCCAATTACTTTTTTCGCACTTCCGTGCAGCGTTAAGTTAGTAATTTTGACTTCATTGCTCTGTTGATCGTTGAAATTTTGCTCTACGGATTAATAGCTTTTCCCTATTGGTTCTTTTGTTAGTATATTAGTTTTCCTTGTGATATCATCATGCCATCATATACTGTTTAACCTCCTAATCGTTATTTGACTCTGCTTAACCTTTACTTAATTTTCTTTTCCAATCGGCCATTCGTATCGGATGTCGCACTCAAGTGTTAGAAGCTACCCCTTCCTCCTCCCCGAAGACATACAAATGGAAATAACTAACTCATCTCTCAAAATTAAAATAGTAGCAAACGTAAGATGTTGCAGTATTCCCATAACAAAATTTTTTTCGTTTAAATAGATTAGTAGCCTGTTCTTCCAGCTTAGCTTATCTTCTCGGATAAGGAAGAGCTTCTATGTAGTTCTTATAGTTACTTGCAATTTTCTGACTTAGTATCTCATTGACACTATTTGATTATCACAACCTATGCTTGTATATTGTGTTCCTTTTCTAGTTAATACTGCACATTTTATATATTTTGAGTTATATTATCACTCTTTTGTAATTTGTAACATCAACATGTTTATAGTGTCAAGCTCAGCTGCATAAAAATATTTCCAGCACGTTTTTGTTTGAATATTTGTTACCATTGTACTAATCGGTATATTATTTGTATTCTAACACAGAAGATAGAGTCTTCAAAGTGGTATTCCATTATAGTGAAGGTGTATTTAAAAATAATTATTGTTATGACTTGGCAGCATTTCGATTCTAAGGGAACCTGCTGAAGATAAGGTTGAGTTATGTTATAGCGGTTTGAAAGATTGACACCGCCCCTGGTTGAATGCCGGAGGAAGAACAAATTGGGTTGAACTACTTCACGCGTATAATTATCAGGGCACGACGGAGAAGCGAAGTACCTACTCTCAAATTAAGATGCGGAGGGTTTCGCTTTGTGTAGTGGGATTGCCTTATAGGACCATTTTAAGGCAGTTGTGACAAAATCGGCATCTTAGACGGTTTCAGAAACTTTCTAGGCTTAATCCTGTATTGAAAGCTTTGTTCTCGTTTCGTTGGAGTATCGGAAAATATTTTTGTTTTGTACCTCATGTCGCAACCACCTCACTGGTTCTACTACCATTACTCTATATCGACGCCGTCCTAGCCTACAGCTGTATTTTCATTTCTTCGAACATAGGCCTGTGCAGTCAGAAAATGATCTTGCCTGTACATGCCAATCTATGCTTTTGCTCTGCCCGAAATTATGCCGGTTTCGCCTACCGCTTCCTGCCGTCGTTTGCAGTTAAGATTGAGTTAAGTTTACCTACTTCAATTGATTTAATATTGCTGGTGGTAAATTACCACCTGTATTCCATATGTTAGACAAATGCTTATATGAGATACTTACACACCATTTAGAAAAGTGTAGGAGAGGCATATGTACAGCAGTAGACACACAACGGTTGATAAAGATGAAATAGTTTAAAAGTTGGCCGCTCAACGAACCAGAATCTTGAGTACACCCCCCGATGGTGGTATAGATCATTGTCTGCAATCGGTGGTTGACTCGTCACTAAGCCGCAAAAACTGACTTGTGTAGCTTGTATACCGCCGTGACGCCAAGTGAGTACTTTTACATAGGAAGGGTGGAGCAAGTTGAGTTGAAAGCAGTATAACTCCATTAATATTTATTAGTGGCTATAGACAGTTCAGGTTCTATTGTTACTCACTTAAATGTATGGAATAAGCTTGCAACTAACAAATATGTATGTACAACAACAAATAGAAATAAATCGATCTCAAGGACAGGCTGGTACGTTGGCAACCCAGTTTACAGCTCAACTCGCCGGGTCGTAACCGTTTGGTGGTCGCTGGTTTGGTGGATATCCCGACAGTAGTCAGTAACGCGGCAAACCTAGAAAACAATTATTCCCGACTATAATTTGCTTGGAATAAAGTGAACAATTATTAGAATATGTTTGTATCTCAATGAACAGATAAATAATTACTCGAAACCGCTAACACATGTGCCTCAGCATTGCAAGTGTCTTCATATGCGAGCGGTAATGTTCCAAGTGTGTGATAATGGTGAGATATGTACCCACTCTGAGGTCTCACTTTACCAGTAATAATAAAACACCTACAGTCTCAAGGCCAAGAGCAGTTGCAAGAGTGCCAAAGGTCGTAAAACAGTAAAAAGTTGAACAAGTTTTCCCAAGTCACGTGTGGGTGTTTTGAACCCAGAAAATAAAGGAACAGTTTATTCTAGTATCGGGCTGTGTTAAGTGGTAAAATAATTTTTTTCTCGAATTTCGGCTTGGTGTTTGAAACCCAGAAAATAAAGGAACATATTATTCTCTCGGCGGGCAGCGTGAGGACATAAAACATCTTCTATCCCAGGTGTGTGTTTTAAACCCAAAAAATAAAGGAATATTTTATTCTGATGAATTAGGTTTATTTTACCTCGAGGTAAATAAATCCCGGAAGAATATTTTTTCTGGACAGTGGTACATCGGTGGAGTTGCTTTTATGGGATTACCAATTTAGAATCGTCGAAAAGTGTTCCAAGATTGCCCAGAAAAGTTACTGTTGCTTTAGCAGATTTTAATTGCTTGATCCTTGTACTAATGCTTGATAACCCTTTTCAACTACAAATTATTTTAATTCGCTTACTTTACATACAGCTCAATTTAGGACAACACTTAAGAGAAAAGTATTATATATCTAAGCACATCAGCCAAATATTTATTATTCTAGATATTAATGAGATTATTACAATATTCGTATCAAAACTGGCACCATTCATTTCTTGGGAAAAAAGCGATATATGTAGCTTCTTTGGCTTTAAAAACTACATCACTAAATATTCTATATTATTTATGACGGCTCATGAACCACCAACAAACAATTTCTTTAAACCTACATCGGTCCTCATATCATCCGCTTATGGATGCGTGCGTCTCTTCTTATGCTATTATTAATTCAGAATATCATTCCAGGAGGCAAAGTATTTACTGAATATTTCTACAATTCCATTAAACGATATAAATTGAATTATTTATTATATAAAAGGGAAGTAAAATGAATTAATATTTGACATTCCGTGGATTTTAACGATTCAAAAGGAATAATAGGAATTCTAAGGTAATTAACTTCTTCGTGGAAAATAATTTTTAAATCTATAATACTGTGCATATACTTTCTACAGCTCTGTGAATATTTTCCATTTTCCCACTTGCTTTTATGAAACACAAGCGCACTGTATGGAGCAAAAAATTGCAGACATCGTATTTCCTGGAAATTCAGAGACACCATACATAGAAATGAGTAAATGCCAGTGATATATAAACCTTACAAAGCTCGACCTGGAAAAGATTTCCAATTAAACTTAGAAAAGATAAAAAAACCAATAGCTGTGTTATTTGCAATAAAAGCCATTGTGTTGAGATATTGAAAACAACAACAAGGTAAAATTTTGTAAGTAAAGGTAAGTGAAACATTCGAAAGCTCTATGTGCTATATTGTAGAGGTTAGACATTAATTCAGTCCTTCAGTCTATGTATAACAGTTAGTTATATTATCTTTGACTAGTTCTTTATACTATCAGACCTATAAGTTTTCTACATTTTGAAAACATTTAACAAAGTGGAAAAATTAGTAGTATTTGAACGATTAAATAAATTTATGTACCCTGAAAATCGAATTTAACATTATATCGGAATTGGTCAAGAGAGCGACCTTCTAGAATATTTCAGGAGTAGAACAGGGGCACTTTTCCCCCACCACTTTTCATTTGATTCGCGGATTTCGCGGAATTATTCGCGGATTTCGCGGAATTTTCGCGGATTGACCCAATTAATTTCGCGGATTGATCTAATTAATTTTCGCGGTTTGATCTAATTAATCACATATGAAGTTTGATATGTAATTTACATATGTGCTACTGATTAAATTACGCATTAGCTTCCGATTAAATTACGCGCGGCCATTTTTAATTTGCTTCTGGAATTACGCGGCGGTGCGCATGAATGGATTAACCAGAGTTCCATTAACCCTACTTAGTAGAGGAAATTTTTCAGATTTTTTTTCTAAGTTCAATTTTTTGAATTTAAATCTCCCGGGTGTCCGCCATCTTGGTTTTCTGCGCGCGCACTTCTCACAGGTGTCGTTTTTAATTTTGAATTTTCGAGGAAATATTTGAATTTCAAACTGCTAAATCTTCCGTCTCCCTCAACGAAGCTGCTCTCTCTCTCTCTCATGCACGGAAGCCATTTTAATTTCGCGCGAATATTTGAATTTTAAATTTGTTCAGATTTTTTTTCTAAGTTCCTGTTTTGGTAGATTTATCTCTCTCTCTCTTCTGCTGTGCTAGTCTCTCTCTCTCTTGCAGTCACAGGATGGATGTTTAATTTAAAAAAATCTCTGGCGGACTTGGATTTGAACCCTCTACGTTTGCATACACATTGGGCCCACATCGATCGATGCCGCTAGACCACGGTGACTGCGTCATTTTTGTTCAATTTTCATCGTGTGTTGAATGAAAATGTCGTTTTTTGTATAATTTCAAGTGATATGATGACAGTTTTTGTATAATTTATGTGACATGATGTCGATTTTTGTGAAAATTTATGTGAGATGCTGTATGATTGCGTGATTTTATTCAAATTTTTGTTACTTTGGGGGTCAACACATACGTCTTTTCGTAATTTTTGCGTGTTTCTATTCAAATTTATTTTCATTTGTCGTCAACACAGACGTATTTTCGTAAAATTTTACTATTTTTCAATGAAAGTTGTATAAAAATATTGTTTTTTGTCATTTTTGCAGAATTTAATGTGACAAGATGCCGATTTTTATAAATTTTCATGGGAGATGCTGTCGATTTTCTAAAATTTTAAACGAAATGCTTTGGAAATTGCATGTTTTTATTCAAATATTAGTAATTGAAGCTATTTTTCACATACAAAGTATCGAAAATTCATATAAATTGAACTACGATTTCATAATTGTGTGATGTACTTTAAAAAATTACGGTTTATTTGTTAAACGTTTGCAAAATTATGCTTAGAAATAACTCTTAAAACTTTTTTACATCACTTTTCGGTACTATAAAGTCGCTTTGTAAAGATTTTCAACGAAATTGTGCGTTTTTATTCAAATTTTTGTTACTTTGGGGGTCAACACATACGTCTTTTCGTAATTTTTGCGTGTTTTTATTCAAATTTATTTTTATTTGTCGTCAACACAGACGTATTTTCGTAAAATTTTACTATTTTTCAATGAAAGTTGTATAAAAATATTGTTTTTTGTCGTTTTTGCAGAATTCAATGTGACAATATGCCGATTTTTATAAATTTTCTACGTATTTTCGTAATTTTGCGTGCTTTTATTCAAATTTATTTTAATTTGTCGTCAACACATACGTCTTTTCGTATATTTTTTACAAGAAAAAATGGTTTGACTTATATTTTTACAAGTATCCCTTGTCTTATTTGCAAACGATATTGAAAAGCTAATTTTTTCAACGAAATTGTCTGTTTTTATTCAAATTTATGGGGGACAACCATTCTTATACAATAAGACTCGGATATCTTCTGAACACGGTAGCTGAAAGCAACGCACCACCCTTTCTTACCTATATGAGTAAGAAAAAGATAGCCATACAAAAAATTATATTAGTAGGCATGTTTAGTTGACAAATGTCATAATTAAAATTAGTCAAGCCTTCTCCAATACTTGCTACTATGTTTATCTCTTTCTTTACGTATATCTTCTTGTTCATGTTATCTTATTGCTGATATATATAATTGTGACCGACAGGCAACGGCCTGTTAGGCCATTTGAAGATGACGAAATAGAAAGTTCTGCAGAGTCGGTGATATCACAGCAAATTCCATTGCGAATAATTACGCCTTTTATGTTTATCTTTTTCTTATTCAAGCAATACGTATTATCAGTATTTCAGGAATATACTAAAATAAAATTTGTAACTCGTTTTATATTACGATCTGCCTTTAGCTCTTATCGCCCATTTAATTTTTAAACTAGCTGTTGTAATTTATAAGCGGCTAAAACTCAGTCGAAAATAACATTTAAAATTTATTTATAATATGAATATGGAAGTGTAATTTCAGAACAGCTAAGTGGTACAATGTTCAAACCTTTAAAACCAAACAAAACACAGGCACCGACCTGTTTTAAAAAGGGAACTTAGACGGAAATTTCCTAAAGTAGGTAGGGACAATGAGGATCTCGTTAATCCAGCCATATAGCAGGCACAAATTATAAAATAATTAATAAGCTGTTACAAATCTAATTTTTTTTTAAATGTATCTACCTTTAAACACAATAAGCTATACACTCCAGTTCTTATAAATCATATTTCTCAAAAAATAGATTGTTTTAAATTCGGACAGCGTGACGGCAGAGCTGTGAAATGACGTTTTGTTCAAACCCTTTAAATCCCGTAGCGCTCCGTGGTCTAGCGGCATCGATCGATGTGAGCCCAATGTGTATGCAAATGTAGAGGGTTTAAATCCAAGTCCGCCAGAGATTTTTTTAAATTAAACATCCATCCTGTGACGGCAAGAGAGAGAGAGACAACCAGAGCAGAAGAGAGAGAGATTTAGCAGTTTGAAATTCAAATATTTTCGCGAAAATTCAAAATTAAAAACGACACCTGTGAGAAGTGCGCGCGCAGAAAACCAAGATGGCGGACACCCGGGAGATTTAAATTCAAAAAATTGAACTTAGAAAAAAATCTGAAAAATTTCCTATAGTAAGTAGGGTTAATGGAACTCTGGTTAATCCATTCATGCGCACCGCCGCGTAATTCCAGAAGCAAATTAAAAATGGCCGCACGTAATTTAATCGGAAGCTAATGCGTAATTTAATCAGTAGCACATATGTAAATTACATATTAAACTTCATATCTGATTAATTAGATCAAACCGCGAAAATTAATTAGATCAATCCGCGAAATTAATTGGGTCAATCCGCGAAAATTCCGCGAAATCCGCGAATAATTCCGCGAAATCCGCGAATCAAATAAAAAGTGGTGGGGGAAAGGTGCCCTTGTTCTACTTTCAGGTCAATAATCGAACATTTTACATATGGCAACAAATGGTTCGGTGGCTTGACTAATACTCCTAGACAAGCTAGAGTTTCTAAGTGTGAGGAGTTAGACAGTGTCGAATACAAATTCAATAGATGTTAGTATGTTAGCATTTTCCCGTTTAAAAATGCACTTATTTTATTTTATTTTAATAAAAACGGTAATTCATAAACTAAATTTTAATTTCTGCTTATTTTCGTATACTGCAGTTTTAATCTGGTTGAGTATTAATAGTATGATTCGATCTTAAGTGAAATCAACTGCAATTTTAGATTAGATTTCTTGAAAGTAAATCGTTACTTTAAATAAAGTAAAGGAGTAAGGTAAATTAATTCTGCGTATTAAGCCTACACATCTCCGATGATAAATAGATTTTCGTGGTGGTATTTTTCCCATCACATTACCTTGCAATAGCAAAAATTTGTTGTCACCTCTACTATTATTGGATTAAACTTCTTTGTTTTCAGGCACATCCACCCTTTACGCAGGTCTAATGGACCCCATTAAGCTTGCTGGAAAATAGCTGATAGCTGAATAAACGCATGAAAATAGAAACAAAAACTACAATTTTTAAAGTTACGATGAGATCACTTCTAGTATATGCTATGGCAATGATCCCACAAACATCAAAAATGCAACAAAAATTAAGACGCATAAATGAAAGCGGTGATTGAAAAAAATAATGCAATAATCTACAATCAGATATCCAGATTAGAGAAAAGTAGTCAATTTTGCTGATTTGCTTTATCTTTACAAATGTAGTACAAGGTACGGGTCATCAAAGGTAAGCTGCACATCAAAACAAATAAAAGCGATTTGCGAGTGAGTTAACATACACAGCAGTTTAAAAAAGTGCAATTATAAACAACAATAAATACTACCAACAACAATTTAAAGATGTAACGGGGACTAAATTAGGCTTTGTAGATGAAAATCATTCAACGCTCAAACTTATTCGTATAAGTATGAATGACGGCGAAAGCCCAATTTAAAACCCACGGGATTCTGAAGGAATCCAGACCGGAACTGCACAAAACAGATAAGGTACTGAAGCCACCGGATCGTTGTCTGTAGTATTCCTTTAGTTTTAACGCAAGGAAGATAAAACACATTACTCAGATTCATTTGGTTGAGTCCCCCCCCCCCCCCCAGGCTCACCCGAATAGTCAAGCAAGGCCGGCACAATACATCGGAAATTAAGCCCAATGGCACACAGAGAGCTAGATTGGAATATGAATTCTCGGCTGCAACAAGTTTAAGGCCATTGGCCTCATGTGAAATTGCAAAATCTTTTGTGAATAGCGAAGGGAGTTAAATGAATCTCCGAACCTGCGGCTAAGGAATGCACAAAATCAAGAAAGTATCAAACGCGGTACAATAGAAGCTCTAATCGACTTGCCCCAAATTAATTTGGGTCACGTGCAAATGGGCCACCACTGCGCAACCAGGATCTACCAGATATCGGCGTCAGAATAAACTTTCTCAAGAAACTGTCAACGCTGCTTAAACCTCTAACACCAGTAAGGCGGAATTCCATCATACGACGCCAACATGCTCGCAGAAACTCTGGACAGTTAAAAGGAAGCTAGCTGCCTGCCACCATTGCACAAAAGAAAAACAACGAGGAACCAATTCAAACCGTTATCGCCTCAACGCACTGATAAAACAAAATCAAAACAGCAGGGGCGCGCGCTAAACTCAAATTATGTGCCACAGACCTCGAAATTAAATAGACCATGCTCAAAGACCTGCGAAGTTATAAAGACGCACTCTGGCCGTAACATTATTCTTGCCATTTCCACCGGTAAGACGTTTAATATTTGTATTAAATTAATCATTTTAGATTGTAGATTCATCTTCAGAAGGGTCATTATTAGTGCTTGGTTTGTTACAGTGTCAGAAAGGTTTAATGCCAAAGCTTTCCTGCATGAGTCTATATTCTTTGAAGAAATACAGCTGATCTCATTAACGCTCTTCAATATTTGCTTAATTTCCGTAGTTCCAGTTGGATATGAAAAATATAGATTCGCATTTATAGATTCGGAAAAAAGTGTTGTCCATCGATCGACGTCAAAGTCAACGATATGTTAACGTGGCGACAGAGCAAAAAAAATTAATTTCTAGGATTACAAAGAAGAGTGGGAAGAAGAGGAAGGTGTTTACAGTTCCTAGACTCCGGATATAATCATACGCGATACAGAAATGGTTATTCGCCAAGGTATGTAGTACAGCATAGTAATGAAATTTTGTTGTTACAGAAGCGAGTCTTTTCCTGCAAAAATGCTATGCTAACGCTCTTGTACAACATCGTATTTAATTATTTCGTTTTGCGGACGACATCTTTTCCGAGAGAGGCTAATAAATAAAAATTAGCGGTTTGCAGTACGTTGCAAGCAGGCTGGTGCTAGTAAATTAATAATAATTAGGGCGGCAAGTACGCGCGAACAAAACGACGAATTTGTATTCTGTTTGATTGTGGCATAAGCGAAACCAATAAATCAAATTAAGTGCAGTTAATTATAGAATTGGTAAAACGGCGGCGCCCGCGACGCGGCGCTCCATTATTTGCGCAAGATTTGTAGTTCAACAGATTGCACTGATGTATTTATTTGCAGTTGTATTTGACCCACTCGAAAACTGTTGATAGATCGCGATCGGATCGCCATTTTATTGGCGAGGCAATTGATGGCGCTCGAGCTGCATCGCTTTAACCCTGCAAATTTCCGCTTCGGCCGATGAAAGTGCGCCTAGCGGTAATTAGCGATCCAGGTGAGGAAACGGCGGCGGCTTAACCACTGCAGCTAGAACACGTATTTTCCTTGATTGATTGTGAATTTCCATTACGCAAATGTACTTTTTACGTAGATGGTCATTAGGGGCGATTATTGTATTTGACAAGGCTAATAGGTTTTCAGCTCGCATTTACACAACACATTCCGGCTAAACGCCATTTTATTTCCATATGCGGGCATTAAAATCTGTAACGTAATAAAAAGTGCTGCACGGCATTACCCACAATGCGGGGGCGCTGGAAATAAAATCGACCAACTAAATTCCTTGCCTGCTGTTTCGGCATGTTACACCTTGCAACGCCAAAACCGATACGGACATCCCATTATCAGCTTTAAAGCATTGCCCTGTTGTGACTACTTCCACGCAACGGTTGACGTCACGGGGGTGAATTTGCGGTCCTTAGCAGACTTTTTACAGAAGCTTGAAGTTTTCTACACGCCACCCAATTACTATGCATAAACAAATTGAAGGAAACCGGAAGTCCCTCCTGTACAACTTTCACTACAATTTTTCTTATCTCACCTTAAATATTGTATTGATAAATTATAATTTCAAAGGTCTAAAGAAAGGCATTTGCTTTTAGTATTATTAGGTATGCAAATACAAAGCCTATTACTTAAATGCAAAGAAAATATAACCTGGGGATAGATTTACCGCAGACGCCCCTACTCTTAACAGCCTGGAAACCAACTGCGTACTGGAAATTGGAATCGCTTATCTTGAAAGTGTAAATGACAAGTAATCAAGCAAAAATGCCACCACCTAGCTACAGTGGGACACCGGTTCGGCTATACATAAATCGTAGATGTTTCTGTCCAAATTAATTTTGGAGGAACGTAGAAAGTAGGTAATTATTAATTGTTGGAAACCACTAAACTATGAATTCTTGATAATTGGCCTTCCCCAACCTGATATACAGTACAGACAAACACACTAAATATATACTAATGTATACTGGGCAAGTAAGAGTACTGGGAAATATATTCGACGGCTGTTGAATTAATTATTAAAAATGGCCCCAAAGGTCAAACAGTGTAACTTGTCAAACCTATTACACTGGTCACTACCCACTCTGTATATTGACAATATTCTAAGCCCCACTGAATGGGAGAAGCCTAAGGATGGTCGCCGATATTCCAATAACACATACCTTTAATTATACAGACAGGTAGGCTGTACTTACTAGAGTAGGGATACGAACATGAAATAGCAACAAGCTCCGTAGAATCTACCAAGAGAAAATAATAATTACAACTTAATCCAGTGTCAAGGATAACGACATGCAGGAAAAGAGAATATAAAGATTGAAGTAGTGTGTTGCAGAGGGGTCAGCCTGACAATTTACATGGTGCAATGGTAGAGCTTTCGGCAGACCGGAGGCACTATTACACCACGAGGATGGTCGCTGACACGACAATTTAACGATAAACGTTGACCCACGAAGATGTTCAAGCACTAGAACCGAAAATTCGCAATGGCCACGTACTACGTAATTGTTATGCGTATGTGAGCCGGCGCTTAACCCACTATATAAGAACCTAGCAACATGTTTAGGTTGTACAAATTTTAATAGAAGTCCTGTTAAATATCGACCAGTGCTTACGGCAGAACTAGTTTGTTTCACTGCATTGGCTCCGCGTATAATACATAGCTAAGAATCGCCTGCGCTCGTACGTCCGGTTTCCTTGCCGATTTGATGCCTCTCTAACTGCACTCTTAGTTGCTGGTGTCCGCTTTACACGACGTCATTTCACTCACGGGAGCAGATCATTGCAATACGCGCCGAATTTGTACCGGGTTCAAATTGTGTTCTTTTTATTTCTAGCATGTGTAGTCACTACCTTCCACATTGCAAAGGTCATCACCTGCTGCAAAGTATTATATTAGTATTCAACTTGTGATCGAAGAATCACGGCAATCTTTGTTGCTTCATCAACAACTTGGAAAACCCTGTTGTCCTAAAACTCACACCTTGAACCAAATTAATTCCACATTCTATGCAACTAAACGCCTTTGTGAGACATACTATATTTTTCCTTTTGGAGGTACTACTCTAAATAAAACGTTTACACAGTAGCCAAAAGCTAAATGACCGAATTTTGAAAATAATAAAATTAAGCTATCGTTGAAAATATCTAGATACGACCTGCGCTACCCCACAATCTGGACAGAATCGCAAAAGAATATGTTTTGGAAAGGTAAAATATTTTGTCGGAAGATGTTAAAGCTCTAGCCCCACGACTTTTTTTAGTTAACCGCATTTAACCTCTTCCAAATTTGAGACAGGGGGAAACCAAACACTACTTCAAGGTGATGCGTAAACCAGCCCTTCATCAACGGGAACCTAATTTTGTTGTAAAACAAGTATGCAATAGGACAAGGATGGGAAATTTAACGAGCTATCTATATCCTTACTTCTAGAAGACGTCATCATGTATACAAGCTATTTAAATTAATTCTATCCAGCGAATGACGAAGTATTCACTTATTAACTAGAGGCTGTTTAAACTAGGGCACAGGGCGTCGATGAAAGTGCTGAACTTAGAGAGTATTCTCAAAACACTTCGCAATTATTAGCACTTATCAGCGACATCACATATAATTCACGCAATTACAGTATATCTACCTTGAGCTGGTAGTATGGCGTTCTTGATTAACTGCAATAATGGCCCTTCTTGCGTGCGGCGTTGTTCACGCATCATGAGGGGATAATCCTAGTTTTTGCGGCTGTTGTCAGTTGAGAACAGCAATGCTGCGTGGGCAGAATAGATACCAAATTGTTTCGGAATATGAGTGTGGGGCCAATACAACCAGTTGCTAAATCCACAACATGCGACTTGAAGTGTAACTGAGCCAACACCATTTGTAACTAGATTCGCCGTTTATTATTCCTAATTAAATATTAAAGAGCCTCAGAATTGCTCCAGCATTTAGCCGTACCGGAAAGTCCCGTTTGCGATAAAAGGGCCGCAGTTTTTTACTCAACCAATGAACCCGCACCAGGACACACAATTAGTTTACTCAGATGCGTCCACCTCAATTGCCAAATAGGTGGCCTAGCTAAGGACCGTCGAAGCACCGAGCTAACAGCTAGCCGCCTCGTCAAAGCGATCTGCTGACACCAACACCTAAACTCGAACGCCGATCGAAAGGCAAAATTTGCAAACCCAAAGAATTCATTTTTCTCATAAATGGTGTAAAGCGACAGAAAACAAAAATTTCCCTCGAAACTATGCAGACATTGATTGCAAGAAACGTATCTCTTCGCTGGCGTACGGATTTCCAGGACAAAGTAAGTTTAAACGGGAGCAGTCTCGTTAAAAATTAAATAAGCGCTTACTACAAAGACGTTGGAAATTCAGAGTAACCTAATAACACCCTACAGGGCATCGTCATCACACAAAAACAGCCATTCGTAATTGGCCAAACACACCGAAAGTAAAGCGGGCATTTTTGAGTTGGTAGCCCTATAGGGTTAGCACGTGCTGTTATTCGTTAACCAACCAGATGACCAATACCCAGTACCAATTCTTACCACGCATCTCTGCACGGTAGGTTGGTAGGATTTGATACATTTAACTAGTACCCCTCCATCTCAGAAACTAAAGTCCGTTTACTTCTATACTGCGGATTTGTAATGATCAGGAAATTGCTGAACCAATCTACAATTTCACCACTCATAGGAGCAGGACCAATACTCACTTCAACTCGAATTGCTCTGGAATTACTAGTTGTAGTTTGCTAAGCCAATAAAGTGCAACATGAATATAAGCCAACTGATTTCATCTAGTAAAAATTCTTCATTATCATTAGTTCGCCATTCCACATCCAATGCTACCCTTAGCACAGGTGATTTGAAATGCCTTGTTTTGCGCTGGCATTCCGCAACGATAGGCGCTAATGGATGTATCACATCTTAATTTTGGGAATATTCCAACATACAACAGTGGTTTCTCTACGCCGCGTTTCAACCTAGAGCGGAACTACGAATTTCAATGCTTTATAATCTGAGTCTACATTTAACCTTACAATTGATCGGCTTGATGCTAATATCTACATATACCATCTGTATTACATATAGTGCATGACAGTTATATTCAATTAGGTTGAGGTGCCGCTGTCATTAAACATCTGCATATAACTTCACTTTATTACTGCATTCTGCAATATAAAGTTTCAGTATTATCATTTTATTACTTTATCTCCTTAAAGAAATAGAAATTATTCGTACTGATTTATATTTGATGCTACTATTTGTTATTTCATCGAAATGATATCCATCCCAGACCCATTCGAATAATTTACAGATTACACTGGGTGATTCTTGACTGATAGGCATAATTGCGAGGAATGATAACTAAGGTAGTGATGCGTAGTAATGGGTAATTAAAAAAAGTGTAGTAAAAGTATATTATTAACGGGGATAACGAATTAATTATGTAACTTAAACCAGAGTATCGCAACAATTGTTCGAAGTGATTGCCTTCGATTTCGATTAATACCTGTGCGTGTGCGCGTCGAATCCATGCTACACCACACGTACGTACTGGACAATACGTAAAAAAGTTTCCCAACCCTGATGATATCTTTGAGAAAACTTTTGTGCATAAAGCCGAGCTGCAGCTTCTGAATTTTGGTGTACTTTTCCATACGTTAACACCATGTCTAGAATAATTACAGTCACTGTTCCATTACATGGCTGACATTAAACAGCCGAAATTTACTTTTATATATTTTTTTATTCTCGGATTTCAAAATGATGACTTAAAAAGTCGTTCCTTAAACTTCGAGCTGCATCAATATGTACAAGTTATAAGCAGAAAATACTTATAGCCACTGACTTTGTGGAGTACTAGTTATGCCAGCTTCGTTTTCGCTGAACACGAGTTCATTACATAAAAAATTTGCTCGTTTCTGCTGCATGGAAAAGCCTTCGAACCAGCAAATGCTGTTTCAATTTTCACAATAACTAAACGCTCGCAACCCATTTACGAGATGTTGTAAATGTACATTCGGTGGAAAGCAGCCGCTAATCGGATCATGAAGAAAAAGGGGCAGACTCAACTGGTGAAAATGATTTCCTCCAAGATTGTGGCACTTCCTGCAACTAACGAGTTTGCTACTATTTATAAGCGCTTACCAGTGCGAGTATTTATGTGAAAGGAAAGGTTGCCACTAATTATTAGAAAGAGCGTTTAAAAGAGGAATTAAACTTCGGCACTTCAACTAGGTAGCTCTGAATGCAGGCGGATTCCCTCCGCGGCTATTCTAGAAGAGCTTCCGCTACACAAGCAACCTAGACTTAATAATTAAACCGCACTTTTAAATTTTCAAATTAAACAAAGCGGTCGTGTTCGAGACAGTCAGAATTTGATTTCAGTGGTAATGAATTACGCTGGTCCCCTTTCCCATTTTCGCAATTGTAGTATTTCAGTCAGGATGGAACGGTTTGGCAGGATATTAACTCTTGTAGATAATTCATTTCCATTTAACTCTATATAAATACAAAAGGTTAGCAGTCGACGTCATAAATTACAAACTATAAAAGAAATTTTTAAAAAAGTATTGAATAATCTCGTCATCAATACCTAAATGTTCTGATAGACAGCAACCTGAAAGGAAAGTATTGAAATCACATCAACCTGTACTTAAGTGGAGTTCTAGTATCAGCGACTTTTCGTAATAAAAATTTATATTAGAAGAATGTCTCTTTACAGCATCAGAGACTAATTAATTTTGCCTTGGAAAGGGACCTCGTGGTCAGATTTCCTCACAGACCAAGTTTATGCTTGGAAAACATACCCTTACTATGTAAAATGAGTACAATCGTAAGGATTAGTACTGATTTACTGACTAAAATTTATTTCTTTGTATGTATACTTACATTTTTACATCTTGAGCACAAATAAATGAAAAATGAACCGTTTAACCTAGTAACGGTTGACCAGTTTAACAATTCAAAGAACGCAAATAAAACGCTGCAAGTACATTATGTGAGGGTGTGTGATATTCAAGATTAGTAGCCCACAGCGTGCCGATTAAACCGCTGAATTGTAATTACAACATATTTTTACTGATGACCTCATGAATTGCCTCAGACTTGTTTTTAGAAATTCAATTACGGAAACGTTTTTAACGTTTTATCAGTGTTGAATATTATCTATTAGTACAATAACAAAAATTGGCACCACCTATATATGTCTTATACTTTACACATGGGTAAATAATATCTATTTTTTTTTCTTTGTGCACTTACCGTTGCCACTGCGTCTATAGTTATTGCTATGTCCTATCACGAATAGTAAACTATTACATGCTTTGACAAGAAATATTTTCGATTTGTTTGTGTCTGAAGGACACTGAACAAGATGCTTATCAGGACTAGTTGCTGTTCTGGCTGTTCCTCGACTTCTTGCTGATTTATTAATGACTGACGTAGTTTTGTTTATATGCTATTTATTGTATTATGTTCCTTGCTGATACTTACTGTTCAAACATCTTTTCGCCAATACTCAAGTGGTCTGTATCAAAGTATCAAAGAAAAACAATATAAAGCATATAAAGCTAAGTATCATAGAAGATACCCACACCACTCACATGTTTGTTATAATCTGCACGAGGGTGTAGTCCACTTGAATATCTTATCTCTCTTCATTAACGATTGTCACTGTTTCCAGCTTTAATATAAAAGCTGTATCACTGGAATTTGCGGATATATGACTATATTGTTGTCCTTCTATCTCACTAATAGCAAATTATTAAAGGCTTTTGAGTAGATTTTCTTTAATTTGCTTGTGTCTACAATATATTGAGCAAGACGCTGATCATAAATGATTCCTTTTCTCAATTTTCGTTGATTTCTTGGCAGTCTACGTAATTCCTACTCATATGCTGTTTGTTGTATTAGGTGTCTGGCTAATTCTTGGAAGAAAATAAAGGAATGTAAACATTGCCATCAGAACCTTGACAAAGTAGGATTCTGTTCACTTATTCTTCGAAAATATCTTGATCAATAGCCAAGTATTCTGGCAGACAGAGGCAGTACAGGAACAAAATCAATAAAGACATATAAGGCGTTGTCATACCAGAGAATGACAGCTTTTACATATCTGTTATGCTCTGTGCAAGAGTAGAGTCTAAATATTTTTTTAATATTTTTCCGTCGGAGATCCCACTACCTTTGGATTTTTTATAAGGTTGCACCATAAATATATCGAGCAAATATCTCATGCCTTCTCACTAATGATATATCTTTATTGGCTGTGGAAAGAAAAATACTTTTTCATAGTTGCTTGCACCTATACTACAACTAAAGGAACGTGTGTTGGGGGCATGTTCAAGAACGCAGTGAAAAATCTCAATTTAAAATTTGATTGAAAACTGATTAACCTGCGTGGGGTTTGGAAGGGCAGCTACCAATTAGCGTAGGGCTTCTCTCGCACCAAAATTGAACTTTTTGTCATTGGTTTTCCGCTTCGCGGTTTAAAATGGACGGGTCTTCGTAAGTTGTATAGAGCGCATCTGAATGGGTCTGCAGACGAATAAAACGCAGGTTTGGTGCATATGGTAGCTCTACGAGTAACCATGAGAGCAGCTGTCACAGATCACAACTCTTATTTCTTTCGATAGAGCGCAATCCGACACCGCAGTGATCACAACTGTTAGTAAGCTTGTGTGCACAGCGACTCTCTTTTTTTACTTCTCTGAGAGTCCCACAATTCGACACCGTAATATCTTAAGTGTTTTTTTAAATTTTGTGTACATTGACTCCGTTTCTAATTCGCTAGGTGGATCAGAATGCGACGCCGTACTTATCTTAACTGTTAGTTAGACCGTGGCTAGGCCAGCTCTTTATCTCACTGTACTTTTCTAAGAGGATCACAATCCGACACCGCAGTATTTTTACTATTAGTAAGACTATAAACCACTCTAACCTTTTTACTTACTGTTATTTCTGCCAAGTGAGGCACTAGACGAGCACCCAACCTCTCTTGCTGCTGAAAGAAGTTACCTACAGTCACCTTACGCAATTGTAGTCTTTGAATCACTGCAATACTTGTAGGGCTATGTAGTGCATTTACAGTAGTCCTTAATAAAGATTATAAGATCTCCATAACGTCGTTTCTTTTCGACGTCGGAAGCAAAGGTTTCCAGCCTCTATCCGATTTGAGTAGAATTACCATCATCACGAATCCAGCCGCAGCTCGTCGTAATAACCCAGAAAATACATACAAAACGTAGGTTCACCTCATATTAAACCCAATCAGCATGCAGATACCAGATACTTACTTGCCTATAGTGATTGCTCCTATTCTGGCTGCTCCTCAATTTGCTGCTGATTCTATGATTGCCTACCAAATTTCTATTTAAACATTGGTTGTTTTGCTAAACGCATTGCAGGTACGTGGGGACAAAAAGACGTGAATGTTTGCAATGTCAAAATTGTCACCCAAGCCTTGGCAAAGTACGATTCTGAAGGATAAATACTTGAACATCTCTTCATCAACACCCGAGTATGCTGACATACATCGGAAGCACCAAGTAATAATAATGGAAGTTATATAAATCTGTTACACTCTGCAGAAGGGTACAGTAGACATGATTTTAAATCTTTTCCCATTGGCGATCACCATTGTCTCCTGTTTTCTCATAAGTTCAGAGTTGCATCATCATGATATGTGGCAAGTGAGACTATATTGGTCTGATGCTGTCGCACTAACAGCAAATTATGAGTGGTTTTGGAGGAGAACTTTTTTTTATTTGCTTCTACCTTCAATGTACTGAGAACAACGCTTATCACGGTTGTTCCTTTTTGGGTTTTCCTCAACTTATGGCTTCCCGAATTTATTTTAATTTCCTACTTTCCCTCGCTGATTTGCGAGAAAAGAGAAGAATGTAAGAAATGTCAATATCATCAGGTCTTGACTAGGTATTATTGTGCATACTTATTCTTTCAATGTCACGTCATCAACCATTATATTCTAGCAGTTCCAAAATAAAGTAATGGAAACATCATAGTTTTATTACCATCGAAGAAATGGATATTGCCCACATTATCAGTCAAGCTCTGTACAAAGAGGCATCCGACTTGAATCTTTTATATTATGCATTGACTGTCCCACAACTTCTAATTTTATTATAAATTGTATTATCACAACTATTTGCAAGTTAATGGTAAGTTGTTCCAATACCATCCCGCTAATGGTAAATACTTAATGGATTTGGAGGAAATATATTTGCTATATTTGCTTGAGCCTTTACGATACTAAGCAAGCTGTCTCTCATAACGGCTCCTGTTCTGGTTGTTCCTCAACGAGCTGTCGATTCCTGGATGTACAACACTATTCATGTCCGACTACGAAACTCTTTCTAGTAGGTTTCGTGTCAGTACGTGGAAGGGAAGAGAAGAACGTCAGCAATATCAGCATCATTATACGAGTCATGACGTAGTACATTTTACAGATCTATATATCGAAAATATGAGTTCAAAATTTACAGGAAGCACCCAAACACTATACGTGCAGTTGGGTGTTTGTATATTTGTGGCTTCAGTGGCTTTTATTGCCTCACGTTCTCAAGTTCCTTTATAATTCGTTTAGCGATACTTCTTTTGGCAGTCTCTCTGCTTAGTCGTAAAGCTTGAGCAACTTAATTCAACTTTTTTCGCTATTATTTCCTCTTATGTTTTGATTTTATGTTCATCTACAGAAAATACTCTATTGTCAAATTCAAAGGTTTATGTATATCTTCTGTATTAATTTGCACTTTACGTGAATGTAAAGGAATCTGTTGAGTTATTTTGTCATTTTCTCCGATTACCACAGCCATTCGAGTCGTTTAATTACATTCTTTTCGTATCAGATGAAAACGCAATCTTACGTTTTCTTAAGCACTACAGGTGAAGAGAAGTGTTGAAGTAGTAGCCGGAGACCTTCACAGGTGGTCTGTAGCCTTACCGACATTGAAGTGGTGCATGGTCTATGTCTAGGTGCCGCAATTATAAAAGGGGAAGGTTGAGGGAGCCTACATTCCAGTTATTGAGCAACGGGCAACCGTTGATCAGCAATACAGGTAGGTGGTGGAAAAGAGCATTAGCTATACCTCGTTATTGTACAGTTATGGAACGTAAACATACACATTTGATTCAGCATAAAATAATTGAAAAACCTTAGTTGACAAAACTGTTCACTTCAAACTCGACTATTTGAAGAAGTTTTATTAATATAATCACGTTTTTGTAATATATCCATAAAATACTCGTATAGTAGAACAACAGCAAGCCACGTTCTTGTTTGTCACGGTTTTACAATATTTTTTCTATCTCTCACAGCACTGTTAGTTAAAAGAAGGTAATGACATCAGACGAACATGTACGAGTAGGTTATATAGCAGCAATGGCTAATTCCTAAATAGAAAGGCAAAATAACATATACACATTGATCGCATGGCAGAGGACTTGTAAATATAACAAGAATCAAATGCATCTGCAGACGTTGGAAGCGATGGAGTGAAAACAGTTTAAACGATTAAACGTAAGCAAAGAAAATGAAATAAAAACAAGCAATTGAGATGATATAAAGATATAAAAAAGAAGAAGAGGTAGGTAGACCTCTAATACACCGAAATTCCTGGCATGGAAACAGTTATCTCTACCTACACGTAATATGACGTTTAGCTGAACTAATTTCTAACTTCTAATTTTATGTCTAGTAAACAATCATCCGTTTTTTTTATCAACTTCAACTGATTTTAATTATATTGACAGTAAGTGACCATCAGTTGTTTACAATTGTATTGGCTTCGTGTATTTTCTGGGCTTCAACTGCATTTTCTATTAGTCAACAATAGCAAACAACAAGAACTTGTGTTTTATGTGAGAAACATTTCCTCAGATTTCAGCTAGGCTTCGCAATTATCTTAGTATATAATTGTTTTCAATGGTAGTACATACTTTTTCGATTAGGTTTATCTATACTTCGCTGGTTCAGTTCTGAGCGCCCTTATCTAATGGTTCCCTCCAATTTATTTTGCTGGCATGATGCCCATATGCTAGTTATGCATTTAATCTTCTGTAATAATTATTAACGTCTTACTAATCAATCCAACGTTCTGCCAACGAATTAAGGTTCAACCGGAAGCATGTTCTATGTTCGAAAATTTGTAAAATTTTCTTCACAAGTTTCATAACAGCATTATTCCTCCCACTTAGAGCTTTTTAAATTTTTTTTAAGGAATATTATCTAGGCTACTAGTTGGGAGTAGGATAATGTCACACCGAATTTTATATTCCTGACATTAAAAAACTTGAAAGTTTAACTTTTTATGGTAAAACAGTTGAATTTTATTTTGGAATAAACGTACTCGCAAGGTGCATCAGGGCTAAACAAAATAGTAGCTATTTGAGGCAACATTAGGGAACTCGATTTAGGCAGCAATTAAAAGAAACTTTCGTTCTGGGAATATCAAAAAATATTAGAACGAAGCTCTGGAAGTGGAGCGTTTTTGTTTAAAGCGCGTGCCGATACCGGATGGTAAGGTGGATTCCCACGCCCCATCGGGTCCATTTGGCCAATAATTTTTATCTCCACTTTTAATTTCGCCGGCCTTTAGAGAGATTCTTCGTGCGCAACAAATGAATTCCCCACGAACCAGTCTTAATCTATTTTACGCAGTGCAATTTATTGTGGCGAATGTTTACACGTGCGTGTGCTCGGTCCCGTTTGAGCCTCGCCATGGCAACACTGCATTACCCCAGGGGCACTACGGACACCATAATTGCCAATTTGATTTATTTCATTATTGATTATTGACATATCCTTGATTACAGCGCAAAGCGCTCGTTATTTCGTATTTGCTTAGGATTGTTTATAGTGTCCGCGACAAATTAATAATTAATGTCACCAGTCAAAAATGAGTTCGCCACAACGCATTTGGACTTCCTGGGAACCCCGCAATTTAATCCTAAATGTGTATTGCAACCACACTTGCTGTGGGATGGAAACATTTTAAAAATGCCGAACCCTATTAGTTCGATAGATCACCTAAAGCTACAAAGTGGAAGGCTGAAATTCCTTCAGTGAGTGCTTGTTTGATGTGATTTACGGCGTAACATATTTTGTGAATGGTAAACACGGGCTAATACCGTCCCATTATAGTAAATACACGATCACTTTGTATGATATGCTGAAAATGCTCGTAATGACAACAGCTGGTGTCGTGTACTTGAGTTCCATACATTTTGCTCGACCACTAAAATGGAGGCGTGTGGCTGGCATTTTGGGGACCATGAATTTTTAACGCCACTGTATGAATAAGTTCCCAGGAATCCACTAGCATTTACGGCCACTATAATGATCATATCCTAGCAAGCCAATCAAAGCGTTCTACTTTGTCATTCGTGCTGCATTGTGGTAACGAAAGTATTCTCTGTTTTACCAGGGAGGAAAACTGTTATGAAATTTACAACGACGTAAACATATAACATGGAGAGTTACTCATAAATTATAAATAACAAAGACAGAATTTGAGTCTAGCTTTAATATTACAAAATCCAACTGCTGCATAATAGACACAACCATATTACAGAAACGTTATACAAAATTCCTTTGCATATTAGTATCTCTAATTTCTAGAAAGACATTGTAAGACATATTAATTTCGAAGTAACTTTATAGCTATAATGGTTTGCTTCAAAATATTTTAAAATCTCACAATTTGCAACAACGCTCTCTTTCAAATACACTTGGTCAAAATTATTGGTCTACGAATCCAATAAGAAAAGATCAATGAAAATAACAAAATTAGTCTGATAATATTCCCATTAAAAGCACTCTCACTAGCAACAGCCAATATCCCTATAATGCCACATCTTCATCGCGTCAGCTATAAGTAGATGTCTCTAGATAAATAATTGGAAATTGTACTGTGAACTGACCTAGAGTTCAATGTTCAAACATTAATGAGAACAACACAAGATCAAATTCAGTTGTCTGTGCTTGTAGCAAATATTCAGTCAGAAAGATTCGACTTCGACCGCAGGGGTAACTGCATGTAGTCATTTTAGCTTGCTTTTCGATCCTTGCCGAACTGGTTTAACGTTAGGGATTTTTCTAGCTGTTCTCATTCCTTATCCAGCTATTCCGGTTTCGTATTCAATGGTTCTAGTCCTGTATAAGCGCACGTGCTGTTCTGATCTCGTATAGCTACTCCCATTTACTGCAGTGGTAAATGGTTTTGCTGTTCTATGTCTGCTTTTGTTGTTTAGGTTGTCAATTTCAGTTAACCACAGGCGTTTGTTGCTGCCGATGCCTGACGCCGAAGAATAGCTATTTGGTCGTGCACGCTATTATAGTATTTTATAGCCTTGTGAGTTGTGCTACCGTTTCTTGTAGGAATTTTTCAAATTTTCTCGGGGATGACTTTGCACCTTGTATGGAATTTAAATTACTGAGACGAGTGCCAGCATCTTCGATGGAAGTCCTTCTGAATTTATCAAGGATCGCCTTTGCGTAGAAATATTTCTAACTTTATTTGTTTTATGTGTTTGTGAATCGCTTTAAGCTGGAGAATCTGCGATAGCAGTTTTAGGAGTTTGACTTTTGGGAGCACCCCGCAAAGTTAACGTATTTTATTAAGATGATATTGAATATCATGCCACATGTTAAACACGTACGCTTTAATCATTGCAAACTTATTTATGATGTGATTTTGGTTAAGCCCTCAGTATATGAATATATCAGCACGTGTGATATGTAAAGACTCATTGGCGCCCCTTCTAAAACGATGAATGACTTTAAGCTATTATAACGAATCCATACCACGAGCATGTAGTCACGATTGCTTAATTTGGCGAAAATTTGGTATAAAACTATTAGTAATTATTAAGAAACTTACTTAGTCAAAAACATAAGTAAATAAGGCAAGGTGGGGAAAGAAGTTCTACCTTGTTTTAAGTCACATTAAAAAATTAATGGGTACTTACCTCCTCATTTCCATCTGATGTCTTAGCTGGATAGAGTTGCCTACAAGTCTGACAACTATGCAGTCGTATCAACTTGTTCTCTGCTGCAGGTGGCAAGGAAAACGTTATTTGATGTACCTTTATTAACATTTTGCTGTGATAACTTATTTTGTTAGGAAAATGCCTTGAATAAGCCATTAAAAAACGATTGTTCAATATTTTTGCTGATTCTTTCAGGATCTACGGAATTTGAAATGCAGCATACCGTATGAATGATGCATTTAATTTAAATAATATCCAAATATCCAATGTATATCATGTGATGTAACAGTTCGATGTTTTAACTGGTGGTGTTGTAAAGGGTAACCACAGGGTTGTTTATATCAAGTAGTAAAATTGATGATTTGATACGTAGTAGCAATATAGTATTCTCTACGATTAAATTTGACTATAAGTCACAAATAATATTCTAATATAAAATTCAAGATTGTTCGATTCCATTTAACGTGGTATTTTACTACGAAGCCAGTAAAAAAAGTGAAAGCGAGTGTTGTGGTATGCTGTTGAACTGTCTGTCCACATAATAGATGTTTAAAAGAGCTACAACGAACTTTGATTTGGTCGTGAACAACCCAAGGAGGTGTTTGCTGATTAGAATGTATCCAGTTATGAGCTGAGATAACACATTCAGGTACAAGATAGACAATCAGAAGGTTAGAGCCCATTTCTTATGAAATATTAAGAAGTTATATAGCAATTTTGGTGCGGCAAATAATTAAAATAATTGTAAATATATTTAGAAATTCATTTAGAAGAATTAATTTTCCAAATTTAATAGTGATTCGAGTACTCGACGTTTTTTTGATCATTATAATTTGAAATTTTTATTTTGGTTTACGTTATTTTTTAGAAACTTTATTTAAATCAAGTTTGAATATTTAGCATTTGATTAAACTATTTTTTACAATTTTGTGATGTCAGATAAAACTTCGATGTGCTGCTAACAAACGGAAACTATGAATTTAACTTTGTAGAGTGCCTGAAACGTGTGATTTGCAAAGTCAACCAATTATTATATTTTAAAAGTTATTCAGTCCTTAACTACAAGAGAAAGTTGTTAGTTGAAAATGTATCCATTCAGCTGAGAGTCAGGAATCCCATTGCTTGTAAAACTGACTAGCCGAGGTTTAAAAAAACTATAATCACATGACATAATTCTAAATGTCAAATTGATTTATAAGATACGTCAGATCCTATATATTGTATTAAGAAGTAAGGTAAGTACATAAGTGAGCTATACCTGATAGTGCTTCTTTTTAATAGTTAGAAAAAGAGATACACCGTAAGAGTGTGATATATTACAAATTTGGCACCTCAAGTGCTGCTAGATATATAACAAGGCTATTGCCGCTATTACACATTTGGCTCGCAACGTGGGGTTTAGAAGGTATATTACAAACTATTTACTTTGCATTGATTTACGGTGGTATAATTATTTTGCATGCTTTAGCAGTATCAGCTGGTGTTTTAGAAAATAGTTTATTGGAAGACACCTACTGTCAGGTTTGATTGTATTCAAATCTCCTAATAGTTCTTCCTATGAATATCGTGAGCCGGTGCTATGTACCTACTTTGATTGCTACAGTTACCCGCCAAATTACGTCAGAATTCTGGAGGTTTTAGTTTTAGACTCTCGCGGTTATGTACAGTTCGCTTTACGAACTAAGTACCTGAAGGCACTCGGTGCTTTTCTTCCACGGAGCCTGCACTAACCACCGTTACACATTCTTAAAGTGTTGTATTGTTGAAAATATGTGTGTTTTAAGCTAATTGTCTAGCAAGCCGGGTTTGTGTGATGAGGTGCACCTTACATTTTGGGCTAGATTTATTACCCTACGATAATCTTTGTTTAGCAAATAATCACCTGTACTTTCTACGATATCATACCCAATTCGTGATTAATGTGGTTTAGTTATTGTTACTGCTACCTCTGCTTGTCTTTAGCTTCTTTTTCAGAATACCTATGCAACAGGAATTTACCAAGTTTCTATGATATCTGGATACACTTATCATTAATTAAAAGATTCGTTGGCACTCATTTTAGATTTTTAATTTAATCGTAAGTACATCTCCCTGATCTAGTAAGGCCGGCAATTGTATCCACGTAGTCATTAATGTTAAATTTTTAAAAATTTAGCCTTCTAGTTGTATCTACAAATATACAGATGCCCCACTTCGTTTTCCTTGTTCCTCTTTTTTGTGCATATCTAATGACTTGGTTTTAATTTTCACTTTGACGATTTTCATGAAAGAAGCTGGTGTATTTATTCGATTTTACATTTTCAACAAATATACGATTTTAAATGACAGTTCGTATGGATGCAGTATTTTTATCTCAAAAAACATTTATTCGCACCTTAGCTCTAAGATAATTGTAAGAGCCCACAGTTCAACATTGAAATCGCTTTTGTAAGTCACGAAAGTCACGCCCCTTTAAAGCAAGAGGTTTGTTTCTTCTTTGAACTCCCAGAAGATGTACAGAGACGACTGAATCCACTGTTTAACCTGTTTTCTACATGGTCTCTCAGGATCTCCTTCTACTACTACTCTTATATCAATAGTTGTCCTGATTAAGGCATAGTGCGCGCCGTTTAGTCCAATTTTTGGATTATTTGGTTGATCACTGGTTTTTCAGTTTTCCACACTACTTAATCGCATTTTGCTCACAATTACGCCTACATGAAAGTTTCCATCTTTGGTGTTTCTAAATATTGCATAATGATTTCTAAGTCAGCTGAGGTGTGAGCTTTATTTAGTGCTAGCTGTGTACTCTGAAGAATCGTGGTAAAGTAGTTCCCAATAATGAAAATAACTAGGTGAAGTGATTAGGTGAGTTTTATATTAGTGGACTTAATGAAATGGACAGTGCCGATAACATTAATAGAGCTTTATTTTTATTTAAAGCTCTATTATTCCACATACGATGAATAAATTAGATAAAGTAATAACGGCTTGTCTAAATTGACTAACTCAACTGTACGTATGTGTGTATTATAACGATAAGTGTGGTTAATAAAGCGATAAATTACATTAGTTTTACGTTATGGCACTACTATATTCAAATAGAACCTGAGCGGGTATAAATAATAACAATTACAATTGAGCTTTGACGCTCATCAACTGTAAATACGTTCAGATATGTGATATCAAATTAACAGTTTAATATTAATTGCTCTATATCAATCTTATTGCACACAAATATATGATCATATGCGTGGGTTTGATTTTTTTATACAAAAGCAGTTCCGTATTCTAATTATTACTATTATTGTTATTATCATCTATTTTTACTTTGACACAAGCTGTCGAAGTATTGTGATTTACCTCGGCCATTTTTAAATATTTACAATTTTTTTCATCATCTGTCAATGCCTTTGCGATCAACCCACAGTTATATGAGAAATTTCATAAAACTTCTGTAAAGACAACAACCGATATGGCCTTACAGAAAAAACGAAAAAATTAGTAAAGCTGAGTATGTTGCGCCAGCTAGATATAAATATGGTAACTCGAGGGTGACATTACTTTCGCTAGTTTATAGTGTGGAATATAAATGTAAAAAACGAAAAGTTCTTGCGCGAGATCACTCTCATTCCTTTGTATGTGTTTGTCGATTTATACAGGCGATAACCGAGTTCAAATGGGGTTGCCAATTTTTTATCCTTTGTCACATTTAAGTCTGAAATTCCTCATGGTTGGCGACTTCAGTCTAGTTGCGCTCTACCTATATCGTATAGAGAAATCGCCGACTCGTTTTTAAACCGATTTCCTCCATCAAGGCTTCGCAATAATAAGTTTCTGTTTCCTTCCAACGAAGGTAGAATCTTGTGAATTACAGAACATGATAACGGCCATGCCACACTAAAAGCACAGGACACGGTCCAACAAAGCGCTACTGTAAAAGTCGCCGCATAACCACAGTCTGCGATGAAGGGCTTGATTTACGTTTTCTTGTTAGTAAGTTTATAGCTTTTCTTGTTTTCCCCCTACTGATTCAAGTTTTTTTCGTAAGTGTGAAGCGTCACGGGTAATTCATAGATAACTTTATATACATTATACATTCACTTTCTAAATTAGAATGTATTTTTAACAGCATCAACATAGTCTTTAGTACCTCCAGGGTTTAAATATTCATAATTATACCTATACTCCTACATACTGAAGTCATGTTTTTGTTGATTTTTGCTTGATTTTATCTGATATTTTGCAATTGAGCATTGAGCTGTTTGTCTACTGGAACTGCCTTTTAAGACTGACACTATCGTATTACGACAGTTATACGTTGATGAGCATCCAAATTCACAATTTAGATTTGACAGCAGAAATCAGCTTCGAAATCGACAACTATCAAGGTATCGTCGAAGTAGATTTTAACTGTTTTGTTCGTTTTCTCTCTCTCTTAAAATTTTAAGCGCACAGCGCTGATTTTGTACGCATTGGAAGGGATGATACTACGTGTGCTCCTCGACGCAGCACCCTTCACCCTAGTTCCTGATCCTAAGCATGGAGGCTGCTTGCGTAGCGGGCGTTTTTACGCCGGTTTGCGTATTCTGGCTGGTTGATTTTTTTAATTCACAGAAGCTTGACAGAAGTCAAGCGAACCTAACGTGTGTGCGACAAGTAAGGCTTGTGTGTTTTTATTTTAGTAATACCGTAGCTTTCAAAAGTAATTTTACGGTAGTGAAAAATTTCGGTCCTTTCCGGATAAATAAAGCGCCGCACTCTTCAATCCCATTCTCGACCCTAAGTAGGGAGACTGCTTGCAAGGCGGACGTTCTGTACTCAGGCGTTGTACGGTTGACAGAGATCAAGCAAGCCGCACGTGCGTGTGTGGCAAGTGAGGCTTACGTGTTTACATTTTTTTGCAATGCTATAGCATTCACAACTAATTTTTGAGTCGTGAAGAAGCTTCGGTTATTTCCAGATAATTAAAGCTTTTGTAGTGGTTTATACCTTTGGAGCACCGATTTTCGTTTTTAGTAATTGAGTTACCGTCGGACCCGAGAATCGGGTTTTATCGAATCAGAACTGCGCACTAGCACACAAAATTTTTATTAATTTGGTTTCGTCTTAACTCTGGCTGAATTCCAACAATCGCTATTTATTCATAACCTGGGAAGCCCTCCAGATTGGCGGTCAAACACGTGAGTCAACGTGAGGATTTGGTATTATTAAATTGTTAAATTATACTGTAATCGCTCTGTTACTGTTTATGTAATTCTCGCGTGTACATCTACTTTCGCATGGTTACAATCGTTTCACATTTTTTGATTTATAATGAACATTTATGCAGTTTACATAGGTGTTATTGGTAATTGTTCGCCTAACTGTCACCCGGTTTGGCTTTTCCCCTTCTGGAAAACTAAACTCCATTGGAATACAATAACTGTTCTATAGGATGTATCACAGTGACGTCAACTTAAGACCGTTCTAGCTGGCTGTTGAGTTTTTTACTTGCAGGTCTGTGTGTTCAATATAACTCAACAATGTCCATTGTATTTATGTTTCACTGTTAGATAAAGCCTCTGATACCTCCTTCTGATAAGGAAACATCGTATAGTCATCCTGGCTAGAATTAAGAACTCAGTGGCGTCTAACAAATTGTATGAATCAACTTTTGTGTGTCTATTGAACTATATTTTATTAAACATTTATGATTATGGAGTGAAACTTGCGCATGTCCCACTACCTTTTCGTGTGCACTTTTCTGATTCGTTACAGGCAGTAATTCGTTTTTCGCTTGTAACAGTTGTCTGCAACTCTAGATAGTATTAGTATAAACCTAGCTCAGGCAGATTCAAACTATAGAAATATGGTGAGAGTAGTTTATGATGAAGTAAATTAGAATATTTTGGAAATGTCATGACTGAAGTATTATTTTATTCTTTGCGTTTGCTGCTTGTTTGCTTGTGGACAAGTGGCTATACGTATAATCTGGCGGTAGCTGTTTACATCACTTAAAAGAACTTATTTCAAGTTCATTTGCAAATTTTGGAAGCTGGAACAAGGTATAAACATAAAACGAGTGATGAGACGAATTGAAGGGTTGAATGTCAGAAACCTCGACGAATGGGAGTGCTTGTGAGAACTGCTCAAAAATTACGGCACTCCGTTTCCATATTAATTAATTAGCATATGTTAGCTCTTTATTACCTATTATACGTTTTTATGATAATGGCGTTGTTAAACAGGCAGTGTTTAGCACGGTACATTATGAGACACTAGATCATACAGGGCAACTCGTCATTGTGAAATCTACAGGCGATCCGCCGTCAGTTGCAGGAGTAGAGAATGCACTCGCACAAAGCTTCGCTTTGGGGAATACGAACACTTTGTTTACCGGTATTTAAAATCACTGCGTGACGTAACGTGCACGTATAAATTGTTGCACTTTATGCAATAAATCAGAATTTAATTCGCCCTCAGATCCGAAACGTATTTATTTACCAGCTCATATAAATCAGAGATGTGTGCATTTTAGAGTAACCTAATTGCCGGTGGGAATTCTTGTTTATTTATGTGCATATATTCATCAGAACACAAACGAAACGGCAGAGCTCGAAGTGCTTTACATACCAGCTGGATGCTCCCAGATTTTTATGTATAATTTGGAAGTAGTAGTGCATGCCAGTTAATTATGCGAATACTGCAGGCAGTGTTGGCGGCAAATTGTCACTGTAAAGAACCTAATCAGTTGCATCTACCTGCACTGAGCTCTAGCTAGCCCTCAACTTTGGCAGAGGAAGCTGTACGTTGACGGGGAGCTTCTGTAACAAGGTGATAGCGAACCCTTTGTTCTGTTAATCGAAACTCACACGTTGGGCATTAGCAAGTTGAGTATAGGTTACGTGGCAAGTTTCCATAATATTTCGCAGTGGTGTCTGCCTACCTGTTCCCTGAGGCAATAAGTTGCAACACAAACACAACTTCAAAACTGTGTTATGCTTTGCAGCCAGGCCCTGTAATGATTCGTTTAATATTCTCATGCCAGTCCTTGTTAGTTATGCCGTCTTTGTGGCCCGTGTTTATTTTAAATTATGTGTGCAAGTGTAACTGAAATTGTTGATCTGACGATGGAAGAATCTCGTTTTATTGTTATTACTCTCCACTTGGACGGATTTTTAATAATTAAACGCTTTTGAAGTTTTTGCGTTGAAATAAATTTGTGCGTTTGTTAGACCAAAAGGCATGCCGAGGCACTCGTATTGGACTCGCCAAATGCTCCTACTTTTAAGATTTTGTTGAAGCAATTAGCAAACTTTTCGTGTACTTTCTTAATCCAGCAATTAAGGCGTAGCTGCCTAAAATAATTAAAGAAAATTGCCGTGATTTACATACAGGTGGAAATTTTTAAAAGCGCGTGCAGAATTAAAAGTTCTTTTACTTACCGTTTTTCTCTGTGCTACGAAGTTCTGCTTGCTTATTTATTGCTGTTTTTACGGTTATGGGCAATAAAATAAAAGTCTAACTCAGATTTTCCTTTTATTATTCAATCAAAAATCCTTACAATTGTAATATAGCTAATTTAATATGTCTAAATTTTATTAAACATAACCTTTACATTATGATTGATTGTTCACTATAATGTTGAATAATAATAGTATTCTTAATGCCACATTTTATTTACAGGTGTGCATAAAGCTATGTACAATTGTCTAGACGAAAGTGTGAAATTCAATTTGATTTACATCATCACACCCTAATTGGAGAATGCGGCCATAAATTACGTTTAAGGTTAATTTCAGCTCATTAAAGGAAGTTTATTACAAACGAAAATATTTCAGTATATTGCTAGCTGTAATTTTCAAATACAAGCAATGTCTACTAGTTCCTTTCAAGAATGACAGTTACAATTTCTATTTCCACCAATTTAAGTTCAATTTCTCCAAAATATGGATTAAAAGGTTCACAACTCAGGCCTGTACTGAATATCACATTTTCTTCACACGTTTCGTTAGCATGACTGAAATATGCTACGGCAGATAGCTAATAATTAGATTATTAACAACAGACAGCCACAGACTTGCGGAATAAAATATGAAGCCTCAATAAGTTATTATAAAAATAAATTTAATGGGGCGGCTTGCAAGCCCCGCCGGTTCGCGTTTCCCATTACAACCGCCATTGTTACCTGTTTCTTCACTGAGTGCAATTTCCGGCGCGGCCTCTGCAAGCCGTCAAAATAACTACACCTAATTGTTATATTTCCTCTTTATACACTTACTTCGTTTACTTAACGTTATCGTGGAGTTTTCTATGTTATATCACTCGCTCTTAAGACCTCCCTGATGGGGTTAGGTTGCAGGAAGTGGATTGAAACAAAGTGTTATTCGGCTAGTCAATTCCTAGGGACTACAAATGCGATACTATGTTAAAAATATTTTCTCACTTTGAAGTCAAAAATTGGTTCTAGAGAATAATAATGTATGTACTCTGGATGCGCCCAAAGGTAGGGCTGAAAACATAAAATGTTTGAAAAATCTAATTTTCAAACCATACAACTTACATATTATCACTTATCTTTCATTACGGATAGGAAGTCAAAGGCTTCCAATCCAAAGCAGCCGAGGTTATGCAATTTCGAGTAACAGTGTCCATAATGCCTGTTCTTTGTTTAGGACACAATAAACGTTTATCACACTACTTTTACGGTTACAGATAATGATCACACATTATTAGGTCGTCATTTAAACGATTTTCCCCGCAAAGTCATTAAACTCGACGTTAACTGTCTTGTCTGTCTTTAATGAGGTCTTTGCTGGCAACTAAACTCGTTTTGTATTATTTTATTTGCCGTTTTAGATCTCCGCAATCGCGAGTTAAAATGGGGTTATTATGAAACCAAGAATTACATTATCCTCTAGAAGAAGCATTAAGAGCGTTTCTGTTTCCATCCCGTTCTTATCGTTCTTCTGCATATTTCCACACGTTGGTCTCCCGTTTTTAACCATGTCGGCGGGTTGGTGGGTCACTTAGTACTGGAGACACTATATGATATGTAACTACTACAAATACGATAATAAATCACTTGGTTGATTACTTATTGATTTAGAACAACACCATAAAATATTAGAAGCGTCCACGCGCCCGCTCCAGCGTGATTATGTTAAAGCCGCCGCCACACATAAAATTAATAGAAACGTCGCGACGCCCGCCGCTTTATGTCCGCCGCTTCTCACTGAAACAAGAGAAAAGCACATAAATTACTGTAATTACATCTAGCTCTGTACAAAGGCAACGTTAAGAATGTACCTGCGTGATTTCATTAAAACCCTCGTTAGAGATATGCTGCGGCCAGATTAGCATAGCATTTTTGCGCTTTAAGGAATTTAGGGTAATTCTCCAGCGCCTGCTGCTCGTGGCTGCAGGCATTGTGGAATCGCGCTAGTTTGTGTTGGTGCATTAAATTTATTGTAAGTTTATAACCTCGTAAAAGGTGTATGTGTCCGCTGCATTTATTCCGGATAATTTAGTGCTTCATTAGAAATTTATAACCGACTTAGCACACGCTAGGCGTCTTAAGGTGAGGCCAGATAAATTTTTATGTCGATTAACAGTTGGTACTCACGTTAACGTCCACGACGGAGACGCTTGCTGAGGTCTAGTTGGACTTACTGAGTTAGAGATTTAATATCGTAGCCTGGCTATCAACTGTAATCCGATTAATTATAATTCTATAAAGTTATTCATCTAGCTAGAAGAGGCGATGTTAAACTGCTTACAGTTGACTTAATCGAGTAGACGGAAAGCACTAGCTGGTACTAGATAGATCTAATGCTCTAGCTTCTTAGACTTTTTAACCCTGGACTCTTTGCTTAGACTTTTATTCTTGTCTTTTCAAACGTAAGTTGTGCCGAATTTACCTTAACTATTATTTTAAAATATATTCCACTTCAGGTAATGGGCTAAAAAACACTGAAAGTCCGGGTACTAAGAGCGTGCACAAAAATATAAAATGCTAAACTGTGATTTGTTAAAGCTTTAGTTCCGCTCCTTGTTGGTTGTTTTGCGCCAAGTTTCGTATTTTGCTTCTTCGAAAATTTGAAGAAATTGCTGCAGTGTCATACACATAAATTCCAGAAGCGATAGATATTTACAGAAGGCATGAGACTGCGCTAGAAACTCGGAAGTGTGGGTTTGGTTTTCACTGATTGAGGATGTGCTCTGTTCGCGCCAGTTTTGATGGTGAACACATCGCTAGTCAAAAGCGAAGATTCTACGATATCTGGGAAACTATAAGCGACGAGAAGCGGTGAAATGACAGCTGGTAAGTTTAACAAATGCGCAACTGGCGCTCGTTACGCATTACTGCAAGTAGCTGATTTTATGTTGTAATTACCGAAACGTGGGCTACACTCGAGGCCGATATCAAGTGAGGCGTAGAAACTCTGTGCGAGTGATGATGATCGGTTCGAAAATTAGCACTATTTACCATTATTTCTTTGACAGGCAATATTTGTTTGTCGTTCGTTTGTGTTGAAACAAATTAGATTGTATTTAAGTAGACTTTTAAAGCTAACGTTTTTAGCGTAGCTAGAGCCCAGGTCAACTTCTGAGCTCAATTCAACAAGGGCTCTCATTGACCACGACTGGAATAAATAATATAAGAAAGGTCTCATTTCTATTGAGTCAGCTGACGGCAAACGGTTACAGTTAAAACCTCAACAAAGACCTTTCTAAAACATAATCAGAAACAGATGTTGGACCAGATCACAATCTGTTGCTAGCTTCATTAATATTAAGACTAATATACGACAGGAAACAGCACAACAATTAAATCAAAAGTTTGTAGTAATACACATAAGTTACGACAATGATATCGAACAAACACGTAAATGTAACGGTAATAAACGGCATTGCGAAAAATTATCTTGCACTGAACAGAAGGGAAAAGAGCAATGAATGGATGACGCAACAAATACCGTTTCTTATGGAGCAAAGGCGCAGTTAAAAAAAATGGAGACAGGCTAAAGTACAAACAAATATATAACCCTATCAGGCAGAAGATAAGGGAAGCGAAGAAAGCCGGGTTAAAAAGAAGATGACCAAATATCAAAGCGTTAAAAGGGAAGCATGATACCATATCTAAATAAGAGGTTCAAGGAAGCTGTAGGACTAGTAAAAATAAACAACATATAAATAAACACTTAAGGTAGAGAACACTGAGAAATATTCGACAAAGTTGAAAAGTTGAACGATGGAATATATGTATGGCGAAATTATTCTCAGGGGAACATAAAGACGACGCTGTTGTAATATACGAATTGTTGAAAGCGATAAAGAGAATAAACAACAGGTCATCAGGACCAGACGAAACGCTTCGGGAACTTGTAAAGCTACAGACAGAAGGGTATGCGAAAAATACACGAAACCGCAAACATACTAAACGATGGGTTACTTTCAAAATTCATTACATTATCAAAAAAACACTAGCGCAAAGAAATGTGAAGGTCACCGTGCAGTTACTATCCCGACAGGCGCCCCTTTACATATTGGGAATTCACAGTGTTTATATGAAATATTTTTTCAGCTTTATCTGTATCCATTTAGCAAATGATAACCACAAAGTCACTTTAATTGAATGCGATGTAACAAAACTAAATTGCAACTGTTGATACCTGGTAAAAGTTACATTTAACCTTTCAAATGTTAGTCTTCCAAGCATTGAGAAAATTAAATCTGTCAGGTTTACACAACAAAACAGCATCATCCAAAAGTATTAGTATTAATTTTGAGCTTAGACCACGTCGTAGTTGTAGAAAAACACCCACATTTTGTTTTTGGCTCAATATGCCTAACACCTTTTTGAACTCAAGCAAGGGTTTGTGTAACAGTTATGTTCTTTGGAGGTTCATGAACCCTTAAAGGCCACTCATAATTTGGCCCGTACTATTAGAGTACCTGTGAACAAGGTACTTAGGCATATTTGGCCTTGTTACTGTTTGTGCACCCACATAGACTAACGTTTCGCAAGCCGCAATGCTTGCATCATCAGAGTCAAAATTGAGTCAAAGGTGAGCAATTTCGACTCTGATTATGTAAGCTGCAATGCATTGTGAAACGTTACTCTATATGAGTGCACAAACAGTAAAAAGGTCATGGGCGTTCTTCTTCCGCCAGCTGTTGGAGCGAGAAGCCAATTCGGGGAATTCCAATCGTGGCCCCGCGGGGAGGTGTGTCACTTGGATCCCGACTTCTAAGTAGGCCTTACAAGTATCGATGTGATTGTTTTAGTAAAACAACCTCTTGTACATGCATAAACTGTGAGCTGCACCCATTACTACCGCCCATTAGCAATCGTTAGGTAAGCACATTTGAATTGTTAGGTTTCTGTTATATTTAATTTAGTAATTGGGCCTCTTCTATGCGGCATTTATCGAAATAACATCATTGCTATCTTTGCACCATGCAGGCTCTTGGACGACGTTTCCAGAAATTGATATAGTCAAACCTTTTGGGCTGCTGAATTTCCTGCACCATGGTACTTTGTCGGCATTTAAGAAGTTGGAAATATTCTTATTGGCGCGTTCCACATTTTGAAAACTTATGTCGGAGTGTTCCCCATAAACAAGCAGTAAGTACACGCTCACTTGGCTAACTGCAGTGGATTTATGTTTACTGTACGGGCAGTTACAATTGGGATAAATTATGCGTTGATACAAAACATAGGTCTTTGGTATCCCAACCAGGCGCGGAAAAACCTTATTTAGCTATGTTATCAGTCGCAGTGACGATTTCACTTAGGAATCTACTGAAATCACGCACAAAGCGTGTACAAGTTGCGATGCAGTTTTCTTGTAATACAACTTCCATCGCCAAGCATTTATCTTAAGAATAATCAAACATACTGTCTCAATCCGTTTTGTACCAAACTACGCATTAAACGACATGAAGGATAACCGAAGACACATTTTTTGCTTTAAAATGCTACTCTTTAGATCTATAGTAGTTTGTCAAATAAAGAAAATATACAGGGTATAACTGAAGGACTTGGCCAAACTTCGGCGATTGAATATAATCACTAAAATGAGAGAAGAGCTGTCGATGGCTAGGGATGTGGAAACGTTTCATTAGAGAAATGCAACTCCTTGAAGTTACCTGCATATAGAATCCAAGTTCTAACATATAACCCTTGCTATCTTTTAAGCAGTTTTACAACACTATCTGGCAACACTCCGGTCACATTGAGAGAGCACAGTAAACTTTGCGTAGGGTATTCAAAAAAATGTTCTTTCCACATATTTTACAATACTTAGAGCCAAGTTGTTCATGCGTGCAGGATTTAACAAATGCTGAGGCGGCTGAAATGCATCAAAATATTTTTAAACTTGTGCTGAATCATTCATAATGTACTTGCTACTGCTTACGGAAGGAAATTGTCTTCAACGAAATTGATTGAACTACTTACTATGCATACCTATTTATGTAGTAATTAAAACGGGAAAACAAAATGCAAATAATTTAGCTAGACCACACCAAGAAGATGGGGGGCAGAAAATGTCCCCGGAATGCTACAATGGATGGTAATCACTGGTAAAAGAAGTCCAAGAGTGGATTACGATAGGCTGAAGAGATGAATACAAACAATTTTGGATAACAGCGGAATTTCACTTACTGAGTTTTGCAAATTTTATAATTTCAGGTTAATGTACAAGTACATGACAGCACCTATGGGAAAAAACTATTATTTGCTCTCTCCCCTTCAGCTTTACTTTATATGTTATTAGAGATCACCCTCGTCTACATTTTCCTGTTCCCAATATATTTCATAAAAAAACTATTAAGTTTTTGGAATAAACTGAAACAAAGCTAAATAATTGCAAGACTTGATACAGTAACGTAGATATGTTTTCTATAGGTTTCGCTACGAATGAACATGGGGTATAATCAATAAACGTCACGGCTATAGTTTCCCTGGTGTTAACAGTAAAATTAACAAATGTTACTGCAGGGAATAATAACTGTGACTTCCGAGCTTTCCAATGTTATGACTAATGTAAACTTTGTTGTAATAACGGTCCTATTGTTAACTAGTAATAATTTTACTGAATACTGCTTGCTTAGGTTACAAAGGTGTTTAAATTATATACCCTTAAATTTGAAGTAATGATCAATAACTACGCTCTCAACGAGGTTACGATGGAATTTTTTTTTAAGTAACTGATCATATACAGGAGATACAACTTCGATGCTCTAATTTTGACAAAGTGTAGCCCATTCTTCGTGGGTAACAGCATTTAATTCAATTACAGTGTTTTCGTTGTGTCTTTGGAGGTAACTCAAAATACACTGTATTAAGTTTACGGGTGAGAAATCCCCTGACCAGCCTGTTCCGATGGCTTTTCTAAATATCTTCAGTTACTGACCGATATCGGCAGAAAGATTTGAGGAAATACATTTTCTGGCTTTGGCAATTAATTCTGTTATATAAAGGCATGAACCATTAGAAAGCACGGCTGATGCAGCATCGACTTGAAATGTGCTATTGGAGACCATTTCTAACTTTTTTCGAAAGCTCAGCTTACTAGCAATTGGATTTTACTTAAACGGGACATCACTGAGAGTGTGTAATTGTTGAGATAGAAGTCAACGTGTCGCACACTTTTATAAGGAGCTGTAGAAAAGCAAAGCACCGTGTTAACTCAACGTGTAGACCACGCCAAAGGCGAAGAAGCTCTTTTGCAATTGTGAGGGATAGACCAGCATGGTGGCTCAATGTGTCTACGCCAGAGGCGATATTCTTCATAATGATAACGACCGTGAAAGTCCCCGAAATCACCACTAAGAGACATCTACAGTGGGGTTAAAAGTTGTTATATATCTGGACCATATTGCTACAGGCGATGACCCTATGGAAACATTCATGACACAGAGGGAAGTCGAAGCAGTCACATCGCGATGGTCCGACAGCGGAAAAACAACTGGCCTTTCTATAGTCGAGCAATTCCAAGAACGTGTCAAGATGGAGATGCATTACGTGTACCTACAGCTCACGACATTGAAGGCTAAGATGCTATTGCTCTACCATCTTTATGATTACGATCGCTCTGACAAAAGTGAAACGACTTAGAAGCATCAGGCGTGGATTTACAATCATCTAAAACCTGATATGTTAATAGGTTCTATTCGTCCTCTTTAAGTTATGTTCTTGTACACCATAAAATATTTTATTTCGAAAGGCATTGTAGATATTTCTTTATATAGTTCAATGGGGGTTCACCAAATACTCTTCCTATTCTTCTTCTCCCGGTGCCATATTCGTTCCGGGCATTGGTTTAAAGCTACCATTGCTTTATTGTCAGCTCTTTTGAAAAGTTGTGAAAAGGGACGTCCACGTCCTGGGCCACTTGTTCCAAATGTCTTCCCATGCATCACGAGTTGGACTATCTAGTACCTCTTTCTGCTTATCATGACCGTACCAAAATTGTTTCAGCTTTTTCTGTTTGATCATCTTTAGCAATTATTGACCTGTACCCATTCGGCATACTTTTTCAGTTACTAAATCACTTGGTCGACCTATTATAGCAATGCATCTCGCCTTCTCTAGGCGCGTTTCTATTTCGAGTCGCAGTGCGGTTCCATTGTTCGCTAAGGGTAGTGTTCCTCAGTTAACAAATTTGTTTTCGCTTTCTATGTATTGATCTTCTACTGTTAGTCTACCCTGCACTGGCATCCGTCCAATAACGAGATTGTTAGTCTTATTTATGTTGTATTGCTAGCTGTTAGACTGATAGTTCCATATCCTTACAAGACCCGGCGACTGGGTTCCTCGGAGGCTGGTACGTCGCATGTTTCGCCCGATTTTTTGTTTTTATACTTTTGCAAGCACTTAGCACCTTAGTATACAATACTGAAGATCATGAAGTCCAATCTATAATATGTTTCTCTCTCCTACTGTCACTGAACATCTACTTCTTTTCCTTTCAGTTTGCCTTTCAGTTCTATCACGATCTATTTTTTCCCAATTTCAATGCGTCGTCTTAATCTGTTTTACCAATTTCCGCAGTTGGTTATAATGGAACCAAAGTAAATAAATTGGAACCCTTCATATTCAAAAGTTGGAGTGTGTCTGCATGATTATTGCTGACTAAGTCCAGTACCGATTTGGAGTCGAGCAACCGTTAAATGCGGATGGTTTCTGGCTCAGTACTTAGTAGGTTTTCCCAAAATAGTTTTTGTGCTGTTATAAAATAGTTATCTTTCTAGTGCGACAATAGAACACTTCTTGTGCGATGGGATATAAACTTTTGTTACTGAAACCAATCGGTAAATATTTCCTATATAAGGGAATCATCAGAAGATCTAGCCACAAAAATCATAAAAAACCTGAGTAAAAATACCACTGCACTGCATGCCAATGATCGCAATAACATAAAACTTGCCGATAGAACTAATACGGATATTGACAAGAAGAATAATCTAACCCTCAAAGTTATTGTTACCGAAAAAGGAAATTTAAGTCGAAATAACAGCCAGCATGTCTAGTTACCCCAAGCCTAAACCGTTATAATGACTCAACCGAAAATAAGTAATAATAAAAAATCTGTAAAAGGCTTTACCCCGAACTTCCCTCGTCGACATTGTAACACTAAATAATTTAAAAAATCAAATTAAGTTAGGAGTAAAAATATCTCACGTCTAATTCGAACGGCTTTCATCTTCGAATTCCTGCGTTGCAGCTATATTAAGTAACGCAGTAATTTGTTGCTCCTTTAACGTACAACATTTATTCTGTATTTATTGGGGCCAATTTCTGGTAAGAATAAAGCCTGCGCCATGTTCAAATTATTACTTGTATTTATTGTTAGGTTAAATAAAAAATAAACAAAATTGTATTTTTTAAGGTATTCACCCTGTATATATTTGTCTGAAATGATCTCGGTTTCATGCCAGGTAGATATACATATAATGTGTATGCAAAATATATTCTTCCTCCGACAAATAGTTTTTGAGTTATGCCGCCAACAGGCAGACAGACAGACAGACAGACAGACTGACGAGATTGAGAAAACCTGTTTTTTGTCATCTAGGGATCCTGAAACGTGAAGATCTGGAGAAATCTTGAAAGGTGATTTTTTGCGATTACAATACTTCCTGCGTCTTTTAGACCAGGGAAGTAAAAACACGTATTTTATAATGTCCTAATAATAACACCAAATATTTACTACTTAACAGTTAATGATCCGAACCAAATTGGCAAAACCACAACTACACAGCAATTATATCCTGAAGCATCATAATTAAAACCAAGATACCGCCAATCTTCCTACACAAAGCGAATAGCTACTAAAAGGTGATAGACTATATAAAAACCATAGTAACTGAAGGATTTACCAGCACCTGCAAAGGCACATTTCTAAGAATTAATCTAAGCCAAATAGACGATTATTGAGTATTAGCAACAATCTATGATAGCAGTAAAGTCCAACGCTATACCTTTGGCAACCCATAATATCAGCACTTATGATGAGAGATATACCCACCTCAATCTCCGAAGTCGAAATCCTAAAAACACTAAACAACCTAAAATATCCCGTAACTAAGGTAACAAGACTCTTCAACAAACAGAGACATCCAATTCTTATTTTCTCTCTAGAAACAATAGAAACGGAAGACAAGAAGAACAACATCTACAATCTTAGCAAAATATTTCAGTGTATTTTAGCAGCACATCCGCGACGTACTCGTAAATCACCTGACATTCCTAAATGCAAAAAGTGCCAGCGTTACGGCCATACTAGAAATTAATGCCACCTAGATGAATAAAATGTACCGGATTTTAATCTAAAAATCTAAATGATGTACGCAGGAACAAACCAGGCCCAACCACCAATCAAAAACACTTCCTCCATTACACAATCGCCGTGAATCCTTCTGTGCAAAAGCTAATACATATTCAGCAGTAACAGAAGATTCGACCTCAACTTCAGATAATATATCGGGAATTACAACAGTAATAGTAAAATTAAAAATAGACATTCTCAAACCACAGCTAGAACCAAATATTCCGTTAATTATGCGCCCATTTTCTGAAGAATATAGTGGATATAAATATCAACCTCATTAATGCTGTAACAACACCCAGCAATAACATAAACGAATACTCAAATAAGTTATTGAACAGGAAACCAGTGCGACCAATCATAAACAAATTAAAAATACTTAACTGGAACGCAGACGGGATAAAACGACAAAGATCCGCATTTATAGCCTTTTTAGATCCATATGACGTAGACATGGCCTGCATAAGCGATACCCACCTTAAAGTCAACGGAAAACTGAAAATACCTAGGAACAGTACCACGATTAAATAAATTAACGGATGGCAAACCACAGTCGAATCGCAACTGCCGAAGATATAAACAAAGCGATTAGGAACCTTACGAAAGCCATCAAAGCGTCCATAAGTAATTCAACGGCACTAAAAGATGCAAGAAGGCATGCCAATTTCATGGCGCTTCCACTGGAAATTCTAAATATAATTAATGAGAAGAATAAGTTAAGAAGACTTTGCGAAAACCCGCGATCATTATCTAAGACCATCGATTAATCGATTCACATGCCACATCAAATGGTAATTAGATGCATTGAGAATCAACGCCTATGTGAAATACATAGAGGAACTTACACCCATACAAGAACCAGCAAGTACCTACATTGTCGCCCATAGTAAATTTCAAAACAACATCGCCTAGTAAAATCGAAGAAACTATCTCGAAGCTTATACTGAACATAGTTTTGAAGCAATTAACTAAAAAACTACTTCCATGCCTAGCAACTACATTTAAGCTATGGTTACGGTTAGAGCATTTTTCTTCGAATCGTTCATATTTTACTTTTCCATAAACCAGAGAAAAATAAACATGATGTAAATAGCTACAGACCACTTAGTTTATGGCCAAGATTATCCAAAGTCTTCGAACTGAGGGAATTTTAGCCCCCTTCCAATTTGAATTTCGGCCAAAACATTTTATCATCCACCAACTAACCAGAATCATTCCGCATATTGGAGAAGGATTCGAAAGCAAGAAACATACCGTATCGGCATTTATCGACATTAGGCAAACTTTTGATAGGGTCTGGACTGATGGACTTATCTATAAACTCACAAATCCTTTTCTATAGATAGAACCTTTTCAATGGGTATTAATTCCACTGTCGCCACAGTTACGAAGATCAAACGGGTGTGCCGCTAGGAACCTTTTTTGGGTAATTTTTAATCAATATTTACATGTTTGATATCCCCCAACCTTGGAGTACAACCATAGCTATGTTTGCTGACTACACAGTGCTAATGGTTCAACACGAAGATATAGCTACTGCCTTGTAGTAGCTACGGAACTCAGTCAACGTTCTTATGGGCTAGTTTAAAACATGGAAATTGGAAGTCAATGAAAACAAGTGCCAAGCCGAAGTATTTACTTTAAGGCGACCTCAAGAATCAACTAGCATAATAATCATTAACAGAGGAATTGAATGAAATCTTCCCGACAGTGCTATAAAATACGTAGGCATTTATATGGAACGCCTGTTAACTACAACAGATTGGGACAGTTATATCATTTTATTAGCAAAATATCCTGTCTTGGGTGCGCGCTACTAATCTATAAATCAGTGCTTCAACCCTTAATAACCAGAAGCCGGGTAGCGCAGTTGGGAAAGGTTTAAGCTTGCACTAAGCAAGTCCGCGGTTCGAATCTCGCCGATGCCGGAATACTACCTGAGTACAGCTGTTGTAGGCTATGCGTCAAGTGTGGAAAAATCCATATTCGTCAACACAAGAACCTTTTACAGGCATTCTCAAGATTTTTGAATTAGTTGGCGAACAATAAGAATATGTTCAGGAGTACCCGATGAATCCTGTGCGGTCTTCTGCTATTTGGAAAGTGAGAAAGACTTTTCAACCATTCATGCATAATGTTTAGTCAGCCATTCAATCTTATTTTCTTTGTTGCCCTTTGAGGTTTGAGTTACTGGATGGTTAATCCACTGTTTCTAGATATCAAAATTACTTTGCATTTCGGCTCAGACCACGGTGGTAGGTATTGGTGGTTCCTAAATCATCTCTATGTCTTTTATTTGTTTTACATGCAATCTTCTAGTTGCTGTTAGTTTACGCAGAGCGTGAAATTTTATTGCAACTTGTGCAGGCGGAAGCTAATGATCACTTGGGCGCTCAGCTTTTGCTCATGTTTTAGCATTGCATAGAGCGTCCCGCCACCTCCTTTTAATTAGAATATATTGCATTTGATTGCAGTGTCGACCATCTAAGAACGTCCATGTGTCGATATTATGATGCGAGAACTGGGTGTTTCCTATGACGAGCTTGTTTTCTTGAGCAATACGTAAAAGTTTGACTCCCCTATCTTTAAGACAATTAAAATTTTCTTATAATATTAGGGATGGAACTACCTGCGCGCTTAAGTTGTAACGGGCTAGTTCGTGTCATCTTGGTATTTAATAATCACCTGCATTTCTAACGTTGTCATAATTAGGTTAAAATGTATTATCCATTTAAAACCGCCAACGAGTGTTTCGCGCCTAAAGTTGTGCGCGCAAGCCCGCTAATGCAGTCGTTGGATGCGTCTGTTAATAGAACAGAGAAAGTTGTACGCAACCGGAAGCGCGGGGTGCAGTCACTCGCTAGTAGGCGGCTGGTGGTTTTCGTCCAAACAAAAGGAGACCTCATGCAAAGTATTTCTGTGTGGACTTTCGTTCATAGAAGTCAACGCTTCGTTAATCTTGAGCTGAAATACAGCCTCGAGAAGAGATAACTACCTTGGAATTTACACCGGAGTAACGAAAAGCCTTCATAACCAGAAGCCGCTATTCTAGCTTCAAAAAGTAGCCGATCTGGTCAATGTACGAGACGACGTGGAGCCATCATAAAGCAAAGTTAGTTATTAGAAATAAAACCCACGATTGAGTACCCTGAAAACGGGAATAACTAGAAGCGTAATTAGCAAATCACGCCAAGTTGTATCATCCTTGGTGCAATGATATCATCCTGCTGACACATTGCGTTCAGCCTGATTTCAAGCTAATGAAGGCAGAGCCGCAGTAAGTGAATTTGTGCGCGAGAGTACCTATTCCTTGTTCGCACGATCTGTTTTTTGACTTAGCGTTGCGCATTGACAACCACACTTCCACTTAAGGAGCGTATTCAAGCATGTAGATTCAGCATTAAGCTTGTGGACATTTCTTAGCTATTGTGGATAGCGCATTTCTATATTACCAGTGTATCTGCGTTTTATGTATTTTCATGCACGTACGTTGTTTCTAGAGTATATGTATTTTTTGTAAACCGTTTGGTTTTTATCTGTGGCAGGATTTGCATGTATCTCCTAGCCGCACTGAGGTAAGAGCGGGTCTTGTGCTTCTACGACTGGAAGAACAAGCAAACAAAAGACAATCTAAATTTATACTAAAGTGGAGTATAGGGCAAGGAAAGAGGCCGCATTATAGTTTACGGCGCTCAACGGAAGGGCTAAATAAAAGTACCATTACAAAGTCGCCCGTTATAACTGTAATAGGAGACCCAGAGTGGCATCAGCAGCAAGAGTATGAGGGCATGAGGGTTGTATTACAGGACCTTTTTCCTAATGTGGGTAAAACAATTTTATGTAAATGGATATAAAGTACTCGTACTTAGGTCGCTCGTTCGATATAAGTAAGTCTGGTTTTAATGTCCCGAAAAGTGGATTACTTTGTTTCGTGAAGAAATTGTCACAATTCTTCAAATGCATTTTACTTAAACTGCATATCTTTCAACCAAGTCTAGTTGACCTCTCACGTTCTATGCACCAAAGGTTTCAATATGGACTGCTAAAATACTGAATTTCAATGTAATGTAGGTAACATCCTATGTAAACTTTAGGGATTATCGAGCAAATCTTATATGGGAATTACAAAACTGTTTAATTGGGGTAGGAAATTCAAGTAACTTAATTTACAACCGCAAAGAGATTAGGAAAACAACGGGGTGATAAAGGGTGTAATCGATGTATATTCAAATTACTGGAGATATATTCAGGCACTTAACTTCCTTTTAACACGTTACTAATATTTGCACTGCCAGCAATTTATCGCCTCTATGTTAGGCTAATTGAGTTTTTCATAAGCGGACACCCACGGAGCAGCCCTTAGATAATTGTTTTTTCCTTTGGCTCCCTTCGGCCTGCCAAGATTAAAGGGAGTGCGGTGGTTTTTAATTTTAAATCCGCCGCTATGATGGCCATTTTGTTGTAATCGAGAAAAAATGTGAAATATTGCGCTACATTTAAAAAGCAATTTCATACAAGCTGTGCATGGAGACAATGCTAATGATCGTTCTTCACGTTACAACGCGCCCCCATCCCTTCAAGAGGACATAATGCGACTCCAAGTGAAACATTAACGTTACGCTTTCCAGCGGTTTGCTTTGTAAAGAGGGATGAAATATCATGATGTGAAAAGAATAAAAACACTTAACTAGCGCGAAGGGGCGGATTGAAAACGTAAATTAAGAAGTGCCCAAAAACGACCGGCGCAGTTTTTCGCCCTGCTTAGCAGCTCGGGTTTCTACGAATATAATTGGATTTTAACTTCAGTTTACAAGAATGCGCGGTTAGTAATCTCTGTACTGCATTTATTGTGTAAAAAATCGAAATGGCGAAAGTCTTTGTGGGGGAAATCGGCTCGAGTTCAAAGCAAGTGAGGTTTCCTAACAACAACAAGAACATTAGAGAAAACAAAATACAGTCAATAACTCAAGCACGTTGGCAGATTCGGTAATACAATCTCACATGATGAAAAAGGTACAGATGCCATGCTGATATTTGGCAAAGGCCCTCGAATTATTGCCATAGCGACCTTGAAAAACAACTCGTGTATTCAGGAAAGAAAATGGAAACTAATAAAGAAGTGGAATAATACATTTTTTGCAAGAGAAAAGTGACAAAAGCTTCAGTATGGATACAATTTTTGCAAGACTGGGCTTTTAGTAGAAAAAATACTTTAAAGGTTCGAGAGATTTGTTATGGGAATGATGTTGAATTGAAGCCCCTGGCAACCACGAGAAATATGTTACAATACGTTCTAAGTCAGATTTGAGAATTTTGGTGATGTGATGCTAAACGACGTTAACTAACAACTGATTCCGAATTATTTAACACTATCTTACGTCTAAGAATCCATAGACATATCTGTAAGAAACTAGAAGAAAAAAAGATTCCTTACTAGAGAGCCACTGTTTAGCTTAGAAATATCGATACAGCTATGTCGTTATGCTAATTGTGAGGAATTTATATACAAGAAAAATTGAGGGAAGAAGAAGAGCTGGAGATTCTGAATCCCTTGGCAATGGACCACCTTGTCATCTATTGGTTTATTTCGAGTAGCAGTAGGAAAAATTTTATGGATCTAAACGTCTGTACTGTATTGCTCTAACGAATAAACAAGGAAAAATCCGTTAGTATTACAGTAGCAAACGTTATGTAACGCTTTGATGGAATCGTTAACAATTTATTCCTGGAACCCAATATCCCAAGCCTACATACTTCTGTTAATATTTCCCAAAATGTTAAACTGGCTACACCTGCACTTACAAAATATTAAGTCTCCACCAGGTATTCGTAGAGGGAACGTCGTATTTATTGAGCGTGGAAAGTAATCAAATTGAATGTCAATTTCTTTATTCCACCCCGATACATCCCCTCTGCGGTGGACACCCGCTTATGTCGCCGGATCGCGTTGATCATTTACTGTCTAGTAGGCAGCTTTCAGCTATAGGCTGGTTTCATTTGCATTGGTAGTTTAACGCCCGAGTTCGTGTCACTTTGAAATTTAACAATCACCTTGGTATTTAACCATTATTCTGTTAGGAACGGAACTAAACTGCATTTCTTACATTATAGTAAATAGATTAAAACGTATTGAGTATTTAGAACTTGCAACAAATATTCTGAGCGCTCGAATAGTGCAAGCCAGCGAAACACTGATCCCGGGTGGTATTATTAGAACTGCATGCAACCGAGTGACGTAACGGTTTGGTGCAATTTGGCGCGTTGGAGGCAGCGGAGAGCAGTCGCTTGCCAATAAGCGAGGTGTGCTTATTGCCCTAAGCAAAAGAGACGTCACGCGAAGTATTATAAGTGACACCTTGGAAAATCCTCCCCCAGATACAGCATTTCATAGCCAGGAGCTACTATTTCAACTGTCATTAGAGCTTCAAGGAAGCCAGCCGACTTTGCTAAAGCCAGAAGCATGTGGAAGCAACTACCAAAGACTGGGAGCTGAAGTTTTCGTTATTTTGCAACAAAGTAAGGGCAACTTTATTTATCATAAATAAAACAGACGGGAACGTGAAACTGGGAGCCGAACTATACTAGTGATTCTCGAAGGAATTGCCTCAACGAACGCCGTGCTGATTCAGCATGCCAGAACAATGCGATGGCATTATACCGTTGACACATCGCTTCAGCTGTTTTCAAGCTACTGGAGTCAGGGCCGTGTTCAGTGAATTCGAGTGCTGAATTTAAACAATGCATGTAGATCTATCATTAAGCTCTTGGACTGTTCCGTGCTACATATAGCACATATAACAGTTATGTAATACCAATGTGTATTCTTTCTATGTATTTCCATGCATGTATGTTTCTTTTACAGAATACATATCTCCTCTTGCAAGATGTTTGGTTTTCATTTTTGGCAGGGTTTGCATGTATAATTACAGCGTTATAGGTGCTCACGAGCAGGCCAGCAAATGCAATATTAACATATCCCTTAACTGCACTGAGGTAAGTGCTTCTACGACTGAGTTATCTAGCAAACAGAGAGAAATCTAAATTAATAATAAAGTAGGGCATAGGTCATTAGAAACGCCGCAATGCAGTAGGGTATCGAATCCATCAGTGCTTGTAAATAGTTATGAAAATAGTAGACGGTTCTGTTCCATGATAACGTACCACTTAGCACTAGACGCAGAGTTTATCTTAAGCCTTAACCTTACATTGTTCAATTGTAAATGCGGCATATCACGAGAAGCATCTTGACGATAGCGACGCGTCCACAGCTGGTGTAAGTAAACAACTATTTGGAGTGCCCTATAAAACTCATATTAATTAGGGCTATCCTAGCTATATCACTTCTAGTGCATTATTTATCAAATTGAATCAATTGAATGAGCTGGTGAACACTGTCATTGATAATTGAAATAAAAGAAGATTATAAAAATTTATAAAATATCGACCCAAAAAGGATTACAACAATATACCGTAAAATGTTGTGTTTCAATAATAACTCTTGTCGCCTATGTTATTATATGTTGTTATAAGCAATATATAGAATAAGAAGAGGAAATTTAAATTACATATATTTTCCAAGCATGCAGTTTACAGTGTTCTAGTGTTTAGAAAATGGCAAGCCCATGAAATAAATTTTACACATTAGTGCTCTATAATACGTGTAATACTGAGTGAAAATAAGACAACTATTAGACTAAATTATGGAAGTTTGTGCTGGTAAATTATAGCTTGCAGCTGGCTTTCTGTCATTAAACCTTCTAGAATGTCTGCGCGAGCTCAAATTTTGCATAATGAAATCCATTAGCGCAGACTAAAAAGTCAAGCATGAAGTACCTGAAATAATTATTGGTAGCGCGGTCAGTTGCATTGTGCTGTTTTTCTTTCGATATGTGCATTTAAGGAAAAATAACATGAGTTTTTAAAAATATCGATATACCTTTATTGAATCAAAATGGAAAAGTATTCGAACTCGAACTAGTGTTTTCCTTTGAAGAAGGTTGCAGAAATCGATAGAACTGCATGTACCGCTTGTGATCAGTGAGGGTTAAGTGTGTTCCGTATCGTAATGCCCTAACAGACGTAAGATAAATTGACGATCGTAAAACGTAGCGGTTGTTACCGGACTAATTAAGAACTTCTGCAGTTCTTACACTATTGAGGTTGAGATTTCGTTACTTGGATTACCGTCGGTCTCCGTAGCTCGATTTCCATCAAACCGAAATCACGCGTTGCCTCAAAATCTTTACCGTGACTTTGATGTCTTCTCAACGTTACATGATTTCTAACATTTTTCGAAACCTTACGAACTTAGCGGGTTACAGCGCCAACCTTCAAGACTACCTTCCCTGAGCTAGGGTTCGATGCATCGCCATCCAGTGCAGTCGCCGTTGTGAGCTGGTTGAGACCACATTATCTCTCAGGATTTAGTATGGTCAAATTACTGCTTTAAGCTGTAATAACTCATTTACTCTGTGTGTAATTCAAGCACGTACATCGTTTTTGATATTAGGTACAATGTTTACGACGCTTTTGTGTGCAATTGCTATTTATATTGTTTATATATATATTATGTGTTTTAACAAGTGGTCGCCTAACGAACGCAAGTTTTGAGCCTTTTTTCGTCAGGTAGGCTAAACACAATTTGGTCCCTTCAGCTGAATTGCGGCGAGCCTGGCAACCGTAGTATTCCTTAGATTCTACCCGATGTGACTTGACTATAGCAATTTTCCCATAATATAGAGGTTAATGCATCAGCCCAAAGCTACATTCTAAAAGCTGTTACCGTTTGACCAATATAGCATATCAACTTACACTCGTTTCGACAGAAACTGACACAAAACCTCCTAACCTCGAATTTGGCATAGACGTACAGTTGCGCCAACATACTACTCATAATGAACCTCCGGTGAGTCGCCGGTGTATATATTTTCATTATAAGGCAAATTCAGTTGCTTTTACCGGTGGTGTAAGCACCAAGCAGATGAAGGTAAGCCAATTTAGGTCAGTAAATATGTATGTATATAAAATAGTATCTACTCAAAATTCGCATGCTGCCTAGGGACGACCCCTTCTGGGTTGACACCGTCCCAAACAATTTTAGGTTGGAATAATTAATTACAAAATGATAATCATCTCTGACGTTTCTAACTACCACCGAGACGAAAACACCTGCGTATATAGATCAACCCCGCGCCCATTTGCCATTGGAATATGTTGTAAATCAGTATTCAAGTTTAAGAATGTTGAAGGTTCACTACATTTCTGATAGATAACGAACTGCAAAAATTAGACCCCTTTTGAGAAAACGGATCGCACATAATGGGGTCCAAAATTTGGTCACGGCAATACCAGCGTACATAAATCAAACAAGTAGAGACACTCACTGTCGGTTCCTTTGATGTCAAATTTCCGATTTGGATGACCTTGAGCGGCTCTTAGGGGGTACTTTCCGATAGTACTAACAGATGGCGCCACTACTTTATCACATATGATAGGTAGCAGAGCTAGTAACTGTCTCTGATTGGTAGAATTTTGTGCTGCCATCTGATAGTGAAGCTTAGAAATACCCCCCGAGTTACTGTCTCAGGCACTCTAGACAGATTTCAACATTTGGCATGAGTGTCTCTACTTCTTTGATGTATGTACGCTGGAAATACATGTCATCGTATCATGGTAATGATTAGATTTTTAAGCATTAAGCTTATCCTGAATATTAAAAGCAGGAAAATGATTTCTAAAAATGTTTACGAATTGCAGGAAATTGAAATATTTGATACTAACCTTGTAATGCTTTTTTTGCTGTTTTACCTTTTTATGCATATTTCGGATTACTGGTTACGGTTCCGGTTTTCAGTTTTTTGCATTTATTTTCCGCGAAATTCATTTTATAATAAAATATTTCAGTCTAGTTTGTTTGCCAGCATATTTTTTGATTTTGCCACTGTACGGCAGCGGGCTTAAAAACGCAGTCAGTGCAGAGGTTTTTAGGGAATTACTAAAAAACTCAGGTATTCCCTTGAATTATTTTAGTTAACACACGCATGTAGAAAACTCGGGTATTCCTAGTTTTGTATGATTTTTATTCAAAATCAATACAGACAAGAGCGATACGGCCGATCTGGGGATAGTTATACGCCTATCTTCTTTTGTGTCAGAGGCCATAATGAATTAAAATATGAAACAAAAAATTATTTTGCAAAGCCTGTATTAAGGCGGTAAGAGTTCTTCAAAATTATTTAAGTACCAAAATTTTAGATTCAGTGCGACAAAATAATACGTCATTTCACATGTAAAATACCACATTGCATCAACAATTAAAGAAGTATAAAAATTGGGATACGGAATGTTCGTTCCCCACATTTTGTTCGCCACATTTCGTACCCCACATTTCGTTCCCGGGATATTTCGTCTCCTCACAACTCGTACCCGGAAACTTCGTTCCCGACCGAGCTCAATTTGTCCCCTAGATTACAGGGTGTTGAAAAACGAGTGCAGCTATCGGAATACAGTTGAAAAATGAAAGATATTATAATTTATTTATTTATTATAATAAACTTATAAGAACAAAATAAATTGAATTTATTAAAAATTACGGTTTAATCTAAGTATCTTGCTGATATTTTGTATAGGGCCATAATTTCTCATTCTGGAAAACTTTTCTTAGTAATACTTAGCTGTATTATGAACAAAATAGGGTCGTTTACCTGAAAAGAAAATAGTTTTTGCTTAACTGTCAAGGCCGACTTGGAAAAACTGAAAATTTTCTTAAAATTCTCCTCAAACCGAGCAGGAATTATAATTCCTATTACATTTTTATGTAAAACTAAAAATAAATTGTAATTCCCTCTTGTAAACTCCAGCTGGGGTCATACTGTATACAGTTCTTATAAGTTTATTATAATAGATAAATTAATTAAAATATCTTTCATTTTTCTAACTGCATTCCGATCGCTGCACTCGTTTTTCAACACCCTGTAATCTAGGAGATAAATTGAGCTCGCTCGGAAACGAAGTTTCCGGGTACGAAATGTGGGAAGACGAAATATCCTGGGAACGAAATGTGGGGTACGAAATGTGGGGAACGAACTTTCCGCAAACCATAAAAATTAGCCAAAACAACTGACATTTGTAACTTCGTTTGCATCTACTTCATGTAACAGGGAACAATCACAGTTTAATTTCGATCTTTGCTAAATCTAATATACCACTGAAAAAATGACAAAATGGTTCCTTCAAAATGTTCTGGGATAAATATTGTCACATGCACGTTCCAGCTGAAAGCACTTTGCAAAAAAAATTTTGTTAATAATTTCAAAGAAGCTATTTGTGCGGTACCTGGTCGAATTGGTCAAATAGTTCTTTCTAAATGGAAGGAGGCGTTTCTCAAAAAAAAGAAGGTTATAAAATTTTAGCTAAAATTTCCACAACTTTGGCAGGCGAAATTGTAGAAGATTTTGAGAGTGATCCGACTATTGCAGCAAATTTAAAATATGCTGCAATAACTAGTGTTGACGTATAAAGAAGTTTTTCTACATATAAGAACATTTTCTGTGAAAGGGGACAAACTTTAACAGTGGAGCATTTAGAACAATATTTAATAATTAATAGTTTTCTGAAAGGCAAATTTTTTAGTACCCAAGCTTTCTATTTTATTTTTTGTATTACATTTAAGGTTTTTCTATCAATTGTGTTTGGATTTTTTAGTGTCACATTACATACTTTTTCTCAGAATTATTGTAATTATTTAACCCTCGACCGGCGGAAATAATTTCAGTTACGCGGAGTGCGAAAATGGGTCTCTAGTGACCCGGATCGAATTAAATTTTTTTAAATTCGTTTTAAAGCCCCACAATGTCTGTTTTTCTAATACATCCTTGCACATGATAATATAATCATAAAACTTTTATTTTTATTGACCTGCAGACTAAAAAATTCTTTATATTCTGCGTCACTTTTATCGCTGCCACTGTCCCCATCAGTCGTTTTCGTCATCATCACGCATTAGATCGTCATACAACTGTTGTTCCGTAAGGGGAATTTTATTATGATCCATTCTTTTTGCCTATTATTTTACACAGTGTTATTATACTCCAGAAAACAAGAAAAAAACAATGGAGCGCGAAACGCGGAAACCGGTTCTCAAGTGACCCGAGTGGATTATCTCAGGCATAGCAAGAAATTTTTCCACGAAATTTATTCTACAGCAGCTCCATAACAGCTTCGAGGAATACGCAAACACCCAAAGCAGTATATTGGAAAACGGTAGAATTATTTAAAAAAAAGAAAGTCCGGGTCACTTGAGCCCCGGTTTCCGCAGTTGAGGGTTAAGTAGGTACAGAGAATAAAATAGTTTTTTTTATTTATGACGTTTTTTATGATAAAGCTTATTTGTAAGAGTTAATGCTTTTTTTGCTTAAATTAGAGTTTTTTATACATATTTGGGGTTTTTTAAGCGCTTTCTTAATTTTTTTGTGCTTATAATTCCGCTCTCCAGTAATGATGCATAGCCTCTCCTACTCAATCCCGACTCTCATCTTCGCGTTGCGGACCCTGTTACTCGAGATACGACAACCATTTCAGATGTAAGACAGTATCGGAAACAAATGATAGGTTTTGGATGTGCTGTAAATAATGAGCTAAAATAGCAAACAATACGACTGTGACACATTAGTCACCCAATAAGGAGTATAAGGATAACAGAAACAATCTTTAATGAAAATATAATAAATGTTCAATCTTTGTAATTTCATCTTTGTACAATGCTGGCATGGATGCGGTAATTTTTCTTTTGTTGAAAACTGTATGGAAATCATATTAGCTCTGCAGTAAGCAAATGTAATAAGAGTAGGCTTTAGATTGTCATAAAACAGTTGAGAATAGCAAGCCAAGCTTTGTGGCTGTTCATTTAGGCTTCTCCAATTTAAAATAACATTATTAATAAATAAATGCCCCAGTTTTCATTAAGAGTTGTATAATTTATTGGCAATGTCTTTTGGTGAAAACCGTGGAAGTTTCGTTAATGTTGGTAGAGCTTTCGCCCAAGTAAGATGATGTTTCGAAGTTTATCCAACCAACTACTGGTGCTTCCGATGCAGTTTTGAACGAGCAGGAAGCGTAATTGGAGCCTGAGGTGACTGTTAATAAGGCAGTGGTTTGTCCTGGGACAGTTTGGAGCTCTAGCAAGGGATACAAGACGGAGTGGTACAGAGCAGCAGCCGAGAAACTTTCGGAAGGCAACTAAGCAAGGTGTTTGGAGCATTACAGCCATATTCCTCAGCGCAGGGGCGTACAGCAAAGTCGGATTTACTGGAAGATTCTTTAGAGCCCTATTATTAATTGCAGGAGCAGCAGAACAGATCAGGAAAGTGATTTTAGAAAGAATTATTCTTAAAATTGTAAAGTGGCGAGCCTTTTATATCAACTTCCGGCAAGAGCGTACTTTGAGTTCTTTTTGTGTTGTCTATGTACTTACGCTTTTGTTGTCGCCCAGGAAATGTATAATGAGGTAAAAGTAAACTTTTTTTCGAGGCAAAGCGAATTTACTTGGCACACTTTTTTAGGTTGCAACGCCATAATTGAACTTGAGTTCCCATTAGCTATAATTTCGGCAAAAAGCGATTCCAGTAGTTAAATGCGTATTATTCAAAACTTTTAGTTTCTAAAATGGTTATAAAAAATCCCATTTGATAGCAAATGTATTTGAATTAGTTTCTATAATTCAATAATACTGGCTAGGATGTACAGACCCGTGAGGTAAGAGTCATTTTAGTCATTTTAATTTCATTTATTTACTTAATTGTACATTAAAAGCTACGGTAACATTCATATCATTGTAATATATACAAGATCTGTGTAGAATTTCGCCGATGTGGATGACGTGGACGTAGTAACTAGGAATATCACAGAAAACAATAATGCATTTGTTGGGTTCGACAAAGCTGGAAAAACCTTGGGAGCACGAGACCTGAAAATAATTTTAAGAAAATCATCGCGATACCAAGCGTAGAATTGCGCGTGGCAGAATAAAACATTCCATTGCTATTAGTCCGGCAGCCACGGGGTAAAACCCAACAATTTCGTATTAAGTTTTTTTCAAAACGGATTTGGGGTCTAAGGGTCTCCTAGTTTTGATATCCAAGTGATGACAAAGCGTCATCATTGAGCAACTCCAGATACGTGGTGTCCAACAAGTAAGTAGGTGAAATATCACTTTTTTAAATTATTTGTAAATTTTACGTAAATAAATGAGTTTTTTACAAATGGTTTGCTTCTCATAATAAGGTTTATATAAAATAAAAACAAAAAATGTTAAATACAGAGTGTTCCAAAAGTATATTATCTATATATATACCGGGTGTCCGTTCTCAAAGTCGAACATAGGCGATTAACACTGTATTCAACGTTTTTGACAATTCCTGCTCGCCAATTCAACTTACAGGGAAGATAATGGTATCGATGGAAAGATATAATGATTACGCATCAAATGATACCAATAATAATACTCAAGATGCGATTTTTATTTTAAAATACTAATTTAAAACTTGGAAATTTTTAAATATGCCATGCCTTGCTTTTCAAGTTCGATAGCATTTGTCAAAAAATTGGTAATTAGTTGGAGTAAATCAGGTAATTTCTGTTAACGTCTGTAAAAATAATCTACAGAAAAATTAATTATTTCAATTATGAACGAGTGAATGCACTAATGTCAATTGCCTATGTTCGACTTTGAGAATGGACACCCCGTATATATATATATATATATATATATAAATCAATCGCCGTGTGTTAGTAACGCAAAAACTCGAGAACGACTGGACCGATTTGGATGATTTTGTTTTTGTTTTGTTCGTCTTGCTCCCGAGGTGGTTTAGCAAAAAAGAAAATTCGGAAAAATCCACAGGGAAAGCCGAAAAAATGGAAAATATTGAAAGTGTGTTTTTCTGTAATTGTACGACTTTCTATTTGCAGTCATACTTTTATGATTCTGTGCTTAATGGTTTGAAGGGTTTTCCCCATCATGTCATAATCCAAAACAACGTTTGCCGGGTCAACTAGTATTTATATATATTAGACTTCATCATTTTCTGAATCGATTTCATCATTGGAAAGTGAACATTCGTTTTCTTCGTCTTCATTGTAGTTCACAGTGGCAGTAGGGGTTAGTTCATTGCAATAGTTTTCATGTGCTCTGCAAACGCAGAACATTGTACAGAGTAACCTAGAGCTTTTACAGCTACATCTGTTTGTATTGCATGGTTTGTTACTGCTACAGGAGCACCTAATTCATTTTAAAACATCACTTCTACTTTCTCTGGTAAAGTAATCGGTAACAAACACTTGGCATTTACATCTTTATAAAAACCGTAATTGGTTGGCTGTAGACTTGGAAGGTCTGATTGCAACGCATTTTTCCAAATGCAGGTCTGTAAGTGGGCACGTTTAACGTTTCCAATAAATGCTGCATTTGTTGGCGGAAAAGCTCGTAAAAGAAGTAATTGTTCTTTAAACTTTTGATCTACATACACTTTACTGCACTTTATAATAGTTTTTATGCGCTGGGCACCAGCAACGGAAAGTTTTTCACTTTTTTTTCACAAGCAAATTTAAAGTTAAAAAAACACTTCTTTTCACTCATATTTAACTAGACGTTACACTACTCGATTCTCAAAAAGAAATCGCTATTAGGGATCGTATTACCATGATACAGGAATATTTATACTTGGTTTCCAGCTAAGAAACCTTCTCCAACTTTTGTGTGTCTGTTTCTTGTTTCAGCCAAAAATTTGTGGGACACTCTGTACCTGTCATGTAGCTTCGTTTTTAAACACGTACGTTGTTATTTTTAGCTGAATTTTGAACTGGAACAAAATATTCTCATATCAGAAATTCACTAATATTATTAAAACTTTATAACACATATTTTTTAAACACCCTGTAAATAGCTGAAACTTGTAGAATCAATAAATTCAATAAGTTAACGCACAGTTAACCATACAATAATGAGAAAAAATTAAGAACTTAGTAGTATTCAAGTTTAAAGCCAAAAACATACAATCATCTTATTGTTTTGAAATACTCTGTATATCTCAAATTGCTCAAAGATGCCAGCTTGTCATTAGTCGGTAATGGCAAATAGACATATAAATCTACGAGAATCCGTAAAAAAAAAACTTAATACGAAAATTTTCACTTCAAGGAAAAAACACGGTTCCGCTGCCGGACTATATATAGATCTGTACAAAATAGAAGTATACCTGGCCTCGTTGATTAACGACGAGTCGGAAACCGGCTTAGAGAATAATAGAAGGATCATACTTGCAAATTATTGTTATTACGGCATAAGAAACTAGCGTTAATCAAACCTGTTTTAACTTATGCGTCTGAATTATGACTATTACCAACTATAATGAGTTGCGCCTGTAAATATTCGAAACGAAATTTCTAAGAAAAATATGTAACCCTACCGTAGAGGACTGAATGTTGCGAATACGCTATATCAATTATGCCATGGTATGAACATAGTAAGGACAGCTAAGGTTGGAAGACCACGGCGGGTAGGACATATCATAAGAACAAAGGACACTCGAGCAAAAAAAAAGCTATTGTTGGCTAAGCTAGAAAGAAAAGTGAGATATAAGAGACTCGATGGCTAGATGCAATGGAAAATGCCTTTAAAAACATCAGCGTCAGAAACTGGAGCTAAATATCGGGGCTGAAACGCATGGAAAGCTTTTTTTAGAGATAACGACGCCTACCCATAGCTATGGTGCCAAAAGTGATAATGTTTGTTTAAATTGGGAAAATTTCCATCAAAGAAGTCTCCTGAAAACTATGTATAAACTGTATGCTAAAGTACCACTCTACTGATTGCAAATATTATAGTTCAATAACATCAGATTAGAAGAAAAAATAAATTTACAGCTAGACAACTAACAAAAAACGCTGACTGCCAGTTATGGAATGTTCTAGTAGTCACGCCCTGGCACATAGAGCCATTCCCAGATACACAGGGTAATTCATAACTACTTGAAAGGAATTATATTTGTACCACAATGGGAAGGCTAACACTTCTTAGTACAAAGTTGCACCCGTGATGACTTGCATCCCCTTAAACGTCAAAAGAAGAAACATCATTAATTTAATTATCCAGGAATGCCTTGACACATAGTACTTATAGAGCGCATATGTGAGTATCCATTATTGACTAGTACACTCTTTTAATGGTTTGGAAATCGATATACAGAGAGCGTTGTTGCAACTAATCACAGCTGTATTTCTTTGCTGCAACATTATGCCGTACCCTGTACCCCTAAAGTTGTTACAAATTACGAAAAACCAATTTGATTTTTTCTTGTCTATTTTCTATTCTATTGGGGTAGTACTCTTAACATAATTGAAAATTAAGCTTTTTATGTTCAGCTATATGTCGAACAAGTTTTCAATTGTAAACAAAACGTTAGCGCGAAACCTACATGCTAATCTGGCCGCCCTAAAAACTAATTTCCAGACGCCTTCGCCTCCGATTAAAACAAATGCGGGCTTAAGTGTCCGTTAGGGCAGCGTCGTCAATAGCGACATGTTCCACCGATAACAAGAAGCCCGCTGGAGCTAAGTACGGCCTTTTTATAACGCGAGATTGCTTTTTTATTAGGAGGCAACCCGAAGATGGCGCCGGACGCGCGTCTAAATCGAGACTTAGCCTAAAATGAATCTAAACTATACAAACCATGCCTAGGAAGGGTCCACTCACCAAGTAGCAGGGCTTCCCTCATGTCCTTGATGGGCAGGCTCTGTACCACACTCTCCCTGTCCCCCTTCCAAAGCACCGGCGACACCGAGGCCACGCACTTCACCCTCATCGAGCCCCCCAGGAAGTGGCGGCTGCTGAGAGAGAAGCGCAGTCCCAGGGTGACCGACATCAGCCCGTGACGGTGCTGCACCGGGAGGTAGTAGATTAGTGCCTCTGGACTTACAACCTGCAAGAATTAATTAAGCTAGGAGATGGGTTTTATTCGTCACGCTTTCAGCGAATGCGGCTTATCCTTAACACTTTTTAGTAGATAGCTATACAGAAAGCGGCTATTTTTAATACTTGGACAGGAGTAAATCATATTTGTGTGTAGTCTTATTACTTTACATCAAAGACCAATTTTCGGAGGAAAGTGATGACAATGGCATACTAATATCGATTGCTCAGTACATTGCTGTGGAAAACCACGGAAACCGTAACCGTTCCTCCAGTAACCGATTAGACGCATGTAGGTTCAAACAACGCTCTTAGCTATGTTTATGAAACACACACATTCAGTAGTTCGTATATTCTCAGATACATGCACACATAATTATTAGTAGGTAAAACTTTGCCGTAGTAATAGATCTATAATTCAACTTTATCAGAAACATGAGAATACTGACTGGGTATAGGTGCTTGATAGATCCAGCATTGTTAATCAATTTTCAAATTTTGAGAGCTTATCCAGACCTCCAAGAGAAGTAAAACATTTATTATTATTGAAGGAAAGTACAAATGTTTAGCAACCTACCTTATCAACCAAGATAGTGGATGTAATGGATAGTAAATAAGTATTTGCAAACAATAACTTTATTTTATTATATAAAACTATATGGTATGGCAACACCGAAGCAAGGAAAAAAGGTAGCATAATCTTGAGCAAAGAAACTTTTAAAAGGCAAACAGAAAGAAAGTCGATCTATCTTTACAAAATACACAACTTGTTTATTTGGAAACGAACCAATTAGTAAAAGATATAAAGTATGCAAGAAATAGTGCTCCGGTCCTAAAACGCTATGTCCAATTTTCACCCATTATTGCTGTACATTCTGAAACATTTCATGTTTTAGGTTGCCTATTAATTTTCAGTAATTTTCGGATTTGCAGTTATCATTTGTTACGGTCAGAGTACGTCTTTACAAGTTTTTATATTTTTCAGTAGGGTCTAGTTAATTTTGTGATCTATGGCGCATAATTTGAACTTCAAGTGCGTCCTTCCTGGTCGTATTTTGTTTTCATCGGTGTGTGAAGCGTTAATATTGGCCGGAATGTCCCGTTCCGCTTTATTAGTAGCTTCAGCGTACTTATGCGAACGTTTTGTCCGTCCGTCCGTCCGTCCGTCCGTCCGTCTGTCTGTCCGTCCGTCTGTCTGGATCGCCTGTAACTTTCGAACGGCTACAGATATCGAAATTTTGAAAGGGGGCAAAGTTGTTGCTAAGGTCCCGAGCACCTTCATGCGCTATTTGGTTTTGGCGAAAGATGGCGATTTTCCACTTTGCAAAATTTCCAAGCATTGTAGCACAGCGGCGGCTTGTCCACTTGGCGCCATCTACAGAACTTCGGTGGTCACGTTTTGAACTACACATTCTGAAGCTACTCTTTAGACCTGTAGTTGAGCAGTTTATTTGCATTATGTGCGATGTTTGTAAGCAGTTAAGCTTTCCTTGGGTTGCCCAAAGTTCTGCGGACATGTTCGTGTAGCTTCGACTTCCGCTCTGGCTGGTGTAGCGGTTTAATTGCAGATTTACGAGAGAGTTTTCTCTCACATTAGTTCTTGGCGGACTTTCTGATTGTGAACTGTTTAAATTCAGTTGCACGTATCCCAAATTTGGGATAAGTATTATGAAGCTTTTCTCGTACCGCGCTTTGAGACACTTTTTATTCTATCTTGTGCATTCATTATAGCTGCAAATTCGGAGGCCCAAATAACCCCTCGGCTGTTCATATGAGCTGTTTCTACATTCAGTCAACGACCTTAACCCAGTTGCTGCCTTGCATGCAAAATCCTGGATCAAACCTTCTGTATTTGTCTTGGTTTGTCCTCCTTCGAGTTGGCCGGGAAGCTCAACGAAGGAAAATTGATGCAATGTGTATTGTTCCTCTCTGTTGACACTCTTAAGGTGTTGTATATAGTGACGGTGTGCCTCCTTACCACCATCTTAATTTTCCTTGCTGCTTTATGTTGCAAGCAGGTCCTGCTGTAGTTCCCTCAGAGCCCCATAGATTTACTTTTACAATCAAACTTTTGCTGCATATTTACAGTTCCCTTAAGAAGCACCTTATACTCAAGACGTGTTTATGTGTTTTGTGGTGCACCTTATCTTTGCATATATTAATTACTTTATTTCTGGCCTATATTTAGAAAATAATTACCTGTACTGTCCTGTATGCTATCTAATATGTGATTATTATACTGTAAAATTAGTACATTGTCTTGTTTATGTTATTGCTACCGGGATTCGTGTGCTTTCTTTCGGACATTTGTACTACTGTGAGTTTGCGAATTCTCGATGATACCTGGATACACTCGTCGTAATTCAAAGATTTGTTGGAGTCCGTCTTTACTATGATTGATTATCTTTAGTATTTCTTAAGAACTGCATGCCGTTTTCACTGAGGTGGTCTCTCCGAAAACTGTAGCCATGTGGTCACTTGATTTTCAAAGTATTAGCCGACGAATAAAAATCGTGTAAGTATCACATTCCTTTTTTTTAATTTTCTTCAACAAATGGCATCAATAATCTGATGCATGTTTGGATTTATCGAATTGGTGAATTACTGCAACAGTCTGATTAAATCAAGATTTGATAGTGTTTGGAAGCAAAACACCTGTTTGTTGCCGGAAACCTTAGGTATAAAATGGTTATCAATATGTTTACCATGTTGTCTGAAGCTTAGTAAACCACTATATTATTTTATTTTTTCCCACGATAACTCTACGACATCTGTTCTGTGAGCTAGTCTTTTATAAATCAGGTATCGGCGGGGATACAGAGTATATCCTTTAAAGTGGCAATAATGGAAAAGGTAAAAGAAAACAACGGTTCTAACGCTTAGAAGAAAAGATTAGAATGAGGCCACCAAAAATTTTGATAATATAGAAAAATAGGAAGTACTAAATTCATTCAAAAATAAACTGTAAATATACGTAGGTAATGAAAGCTATATTTTTATCGGCCAAAATAAAAGTCTTGTAACACAATTACACAAAAAGTAAAGACCGACAAGATGCTACAATGCCTTCACGAATAAAATGAGAGTCTAAGCGTTTAAAATTGAGAGTATAGCAGTAAAAATGGTTAAGCAGAAATGAAAATGGGCAGGTTAAAATATAAATAAAACCAAAAGGTGTTAGACGAAGAGTATGGGAATATCGAAGAAGCGTGGGAATACCGATGACACGTTATGACAATACGAAAAAATGACAAGAAACCATAAAAACCAAAACATATTGATTAATAAAAGGACGATTTTGAAGCAAAAAAAGAATTAACTATTTAAAGGTTATAGGTATCGGAACGCACTAATATGAAATACAGCAGAAGAAGCGGAAGAGAAATTTATTAAACTGAAAATAGAAGAAATAGAAGATGAACATTTAGATGCACCATACAAGGACCCCTTCCTACAGAGACCAACTGGAATATAAGCAAAAGACCGAAAAGATTAAAACTAACTCTAGAAACATTACCAAGAGCGCCAACTAGTCTTTTAATACGACAAATGTGCCCATATAGTAAAGAAAACTTATTAACTCAAAAAGAATGCAGTCGACCACGTGATTACTCAAAATATAGATAACTTAATGGCCAAACAAAACCAAACGCGGGATCCATAAAACTTACCCCCCATTTAGGCCACTGCACGGTACCCTCAGGAAACTAAAGCGCCAAATATGTCATGTTGATGAAGAAAACATATTCCTAAACACCGCTCCGAATCCAAAATCTAGTTTGAGTGTGGGAATTTAACCTGAAGTTCTAATACTATGTGAGCGGAAAAATACCAAAGCTTGGTGATGGGAAGCGGCGACACGCAACAATAGAACAATCATTCAGAGTACAAAAAAGACAGTTTTGGGTAATGGCAAAACATTCTTAAAAGTAATGCTTATTCCTGCTCTGAAGAACGACGGTGTATAAACTCGTACATTATTTAAGCTTCTCCAGTAAGTATATACAGTTAAATACCGTTACAGTAATAGTGTACGGGTGTGTTGACAAGAACTACTTTTATTACTGCGTGATTCATTGGGTATGACATTTTCATAATTTTTCTGAGTAGCTATTTGCATGTTTCCACTTCTGTTTCATGACCATCAAGTTTTGAACTTCCTCTCGTTTTTACTGACGATGCTTTATAGTTCTGCCTTTGCCTGATAACATTCCCTTTCTTGTATAATCCCACATATCTTTCTCACTGTTTTATTAATACTGTTTTCTCATGTTGCTCGAGACCTTATTCGATACCACCTTCCTGAATCTTTTAAATTGAAATCCACACAACTTCATTTGCTTTTAGCTGTTAAATAACGACCACTAAAAGTATCATTATAAAGATATTTGCTGAAGTTACACCTGGGCAAAACTTTTTAGCTTTCACTTTTGATAAACTGTATTAAATCCAAGAAAAAAGTTCCATTTTTATGCTGATTTATGACTTAAATAAATTTCGTTCAAAACTGACAGCCGCCTATTTTACCGGCCTGCACGAGCGACATACGAGTCTGTAAATTTAGTTAATTACGTGCGTTTACGATGCCGGGCCGCCAAATTAAAAATTCCGTTTCGCTTTGACCAGAGAAATCAAATTACAAATAAAAACAACCAGCAAGGACATTTCTCAAGGGAATTAATGCATTTAAGCTTGGCGTCATCTCCTGGGGCTTATCGGGTTAAAGCCTCGTGTGCAATCAAATTGAAAACGTCGAATCTACGCGTTCTAAAGAGTTGATGAAGGTTAACAGGAAACATGTGGACAATAGCGCAAGCACCTTTAAAAATATTCTGCTAAAACGGGCGATTGTACTGAAAGTAGTTGGACATATTAAAAAATAAATTAGAATCAACTAGACGCGAGGCTTTTTAGGCAAAATTTTAATATCACAGTTTCGGTGTATACATGCAATCCCAATAATAACAATAAAAGTACGTGACGTATACTAAAACATTGCCTGGTACGGTTGAACTGCTAGAAATCAATATTTAGTAAATGGCCACAGGTTACTCAGAACACAGTTTTGAATTCTTTAAGATTTGTTTAAATAACTCGCATAGAATTTATAAAATATTTACCAAAGTAATATAGCTCAGACTCAAAGCATTGTTAAAAGTGGTTTTACCACACAAATGATAGATTAAGATAGAGCAGAAGAAACCCACTACACCAGGTGAAAACTAACAACGGAGATGCTGTGGTACACCAGATAGCTACTAACAAGTTAACAGGGTGCAGCTGTCGGTTTTCTGGTTTTGAGTGCGATGTAATTCGCCGTACAGGAGGATTTAACCACCTTATACCATCTTCGGCATTTTAGTCTATTTATATGTTAGGGTCTGATTCCGAATTTGCACAATTGCTGATATGAATTGGTATCCCTTAGTTTGTATTGCGATGTGACGGTACGTGCATTTTTCGCCTTCTAACGAAAATTATATTTATATGTATGCTTAATATAGGTGTATTAGAATTCATCCTGTTTGATGTTTAATAAAGCAAAATGTAGTTTGCTTTTTCAGGAAAGTGGGGTATCTTCCTTTCAGAGAAAATAGAGACCAGGTAAATCGACTGCTCGAGCGTTGAGCACGCACATCTCCCAAAGCCCTAACGAAAACTTCTCATCACATTACCAGTCAATGAATACTATGATCGCGCCCCATATAATAGTAAAGATTTTGCCCCATACCTACCGAATGGACTGTCTTTTAAAAGTACTGTACGATATAATGCGTTTCGGTGAGTATATCTTACAATAATTTCACTTACTTATAGAGGTCGATTAAAACATTTTGTTTTCAGAACCAATATAATAAACTTGTATTTTGTTTGATGCGTTACCTTAACAACATCCAACTAGGTGACGCAAGCACTGATAGAAGCAAAGTAATATAAACCACAGACCAGAAGCACATAGATAACGGAGAGACAAAACGATACAGGTAAAATACAAATATCAAAAGGAGTAGAGCGTTAAACCATGACAAAGTGAAACTAGAAACAAAAACAAAGTGTTGATGTATATGGAAAAAATTGGCTACAGTTATTACAATACAAAGTAATGAGGCTGAAATGAAAAAGCAACTGTTGCGAGAACAGCAGGAGATACCCTGTTAGGACTTCCTGAGCGTTTACGACCTTATTTAGCCCCCCTGGCACTTTCCCACATCTTTAAATATACTGCTCTTCCGCCTCTATTGGGGTTTGTTTGATAACACTTAATACAATCCTAGGTGTCTAGCGACATATGTTGAGCCCCGTTCCCTTGAATTACAGGTTCTCTATAAAACACAATTTAGTTTGTCGAATTGTAAAGATTCCTAATCTCTATCGCCCTGCTTTATGCAGATTTGTCTTCAAATTTCCGGAAGCGGTCCACAGGTGGACCCTGCATGCGGTTTTACTCGCATTAGGTGTTCATATGCATTTACCCTCAATGGATTTTTGGCTTCAAAGCGTTGATGGTTCTATTCAGGTCCAGACTGGTTCATCGAATCACGCCGTTCTGCGAGCGGAAACTCCTTGCATAAGACGGCGCAATACTAGCCACTTCCTGTGAGCCAGAGAGAGAGAGAGAAAATTAAGTAGCGCGTGCATTACTTTGTGCTAGTCGAATAAACATGATTCTTCTCGCATATTAAGAAGTAGTAAGATGGAAGATTTTTCCTCTTATCTGGGGTTGTGTCGTCCTTTCTCGTTTGGGCAAAGTGTCCTTAAGTGCCAGTTAACATTTTTTTTACCGTAAGGGTGTAGTTGTCGGCCCAAAACGCTACTTCAGCGGCTGCCAACCGGAGAGAAGTTCAGAGCACCCTTGTGGGGATCGTGGCCGTTTGGGTATCGTCTGTGACCCACCCTTAACGTTTCCGTAGCAAGTATCTCACACTGAGCCCGTCCCTAGCTGGTGCTCATCCCCCAACTAACGTTCCACCCTTCAGAAAGATCAAGCAGTAAGATGAGCCGCCCCTAGCTGTCTTCAACCCAATGCCTTGACGGACATTAAAAAACAGGTACTGCGATTAGTTGTGTTGTGCGGTATAAACCATAACCAGTGAAACGGTTGTTGCTTTTAAACGACTTGGTTAACGTATCGCACCCATTGCACGCAAACTGGACTGACGCAAGCTATTTTTAGAGTATTGAGAGCTATTTTTAGCCACAAGTTAGGCCATGAAGTTAGTTGCGCGAGGTCGGTCTACTGTAATTAATTTATGAGCACTAGGTAAGCCCCCGTTGCATTGCAATGAAATTATTATTCCTAACTTTGTCGGGATTTTTTTATGTGTGTTTGTATGTTTAGCTGTAACATTCCTTTTTTGTTGTGGAGTGTATGTGTTTGTACAGTGCTCAGGAAAGAGCAAAAGTTCCATAAAACGTAGGTCCAAAGGAAGCAGACTGGGGATGTCGCACATCAGCACCGTAGCGACACCACTACTTCTGGGTTTCGAGTTTTGCCAGGCTCGGTGAGGTAACTAAAAACTCGTGCCGCCCGTTTCTCCTCATTTTCTCGTTGTCACCTCAATGACAGCAACTCGCCCTAAACTGTACCATGTTAAACAAACCGCCCTCTTACTGAGTTCTTGGCTGGTAAACTCTCTGTTACAGGACAGTTGAGGTACAATTGTGGCAAGCCCTGCCTTTTATTTAATGAAGTGTCGTAACGTCCCATTTAGCCTGTAACAATCCTTACACAGTAGAAAGTGTGTAAAATAATTTTAAAACAGATACTGCAGGCAAGAATCGAACAGCAAGTTAAATATATAGAAACCCGCTACAGACCAGAAAAGAGCACACAGAATGATATCTTCAACAGAGAGCAGATAATAGAAAATAAGGTAACCCACGACATCTGTTTTGTATATCTGGCAAACTCTTCGATACGGTGTCGAGAACACATGCCGAAGTGCGATAAAAGGAAGCTACGCCCACTACTATTCATAAACCTAGTAGAATTTACAAATGAAGCCACGGTTAAGATCTCAGGAACTCAAATATTAGGTTACAGAAACATGAAACCCGTGCTATCCTGTGAATTCATATTGACGTACGACGTGGCAGTAATAGGAAACTGCGGAAGAGAGCTGTAAAAATGCAATGTTGATACCAGACGCTTAAGAATATAAATATATAAAGAAGCAGAGAACGGTGGAAGTAACCATGGCAAAGGAAAAATATATCTGATTACCCTAGATCACCAATGATTAAAATTGGGAAAGGTCTTAGATGGGGGAGATATGGAGAATGGGAACAACAGTAGAATGCAGTCAGCAACATGCAGAAGCATAACGTGTACATTAGCGATAATACAAAGTGGGAGGATATAAGTGTAAGAGACGATATTCCTAAGAATAGTTGAAGTAACCAGGAGGGAGCGCATATATAAAAAATACTGACTTTTAACGCTTTCAACTCTTTAAAGTGTGTTTATGTTGGTATTATTATTAATTAAGTAAAACAATAAGCCACTCTATTCACTGCAAATAGTGGTAATTCCCAGGCGCAGATTTCGGACTTGCAAAATTGGGAAAATTGACTTCACTTGCATTAGTAGTATAAATATTATGTCAGTCTTGTCCTATTAAAGTAAACTACCATTATGTCCCAAAAAAGCAAAATCAAGGGATATAGGGCAGAGGGTAAGCGCAAAGAAAAAGGGAACAGAGGAAGTGTCTATAGTGTCTATTTGCACGTTCAATATATGTACTATGTGCTATTATTAGAAACTCTATATCAAAATGCCAATCATTAATTTAAATACCATCTGTGTCCTTCAAACACAACTTTACTGCATAAAGTTATTTAATCAAAATAAATATTTCCATTTCCGTGATCCTAAACATTGCGTAATTAGATTAGTTAAAATGCGAGCCGGCAGGCAATTTCACCGAATGTAATTAGCGGGCAGTCCAGAAAATCAGTCAATTAAGGTATAATGAATTCAATTTAATTTTCAATAATTAACCTCCGTCCGATTTGGTTTTGCCTAACATTTGTTGTGAATAGAAATTCAAATAATTTTTATTTGATTATTAATTTTTCTTCCAAATTAGTTTTAAACATGTTTTATGTATAGCTTTGATATCATATGAACCCATTGTCTTGATTGCTTCATCAAGTATAATAATGATTTTTGATGGTTCGCATTTCGCACTGTAGGATGCCCAGTTCTTATGTTATTTAAGTATCTCAATCTCTTTTGAAGGTGGTTTTCTTGTATAGATGTTGGCAGAAGTCTTTCCATATTTTCGTAATGCGCGACGTAGTTTCTGCATTTTAATTGCTTTTTTGCATACAACTGCCTTTGGGGTAACCATAAGTCAGAGTCCGTTTATTACTTCAATTAATTACATTCTACATTTAAGAAAAATCAAGTAGATCGTTTCTAGTATTACATCTCATTTTTCTAAATAAATTCCAGACTAACACGTATATAAAGTGCAAAAGCAAAGTATAAGGAATTTGAGTTAATAAAGCCCGGCCGGAGGCTCAACACCTAAGTAGGTTCGGCACCCGTGATACACGTCAGCGAAGGAAGCTCCAAGAGCCGGGTTGCTTCTGCATTCCTGCTTGACGCTGCACTGCTGTCTGGAGCCAAGCCTAAACGTAACAATGTTAAATTGTTACGCGTACACGGGCTATTGGTACTGTAAGTTGTTTTACGCAGATTTGAGCTAGCAGGCGCGGCGATCCGTGTGCTGGAAAAAATTTAATTTTGAAGTAGCACAAACGCCGGCTTAGATTTTCACAGCCATTTTCAGGGCATTTACTGAGAGGTACAATGTCGCCTTGCGGCGTCGCAGGAACTCTCCGAGGGCCAGACGGTGCCTCTGCCACGTAAGTTATACGTCTAATTAATCACCTGGGTGGTTTGACTTGGAACGTAATCATCATGCTGCGATCAGCTTAAAGAAGGGAAGCAAGAACGTCCATGGCGTAACTACTGAGTTCTGGTTCGGCTGATGGCGGGAGGTGCATACCCTACCTTTTACCGAGGACTAGCGCCGCGAGGGGTTGTTCTAGTGGCATAAGGATAGTTTCTTCGTGTGCCAGAAATCGGAAAGCCAGAGGAGTTCGGGACTTAGTTTTAGAGGAATTGTCTCGTACCAAAAATCTGGGAGCCGGACAGTTCTCTGAAAGCAGGTTTTAGAACCATTCTCTTGCACCAAAGATTGGCGAGCCAGAGGGATGGTTCAGGTTTAGAACAGTGGTTAGAACTCTAGAGGGCTTCTTCTAGTGTGTCCATAGATTCAAGTCGTTTGAACTGGCGGCGGCGGACCTTCTCCACTGAAGAAAGCTGGGCTTCAGGTGTCGGCTCTTTCAGAAAATCGCTTTACACAATCAGAATGACCTGGGGCTTGCTTCAAGAATGGCAAGTATGATTGCACAGTCTGCTCCAGATGCAGGGTATTGGAACTAGGCCTCTCATGGCTTGGAGCTGCTGTCTCCTCCAGGTTGAGCTTCTGTCATCTGGATCTTTTTCTGGGGGAATTCAGATAGGGTTGCGACGTGGTGAGCTGCTCGCCGATTCGCATCGCTGGGGCGTTGCTCTTATCAACAGTTCAATTGTGACTTAAGTCGGAGGCGTTTATATTTAAAGACATTATTTATGTGTAAATTTTATTTGTGCTGGAACAAACGTCAGACTCATATTGAGCCATAAGTCATAGAAGCTGCTTAGGTTTTCTGCCAAATGGTTTCGATATACTGATTTTTATCTCTTCTTCATAATCCTTAAAAATGTGTTTTGATTATTGCGTATATCGTGTCGCGTATATTAGCCTTCTGTACTCGATGACGTGTCTAGCTGACGGTGTCATTCATATTTATTTGTTCCTCTAAATAAAGCTTCTCGTATGTTTGATGTTACCAACAATGGCATTTCTCAAGAAGCCAGTTTTGTTAACTTTGTCTTCGAAATCATACCTTTCTTTATATTTCTAACAAAACTGTTAGTAAAAAAAGCTTATTGATAGGTGAAATAGAAGAGATTCAACACCTGGTTGTCTGAACCATAGTCTGCACCGTAAGAGGTTCTTGTTTGCTTTACAGATGGTTTCCATTTTGTACTGCTAAAAATAAAATTAATTGTGCGAGACTTCCTTCCTGGGGCTAATCAAGTCTAGAAGTCTTCCCAAACCATTTTTAGAGATAGTATTAAAAATGGCGAATATCTTTAGCTACACAAAATACAAGCAGTCTCTCGCCTCTTTTCTTCTCACTTCCAGCATATATTTTCAAACTATTGCTCTTAAGTAATCGTCGTTTTCTAGTAGATATATCATGTATAATATTCTCTAAATTAGTGTAGAATTGTTCGATAACTTCGTTTTCACTTACCTGTTACACATACATATACGTAATTGTCGGTTTCTTAAATACTTGGATATTCTAACGTGGTTTTTGACGTCAGCGTATTTTCACACCAGTTTGTAGTATTTTAAGTGTCCCAGCAGTGTATGAAAATGAGCATTCTTATTCCATTCTTGTAATAATTAGTCTTTCTTTCATTGTTTAAATAACTTCGAGTTATTTTAAGTGAACTTACGTGCTTTTTAAACACTTTTAGCAGGTACTTGCTAAACTAAGTTAATTTAACACTGACCCTGTGAAAATGCATACATATAAATTGAATTTAATTAAGATATCTACAGAAATGATTATAAGTAGAATCATATATTTTTGGCTATTTGCATAAATGAATGCTAATTAAACTGTAGACAAGGTGGTGCAATTTAATATTTTATAAAAAAAATTAGATTCCACTTTCTTTAACAATTTTAATGAAATTTGCTGTTATAATAAGCAACACAGAGCTGGCATGACATCATAATGAGAATGTTAAAAATACTTGACTCCTATGTCTGAAAGAAACTCTCACGCTCCAGAGGGCAGAGATCGCATTAAAAAATTCAGAGCAAATTATTCAGGCTAAAAAACCAGATGATTCAACAAATTACCACAACTATCACAGTAACTCTATTACGTAGTTCAGACATTCCGCTCATTATTGCAAATTAAAGCAAATTCAATCAAACCGTGTTGGAGGGAGTAACTGCAATTTGCGCGGACAGGTGAAAGCATGAAAAATCCGATCTAGTAATTGTGAGTCTTCGTTAATCAATACATCGGGCATGACTATTTCAGCTTTTTAGGCAGTAAATAAGCAATTTGGCCTGCTGCTTTCGGTGAAAGCGTAAATGACGGAAAATTGAAACGCAATTAGAACGCGGATGAAATGGCATCATCATTATGATACAAATGGGTATGGATGTAATGCTGATGGAATTAATAGGCTTTTAGTGAAAAACTAAAATACCCCATTACTTGGCGTGTTAATAACCGAACTTCCCTTAGTGCCAAGTTATAGAAAGGTTCGTGCTCGTGTGGGCCAATGCTGTACTTAAAACGCAAAAACGGACGTTTGATTTATGTGCTGCTTAATTAATATTTATTGCGGACCCCTCTTGTTTTTTGCCACGATATTACATATTAATTGAATGGAATACGCTTATTTCGACAGATGTTAGTTAGTAAGCAAATACCTTTCTCATAAACAGGCAATGTGGCACTCGAATTTCTTGAAATTACAAAAAGGGTGTCTTGAAACTAGTTTTATTTAGATAGACACTAAAATATATATATATATATATATATACAGGCTGTTTCCTGAAAAACGCCGCAAATCATAACTCCGTTGTTTTAAATTTTAGACCCAACAAACTATATATATTCTTAAATGGCAAGACAAGAGCTACCTTTTGACATCGCCCGTTCGTATATATCTTTCAACTGTTTTGAGCAACGATGTTCAACTTTTTTATTTTAAATGGAACACCCTGTATATTTTTAAAAATTTGGATTCAGGATGAAATTGTGCATGCAGTAGTATGCTTCATTTGTTTTTTGAACACTTAAAAATGTTTAAAATAATTTTTTAATATTGCATGTAGAAAATTTTCAAGTGTGCCGTGGAAAACAATCAGAATGTTGAAATATTTTATTGGAAACAAATTTAAACAAAACTACAAAACGTATCTACAAGTATTGCTCAAATTGACCGCCACCTTGTTGAACACACAACTGACATCTTCTAGTTACTCCATTGGTTGCATTCAATATCAAATTGGGAGGTATTTCGCGACAAGCATTGATAATCCTCTGCCTCAGAATTTCTTCGTTTTCTGGACGTGTTAGATAAAATATTTCAACATTCTGATTGTTTTCCACGGCACACTTGAAAATTTTATGGTACTGTACGACTGTCTACATGCAATATTAAAAAATTATTTTAAACATTTCTAAGTGTTCAAAAAACCAATGAAGCATACTACTGCATGCACAATTTCATCCTGAATCTAAATATGTAAAAATATACAGGGTGTTCCATTTAAAATAAAAAAGTTGAACATCGTTGCTCAAAACAGTTGAAAGATATTTACGAACGGGCGATGTCAAAAGGTAGCTCTTGTCTTGCCATTTAAGAATATATATAGTTTGTTGGGTCTAAAATTTAAAACAACGGAGTTATGGGTTGCGGCGTTTTTTAGGAAACAGCCTGTATATATATAATAGAAACAGTACTCCTCATACATGTATAGCTAAGAAAGAAATGTTCATATAAAAAAACAGTATAAATCCTTCCATGGAATTTACAGACACGACGGTTTGAAAATCACGTACTTCCACTGGGTTAGGTTTCCTTTCAGAATTTGGTTAACAAAACCGGCACTAATACCGGCGAAGAAGCCGACGGATTATATTAAGTTGAATAAAAAGAAGACAGAACGAATGTGCACTCTTGCCTTACTACTACGGCACCAAAACAAGTTTGAAGGCACCTTCTTGGAAACGTGATAGGTATGTAGCTAAGTATCACGTACGTACACTTTTATCTAAAATATTTTGCCTGTCTACTACTTCCTCCTGGTCGGAAAGTGAGTAGTGCTCTTAGTAGTAGTAGTGGTGGTGGTGCTTGTTGAAGTGGTGTTAATAGTAGTGATAGTGGTGATAGACTCCATAAAATAAGCCTTTCTTCCAAGACGGTTTTGTATAAAGCGGTAGTGTAAAGTTTGAAGTATTGTATCTTCTACATTCATGGAAGTTCCTACTAGACGCCAGTAAATTGTTCAAATGCTAGGGTGTTTCTGCAATTTTGTACTTGTCGTAAATTTTTCTCGGCCGAAAGATATAGAATAGTGGATCAGTAGTCAAGCTGTGATGCAATATTTTCTTTCTAGATTAAAGTTTTCGCACATACAGTCAGGGTGGTAGTTGCTTCACCTAGAAAACTTAGTTTCTGAGCAAATTCCTAACCCTAACATGTGTGTGCGTGTTTCAAGTCGTATTAAAATATCTCTTAAAACTGCTAATCGCTTTTATAATCGACATTAGTCTACTAAGAATAGTTAGTCATAACCGATTTATAGCTGAAAACTAGACGAACCTGCTTCGTCTAATTGTGTTGCCACTAACAACATTAACATAGCAATGCGACTGATTTCAACTTGTGCAGTGCCATTTTCCTGTTAATTAGTAGTGACAGAACCTTTAGCTAACTATCATTTATACGGCGAGGATTTTCAGTTCCACTACTAATACTCGGTTATGCAAATCCCATAAATGAATCTGCATCTGAAATGTTTGATGTAACGTGCATTTAAAGTAGAATGTGGAGATTCGCTGTGGTTTGAAATGTTATAATTAATCATAATAAGCGAAATGTATCTATTATCATAATTGGTCACAATTAGGTATTAGTGGTATAAACACCAGACAGCAGAAAACAGGAAAAATAAATTTTCTAGTCGACCAAATAACAGTTCGTTAAATGGGAATGTAAAGGCTAGCCAAATTCTGCAGGAAAACTTCGCAAGGAGAGCTAAAGAAACGTTTCGGTTGTCAAAACTGTAGGATTTGTACTTTAAGACAAATCAACTTGAAGCGCTATTGACCTTTAGCGACATAAGTAAAGGTGACATTGGATAAGAAGATTAAATATTTTTTTAACTTCAGATATCACAACCCAATACTAGCACGCGCGGTTCTTTGGGATTTGCTATCAAAATAACGCGAGTACGAAAATACAGAACCGATATTGGAAAAAATATAGGGAAAAGATCATCGGCAGTTTAGATACTTAATTTCGACGGTAGAAAGAACAAGTCAATTCAGTAAGCAAAATATTTAAAAAAAAACTGTCAGAGAAGAACTTTGTCTCAGTTTCAAAGCCTGGTTTAAAATATCGGGGTCATGTGTGGAAGCGCTACTAATGTCGTATCTACTACAAATTACAAATGGACGAACTAAAAGCAGTTGGGTGCAATATTATTGTGATTAATACTAAAGAGTAAGAAAATAGTGCTCACAGGACGACCATTACAATGAAATACATTATTTATTACACACTGGATTATCGCTCTCCAATTTAGCGCAACATCTAGATGGAAAAACAAACGATCTCAGAACTAATTGAAGTGGATTTGCGTATTATGGTGTTAGCATCAAATCGATTCTTCGGCTAATTCTCTCAAAACAAAACAAACGTTATGATTAATTGGATACAATTGACCGGCTGGTTAGTCAGGAAGACGGCGTGCAGTTCTTTAGATACTAACCAATGATTAAAAGTCAAAAGGCCGCCAACGAATCTTTACCAATTAACGATAAGCGTCTCCAGGTATTCAACTGAGAATTTGTAATCTCAAGTAGTACATAATGTTTTTTTTTAAATCTCACATCACGTACAGGTAGTAGTAACAAATAATAACGCCAAAATGTTAATATCGCAAATAGTAATAGTACAAATTGCTTGTAATCAGTATGAATTTCAAATAGTTATTTCCCGGTCTAAAGTCACATTTCAAATAACAGGCTTACAGAGCAGTTCTAACAAAGATACAAACATGATCCACAACAGTTTAAAATTAAATGTGGTCTCAATTAACCTAGACGCCGTCTTTGGGAAGCCAATTAACCATACTCAGTTCGTGAAGCGAACTGTACAATAGCAGCTAACGTCCGAGTTATCATTTCACCTAAAAGAAAGGAGACAGAACCTGATCTTAACTCCACACACATCCAAAGGTTAGAATGCAGGTGGTAACAGCTCGGTCCCGGGGATGGCGTTTCACGGCCAGTGCTGAACCTATGAGTTTTAGGAGCTTTGGAGAACCCAAAATAGACTCATGAATGCTCTCGATAAGAATCGGCGCAAAAAGGTTCGAAAGGACTTACCCCAGATGAATTTGGGCAACGTGGCGCTGAATGATAGCTAAAGCGCATACCAAATTCGCCAACTAGGGTGAGAAACAATTCCTCCACAGAACTGCCAGGCTACAACAATCGCAACTTCTGCGGGGGCCACGAACCAAAACAACCATATTATATAGAACCGTAAAGCCTCGGGGCAATTTCAAAGAGGCTACAACCAAGTTACCATCACGGCCTTCGGCAGAAAAAAGAGACGCGTTTAAACAAAAGCCAACATTCGAGTCGCTTGTCCGCGCTGATAAGAGTCAAGGAAGGCCATGAGTGCGTGAAAATAAGAAAAGCCTGTACCATATACTTTTTCGCACAATCGTTCTGCAATACTTACTTACTGTCATTGTTGACACATCTTGTAAGTTGAATATAAGAATACTGTGGCTAGTCTCCATAGAAACACAGTTCTCTTCGAGTTTATAACAGCTCTAATGCGGTAAGTAATAGTAATAGTTTTCACCAACAGATGTCTAGTTTATTTGTAAAAATGAAAATTACAATTTGTACAATTATTAAAAGTAATATTTCTTCCCGCGCCGTCATCTAATGTTTTTAAAGTAATAGAAGTTTCTGTATTACTTATTGAGTTAGATATGTTACTATTCGAATAAATTGCAGTAGTCTTGTCTTCGAACACTGGAATCGACTGAACGTTACTGGTATCGCCGCTTTTGGTATGTAAAATCTTGTCAGCAAAGTCCATTTTAGTTGTTAGAGAATCGGCTACGTAGCTCTCAGCGACATTAGACGACCTATAAATGGATCTTCTGTTAGGTATTAAAAAAATATATTAAGATTATCAATAAAACCTCCAACCGGCATGACGTTTAAGTGCCATAACGTCAACCCCAGTATTTGCTAACAAAGTTGCCTACGTCCTTCTGAAAGCGTGTCCAGTATAGTGTTGCGGATCTTGTAGTTTTAAATATGCTGCGATTTTTTGAGGGATTTGCCCCATTGTATTTATACCCACGAGTTGATTTACACATTTTCCTTGACGAACTGAATAGAAAAATCGACGAGAGTTTGCTTCCTTAGGCCTTAACTGTATATATTTTCGTACAATCGTCAAAAAAGGAACTTTTTCATTAAGTTTATTAATAATCGTGAAAGTTCGACTAATATGTGTTTTGGTATCAGGTACATTAACAATAATAACTGAACCTTGATCCGAAATGTCATCAACTGTCATCTTCACAAGTTCGTCACGCCTAAGGGCTCCTGCGATTCCCATTATCATTACTGCTTTCATCATAATGTAAGTTTCATTGGGGGCTTCCATCAGAAATTTGTTCATCTCCTCTCTAGTAAATACCTTGGATTTTTTAGGATGATGTCCAATATTTTTCTTTTTTAAAAATGCCAACAGCTTCTTAAATTGTGATATATCAATACCGTTATTTAAGTTAATGGTAGTTTTAACAATTGAGTATTCTGCCCATAAACTTCCTGGAGACTTCAATCTTGAGCTTCTTTCAACAAAATAAGCTAGCAAAGTCTTTTCAGATATCTCCACTTTCTTCTCGCCCAACCATTTCTTGAACATATCATAAACGTTTTCATACCTTTTTTTTTATACTTTAGGAACCAAAGATTCGCAACCCCTTTGATAAGCTTCCTCAATGTCTGTATTTATTTGAAAATCTTCTTCATTAGCCATTGTGAAAAATTAATATTGAAACTTAAAATTGTTTATTCGGTTTCTAACAACAAAACGTTTCTAACGAAATACATTCAAAACACTCTGGATAATATACTTATGTACATGTCATAAAAATCAAGATAATTAAATCGGAAACAACTCAAATTTTTGTTATTTTATTTGGTGTTATATGCGATTGTGCGAAAAACGTTATACCCTACACGGTTGTTAAGTGCCTAACGGAATCTCGAAAATTGAAAAATCTCGACTTCGTCTCGATTTTTCAAACTTTTCTCGATTCTGTTATAATGCACTTACCAACCTAATAGTGTAATATACTATAAAAATATAGACGGCGCACACACCGAGCTGTGAAAATAGTAAAAGAGCCATTTAAACGTAACAACGAATTTCGAAGCGTAATAGGTCACCACCCTTGTCGCTGGGGGATCTTTAGGAAATTGCCGTTGGTTAACAATCACCAATAAAATTCTCAGGTTGTATTTAGCTATCACAGAACCATCAATGGAGCTGAAATATATGATCAAGGTATGCACTTCCAGCTGTAAAGTGGATTCGTTATTACAAAGAAAATATTGTGTTGGCAATCGTGAAATAGGTTTACGACGAATTCGTAAGTGTAGAGCATCATCAGCACAGCTCAAGGGTTCAAAGTAGTCAAACTGAGTTGTAACGCTAGAGATTACATCAATATGACCAATTATCATAGTCCGTTGATGCTACCAATTCAAAATTCACCAGAAATATTTCTCAACGATATCAAAGTTTTATAGTTACCGCACCACACTCAACAGGTTGGAAACTTTTTCTTCTTTTATAAGCTATCGCTCTTGTTATTAAATAGTTGCGTGTTGTAACACTAGCGTTAATGCAATGGTAGCGCACTGATAGTCCTCAATATCATCTCACAAGATGACTGACACCAATTTGGAGTGTTATACTAATCATCATTTAAATCAATCCAAGCGTTTTGTTGTTATAAGCAAAACTGAAACGTATATCCATACACACCCGCACAGTGTAATTGATAAGCCAGGAGACACTAGACCCAAGATTAAGAAAATTATTGCTGCAGCTAGAGCAACCATGGAAAATTCATAAAATTTGGAAAAAGAAGCAGATTAATTTAAACACCAAGAAAATAACTCTAAAATCCCTAATTAAGTGTGTGGTGGTTTAGTGAATATCGATAACTGACACAACTTTGTAAACTTTGGCAGCACACTTAGCTATCAGTCTATTTATATACAGTTTTCATACAGAGAAAACATTTTAGACTAGGTTAGACTAGTTAAAGTTGGGTTATGTGTGTTAAGGTTCTCGGTGGACCAGTGGTGTCTGTTGCTGAAGCCGAGGCCACAGTGAAACACGGAGGGTTCTGTTAAAAGTTTGATTTCCGGCTGGGCGTTAGTAATTCTCGCACCGCCTGAAGTAATGCGAAAGGAATTCCAGGAGGGAACGGCAGAACTTACAGAAAATTGTATATATGATATAACGGACATTATTACATACCAGCAGGCAACAAACAACTACTAATGAAAGGAATGGAAAACTGCAAGATTGGTAGTACCGAAGACAAGCCACTAGAAGAATCAATGTAATATAGCTCCGCCTGGATACTATGTGTAAGGTTCTGCAGTAAATTATAGTAGAGCAAACAACGCAGAAAGAATGGGAATTGTCTGAAAGACAATACGGCATCAGGAAGGAACGTTCAATCAAAGCAAAGACATGCAACCTTATGGAAACAGATTATGACGGAATGAAGTAGAAGAGAAATAGCACCCTATATAATACATATTGTCGAGAGTTATTAGCAGAAGCAGACGCAGATTTTCAAATAACTGACAAAGAGAGCTGATAAATTGTCGAGGAAAATAGATGCGTCTAGCATGAACCACTTTATGAGTCAAAGCTATACAATGTCGCATTCGATGAAATTTCTAGAATCGAAGGGAGACGACCTAAGCCTGATACTGGCTAGGAAAACTTAAATAAAGATAAGAGCAACCGCAAATGGAACAATATCTACCATAAAAGATTGGTTACGAAATAAAGGATTGAAACTTGCTCCTTGGAAGACGCACGCCTTGCTAATGGTAGGATGGAGGCAACGCGTAATTTTTTGGCGAAAATTTGTGATAGCAGCATGGCTAATAAAATCGTACTTGTTTGTACCGGTATGGCTACCCACATAACCATCCAAGCGGTATGGCAATTATATCTTTGGATAATTGGTGTTTAAATGAAGTAGTAAACAAAAATTGAAGCTTGCCGCTATTACTTTTTTTTGCAATAACAAAATTACCACTTTGACCATTATACCCTTCTTATCAGTATGGCACATAATTTCCGTCTGGGTTTAGGGACCTTGTTTATCGATTACAACGAAAATTAGCCTTGCCGCTTTAAAAAAATATATTTAAATTTATTAACAATTTTCCAAAGCCGCCGTTAATATTTCTAACCGCAGTTCGGCTGCCATACTTGCGTTTTTGCAACTTACATGGGCAATATAATGGTTGCTGCTTAAGCACAAAAGGCCTGCTCGAACTTTGTATCCCGAATCCGGGGTAAGTTGAGCATTGTACCGCCTGATGCAAGCGCATAAAGCACCAGCTTCTACACGGCAAGGTAAAATGAGGTACATACGTACGTTTTATTTCTACACTGTTTTATTCCTGTATTTTATACATTTGAGTAGAACGGACCCTGGTATCTGAGCTTTACCCGAGGCAACTAGTTTGAAATCAAATTTAGCGAATTTTGGGCAAGTTTAAACAAGCATCCTTTGCAGGGACTTGAAATCAAAATTCAAAATTTCCGCCAGATTACAGTATAATAACAATAATTGACATAATATACTCGTAAATAAGGAATGGGACCAGGGTTTAAAAACCGTATTTAACATACAACTCAACTACTACAAATACTTTAAGAGTAACTGAATAATAAAATTAAGCATGCTGTAGAAGAAATAAGTGATTTAAAAACATTTTACTAACACTTAGTTAATGCCAAATAAAAATTTTAAAAATTATTTATTTGTGAAAAAAATCCCGAAAGTAAATATATCAGTTTAGTAGCATCACACGCATTTGACCTTATAATAAAAAAACATCAGTTATTCCAAGATTTACTAGGTACCTACCGAGCTTGCCGCTATGACGAGTAATTTAGGTGTTATGGGCTCTTGGTCTATATGTAAGGTTACGTTAGACTAGGTTGGGTTTAGTTTAATTAACTTAGGTTAAGCGAGATTTGGAGTTTCAGAAGGGTTCGTGCTGGGACCGACATTGTAGAATATACTATATAACAGAATTTTTAAGTTAAAAAAGCCTCTATGGATTACTACCATAGGTTACGCGTATTATTTGGTCGTAGTACGGGTCGCTATGATGGAAGCGTAGACAAATCAGGCTTAAAGAAAAGAAAATGGAGGGTAGTCGTTGTGTGGCATAACCGGTGATGGTGTATGTAGAACCTATTTGAAGTGGAGATAGTAAAGAAAATCAACATATCAAAAGAGGAGTGGGTACATAGAGAGGCAGCACGGATAATCTGTAACACATGCAGGACGGTATCTTTTCTTCTTGGGGTGCCTATCCTTTTCGGATGTTTGCTATTAACATGGATATCCTAGCTTTATTGGCTGCTCTTCGGAGAAGTTGTGTTGTAGTTAGAGAGAACCATTTTCTTAGATTCTGCAGCCACGATATTCTCCTTCGTCCTGGGCCTCGCCTTCCGTACACGTTTCCCTGCAGAATGAGTTGTAGTAGGCCATATCTGTGTTCATTACGCATTATGTGGCCCAGGTATTCCATTTTGCGTTGTTTCACAGTGGTAAGTATTTCATAGTCTTTCTGCATTCTACGCAGTACTTCCCTATTTGTAACCCGGTCGATCCATGAGATTTTCAGAATGCGTCTATAGCACCACATTTCAAACGCCTCCAGCTTCTTAATAGACGCTTCGGTCAACGTCCAAGATTCCACTCCATAGAGAAGAACCGTGAATACGTAGCAGCGCAGTAAACGAATTTTTATTTGTAACGGGAGGTCGTGGCTCTTAAATATTAAATAGAACGGTATCTAGAGAAGCCGTATTAGAAGTAGCTACAATTATTCTCATTGAAGCACTGATTACAGAGGAGAGAGTAAAGATGAACTAGGAGGAGAGAGAATTGGGAAACGACAGCGCAGAGAGGCCCTGAGACTGCGAAAGGAGAATGGACGCAAAGGCTTACATCAAACGTACCCTGCCGGGTCAATGGAAGGTACAGGGAACTAAATTATTATTTGACACTGCCCTGACTGGCCATAGCTGTTTCAATATATATTTGCGCGCTATCGCGAAAGCGAGATCAGACGAGTATAATTATTGCGGAAAAACCCTAACCCTTAAATGAACACGATTGGAGCAAGAGCGCGTCAGGAAAAGCATAGAAGAAGAGTAGAAGTCGTGATTTGGATAATGCTTAGGAGTGAAGATAGCTGGAAGCGTACTAAAGTCCTAGTTAAGAGAATAATTTTGCAAAGAGAAAACAATGGAAGAACTAAACATAAGTAAAAAACGACTTCCGGCTTCAGCAGGAAGAAAAATAAATAGAGCACGGTAACTCAACGTGTTAACCACGCCAGAGGCGAAACTCTTTGCAAGGGCAGAGGTAAAAAAGCACGGTAACTCAAAGAGTAAACCACGTTGAGTTACCGTGCTCTATTGGTTTTTCCTCCTGATGAAGCCCCTTACGAAACTGGGCATAACTTTAAGTTTTTCGACCTCAATAATGACACGGTTCAATCCCGGAAGTCGCTTTTTACTTGACAATGGCCGTGAAAGCCTCCGAAATCAGAACTAAACACAACCAGCAAGATTTAAAGTAACAAGGGATAGCTTTGGGCGCGAAGTATTGCAGAAGCGGTACGGGAGCGAATGGGCACGGAGGTGGGGAACTTTCAGCTGGTAGAAATCCTAAATTACCACAAGCAGGACGAAAATACTTCTACAAGACAGAACCTTGTGTTTTCCTCCTCTAACCGCAAAAAAGTTGTAAGAGATTGATTCAGATTCGTATGTGTTATGTTATGTGAAGCTAAGTGCTACGACAAATAAATACTGTAAATATAATAAATCTAGAACAGAAAATATATGATAAATGGTGGTGTTGCTTGAAAAAAAAGTTGAGGATAATTGAGAGTAACTGGAACCAGGCTGCTACAGGGATCTTGCGTCCCTCTCTTCAGCCAAAAACGGGAATTATAAGATGGGCGAAAGAAAGGAGGGGTGAAAAATGTAGAGAAGTGCTGCCCTGTCATTGGCCTCAGAGAAGGTACTCTGTTGATTCGCGATATATTGGTTGATTCAAGTCGGTCGTGAGTATTCATAAAATGTTTGGGTTGACCCACGGCATGTGCTTGGTGCACTACTGTTACCCAATTTATATTGACGATACCAATATGTAGATCGAGCAAACCAATGCACTGTAACAACTTAAAAAAGTATGAACAGCAATAACGCTAAATCGAATCTTCTGTGAAAAATATTGGTGAACACGTTAGTTATTTATTTGTTAGGTATATTATTACAAATTAGCTTAGACAACAAGAAGTGACCCAAATGCCAATGCAGAGTCAACAACTGCATTGAATTAACGGTAAATCGTAGCAGGAATTGCAATAATTATTAGCTAAGTCCTTATTTACTGCTTCTTCTGATTTTCGGGTAAATTTTTGAGAGCACTGTCTATATCCGCCAACGTTTTTGCGTACATCCGTTGCAAATATAATTCAATGAAAGCATTGTATAATTTCCAAAGTCACTTACCTGCTGTTCGTTGATGTACCAATGCAGAATCGGCGCCGGGTGGCTTTTCCCCGAGGTGCAGTTCAGGTTGATCTCGTCCCCGATTTGGTACTGCATCTCCACCCCCGTTATAATCGGGTCCTCTTTGGGAAGATCTGCAACAAGGGTGAAGTTGTAAATACACGTCGCCTTTCTGTATTCTAATTCTTAGACCGGATTTCGGTATTACAGGATTACGTAAGCTACGCTCAGTTGGCTGTGGGCCATGGCCGCCATTATCCGAAGAAATACGCAAATGCCGCCGTCCCCGAATAAAGTCGTCCGAAACGGTAGCGCAAATCGCCGTGCTTTTAGGATTATTAGTTGCCTATTCCTTTCCATAAATTTTTTAGGTCGGAAACAATTTCCCTGAAATGAAAAATCCATTTGCTATTTGTCGAACGCTAGCACTGGAAGTGTCAGATTTTGATAAATGATATCTGTATGTTGTAGCACACAGTGTTTGCTCGAAATTATTCATGAATGAGCGGGAACGCAGCAAGAACACGATTACCCGTGTGTTTCCCTGACACGTTTGGTTCGCCGTCCCTCTAAACAAATTATCAATCAGGAAAAAGGTAAACAACGCGTGCTGCGTAGCGCTCATAAACTGTTGCAAAATTACAACTAGCGGTTTAACCACAAATCCAATCACTTTTTGAAGAGCTTATCATGTCCAGCATAATAGCAATCACAATTCCAAAAGGTTTTGCGAAAGTAAATTTAGAAAACGTTAATGTCCTGCTGAAATATAGTAGATAATTACAATGTTTTTAAATGTACCTATTATAAATGAAAAATTAACACAAACAAAGATATAAGCAATTGTACTGTATTTACCTATGTGATCGGTAGCGTTGTAACTACAAAAATAATTTGAGGTTTCAAAGTAAATGCAAATGCTTATAAAAGTGCGTAGAAATTATATACCTTCGAAATAATACATCAAAAAGTGAAAATGTCATTGGGTTTGATAATTACAGCACGATCTCCTTCTTACTATTATAGCGAAACAACAGTTAGATTCACGGCATTAAGTGATGCAGCCCTTCTCACTTCGGTTTGGGCACCCAGATGTCCTCTTCTTCTCTCATCCACCGGCAACCAATTCATGCTACCTTAGGACACTGTTTACCTTCATTTCAAGTACATTTACATACAATTTCAATCTTGTTCCTATCTTTTCAACCACCCTTTGTTGTATTACTCCATTGCGTATTTCTAAATTTCTAACTCGTGTTGGCCCTCTTCAATGGACCACGTCTGCGGTTAGCAAGAGCTATTTGCCTTTGCTATCTAGAGTATATGCTTCACAATCATAGGTAAAAATGCAAAGTCTATATCTCTCGGCCATCTCAGCATCAGCCAGACCCCTGCACTTAGCGTTCCGCCGTGTCGTGTCCAAAGCGTTATCGCAATCGTATGCGTAGTCAAGATCCACAACAAGTAGGAGCGAAAGCCTCCGTCGTCGCTCAAGAGCCGAAATTCGGGATGAATTCTTCGATTATTCTTCCAATACAAGCCTTGCACTTTGCCTGGCCCTTGGGTGCAAAATCTAACCTAATGTCAGCGTCACCCCTTACAGAACCCACAGTTCGATACTATCATTCTAATTTTCACTTGGAATGTGTTACTTATCTAAAGTCTACCAACATATTGTATCAGTTATTGACTTCTATTTATATCTTTCACTTTCTACCACATTAATATTTTAGGCACGGTGTTGTAGTCTTTTCGAGATTTATAAGCATAAGTTGTATTTGATGAAGACTGGAAATGTTGGCTTTTCCAGAGTTTACTAAATATTGATCCATTTACTATGCTTAACTTTCAGTAGCTCTAATTTTGTTATCAAGGTTTTCATAAAATAAACATATGAATCCCGATTATCATTCCTTTGGCAGATCTTCCACATTTAATATTCGGTCAATAGTGATCTTACATTTTCGCTGCCGTACTTCAGCTCAATGTTTTATATTCCAGTTTCTACTGCTTTCTCCAATAATTGCAATCGCTGATTCTATCTCCTAGCGCTGTATTTGGATATTTTCTTCCCTATTATGAGTGTAGTTTCTGATTTTTCCCAGTCTTGCTTATCGTTCCTGTATTTTATTCCATTTGTTTGCAATACTATTTTATACCAGATTTCCAAAAAGTCCATTGAGCTCTGTGGACTAGTGGTTACCACGTCTGCTGACCATTCGGGAGGTCGTGGGTTCGATTCCCATAACCGTGTGGTCTGTTCAGCTTTTAGGTGGTTTTCTTGAGTCAACAGAGTACCTTCCCTGAGGTGAATACCGGGGCAGTACTTTTCCACCTTTCGTGGCCTCTCTTCCATTCCCCTTTCTCACACCAATCCTGAAATTTTCCTTATTGGCTAAAGGGAGACGCAAGGTCCGGAAGGAGCGTGCCTCTTGTTGGGAGAGTTCCAGTGAGTCCTTGGTATGGTAGACGAGGAAAGGTCCTGTAGACCAAAGGCCTTTTTTCCAATGTAACGAGGTCCTCGACATTGGGATAATCACTTACTTGAAGTATTACGATGCAGAAACGGCCAATGAGTCTCGGAAGCGCAGTCCAAGACGACTTGCGAGACAGAAGTACGATTTAGAAAATAAAACATTACATCGTTTACTCGTAACCAATCCGAAATTACAGAAGAAGTGGATATATACAAAGTACAGGTACTAGAAGTTTTAGAAATCAAGAAATTATGTGAAGGAATAAGATATACTGACTACACTTTAATGCCCTATACTGCAGGTTGGTATTATTTTAAATAATTTTTACTTAGATTTGCCTAAAAGGTACCTCAGCGGATAAACAACTATTGTTAATTCCAGTATAGAATATTAAGTGAATCTATTATGTCTAGCGAACGCATATAACTATGACTAAATAAAATGCTATTTTCTTTGAGAAAGTATACGCTGCAGCAGCTCAAAATACCTGGTTGACCAGTAATTATATCTACGCATTTATAAAGTTACTCTCGTACTGTCAGCACTCGAACGTTATCAGTTGCATTCTGTAGTCGAATTCGGTTAATGGCGGCTGAATTTCTACTTTAAAGTGCTCGGATTAGGAATATTTGTGGATATAGGAATCGGAAGTACAGAGCAAACGTTTCCGGACTACTCTGGACTAGATTACAGGTGTCCCTTTGACGACGTATGTGTGCCTGCGAGGCGGTTTGAAGCCCCAAGCTCGAGCTCGCTAAATGAAGCAACATCTCATAGACCCAGGCAAGGCGCCTTTTGGCGGCCTTTGTAACTCGCGCTTGGAACACGGGCTGAAAACTGCTACCACGTAGGTTAAACGTGGACTCCTTGGCGTGCTCTTGGCGAATAATTTGCACTTCGCTCCATGTCCTACAGTTAACGCTTGCGGCGATCCCTATGCCAGCACCTGGGACAAGAGGCGGTTTAAGTAGCATTGGACAATTTTACTAACCTAAGCTTCAGGAAAGTGTCTGAACGAGTCATAGGTTTAACTCCAGCACTGTCAGTTCAGACGTTAGAGTTATCGGGTGCAGGATATTGGTACTAGATTATAAGCCATAGGCAGTTTGGCTAACCCCAGTTTCAAAAAATCGTCCGAAGTTACAGGTTCAACTCTAGTGCGCTCAGCTCAGACGTTATCGGTAGAGGTCCAAAAGGGCAGGTGTTCTTGGGCAATTTCCAAGATAACCGGGAGTTATAGCTTCTCTTCGAAGGCTCGGGAAATTGGTTGAAGGATCTCTCTATCTGTTGGATAATCGTCTACTCTGATTCAGGTTTTTAGGTGGTCTTTCTGAGTCAACAGAGCACCTTCGCTGGGGCGAATTTCGGGGCAGTATTTTCCTGGCCGCTCTTCCATTCGCCACCCCTTCTTTCTCTCATTCATCCTAAAATTCTCGTTATTGGCTGAAGAAAGGAGCAAAGTCTCTGTAGCAGCGCGCCCCATGTTAGGGAAATTGAAATGACCCTGAACCTGTTTTTACCTGGTAGATAATGCGAGAGAGTAACAGTGAGATATACTCGTGCTAGGAGTAGGAACATAATGGCATCAGGCATGGTGGTTGAGTTGAACTTGCTCCACGTGATACTTTGCCCAGATTTGGGTCTCCACCAATGTATTAACACGCATTTAGCCGAATCTTGCGGCAAGCAGATGGCATCATGTAACCTCTGATGGGACCCAGATGGCTGTGCGTAGCATTTGGTTGGGATGAGATGGTTTCGTTTAATTTGAAATTTGTATTTAACAGATTTGAATACAATATCGTTATGATACTATGTGCAGCAGAATACAGAACAATACTAGACCAACATGGGTCAAGACTAACAGCAACAGAACTGAGACAGGTGATACACAAGACGATAAATCTAATACGTACCAATTCTCAATGAAAAAGTATAATTAAAACTACTCCATTGGTATGGCCACATGGAATGAACAACACGAGATGTTAAAAAAAAATTGAGATCAAAAGAGAAGGGGAAACAGCAATAGGACAAGCTGAAAAATAAGAAAAGGAATGATCCTCTATTCTGCCTTACATCCTTTACAGATATCCAAGCTACTGCTAATGCTTTGCACCATATCTATTTCACCACAGTTTCTATCCCACTGTTTTCTTTTTCTTTTCTCTTCGTCCTTCTTAACAGTACTTTCAAATTGATATAAGCTTTTTCATCTTCGTGACGATTTGGCGCTAACAATTTTCGGTAGGCCAAATTCTTCGTCCAAATGATCTATCCAAGGGGAATTTGTTTGGTTTCTGTTTATATCTTCTGTTCCTAATGTCCATGTAGCTGCTTTTTCGACTATTTTTTTTAGAGATGTTCATACTTGCCTTTTACGCTCATTTTCGGTGTATTTCTAAGTATTTGTCTATTCAAGTTTTCACCAGATGTTGCATACCTTCTCCTTCTAACTAGTCGAATTTAATACTTTATATATTGTTTCTTCTTCTTTTTCTTCTGTGAAGGAATGAGTCGTCCTGTTGAATGTCCCATTATCTGCGATTTTACCATCTAGTGATCTGTTCCACATTCAGGACCCCAGCAAGCTCCTTCTCATTATGATAAGCCTGAAATAATATTGATCTTACATTTATTGACAACGTACACGTACATGTATTGGTATACATTTTTTATGTTATTGTATTGAAGACCTACTAATTTTATGTGTATGTTTGTGTTTTAGATGAAACCATAGACGGCGAGAAGTTTGAATACTACACCAAGTACCTTTATTGTCGAGGTCATTATAAGATCACGAAGTGCTTGCAAGTTTCTTTATACATTTTGCATACTTCTTCCATAAGTACAATCGATATTCTCTTCTCTTTGTCCTTTCACTCTTCTCAAATCCACTACAGATGTGTTCAAACTTGATGTATTCTCCTTCAATTAGTACCTTCTACTGTGTAGAAATCGTTGTGCTGTTCTAGTTCTTTCTCCTTAGTGATATATTTGCATTTTTTTCGTTGTGATATTTTGGATATGTTACCAAATCCATGGCCCATTCCTCAAAGTCAAATTATGTTTATCCAACGTCCATTTGGCTCCATATATTTTTTTACATATAGAGGGTGCTGACGCTTCCGAATTTCGTTCTCTCTCCCTCCCTATATACCAATATCACCACATTTTGGGTATCTCACTGATTTTTTTAATAAATAATGTTTAGTAAAAGTGTAACTTCGCTATGAAAACAAAATCATCTCCTTCTCGTTAATTCGTTAAATATAATATGTTTTTGGCAGTTTTCGTCGCCTGTGGAGGTCGTACAAATGCCCCAAGTGCCACAACTGCTGTTTTAAGGAATTTGGTATCAACATCGTGCAAACATTAGACGAAATGTATGGGTTTTAACTGTGTGCTTTATTAAATCTAACGCCCCGTTTTCGGGGCAAATGTCCCTATACAGATATTAAACGATCGATCGAAAGTAAAAGCTGCATTCGAATTGCTTTCAAGGCGGCCTTCGGAAAAATCGAATCAGACAGAGAGAAAGCACACGAAGAACGCAAAGCTGGAATAGGACACCCGATTCTAGTCCAAATCAGATTTAAAACGGTAGTAAACTCTACCTTTTTAATATCGTAAAACAAAGGTACTAGGCAAAGATAAAGCAGCGCTTAAGCGAAGGGCTGGGGACCTAATTAACCCCCAAATATTTCGATTCGAACCAGTCACGTGATGTTATGATTAATTATAAGGGCGGCGTATCAGATCAGAATAGCATACCTCAAATAGTTCCGGAATTAGTACATAATAAAAACTAGGGGCCGACCCCTCCGAGGGCTGATTTTTAATGTAGACAAACCGAACCCTATTAGGCGCTGGATCGGGCCATAACTCATTCTGCAGCTTTCTGGCGCAGCTATCGTATATTCTAGAAATGGATGGACTTCCGGCTTCCTTAGATCTCTCCTAGTTCAAGGAGTACTTGAAGATGTGGAAACATACCGGCAGGCAGGATTGCAGGTTTTGTTTGTCGCTAACTGCGAATAGCGACGGTTCTGGTTTCAATGTTGAATTATGAATTATAATTAATTGGCTAATTAATCAACAAAAGTGATTTTAATTGTAGAGTTTCGAGTTATGTATACTTAGTCTATTGCTAAATATAGACTGACGGCATTTAAAAATATCCTATGGTGGAAGAGAAGTGGAAGGATCCAATGGTGATTTTCTCGAAATATCGATATGGTACGTGCTCATAGTAAAATAATCAACCAGTTTTGCATTACATTAGAAAACCTACTTTGAATGCAATGGAAGATACTGCCAATTCAGTTCATATTAATCACTACGCGATTTTCACCTCTTTGTTAAAAGAAGCACTAGGACAAGTAAGATTTGAAGACCTCGGTCGGATTTAAAGTCTAAACGTATGGAATGAACAAGCGTCGTTCATAATCTTCCCCTAAACTGGAAAAAAGTCAGAAATTTTAAAAAATTGGCTGACAACTGGATTACGTCGACAACTTACGATCCATAAGGAAATATCGCGAATAAAAAAGCAAAGGTCAAAGAAGACGAACCTAAAATAACTGAAAACGGATTTACGTTTGGCAATACATTTATGAAAATACGTCCAGGAAATCCTAGTTCAGCATGTCATTTTGGCATTCACCCGCACAAATTAATAGAAAAACAGAGTTAAATCTAGAATTTTTGGCTAGATATTTTTAATTTACCTTGATCAGTTGACGTTCGCTGTGCGACAAAATTTCATAATATAGCAATCTCCTGCATACTTATCTGCCAATTGTAATCTACTTATGGCGCCAACATGAAGGACATAATGATGCAAACGATCACAACGTGGTGACGAAAAAAACAACAGCCGCCATTTTCACAGCGCAACACGGAAGTCGATTAGAAAAATGTATATAAAAAAAAATGCTACAACCCCAGAACAAAAGAACAAAAGAAAAAATAGTAAAAGACAACATTTGTCCAGAAATTTGTTGAAGAGAAGGACGTCAAGTTGAATTGGATGTCATGAATGTCATTCAACAGAAGTTACATAACAACAGATTTAATAAATATTCAGTGTTGAAAAATTACGAAACGACTCGATACAGAAATCCCAATTTCTCATCTTTCCTTCCGCCATCTCATTGGCAGCTCATATCAATTATTATCAATATCATTATGGGAGAAATATAAGATTGCTCAAAGAAGAATAGCCATCAGCAGTGTCATCCACAGGTGAGTGACGTGTTGAAGATATTCAATGGTATAAAGTAACCCCAGAACATTATCAGAGAAGAGAGTCAGAAGTGGGGAGATACCCAATACTACACAAGCTGATTTTATTGATCCACCTACCTCAAGAATGACTCTAAGATATGGAAGGTTATTTTACTTACTTGGATTGCCATACCATACATTCGGATAAGGTCAATTCTCTATCAACCAAAGTCTTAATCAAAACATAGATGAGACTTATTCATCTGTTTAAACGAAGTTATTCTTCAAAAGAAGCTAACTTTGTAGAAGCAGACAGCTGATTAAATTATACAAGAAAATGAGAGAAGGAATGTCAACAGAGCAAGATCACTTGGATATGCTGTTTACCATAAGCAATATGGTGGGGAAAATGATAACTTTTGAAAGTGCCTAACATTTGATCAATTCAAAACTAGTTTGGCAAAAATTAAAGCTATGATCAGTGACAGACCATCGACAGCAGTGGCTGAAGATCCGAAAAACCTCCATCCTTTCATACCAGCGTATTTCGCAGAGGAAGAAAGAGCTAACTCTTCCTGAAGAATTAAGAAATATTTGCCTCAACTTGTGCAACATCTCAAGTCGAAGTCTCTACCAATGATTTCAATTGGTGACGTTCTACTTATTGGAAAGGAGATTCTTCCTATTAATTCAAACGAGATATGTTAACTACCGTCCCATACCATTGCGTATAAAACCACCCTTTGTGCGTTAGCAACAAGCTCTCAGTCTATGTTAAGATAAAGAAAAAGAAATACTTGTTGGCTATCACGAAAAGAAGTATGGATGATGGAAAGGACGTATTGTAGAAGTGATGCCAGGACGGGATAGAACCGTCAGTGTTGCTAAATAAGGACAAGTGCAAGATTCCTCATCCGCCACAGAAAATTTCAAGTCAGAATTAAGACCCCGTACACCAATGAAATATCAAAAATCAAAATTAATCTATGAAAAAAGACATTTTAGACATGGATGACAACAAATATAACTAAATCTAAGATTAAAAAGATGAGATGAAGACAAAGTCTGAACCAAACATCAAAAATCCGTCAAGGTACGAAGACTGAAAGTTTTTATTTAATTAACGTTTGTTAACAAAAAACGTTCTTGAGTCTTACAAAGCATGGTAGGGGTAGTGTAATCACTACACGTATGCCATTTCTTACGTAGAGTTCATAGATATAAGATCATTCAATAAACAAAAGTGTAGAACTAATTCAAGTCTCTGTACAGAGCTCATTATTGTAGTCTAATTAAAGAGACAAAGTTACATGATAGAATCTCTCACAATTATAACTAGCTTTTGAGACAACGATTTTTGTTTTGGATTTTTAAAATTGAAGTGTAAATAAAAAACTTGCAGAAGAAAATGCATTTCAAGTCTTTACTAAAGAAATCCACAAAAACAACCTTTAATATACCGAGTAACAGTTCAAGGGTGTAAAAAATAGGTGAAAATGTTTTAATGTTTCGAAAAATTCCGGAAGAGTAAAATGCGAATAAATTGAGAAACTAAGAAAAAATATTAGAGCGGGTAGGATTTGCGCTTCCAGACGCTTTACCAGCTTTGTTAGGGACGCTAACTAATATACTTGCTTATCGCTGAATTATGAAGGGCACGGTGACGACAAAATCAATCGTTATTGAACTGCGCCCGATCGGTGGAAATGAAAACGTTACGCGTACATAGAAAGTAACTTGCTTTTAACTTAATAAGCAACACTTCCCTTTGAACTTCTGGGGTGTCAAAGCAAATGCGACAGTTATTTACGTTATAAGTCCGAAAAATAAGTTGGCAAACGAAGTTATATAGCAATGATAGACACTAATAATTATTACGGCACCTAATACCGCAGATATTTATTTTCTGGACCAAAATCATTCCTGGCACAAAATTGAGCACGTTGAAAAATAAAATATTACTGAGCATGCCAACTGATAAATGAAAATGTAATGGCTTTAAAACGTCTGCTAAAACAAAGCTGATATGATTATGTTTTCTTTACAAATTGCGCATGAAACATTAGTTTCCGCCAAGGTACGTAAAATTTCGTAAAGCTTTTCCTCTTATATAATTATAAAAAAGATATTTGAATTTATTTTTAATAAAGCACTTGCCTCTACAACTGTTCGTAAAAGAGGTTACAGCTAATAGAGATAATACATACATAAGTAAAATGTTATTTTCAATTCAAGTCTTGCTTTTGTTAGCAAGTGAACCATCATTTTTCTTTAAAAATGTCTATTAAGTATAAAGTAAACAATTATATAGCAATTTCCGAAAGAAAAGTAGCCTAGAGTAAGCAAAAATTAGACAATACTTGTATATACTACAAAGAGAAGTCGGCAAAAACCAATTTGGGCAAAATTCGTTTTTTGATTTTGAGCTTCAGCCAATATTTATTAAATCTAGTTCTATCACAGCGTTGCGCAAAACATCACCAGTGATAGAGCATCGGCCTGTACCCTTTAAGAAGGTATTAGCTAATTCAAAGAATTTATAGTTCACCCCGGCGACTTTGGAAACTCTTCGTGGATGATCAAGTGCTGATAGCATTCGATGAAGATGATGCTTCTTACATGCTACGTTAATTGCTCGATGAATACAGCAAATGGGGTACAAATCAAGTGTAAAGACCTGCTCGAAATTTAAATAACTAGTAGTTAGGAAGACATAATAAATAAAGTAGGACAGGGGAAAAGAGCAATCAAACAGTTGAACTCAGTCCATTGGAATAAAAATTTCAAAAACTAAACAAAAACCACTATACAAGACAATCGATGAAAGCATTGGAACATATTATGTATCCGAAGTCTGGGAAATGAAGAAAAGGAACAATCAACGACTTATTGCCCTAAAAATGGCTTTCCGGGGTCGAATTTGTAGCGTATCCAGACTCTAGCATATACGTAATGACTAAATAAGGCGAAGAATGAACGCCCAAGGAGGTATTACAGATACCACACAAACTACGAAATTACTTTAGTATGGACACATGAGAAGGATGGCCAAGAACATATGACCGAAAAAGTTGAGGACATGTGTACTACAAAAAAAAGAACCAGGAAGGCCGCCTAGATGCTGGAAGCATGAAATTAATGAAGCCATGGAAGTACGCGGACTTCAACAAAGCGATCAGCAAGATAGGAAGAAGTGGAGCTTGGGACGCAGGAGTTTATGGTAAAATTTTTAAATCGATCAAAAAAATGCATAAGTAAGTTACAATGTAGCAAATCACAGAAGTGAAACACACTGTATATGTCTTTGTTAATTTCTTTTTCATCCTACATTATTAGAAAATCGAATTTTACCATCTCCATAGAGGCGAGAAAGTGTGCGTTTCTAAGGCTAGCCCTGCAAAACATCCTCCAATGGCTAGCCAAGAAAAACAGTTTCGACGTTTTCCAGAGGGGGCGCTGCAATAATCTGTCAAACGAAATTAAAAAAATCAAGTTTATAATTAACCCTTTTGCTTTAAATAATAGCTATTCCCCTTTTATAAAAATATTTGCTCAACGGAACTTAATTTTAGCAATGTATTCGTTACATTTTTAATATAAAATAAACATTAGATAGATTTCTGTAGAAGGTTATGTCTAACTACGGATAGATGGCGCTGCAGTTTGACGCGCAACCAAACGATATTCGATTTGCAAACATTTGCAAATTGCTTTATTATTGTTGACAGCTGTGTCAATTTCAAAATAATAACCTGGATGAGAGCTATGTTGACAAAATGATTGCAGGATGAAAAATAATGTGTAAACCATGGGCGGTAAAGTGATTTTCCAGGCTCCAAGAACCGTCCAGGATCGGTAAAGCTCGCCTGTTCATTTCTTCTTTCAACCTGGAAAATAATCACTTTACCGCATAGGTTTACAATATACCATTACCCAACTTTATGCTGGCAGTACAGATCGAAACGTCTTTTTCTGGGCGTGGAAATTGAAAGTCAAATTTATCTCCAATACATTTTGGTTTGTAAACATTGTGAATAGGTACTTACTGTATTTTAAATACATATTGCAAACATTGCTTCTGACTATCTTTTCTGCACTAACAGCTTTCCGTTTCTTATATTAAATGGTCTGCTTGTCACTTCTTTTATACTTTTACTATGATTTATTTCGCTCCCTTTTGTATCCTGTCATCCTTGCCATTAATCCATAATTTTTGCATTCTCTGGTCCATTTGTGCAGCATTTTTGCTTCCTTCGTCTAAAAGATGAAGGAAGTGCTGTAATCGCAAAAAAATACTTTTCGAGATTTCTTCAGAGCTTCACGTTTCAGGGTCGCTAGATGAAGAAAAACAGGTTGTCGCTATTCCGTGTGTCTGTCTGCCCGTCTGTCTGTCTGTATGTCTGTTACCAGTCCTGTGCCGAGTACTGTATAAAGCTACTCACAAGTCTTTTTTGTAAGTACTCAATGAAAGTACTCATGAGTACAACGTTACGAGTGCTTATTAGTTAAACACATACAAGTAACGAATAGTACTCGCAACTCGTGGTGCAAAATTACGAGTACAGCATATGAGTACTTTCACCTGATAGTGACAGGTGACAGCTAAAATTAGTAAGTTTCAATTTTTATTTTGCTTTGTAAACATTTTCTTAAAATAAAAGATTGTCAAACAATAGTTATTTAACAAACAAGTATGTTAATGAGAGTGATTAATAATCGAGACGAGCGTCAGCTCGCGCGTTAATTGTAGAGGGTATTAATCGCCGATTAACATACGAGTTAGTTACAATATTTTTCCGTTGATCTTATATTATTAATTTGAAGAAAATCTAATTTTATTCCATGAAAAGAATTTGACACTTAAAGTTTTGACTTTAATGGTACCGAGTGACCATAAATGGTTGTGATTTTTTTTAGGTTGGCACTGTTTAGGTTGGTCGTTAGGTTTTGCGTTAGTTTGTGTCAAAGTCAAAACTGACGCAAAACCTAACCTGCTAACCTCGAATTTGACATAGACTTACAGTGCCACCAACATAAACATATTTTTTTAAATCGTTGTTGACCTTTTTTCTTTTCTTTTACATTTACCCTGTATCTGTTGGATCCCATTTTCGTGAAAGCTAAATCCTGAGCTCTGTGCAAATTATCAATTTTGTCTACTTCTCAGGCAAAAATAAACAACATTTAATTGTTTTAAGGAGCTCACCCTGTATATACTTGGTCCAAAATATGCCCTTTGTCATCAAGGGTAAAAACTTGAGCTATGTGCAAAATATTATTTGCGTTTAAGTAATAGTTATTGAATTAAAGCAAAAGTAGGCAGAATTTTATCTTTTTTAAGGTATTAACACTGTATATATTTTACCGAAATGTAATCGGTTTCATTCCAGAAAGGCATATAATCCACATACAAAATATCGTCTTCCTCAAAACAATAGTTTTTGAGTTATACCAGCTTTTGTACAATTTATTTTTAAACTTCTATTTAGTTCTGTATCCTCATATATTTATTTAAAGTGTTTTTCTATAATATTTATATCTCCGCGGCAAATATACATCATTGTGTTGTCTGTAAAGACCTAGAGAATAGTTTTTGATTACACTGGTAATGTAATTTATGTAGGTACAGTATGAAAAGTAGTGGCCCTAATATGGAACTTTGGGGCACCCCACTATTCAGTGGTGCAGGTTAGGTTTTGAGTAAATTTTGACACAAACTGACGCAAAACCTAAATGCTAACCTCGAATTTGACATAGACTTACAGTGCCACCAACATAAACATATTTTTTTAAATCGTTGTTGACCTTTTTTCTTTTCTTTTACATTTACCCTGTATCTGTTGGATCCCATTTTCGTGAAAGCTAAATCCTGAGCTCTGTGCAAATTATCAATTTTGTCTACTTCTCAGGCAAAAATAAACAACATTTAATTGTTTTAAGGAGCTCACCCTGTATATACTTGGTCCAAAATATGCCCTTTGTCATCAAGGGTAAAAACTTGAGCTATGTGCAAAATATTATTTGCGTTTAAGTAATAGTTATTGAATTAAAGCAAAAGTAGGCAGAATTTTATCTTTTTTAAGGTATTAACACTGTATATATTTTACCGAAATGTAATCGGTTTCATTCCAGAAAGGCATATAATCCACATACAAAATATCGTCTTCCTCAAAACAATAGTTTTTGAGTTATACCAGCTTTTGTACAATTTATTTTTAAACTTCTATTTAGTTCTGTATCCTCATATATTTATTTAAAGTGTTTTTCTATAATATTTATATCTCCGCGGCAAATATACATCATTGTGTTGTCTGTAAAGACCTAGAGAATAGTTTTTGATTACACTGGTAATGTAATTTATGTAGGTACAGTATGAAAAGTAGTGGCCCTAATATGGAACTTTGGGGCACCCCACTATTCAGTGGTGCAGGTTAGGTTTTGAGTAAATTTTGACACAAACTGACGCAAAACCTAAATGCTAACCTCGAATTTGACATAGACTTACAGTGCCACCAACATAAACATATTTTTAAAAATCGTTCATTAATTAAAAAAATCATTCATTAATAAGGGTTATTAATAGACGATTCTCTATACATTAATGAAACCCATAAATAAACGATCAACGGAAAAAACTATTTAATCACCATGTTCTAATAATAAAGATAAAAAAACATAAAAATACACAAAACAAAACTTATTAAATTTTCATCCAAAAAGAATATTACAGATGACTTTCTATAGTACTAGTTTTTCAAATTTCCGTCAGATAGTGCACGCCTTTTTGGACTGTTGATAATAGTGGAAAAAGAAAGCAGTCTTGCTACAGGTGCAGATGAAGGCAGAGGCGTATTGAATTTAATAAACACTTTTTAGTAGCTGATAATCATTTAACATTGCTAAGCTACTTCTTGTGTCATTAATATACCTTAGATATCCTAATTCAGCGTTATTCTTGCTAAAACTTTTATCACCACCTGCACTGTCAAGATTGACATCATCGAAATTAACACGTTTTCCGCTATGTTCGCTGGGTCGTCTTCAACAAATTTATTTGATTCAGTAATCACTAATCGTTGGATAGATGCCAAAGATGTTTCTTTATAGCAGCATTTTAATGTCCGAATTAGGGGAATCACATACTCGCCAACATACTTGTAAATACATTGAGTACTCATGGTGTACTTATTACGAGTACTTGCGATAATTATCACGAGTACGAGTAACGATTATCAACAAAAAAAATGTACTCATGAGTACTTTGAACTGAGTACTTACAGTACTCGAGTACAAATTTAAAGAAAAGTATTGAGTACTTGCCCAGGACTGTCTGTTACTGGTATAACTTAAAAAAATATTTGTTGGAAGAAGACGATATTCTACATGCGGATCATATGCCTACCTGGCATAAAACCGAAAAAATCGGTCAAGTATATAAAATTCTGCCTATTTCTTACTTCAACTTCAAAACAATTACTGAAATCAAAGTAATATTTTGCAGATAGCTCAGGGTTTTACATTTGACGAAAAAGAGCATAGTTTGAACCGAACATATTCAAGTAGTTTTACTTTGTTTATTTTTGCTTTAACTGAGAAATGGACAAGTACTAATTTGCAGATAGCTCAGGCTTTACCCTTGACGAAAATGGGGCTCAAAAAATATAGGGTAAATACGCCTCAGGAATTTGTGCAATTCTCTGATTTGCGTAATTCCTTCGAGTCTCCTAGCTTCGTAGTGGTATTAAATTCAGCACAGCCAAAGCTTGGAAGTCTTCTCAATTTCTTGCAATTGTTCAGAAAGCACCTCATAAATGTAAATTGTAAAGTTTGTTATAGTACCAGGTTATATTACTGAAAGGATTGACACTGGATGAAAGGATGATGGGTTGTAAGGTAAGATATGAATGAAAAACCAGGCCTAACTACCGCTAAAAACATTTGAAGTCTGCACCAGTTCACAAATAATTCACCTCAATGATAAAGAATGCATTGAAAATCAAATAAAAGTAGACTGTTCGAATAGAAGTTATTTGTATGATGTTTTGCTTATTCTAGTCCTTATCTGACATAGTGAGTTACTTGGCACAATTGCAAGACCGTTGTTTGCAAATAAATCCTTGTCTGCAACATTATCACTACAACTTGACCTAGTGAAATGACACCACAGCTGAGTCTTGCGTAAAAATATCTTAAATGTTATATATTTTGAACTAGTTTTACATTTCAATTAATCTCCGTAAAATTTAACACGATTGTCTATTTTATTGTCAAACGTTTAGTTTGAACAGTGTAAAAGAGACAAAGTGGGACAACGAGCAGTGCATTGAGTTTAATGCAGGCAAATCGCAAGGACGCAAAGAGTCCTGCGTGGCCGCATGCAACAAACGTGTGGGATGCTAACAAGCGTTGAAATCGCATTCTCAAGCGCTGAAGTTCAAATCCCACCCCCGGTGGGGGTAAGGATTATTTTAAATTTTAAAATTGATGTAATTTGCATTACCAAGCGCTTTCTTTTATTGTTTCAGTATTATCAGAAGCGTTAAGATATTTTTACCCTTATTTTACCTTTATTTTTAAAATTGGTAGCTGACCGCTAACTTAACCTGACTGAACTTGATCATTTCATGCTTATATTGATCTTTCTGCCGCTTTCTCAAACTATTCATATTCATCTTGTATCTGAAAATGTTCTACATCTATCTCCATAACTATGACTTCATCTTCGGTATATAACGTGTTCACTAAAAATTACGTTATAGTTACTTCCGGAATACATCCCCTTCCGCGGAATAAAGTGTAGAACTACTATCCAAATCAGAACGAAGTTTCTTCATTATTGACTGTAAAAGGTGCAAATCCACAAGGCCAATTATAAATAATTGATACATCGGTTTTAATAAAGCTCGAGATGTTTAACATCGTTTGGCACTTAAACCTGCGCCAGTTGTAGTTAGTAGGCGACCAACGTGCTACCGGTCGTAGAATTTGGGAAATTATTCACTGCAAACTGAGCCCTTCCCCGATAATGGCATTGGCTTGCATTCGAGATAGCTAATAATTATGCCATTGCATTCAGATACGCCTGTTATTACTGGTGCATTGCAAATAGACCAGAAATCATAACAGTTGCTCTACCAAAATGAAACCTACTCTCGAACTATCTTCATAAAAGGCACATTTCGCCCAATAATATGCACACGTCAACCGCTACATCCCTCATGAGTTCATGTACAGGAGGTTTGTCATAAAAAAGGTATCTAGGAGGAGCTGTCTGTTCAAAATATTACCGGGACGTCTCGGCATTTTTCTCCTAAAATCCTCCGGGGCCGCCGAGCGCGTTTACCTCCACTTTAAATAAAAAGCCAGGAAAAATTGAACAAAAGCGATTGCGTGGCCGCACGGCACGCGATGCCAAATAAAATGATCGGTCATTCTCAAGGTTGCAAATGGCCGCCTTGACAAAATGCTACAAGCACACGAAAGAGTATTTGTTACATTCAAATATTGTTCATACTTTTTCTCCACAGTTTCTTTGAGAGAGACGATTAATTACCCCTTTGTGGGCGCGAGAAAAAGAAATGCGCGCTGGAAATGCTCGCGTGCGGCGCACACTTATCACACTTATCAAATGACCACAATAAAACAGACGGTTTTTATTATATGTTTTGAAATGCGCTTGCTTACTTGCTACGGCCGAGGCAAAATTACCCCCGATGGCCTAACGCGTTTCCGATCTGTCGCCTTTTATAACTTCATGGGCCCTTTTCTAGGCTGCGATGATTAAGAGGTTGCGGTTTGACGTAAAAAATGGAAAATAAAACAAATGAATTCCTGGAGGTTAGAAGTCTGTAGGAGTCAGCACGATCATTTTACATGAGGAAAAACAAACCGCTTGAAGGATAAAGTTGCTAGAATGTATTTTTATACAAATACGACGAAATTTATGACGTTCAATACTTCTGATGCTCCAGTTTCATCGAGGCTGGCAACTTTGCGGGAGTTAATATACTAGCACAATACTTATATGTTATGCCTCTTTCGCACTGATTTTCTCCACTGTGCACCCCAATATTTTAAACTACTGTATATCCTGTTCCCTAGATTCTACTTTAATGTCGTGCCTGAAGTTGACAATCTTAATAAATACATACATTTATCAGATCTTCAATCTGGTGCCTGTATGGTTTAAGCGCATATGACAACGTATTCTTTATAAACTCATTATGGATATATCCGAATTAATTAGTTTAGTAAAGCTACTAGTTATAGCCATAACAATTTTTCTTTCGAATCTGTGTTATGTTCTCTTCAACGTGAATGGTTCTCCGAACGCCCATGAAGAGTCTTTTATGGAGATTTTGGCATTAGTCAATTGTTGTAATTGTATTTTAAAAACGCTACTATGGTGTTTTGACTTTAGGTATTTGAACGTTAGATAACTAATTCACCATATGCTACACGAAATTTACGCGTTAGGGTGGGATAGTTACACATTTAGCCAACAATCAGGTCTGCGTGCGTAATAACCTAGAATTTGATTGTCGGCGTACACACGTTTCCAGATGGCGAATGAAAGGGGGAAAATTTGGTAGATCGCTGATCGCAAAAACCTGCAGTTTGGGGGGGGGGGTAGTAAATAAAGCAAGCACTAGTTTTAGCAACGAAAATAGGTTTTCCAAGGTAGAACAAACTGAAGAAGTCCCTGTATAACAGCTGACGTGGTTGATGTGAAGATAGAACATAGTAAAGATGATCATGATGTAGAAGATCCCTGCTATGAGGAAAAAGTGTAAAGAAGAAATGTTGGCTGATGTTTGTGCGAAAAATATACAAGACGTAGAGCTGCAATGGCTTTGAAATACCGGCAATGACGAATACTACCTTTGTTTTCCGATTTCCCCATCTAGATGTAGTTGTTGGTAGATCGCTGATCGCAGAAACCTGCAGTTGGGGGGTAACAAATAAAGCAAACACTAGTTTTAGCAACGAAAATAGGTTTTCCAAGGTAGAACAAACTGAAGAAGTCCCTGTATAACAGCTGACGTGGTTGATGTGAAGATAACCCATAGTAAAGATGATCATGATGTAGAAGACCCCGCTATGAGGAAAAATTGTAAATGTTGGTTGATGTTTGTGCGAAAAATATACAAGACGTAGAGCTGCAATGGCTTTGAAATAACGGCAATGACGAATACTACCTTTGTTTTCCGATTTCCCCATCTAGATGTAGTTTTAACACAGATACGCATCCTTAAGCTTAAGCAACAAATGATTAGCATTAGCTGACTTTGGTATTTGAAATTGCTCGACTTCCTCTACAGACGTTTTCTGTTGTTGCGGCGAGCAGATATACAATACACCCCTGTTCGTGATGCTCGTTGAATTTATACAAGCCTTCGATTTGTGTAGTTCCGAGGATTATTTCTTGCACTCGTTTAGGGCGCACTTCGGAACATAAATTATATAGTTATAGAACCAGGTTGTTTTTACTGAAGGGGTTTACAATTGATGAAGCGGATGAAAGCGTTAAAGGGGTGCTGATCAACAATATCCGATTTGCAGATGACGCAGTCCTAGTCACCAACAGCGAGTGGGGCTACAGCGACTCCTAGATGGTACCCTCATCGCAAGTGGAATGTACGGGCTAGGGGTCAACGCCAAAAAGGCCAACTATATGATAATTACCCAGGACTTTGTAGCCGATTGAGGCATAACAGTGGAACCACAATAAGCTTCGGGGGTCACCACGGAACTAGAGTTGGAAGACTAGGATCACTCGCTGGAAATTTGCACAATTCGCATCGAAAAGACAAAAGATCCGAATCCTTTAAGTTCCAGAAAACCTACACCTCAGAGTGGTCGTCTTCCGCTCCTACGTCTTCTACGTTATCTGTATGGCGCAGACATGCAACCATGCTCAAACAGAATTGAAGCTTTCTAGATGTGGTGCTACTGCCTCATACTGAGAAGCAGTTAGATGAAGTGCGCTGGCAACGAAGACGCTGTGAGGAGTTTAGAGGAGTCAAGACCAATGTGATCTCTCCATCTCATCGTGTAGGCGAAGATCTGCGTGGCTCGGATAAAAGAAAATTTTTCTAACTGAACAATCTACATCAGTGGTTTGAACTCTCGTCATGTGCTGTCTTCAGGGCAACCGTCAATAAAGGGATAAGGACCAATATGATATGATACTCAACATCCGGTAACAAACATGGCACAGAAACAAGAGGAAGAACAAGTTGTTAATGGTTGCTAAAATTTAGAATTTAAAATGCTCTCTAGTATCACCACACCTCAGTATATTTCAGTTACATCTCGACCCAGTCCGTAAGTTTAAATTTTAAGTTTATTCTTAATGAAACTTTAATAACTTTTAAAATAGCGTTTGCACCATGACATCTGGAGCTACCTCCATTAAAGTTTTACTTCAACAAGTTAAGCTGGTAATAGAAACCTGCATTTCTTCATGATAAAGCGATTTCACGACGAAGCTATTTCAGAAACAGTCTGCGTTTTTTGTTGTTAATAATCAGATTAGACGTTTTATATCGTTATCTTGTGATTTACGCAAAACCGTTGGGGCCCTGTGTACGCTTCACGCAAAACAGCGCATAACATCTATCAAAAGTGCTGAACTCCGCAGAGATAATGACTTAATAATCTAAATTTCCAGGCCACAATTTTCTTAATTCTGCAACTTGTATCGCTTTAATTTTTTTGTACGTGCGCCCATAAATTTATCTTTACTTTCACAGCAGGCTATAAAACTCACTGATAAAGGGAAACACCGTTCATAAACTTTATTTGTATTAGATTTTATTGCTCGCTGGCCGTATTTAAACTTTAAGCGGCAGATATGAAAATCTCCGGTCTTATTCTTGGAGGCGAACGGTTAATCAGATCGCGCGTGTACAGTGTGTTCAGAACGTGGCGTTTCATATGGCAATCAGCAGAAGAAGCTTTTATGGTCCAAATTCAAATTCTGGGATTCTTAGATCATTATTTCAGAGGGAAAAACCTTAATTTTTCAAAATAGCTGAAGAGATTACATCCTCATACAAAGGCGATAGCGATCATGTGTAAGAATATGCAAGACATTACCGGGTGCTGATCACACGTTACTGACGTTTTTCAGATAAAGTGTAAAAGTTGTTTAAAAGGAATAAAAAGGTAATATCTATTATTGTTGATCCAACTACTTTCCAAAGAAGTATCAATAAGCATTTAGAGCACGAATTCCCGAACACACCTTGCGATGATGTAATTTGTTTATCGTCAGGCCTCAAACACTTCATCTTTGAAATAATTACGGAAACCCAGACAATAACCCGAAACTCAACACAAACATGAACGTCAAACAAAACGTTAAAAAAATAAAACTTCATAAACAGCTCAAAGCTTCTAGTATCGACATAGAACACAAGAGATCACAACCTTTCAACGCACTTTATTCTAAATGTCAGCAGGAGACATAAAAGCATTTATATCCAAAGACCGAAGCCCTTGTATCTACGGTTTGTCGATTATCGCAGGGCCGTTCGCAATGAATTGGTCAAGTAGTGAAAAATCCCATGAAAAGGGACACCAAGCCATTTGGTATATCCCACTCCATTCCATATTCAAGATCGACATGATAACATCTGATAATTGCGTCTTTCATAAAGGGACTAGTAAGAGGATGGCCCAGCGAGCAAATGCTCACCATTCAGACGGCAGGAGTGAGTTCGATTCCTGGCGGACTCTAGAAGACTACCACGCTAATATCTGGTTTAGTCGTAACCCCCTAAACAAAATAGTTCTTCCTCACTTTCGACGGGCAAGGCTACCCAACTAGCCCGCCTAAGGACAAAGAGGACCCATAGAACCGTTTTTTGGTTAAAACAGGCAGGTGGCCTATAATAGGAAGAGAAGGAAGAAAGGTTATTAGACAGGGATATGATTCCCAGCTGATGCCGCTTTATGAGCTACTAGTAAACAAAACTTTTACAGCTATTATATATGCATCACATAATGAGCATATAATATGGCCTAAGTTGTTAGGTTAATTTTAATTCATAACGCCACTGATAGTGAACCAATTTAAAGATCGATAATTTTAGGCGTATCCACCCCTGCTCGTTCAGTTATAAACAATCAAAGCATATTTGGCTTTGAAGCCAAAGAGCTCGTCCAGATAGCTAACCTACGTACATTCCTTGGGATTTAAATTTTAAAATGCAAGAGGGGAGACTGCAACTTCTTAGAGATTTATTTGGTATTCAGCCCAAAGTCTTGCAATAAAGTGACTATGTATGCTGTGCTGGAAGTTGTACAAGGCGTGTTACGTCGGAACTTCGTTATCGTCAAGGTATGTCATGGATTACGGCCGAACGCCGGATTTATAAAAAGGCTTCCCTGACAATAACGATCATTATTTACGGAGGATCCTATTGAAGACATTAAAGCCGTTTCGTTACACTGTCCTCGATTCACATATCGTAGATTTCTTTAGCGACTTCATCTCGTCCCTCACGCGTAATATGAAAGCAGATGTTTTCTTTCCAACTACTCTATAATCGCACCGTCTTAGAAGACGTCACCTCCAAAGGCCAAACCTCTCCCACTGCAGCAACTTACATTCTGCGTGCTCCTTTTTATTGGTCTTGTGGGAGCGGTTACAAAGGCAAATAGCGTCCATCAACACACCAGGTACTGCCGGCCGCTAAGGTAAATGAATTTATATTACATGTTGTACCAAATGTTTACGAGTGAAATTATTCTAGTTGTGTCTTCTATGCTTACCTTTAAGAAATTGTCAAACGCTCAGAGTCATTGTTCGTTAAATTAAGAGCCCACATGGCAATTGCTATCTAGATAAGTAATTACTCTTATAACATAGCTTGCGTTCGGTGGTCTTTCACTATTTGTTTATTGTTTATGTAACTGTAACCTTTTTAACATTTGACATACAGTACATGTGTTATTAGTATCTCGCATATAGTCAGTGAAGTAACATCTCCTACCCGACAAGACTTTCGAAATTACGATTTACACAGCAATCGATTCCTAACTTTACTGCGCAGAACTTCAATAGTTCCTATGTGGAGATAATTTGAAAATGTCGGTAAACGAGGAAAAAAAATACCTCCTATCTTGAAACTGTAACTTTAGTACCTCCTATCTGTCTAGCATGTATGTGTCAAACGACAAATTGTGTTACAAGTTTGCGCGAAATGGTGCAATAAACACGTATAATTGTGTTGCAAGTGATAGGAATTCAATATTTGTTATAGTTTGAATTAGTGTGAATGACAGAACCATAGTTGACATAGCACGTGCAACCCAATCAGTTTTTTACCCTCTCCTGTAAAATTTAGGTAAAGAGAGATAGGATGTATTGTTACTCCACTGACGATATGCATTATTGTATTTTACGTCCCTCACGCGTAATATGAAAGCAGATGTTTTCTTTTCCAACTACTCTATAATCGCACCGTCTTAGAAGACGTCACCTCCAAAGGCCAAACCTCTCCCACTGCAGCAACTTACATTCTGCGTGCTCCTTTTTATTGGTCTTGTGGGAGCGGTTACAAAGGCAAATAGCGTCCATCAACACACCAGGTACTGCCGGCCGCTAAGGTAAATGAACTTATATTACATGTTGTACCAAATGTTTACGAGTGAAATTATTCGAGTTGTGTCTTCTATGCTTACCTTTAAGAAATTGTCAAACGCTCAGAGTCATTGTTCGTTAAATTAAGAGCCCACATGGCAATTGCTAGCTAGATAAGTAATTACTCTTATAACATAGATTGCGTTCGGTGGACTTTCACTACTTGTTTATTGTTTATGTAACTGTAACCTTTTTAACATTTGACATACAGTACATGTGTTATTAGTATCTCGCATATAGTCAGTGAAGTAACATCTCCTACCCGACAAGACTTTCAAAATTACGATTTACACAGCAATCGATTCCTAACTTTACTGCGCAGAGCTTCAATAGTTCCTATGTCGAGATAATTTGAAAATGTCGGTAAACGAGGACAAAAATACCTCCTATCTTGAAACTGTAACTTTAATACCTCCTATCTGTCTAGCATGTATGTGTCAAACGACAAATTGTGTTACAAGTTTGCGCGAAATGGTGCAATAAACACGTATAATTGTGTTGCAAGTGATAGGAATTCAATATTTGTTATAGTTTGAATTAGTGTGAATGACAGAGCCATAGTTGACATAGAGACATAGCACGTGCAACCCAATCAGTTTTTACCCTCTCCTGTAAAATTTAGGTAAAGAGAGATAGGATGTATTGTTACTCCACTGACGATATGCATTATTGTATTTTACCCATATTCTGTTAAGCTTTGCGTAGTAGTTGGCAGAAAAGGTATTAACACCGTACAAGATAAATGCTTGTCTTGGATTCTAGGAATCACAACAGACTCTAAAGAACAAAATCTGTGGCGCCAAAGCAACCCAATTCCTATGTTCTTATTCCCAAGGTTTTGTTCCTAAGAACCATCCCTATGTCTCGGCTGACCTCTATCCGGGGTAGTTTCATGCAGGGCTGAATATGTATGTTCTAAGACACTGTAACCTTATAACACTAATTATTCGAGTAGAGCCAAGTAACGACATAATGTCTACTTGAGGTCTTGTTTTATGCAGTAAATACCGTTTAGTCCTACAACAAAGTATTAGCCACCATAAAATCAAAATCATGATAATGGATGGACACAGTCAAAACCATTCTGAAATGAGAACTATTTGACATTGTGAAGTAGTTGATAGGAAATACTAGAAACTGTGATTCTAAACTAAGTAGATATAGTTAAATGGCCACGTACGCAACCACTCAATTAAATGAGATGTGGCGCGACAGGAAGATTAGCAAACACACCAAAATCAGATATATATATATATACCTTTTTCTATTTATTTATATGCGTCCGAATCGTGCACTGTTAGGGAAGCAGATAGACTACGTAAAGACGCTTTTGATATGTAGGCCTGGAGGCGGACATTTCAGTTGGCGAATTCCATACTGAAAACCAAGTGCAAATTCAAACATTTTGACGGTGCATAAAAGTGGCACCTTGAGTGCTGAACGGATTGTTTAACTTAACCGGATATCTTTCTCTCAGCGTTTAGGAGATCTCCATGTTGAACGCGTCATCATAAACACACTGCATACAGGGTGTCCAGAGGGAGGGGCGCGGCCGCTATCGATCGGCGGCTGTCGATCCGAGTTGGGGTTGCAAATTTGAAATGAAAATCCTGCTGAGCTTTTAATGCAGTGAGGCTAACGACCCCGAAAATAAAATAATGGAAGGCGGAGAGGGTGGCGAATCAAAAGTCAACTGCAATAATCCAGGCACATTTTATTTTCGCGTGATTTCCGTTGACAGTTCTAACAAATCATACTTTAGGTAAAAAGCGGAATGCGAAAGAGCTGTCAGCAAAAATATAAACAAAATGTTTTCCACCAATTCCTGCGTATAAATCTGGCATAAATCCTATTCTAGATATGAATAAATATAGCGGGCGATAGAAATATGGCTTTATCTGGCGGCGGCCGCGAGCAAACCTTACGATATTTTAAAAGTGCCGCTGATCCCTAGTATTTTAAAATAGCGGCGAGCAGATCGGAGCCGACGTTTATGGGCATCAATCGGACATCGACTGGATGGATGGCTCGACTCCGGCCGTTTTGGTACACGTGAAGTGGGTCGCAATGCAGGCCATAAATTATGCAAAATTCCCCCTAATGTAATTGTTGCTCCGCGAAAAAATGGGCGAAGTCGCGCCTTCGCGGCTCCATATACTTTCCTTAGCGCCGCCGTTACGGAATACTCATGTTGCTATTAATTTGAAACGTCACCCCCCAGCTTGAGCTCAATGACAAATCTCTGAAAGTTAGCGTTTTAATCATGAGGCTGAGCTGGAGATTAATCAAAATTGTAAGGAATCTATCTTAAGATTTCCATATCGCAAGACCCCATTCTAAAAGCCAACGAGAAATTGGGTTGTTGTTTCTGAAATCATTTCGTTTTCGTAGGAATTCTCAGCTGGTCTAAAATTTTCCTCTTTACCAAATGAAGCTTGCAGCTTTAATCAATATTCCGTTAGACTAATTCTGTTCTTATCAATATATTATAAACACTTGCCGTTCCAATTCACACTTACAGGCACACCTATTCGCTCAGAATTGTTAGACATGAAAATGACCACTTATATAAACCACTCCAACATCGTAACATCTGAAAGAATCCGGCGACATTAAAATATTTCACCTGAGATAAACGTGTTAATTACACCTATCGTCCAATAAGTGTTGTAAATGCTAAATGCAAAAACAGGAACAGTTTATATCACAATATGAAAAGTCGAAACAACGTAAATATCCGCACGGGAACTGCAAAGTATTATTTTAGAAGATATATACGCCTTTAAATCCTTTTTTCTACCACATATCGAGAACTCGAACGAGACATCTAAGACCTCAAAGGTATCCAAACCAATTGGTGAAATAGGTGGGTGCGGACCACTTCAAATTCGGCTAAAACTACCACGGACGTGAACTTCCGCCGATGTGGATTACTACCGACTTGAATTGCCACTGCTCTTTAAAATTTTATGACACTTGTATCAAATGTCACCGAAATGAAATACCTCCGACATTCGGCGTGATCTACCACAGACGTAGGTTACCACCGCCTGCGTTCACCTCCAATCTTCTCCGACAGTAACTAGGCAGTTGCTGCAACTACGCTTGCTAGAATGGCTACCTACTATAACAAAATATCAGCATTAAATTTGTAGTTGTACAGAGATTTCAATTCTTTTACATATCTTGCGCGCATTACGATCTAAGTTTTCAACATACTAGATGCATCACTAACAGGATGCCGTTGAAAAATTTATGGAGTACGAACTGAGCCTATGAGCAAGTGGAAACGTATATGGTTAGGCAACCTGCCATGTTGCAAAAAAGGCGTATCTGCAGTATTTAAGTTTAGTGGCGAGTCAACTTGGTAAAAAATCTACAAATTTGCTTCAGTCGGTAGTAAATCCGTGTGGTGGTAATTTTCCCGATACGATTACTTCCTAAGATAACCAGATGGGTGCAGCAATTCACCAAACCAATAAGAAGAAGTTTATCCCCATTCAATACATTCAATAATTGTAAATAGTGGATAACCAATCACAAATGTAATTTTCTTGTCGCAAACAGCTTTCATTGCATTTCAATATTCAAACGTAACGATCATGTAAAATAAAAATGGTAAAATGATTGCACCATTAGCTCTTATTATTCCAGCTTACGCCAGAACAATCTTGCTCTGTGTTGCCTATTCTTTCTACTTCATAAGCAATAAATCATCTGAAATTTAGTAGACGTTCGGGAAGTTGCACTTTTATTTCATCGTATGTTGATTGCAACAATCTATATGAAACCTGCCGTGTGCAACCGCTGCCCCCACTCCAGCAGGTCAAAATCCGGAACTGCAGCCGACGTGGCCGCAAATCCTCGGTGCATGCACAAAACCGAACACTTGCAAAATAAAAGCGAATGCACAACAGAACTGAAGTTTCTAATGACTGCTATGCATGTCTCGGGCGCTTATCGAGAAATTTCCCGAGTTTTTCAGCTGCACTTGCCCACTTTATTGTCCACTTGTAGTAATTACAAGCAGCGCGGCAATAAAATAAGGGTTTTTCTTCGGCGATTGCATCTAGACTTTTATATCTTCAATTAAAATGCTAATGGCTGTAGCGAGCACAATTGCTGATATGTAAAATGTTCTTAGAAATCTAACTTAGCCGATTTACCACTAGTTTTTGCGGCGGGTTAATTTTAGATAATCGCCTGCTGGATTGCAGCAAAAAGCTGGCTAATTATCAAGTAGACAGAAATACCGCCGCCCGTTTTATATGTGCGGACCGTTTTTGCCAGCAGCGTTACGAATGGAAATTATTATGTGTTAGCCATCTAGGGCCATATTGCTGCCTCAATGTACAGTTATTTCAGAGCACAATTGCATACAAGATCGTGTCTCCACACGATGAGATATAATAACCTTCGATTGTTTCAAATTGTGTCTATAACTTGACAGTCAATAGTTTAATTGAAAAAGTTATTAATTTTTACCCAATCTGAATCATAGGCTAGTTCAAAGAAATATCATCACTATTAAGTGTAAATAATTGTTCTTTTTTCTATCAGATGGCATCCTCGTCTACTGAACGTTGGTTATTTATTATTAACTGCTATATACTATACACCTCCCCCCCCCCCCCCATCTTGACGTCTGTTGGCCTCTACTTACCACACATTTAAGGGTTTGTTAAAATATTCCATATGTGGGAGATGAAACAGAAGTGACAAAATGGACTTTGAAGAAGAGAGAGAAAGAAGCTTGGACGCCAAAAGTCAATAAAACCAGGCACAGATACGAACTGTAGAGCTATAGAAGACAGAGAGAAGTGGAAGGATACAGTCTTGGCACATACCCATTTGAATGTTGGAAATGTCCTTAGCCGGCCGTCTACAAGTACTTTAGATATTTGAACCCAGTATAGGTCCCTGATGGTTCCTGTCTTTTTCAACAGTACTGACATCATCTTTTGTCTTTTTCCTTGTCATGTTTCCTATGCGAGGTCGGCGTCTTTGCGTCCGTGATTTCAGCCTTTACTGTCTTTAAGATGTTGATATCATTGATATAAAGTTCCTTCTATTCCATGGAGGAACATAAGGCTTCTACAATCTTTTCCCGTGTGATTTTGTTGCTGGCTGAAGTTTTTGTGACCCAGGACGTTTCGGCGATTGATCCCTTACATGTCACTCTGGGTATGGTTCTTTGAAGATTTTAATTTGTAAGGAAAATTTTTGAATTTAACCCTCTTTGGAATTTTTTCGGGTTTATATTTCAAGTATTAGAATTTTTCCCGCTTCAAACTGGACCCAAATTGTTAGTAAAGCTATATTTTAAAACTCAATTTTGCCCCTTTCAAATACTGACGTTCCCCGGCTTATTTTATAACCATAGATTTAAATTAGATGTGCTTGCTTGCCGCATGAATGACGTCAGTCGGTTTATCGTATCTTAATTGCCAGTACGGCGGCCCATTGTCTGCGATATTAACTTTTCAGTTCACTCACGGCGTACCATTCGTTGCTCGAAATCATAATTTAATGTTGTGTAATAATGACGCAATCCGGACGTTTCCGTATGAGGTAGAGAAAGATCCTTAAGTTGCGCAAGCGGGCTCTCCCTTAGGCTGCAGCGTTCTACCGCCAGACTTAAAGAACGCGACAAGTGTTATCAGTTGTTCTACGTCGGCGAAGGCCCCGTGCCTTCGCCCGGCAACTTCCAAATTAAGTGAAACTGTGTGGGTGTCATCGGTCGAGTTTTTGGTTATAAAGTGATGTTTCATGCAGTTATTAGTTGAGGAATTCTCGTATCGTGGAGTTGTCATCGCCAATTAACGCCTTTGAGGCGAATTATTAAATGGCAACCTCTTTAGTGCTAATTGTTGTTAATGAAGTTTTGTGTAGCATACCGCACACTTGCCTGTTGACTACGCTTTTCGTTTGTACCCTCCTTGAGAATTTTACTTCGTCCAGACCCACTCACCGGATAGCACCCTAAGGTCGGCGATTTCAGTTTTTTCAAGCATTTTGGTGCAGTTCCTTGGGCACGAAAATTTTCCTACACCCCATCGTAACGTAATTGGAGGATCCGAGAATTTTCCGCTTGCGAATACTGCCAAAAATGAGAGAACATCAATTTTCCGATTTTTGTCATTTTATCCGATAACTGACGGTTGAGGATATTGGATGTCAAATTCAGTGTCATAAAGACGATTTCGTGTTGTAGTAACAATTTTCGGGCTCTTATTGGGATGCTGTTCAAAGGTGCGTGCAGAATGTAGCCTGTCGAGTTCTATTTTCGTCTTTTTATCGGTGATGCCCTGTTCTTGCGGTTTCTGTCCAGAGATCTGTACTGCTGGACCAGTAGATATGTGATAGTAATTTACGATTCAAGTAACGTTATAAAGCTTTTTACATTACGAGAGAATAGTTTGAATGAACGAGCGGCGTTAGGAGCGAGTTCTTTAAAATTCTCGAGTAATGTAGAAAGCAGATAACGTTACGTATATCGTAACACGGTTTATTTTATCCTAAAATACTAATCTTTGTCAAAAAATAGGAAACATTCTTATTAATGACACTTACTACAGCGAGACATATATCTGCTATGGCTGTGGTGGTATCAAGATAAAAACCATAAGTCATTCAACACTATATTGTTGGTAGCACGGTCAGGTTATGTTAAATTCGAGAGTAACAGGTTAAGTTTTGCGTCAGTCTGTGTCAAATAACAAACAAAACCTAACCTACTACTATCGGATTTGACATAGACTGGCAGTGCTACCAGCAATACACGTCAGTACTGCCAAAATGTGATTAAATGCTAATAAAGTATTGGTATGTTATTTTTCTTAACCGCACTAGTGCTGTTAAATGGATCTTAACGCAAGTCGTTGCTAAGGAATTATTGTCATAGTAACGTAATAAAATAAATATATTTTTCATGGAGACTTGATTGATAACATATCGCAGGTCCATCAATGTATAATTTCACTCGCAGTCTGAAGTAAGTGTTTGATGATAGAAGATGTCCAACAAGAAATGTGTGCAACTAAGATGCAAAAATTACCTTAAATGCAATCTCGCTTACATTTTAAATAATTGATTGCTAGGGATGGCAGCAAAAGCATCAGAAAGAAATTATTTTTGTCTGGCAATAAGAGACGGTGAATTGCTTTGTACAAATAAGGAGTTATAAAGCGTGTAAAAATACTGCAACGGCACTCATTAACCAACCGCAAAGAATGGCTACGTAGACTTCATGGCGATGTGAGATTTCAAGAAATTATTCTGTGGAAAATGTAACAAGCAAAATATGTACCTTGAATATTCCTTAGCTTATATGTAAGTTATGCAAATACTAGTGCAACCGCTCTAATAAAGTGTAGTTTAAGTCACTTGCCAAAGACCTTATCTTCAATAACGTAGTCTAGCACTAGGTCAAAAAACAAGAAGCTACGAAAGGACTTGTACATATAAGAAAATACAACAGTCTGCCCACATGTCCTGGATAACTCCGCATGCTTATGTTTCTAGCTCGAGCCCAGAGATGTACGTCACACGAACCGATCGCTTGTAACCTACGAAAAATCTTGGGCGCCAAACAGAGAACACCGATCGAAAAACTGTCACTCAGCTGACGGTTCAACGAGAAATTCTATCTCCACATGGCCTATGGCCTTCTAAATCACCGAGTTCGGAAGGTGATCTACAGGATCTCGTTCCTACTCGACCAGCTCGGAGGTCAGAGGGTCGACCATTTGGAGGCTCCAGAATATAGAACGGGACACCGCATCATGATACAGATACACATACTGTAGCACTTCGATTACTCGAACAAAGGTAAGCGGAAGATGGATGGAAACACGTCCTTCAGCTCCTACACACTGACCTACCATATAACTTAAACCTTTCGATTTGAAGCAACTACCTATATGCTGCCATCCGCGATACGAAGCAACCGCTGACAAGGGTTTTAACCTCCTTACCACGCTCTTGAGATCTGACAGAGTCCGGCTGCTCGTAGTATTAGTGGTCCACAGGACACTGGACGGATCGTATATAGACATTATACAAGGTGCTAAGAAACCACAGCTGTCGGTTATTGAACAAGAAAGCAATACATTTCTAGCGGATGGTATCTGTAGGACACAGCAGGTTCTCAGTACAAGCACTCCTATGCGAACGAGAGAATCACAACCAATCTTTAGCTTCTCAGACACCCCAAACAGTACTTCCTGTAAGACGCCGACAAAATCATAATGTGTCCAAAAAATGGTACCAGTTTTTAAGGGCATAACAAGTCCCATCCACTTGTGCCCGAGGCGCCGCCACCATTTTTTAAAGCTTTATTTACAGGAATATTAGCAGTCACTGTCCTACGCAAAGATCATTGATAGTTGTCCGTCAAAACCAAGTAGCTCTATTAACAAACATCCTCCGCCAGACGAAACTTGTCCAAGAAAGGCAACATGATGGGAATATGGATAACGGCGATGCAACACAGAAAGAAGTACCGCAGTGAAAACCAGGACACGTCCTATTAGTCACATTTTTGCGCTCAGCAATACCGGCAAGTAACAAAAAGGGAGAGCCCGAGAAAGAATTAGTGATTCCTGCCACCTAAGTCGGGACGCCTAGTAGTCAAAGAGGTAGTTTATAGCACAGTACGCTTGCAGGCTATTACACAATCCGGATGCACTCCGCAATCTGGCGTTTTCTGCAGACCAGAAGGTCAAGGTTCAAGATATTTCTATAACCCTTACTAGGAGCAGGTGGCGTTGCTCTTCAGCCAAGAAAGTAAATTACATAGTGGGTATGAAAAGGAACGGCTAGGAATAGAAAAAAGCCCAAAAAAGTTACAAAACTGTCCCACAATCCATCGGAAAGGAAAAGAGAATATTTATAGGCAATATTAATTAGAGCTGAGTGAAGAGAGCGAAAACCTCCTTCCTCTCTCGCAATAACAGTGGTTGTGAAAACCTTCAGAATTATTTCAGGAAAAAGACATTTCGTTAGAAATTCACCATTTCTTCCGACAAAAAGCCTAACCAAATGGATTTTAATCAATTTGCGTTGATGATAATCTTGCCCTTTCTCCTGCTAAATTGTATCTTCTCCCCCTATAACGTAGACCAGTGTGTCTCCATATTCATGCTTTATAAAATTTTATGCTACGAGAACTGTAATCTTAAGCATATTTTCCATTTTTTCTAAAAAAAGTCGTCAGTTACTGCAAGCCAACATATTTTCAATTGGAATCCATTTCTAGTAATCCAGATAATACTTCAATTTAAGTATCAATAGATGCTGAAAGCTAGGATAAATAAATTAACTTAATTGCAATTCTTCTTTCCTAACGATGTAAGCTGTGAAGTTTCAAGTTGTACGACTCCGCTGCAGGAGTCTCGTTAAAGTGCGGTTTAAGTAGTGAACCTATCATGTTCAACAAAACTTAATGAGTGCAGACACTGCTATATTTAATGTATTTTCATTAAACTCCTATTTGGTCTGCTTCAGACATGTGTTTCTGAGATAGAGAAAATTAGTTCGTTTGACTTTAACAAACGCATTTGGTACATACTATAACATATCGAATTATGTTTGTACGTATAGCTTCTTTATGCTCCAAAGATGTTACCGTGCTCTATTTGCATTTCGCAAACCAATGAAATTGTAGTATCAATCTAACTATTAAATTATATCATTTCGACTCGACAAACTGAGCTGTGGCTCAGCTCAGAAAATTAAATGTTAATCAGTTTTAGAAACAGACACAGGACAAAATCAATTCCTTCGCTCGGATAAATGGATAAATGGGATAAGTCTGAAAATTACTTCCAGCTTCTGAACAAATCGCGGAGTTCGTCTCAACGGGGCGATTTCAACCTGTTCTCACCAAATCGACAAATAATCTGTTTAGTGGGTTGTGAGTGAGAATTAGGAAAGATGTCGCGCTTAGCTTTGCGACAATTAGAATTTAGAATCACATCTTACCTCTTCTAATCTGCAAAACAGGTCTCGATCTAAAAACTCCAAAGATTTAGCTTGGATTTAACAGGAGCCAACGAAACTATTCCTAGTACTCAAAAAGTTCCAAATACTATTCTGACAATTAAGTAAATCCGCAACACTTATCTAACCTCTTCTGGAAATCCTTTGATAATTTTCCATAATTAATTTTGGATTAATTACGTTCAGAGTCGATAATTACACAGCTTTAGTCTTGACGCCGTGGTTAATTACGAAAACAGTAGAAAATCAATGTCGGGCTTGCTTTCATAAAGTAGATAACTCGGAAAATTGTTTTTATCCGAAAGCTTCAATGCTGTCTTATTAACATACTTCTTACATATTTACTTCTTGTACAAACAGTTATCACGATTATGTAGTCTGCTTTTAGATATGCAGTGTGTTTTGTAAAGAATGAGCTCTCATTTAGTGGTAGATTCATTACGTGAATGTATTGACATATACAGACTTTGATGACGTTATTCATCATTGACGACTCTACAATACATTACATGCCTATGATATAAGACTTTTGGGTTTTCAAGCTGTACAGAAAGGTTGGTACAGTCAGAGGGCGTCTTTACAAGTTTGCAGGTCTTTGAGCACTGTGTAGTTGGTCCGTGGTCTATGGCGTATGATTGGAACTATTCGCGTGCTCTTCCTGGTCGTGTTTTATTTTATGTGTGAGTTAAGATAGAAATATGACCGGAGCGTCTTGTTGTGCATTCGTTTAGTCGTGTATGATGTTAGCACGCTTACGCCGAATTGTGTATTGCCCAGAGTGCTACGGGCATGTTAGTATAGTTTTCATGGTATATTCCCTGGCTGATGCAGCGGTTTAATGCTGCTCAGGCGGCTTTACGATAGGGTTTCCTTTCACATCAATTCTTGGTGGATTTTTTGGTTGCCAGATGTTTGCATTCATTTGCATGTGGCCCAAATTTAAGGTAAGTCTGTTGAAGCTTCTATAGTACCGCGTCTTGAGACGTTCCTTATTCTATTTTGGGCATTTTTTTATAGCTGTAAGTTCGAAGTCCCAAATTATTCCCCAGCTATTCTTGCGAGGTTAGCAGGTCCACGTGCAATCAACGATCTTTAATCAGTCACTGCCTTCCTGGATCGAGCCTTCGGTATTTGCCCTGGCTTAGCCTCCACTGTCCTGTATTGGGCATACGTGAGCCATTCGAGTAGACCTGGAAGCTAATCAAAAAAATATGTAACATCGTTTGTTTCCCATTATTTAACACGAGTTGAATGCTGTTTACACAGTGACTCGGTGCTGCTTTGCGTATCTTATCTGCTTTGCTGCATGTCCTTCCTGGATTTCCTCAGACTCGCGTGGGTTTTACATTTAGACATTTGCTGTCATTTACAGTGCGCTTAACCAACTCCATGGGTACCCCTCAGGGCCCATTTGAGGAGGTAAACCAGTACATTTAATAATTTGACCCTACGAGCCTGATTCAGTCTCTGCTACACTTGTAATCTGTTGTTGGTTGCACTTACAGTTTGCAGTTTGCATTTGCATTTTTTAAATAAGTGCACCTCATTTTGGTCTATACTTAGAAAATAGATACTAGTACATAGTCTTGTTTATATTACTGCTACCTAGATTTACGACCTTTTTTTCAGAATATTGCCCTATTTTGAGTTTCCGAATTCGCGATGATACCTGGATACAGTTGTCGTAATAAAAAGATTCGTTGGCGCCCGACTTTGCTATTTAATTAATCTTATTACTTAAAGAACTGCACCCGTCTTTACTAAGGTACTCTGACCGGCAATTGTATCCATGCAGTCACTTAATTTCTGGAGGAATTATGCGACGAATAAAAAATCTGGTGTCAAGGTAAACCATATATATGGTTGTAAAATGGACCCGTTGCATGTCTTTGTATAATATTCTTACTCTAGTTCAAAGATCAGCTTTCGAAGAGCAGCGTCCGTGATTGGAACCAAAATGAAATGTGGACATTAAAATTAGTCCACAGCACCTATTGCTCTTTGTATTTCAAACTTGTATTTCTCACTAGTTTAAGACGCGTGTCTTCCTTTGTAACGCTAGCTTCCGCATAAATTATAATTAACCATTACACAATGTACTTAATTTATGCATCGCCCATCCAAGCGTTATCTCGGGTGCCGACGGCCGAAGAAGGGATAGCAGACGCACACTCAGTCTGCGCCTAAATCACCAAGAAGCGATCCGCGCTCCGCTGTTCCACCTAACAATGTCCGAGGTGGCGGCTCTGTTAACGCGACGGGAAACATATAAAAACAAGCTCCACGACCAGTTCAAGAGAATTCCAAGAGATAATTCCCAAAGCTAATTCCCGGAAAGAATTCCATTTCAATAACGCCCTTTACCTGCCTGGAATCAGTTTGAATCCATGTCTCAATAAGAATAGCCGATTTCTGATTCATTGAATCAATCAAGAAAGCTGATTTCTGATCTAAATTTCTCTGCCCGAAATAAAACTGAGCCGACAGCTCGTTCCCCGTCTTACTAAATTTACAGGCTCACCTAGAAACCAGTCTGAATCGATGGCCCACGGAAAAACCGATTTCTCGTTTCTGTTAAAAATTACACATAAAGATCTCACGATGTAATGGCGCACGCAATAATCATAACAGAAACCCAATTACAAACTTCGCGGCTACCTGAATATGTCGTAATTACTCTACAAGCAGGTATTTACCTACCGAAGGGTTTCCCAGGGACGTGGGGAGTCGTGCACGACACCACAACAGTAAGTTGCTCCCCGGCAAACATCTCCGTCAAATGCAAAATCCTCTGCTAGCACTTTGAGGTCAATCGCCCGGAGCCAGCTGGTTTTCGCCGGGAGGAATTTCGCTCACCGCACAAAATCCACGATCTCCCGTGAAGCCCGGCGGCGTTCGTAGCCGCGTTCAAGGTGTAAGAAAATATCTTAATTGTTTTTCAAATTACAGCACCACGCACGATATAGCCGGACCGAGCTTCAAGGTTAAACGCCGGCTCATTCGATCTACCGCAGGCCGAATGTCATGCCGGGAAGTGCGTTCCAGAACGCAGCCGAGAAGAAACAGTTCAACGAGCCAGTTTCGCCTTCAATACACCGGCGTAAGAACGGTTGCCGCAACTCCAGGAAGACGAATAACCGCTCTCCGGAATAAGTTATAATTTAGCAACAATTATTATGCTTATAATTATAGCTAAACAGAATAAAACTATCTAGGTAATTTCCCGATGTTTGTTTGCTAATCAAATATATATTTAAGGGGACACATATCTCCGACTTGAGCTTAACCTGAGGTAGTAATTTTGACACCCTTAGTAAAGGGGGTGAAATGTCACACCTTTACCACTTTAAGTCTTTCTTTCAGACTTGGTGGTGCACCTACTTTTCGAGTCGTTTTTCACCTATCCTAGAAACATTCTTTGTCTTCTCTGTCTTTAGTGATTAGTTGGGTCAGGCACAATTTTTAAATAAGTAGCAGTCAAGCGAGATACTAACTAAAGTGAATTGTGGTAATTCAGAAAAAAATTTAGTCGGTAGCATTCGAACCTTTACTCCTAGACGCCTGAACTAATCGTCCAGGAAGACTACGTAACACATAATGAAAAGAGAATAACGTAAGGCAGTAAGCCCGACCGCGTGATAGTGGATTACTAAAAGGCAGTAGTAATATATGCTGGCTTAAAATATTTACCTTGTAGAGTCATGGAATTTACTTTATCCGCAACCCTTCTATTATAAACAAATTATCTTCAAACTTGAGCAGTTTCAGGAAGTGTTCAATGTCGAAATTGTGACTCGGCCGCATTAAACTGATACCCTGAGAGGTATATAGGTAATAATGGCCTTCCTTCTTATTTGAAATTGCTTCAGTATATTTGTGAACGTCTTTGAGATTACTTCTACTCTCCCGAGAATCCTAAAAATCGATTCAGAAATGGTTTCTGTGCGCTGTAAATTTCATAAGTCTGAAATCGTCATGTACACTATTTTAAGAACTTGAAACTGGCCTAAAACTCGTATCAAACTTCTAAACCCCTGTAACAATTTTCATAAATGTTTTACACATAGTGGATATCTTCAAAGCCATTCAAAATACTAAAACATTTATTTATGAGTGTCCTAACACCTTTAAATTGAATCGTAACGTACATCTTCAAAACTAAAAATGGCCGTGGGTTTGTGTGTTGCATTATTATTGGTTATTTTGCAAGTTCCTTACTTCTACTTGAATATTGTTAAACTCAAAATATGTATAGTACAATTGTGGTTAAAATATATTACTTATTACCCACTTGTTGAGTAACATAGGTTTCAAATTATATGGTAATGTTTAATAATAAGAGTTTTACGAAATCAGCTTTTGACTGTAATCTTAAAAACGTAGCTTTTAAATTGTGCATAATAATTAGAGCTATTAACATACACAGCTGTCTAATTTATTAAACGCACTATATTTTTGCCCCCAATATGATACAATTTGCGGATATATTCAGATTTTCAAAACGCAGTTTATGTATCTGAAATTTCGGGTACCATTTCCTATCAACCTCCGGTCGAGTAAATTCTAATAAAATTCCTTTTGTCAAGTATCTACCGTTTCGGGACCAGCCTACAAAACAAGGTGCGACGCTGATAATACTCTGGAAAAACCTTCCGTTTATTGGAGGTGGATTCGCACTAATTGCTCGTAGATAAGCTTCGACCAAACGTTGTCCATTTTTTTTAAGAAGCTTTGGGGCAAATTGCCAACACAGCGGGTGGAGAATTGACTCAAATTTCGCCCGTAGATCTGTTCATTTTGCAAGCCCGCAAATATCTCCCAACTATAATGGCCAGCGATCCACTGGCCCTGCGCAATATTTTACGCAACTCGCAGGGTTTGTGTCTTACTTACTTACCTTCTATTGACAACTAGGTAAAACGCAGTTACATCGAATAAGCCAACGGATCTGGACAACATGCGAGTGACCGGACCACTAGATAATATCGGCTACAATCCGTTGCATAAAACAGGAGAACTAATAACAAATTGGTAAAATTATACTGTGCATAATAAGAGAGCGAATACACGTCCTGGAAAATGGTACAGCGCAATAGGTCTTGACCCCCGATTTATTTGTGTTTAGTAGATTATGACAAAGCATTCGATAATGTTGACTAGGGGAAATTGTGGGACGTCCTTGCATTGCATTTGATAGAACTTGCTCGTCGTCTATACGGAGATACCAAGGTGGTAGTTTAAGTCAACAGTAGTATGACAGCAGCATGAAGAATGTACGTCAATGATGTTCTCCTTTGCCCATGTTGTTCAAAACAATCACAGACGAACAAGAGAACTTTTCGCAGAATATGAAATGGTTTGCATAGTTCACACGGTTTTGCCCACACTCACATTAATGGTTTAAATAATTTTATTTACCGAAGCTTCGTAAGTCACGTCGTGTCTATGAAAAATAACACAAAATGCATTTACGACCAAAACAAAAGACTTCGAGGGATCCTAAAACGAAGTGACAGGGTGCTCCACCAAATGGTACCTAGTGCTGCCGCTAAATGCGTTATGCGCAAACCGTTAGCACATATTTGCATGCAAAAATTTATCGAGATACACACTGTGTTTTGAACTTTTAATCTCATTGTATGGTTAACCCCATTGTAAGAATTCTATAGGAAAAACAAAGCTATTCAAACCTAACGCAATTTGTCTGTCTGCTTCGCTGCCAACTCTATAGAGCTGAACGACAAGCCGTAAATAACTTCGTTACCTTAACTATGAAAAACGAAAAGGATGTCATTCTTCTCTTATTTTAGTAAAAATATAATTAGCATGACAATAAAAATTTAATATTTCAATGTAGTTTAATACTTTAAGTACCGTTGAAAAAAAACATAGCTAGTAACGTTATAAACAAGATAAGTGCTCCACACTATAAAATGAGCGAGATGTTTCAAACATCGTCGTCCATAATACCTTGTGCTACATCTTCACCGTGAAAATAGGACAACTAAACTCTATTTTTGATAAATTGATGGAAGTTTTTCCGCTTTTGCTATTTCTGGTATATTGACGAATAGCATCGCATGTGTTGTGTGTGATTTAGTGGCACTTCAGAAAGTCGCCACGCAATTCAAACGGTAAAATGACCGCGCCGAGTTGATGAAACACTCCAGCTCAAGGTTTTAAATGTCCTGGTGGTAGCGTTCCAGAGAATTTTTCGATTGATCTGCATTCGATCCGATTTGTTTCATGTTTAAACAACAGAACTCTGGTAAGCGATTATTTTCCTTGTACAACTGTAGTCTCTATATGCTTTTCGTTAGCTTTTTTCGTGGCGGAGTCTTGAAAACGCCAATTTTAAGGTGCTAACGGTGACGGTGACGACAAGGCCAACCCTTAATTTAGAATCGCGAACTGGTTCAGTGAGAGAACGCAGGGCAGGTATCTTCAGCTGTAGTTTCGACTAGTGTACCTGTACAGCTTTATAGGTTCGCCTAGATGTGACATTCTATGTATTCCATTCGTGACGCGATTATGTATCTGAGGTTATAGTTATGACCAGGTAACTAGCAGCTTATTCCTTTGTGGTATTTGCAGTAAAGGTTCAGACATTACCTTACTACATTTTTGTTGTTATTCAAAGTTTGTTAAGTTACAGTTGGTACCAAGTTCATTATAGTATGTAATAACCACGGAGTAATGTCTGTGAAGGATGAATGTTTAATAACGTTTAAAGTTTAGCTATAGCTAAAATTGAGTCGCTGATTGGCTAATCTAATTTTTACACTTGATCCAAAACGCTCAGGTACTTGATCTACTATTGAATTTATTGGGTCAAATGTTGGCATGACTTTTATTGTTTGGCAAAATATACATGTTCTTGGATAACCTAAACCTTTAGTAAATATATCATACTAAATTTGCGAAGGTGTGAAATTTACTCGGTTATTGAAATTAAACATTCTAAATTTCTCGTCTAAAGACATTGCATTTTGCATGATGGCGTTAATTTTTTGGGGCCCTCTTTGCAGCAATTATAGTAATTCCTTACGTAATTCTTAAGTATGTATGTATGTATGTATAATCTGTAACCTCATTTACCTTACGGTGTCGAGGCTGGTGCTTTATGCGCTGGCATCTGGCGGTACAATGATCAACTTGCCCCCGGATTCGGGATACAGAGTTGGATCGCGCCTTTGGTGCTTGCGCAGCAACCATTGTATGAGATGTGTGTCTTGATAATACTTAAGTAAGGTTCTATATTTGAGAGATTCGAACAAGTATTTGGTAATGGCGTTAATTGTTATGCGTTTAAATGTTTTATGGTTCTGTGTGGAAAACCAGTATTTACTTATTTTTTTATACATCCGTTGGCTCCCAGTTTATTGACTATTATTAGATGATATTCGTTACTCTAGTTACCTAGAGGTTAATCATTTTAGGTATTCAGAGTTTGCGCCCTTAATTTTAGTTCATCGCCCTCAAATGTAAGCCGACACGACTCATTCTTTCGAGTTTCTTCGCTGGCAATATCTACTATAGGAAAATTATAGAGAAAAATAGCGTTTTGTAAGAACAGGTAATGGCGCATTTGTACTTTTTAAAACGAACGGCATAAAAATCTCCACATAATAGAAGCCATCTTATTTCCTGTAGAACCGGAAGTCGTTACGGATACATTTTGTACTTTCTCTGTAATTTATCTTGTTTGAATGCAATACTGCAATACTAATTTTTTAGGGAAGTGTTTACTAACAGAAAAGCAGTGGCTTTTTGTAATATCCGAAACTACGATGATAAAAACGTCAGGAATTTTCCTGAGTTTGAAATAAGTGATTACCTTTAAGCTCGTGCACTAGTTATTGCCCTTAGCTTTAAACGAGGTGGAAGCAGTAAAGTTAGGAAAATTAGTTTCTGCCAGTTTTAAGCACAATTTCCGCCGGCACTTTTTGGGCTCATTGGGGTCGCGCGCTAATAAAATCCGATTTGATCTGGTTCGCACCTAACGACCTCCCTGCAATCAAACGCACGGAAATGCACTTCCACACCAGGAAATTTGTGCAATTTATAAACTATTGTATTTTGTAGACTGCTTGTCCAACACGAACGCTTGGGCGTATCGGATGACGCGCGCTCCACAATTCAAGCACAAGGAATGTCAATAAAACGGTGCAGTCAATAGCAGAAGCGACAGGAAGTTTTTATTTACAGCAAGCATCAACAGCCCGAGAGCTGTCTATCTCGTTTACGCCGAAAAAACGAAAACCGAGAGCTCACCGTCGGCGGCGGCTGAATATTGAGTGACAATTAGATCGTCGCGACCCATTTTTATGAATTATAGAGAGCTACATCGATTGCATTCGCCGGCATGTTTACGTTTCCGCCTTTGCAGGCTTAGGCGGAAATTAGTTGAGAAAAAGGAAAATCAGATCTCAAATTAGGTAGAAAAAAATATATTTGAAGATATGGAGCCATGAAAACGTTACAGTAAAAAAAAATGTGCGAACCGTTCGTAAATGGGAGGAGTTAAGAGGACAGCACCTGCGTGCACATGCGATTTGCCGGTGGATATAATAAAGAGAGCATTAGTTATGGACAGCTAGTGTTGTGCTGTGAAAATCCTCACAGACACTGTTCAATTGCTTGTAAATAAACCCTTGTTTCAATTGTGTATTTTAATTCGCGTTTTCCGGCTAGATGGCCTCTTGCACACATCTGAAATGGCAACTACTTGTCCTAGTTTTATTCAGAAAGTGAGTAATTTATAGTTTTCCGTACAAGATCACCCATCATGCCCAACCACTTTCGGAGAGGCCCTCGTATAACCTCACGTTGTCAATCCTAATTTGCCTGCCGGGATTTTTGGCGGATCGGGCCAGGGTCATTAAGCAAATTAGTCCATCAATCTGCAGCAACACAATTAGCGGGGTTAATCAAAGAAATCTGAGACATCCGGGAGCAGGTTGGCTCAAAAGCCTGATCCTGAGAACACGCAATTCGATTACCACGCACCGCCGCCCCCGCCCCGAATGTCAAATACTGCGGGATGTATCAGGTTCCTATTGAAAGGAAAACGATCTGAGTGGAGAAAATATACTTTGGGTGAATATAAAGGACTGTTATTTTGATACAGGGAAGATAAGTTATATTTACAAAAGTTCGGCGGGTGAATACGCGCTTTATCCTCGGCTGAGCGAATGCGCGTGTGGATGTGCTCGAAAGAAATTATTGTAAGGTAAGCTTTAAATATGGATCCATTAAATCGGGCTTTTGTAACGACCATAATCTCGGCGCGGCCCGAAAAAATTAAATTTCCATGGAATCTCATTTCGGATAGCCCTCTAAAGAGGTTTTAGGGGAAGCACGAGACAATATATTTGGTTTCCTCAAGGATTATGTAATTCCTTTCGGTAGTTTGATTTCGTGCTGTTTTTAAACTGGATAATTCATCAACACGAATTGAAATGAGAAACAACACGTAAAATTAAATAAAATCAGTTCTTAGGGTAACATCCTCAGTCTATTAATTAGGTTCATCAGAACCAGTAAAAATAATCTCCATATTCTGATCAAGAATCAAGATCAAAATTATCACTGGACTAACAAAGCACACAGACTTATGTATTATAGTTAAGTTTATACATAGCAAAGAAGATACAACAACCATCACCATCATCTCTATTTATGCATTAGATCTCTCTAGCATCAAAACGATACAATCACAACATTCGGAGAACAAAACTATTAGAAACTACTATTATTACTACCGCCAATACGGCTAGGCATCTAAGAGTCGATAAAAACAATAAAAAATTAATAGTGTTATATTTCATAATCATATTGCACAATTACATGATAAAGAAAAATAAATCACATACTTTTAGGAGACCGCTAAAGCTTTCCTGTTTATTTCAATTTGTTATTTTACCATCCATCATTCCAACTTCATTATCCGTGGCGCTAGCCACACCTTCGCCCCACCACCCTGACTTGCAACCAATTATCGAGCAAACAAGGATCAACAACCTCCACGAAAATTCAATGAAACATATTTCACTCATAAAATAGAAGTCAATCAAAGCTAATACTTATACACCTGAAAAAGGGATAGAACATGATTGAGCATGATATTTTTTAGCAAGTAGTGCTAAAATGTGAAGTAAACCCACAGTGCGTAAGTTTTCTACGACATAGAAGCGAACTGGCCTTAATTATTGGAGTAAAGTCAGTTTTAACATTTACCCTTAAGAACACTATTATCTCGTGGAAGTCATCGGCATCAACAAGATTTAAAGCAGATAAAGTTGTTTTTAACTAAAGTAGCAAGGTTGAAGAAAATCAAACTTGAACATAATTCAGCTCCTACCTTTAGTAACCTTTTCTTTGTAGCTCAAAGAGTTTTCACCGCTTTCAGCAAATAGTAGGAGTTAGAAAAGAGTACCCTCGAGAGCTTGGGGCTAGGAGGAAGGTAAACGTTGGGAGTTTTACTTTCCTCATCGGCGAAGAATGTAGTGTACGAGACGCGATGCTACACCGACGGGTTGCGTGAAGAGGACGGCAAGGCCGCCCCGCGTTTTTCGGCTTCGGTCAGTGATAGGAGTTACAAAGCGTAGCAGCCAGGCTGACTGGTTGGACTTCTATTGCACTCGAAATGCTAGCCATTCGGATATGACTTGACTATATATCATAAGGAGGGCCGGAACTCACGAGACAACAGGCGAAGACCTACGGAGTTGCAAGCAGCGGTGTGACGGGCGGTCATAACGTTTCGCGGACGCGTTTGATCCCACTAGACGATGATACATTCCGGCATCAAGAAAAACTATCTGGCAGACGAGTTATCGAACGACGGCGACTTCCGGTTCGATTTCATATCCTAGCGCAATGGATGCGAAATGAAAACCGACGACGGTCAGGGGACTGACCGCGCAATCTATCATCAATCTCAAGATCAGATGCAAACTTACCTAACTTACCCACCACACACGGAGGCTTCGCTTCTTCCCGGTGCGAGCCGGAAAGGCCGATGGCGACGCATGCAACTACGGCGAAGAATTGAATACCCCGCCTCACGTGTTATTCGAGTGCCCAATGAAGGTTCAGCACAGAGGTTTGGTTAAGAGGTGCTTGGTGGCAACGAGGCTGAAGTGCTCGCGAAATTTGGACGACGTCGCATCACTCGCAATAGGGACAGAATGGTAGCGAATACCCTGACATCTCACGATAAAGATCGACGGATTATGACAAAAATTTGAATTGTTACACAGTTTCGACCTTGTCACCATTAACGATCTGACTTAAGATGGAAATATTAGTGTTATTGTTAATCAGTCGTGATTGCTATACAATTCTTGACAGCCAGTGTAGTATCGACGGGTGAAGCACTGGTGCCACTATAATTTTAGCGATCAGTAAATTGTAAAATAGAAGCAAGTTTCCGGTATACCTTAAATTTAGTGCCTCCGCACGTTCGTTTGTTCTTAATCATGCCCCAACCAATATTTATAAACGTGCTCTTAGTATAGCTGAATATTTATCATGGATCAAGTTAGAAAACTTCTTATCCAATGATAATAATAAATTTGAAGGGGAAATATATCGGTGTTCATACAATTGTACATCCATCTACTTTTAATTTAAGTATTGTTTCATTCGTTGGAAAACGTTATTTATCTGATCCTTTATCTATCATTATAAACGGACAGAATTCGTACATTACGATAAAATGGTGCCTATGCCATAAAGACCTTTAATAAACTCATTTAGAATTAAGTACCATTGCATGTACTTTAGCTCTTAATTTAACCAAATTGTTTTGTTTGTTATGATATATATGTCCATCTAGTATCTACCGTATTTTCATTAAAATATAATTTCCTATATTCCTATGTGGGCATTACCCATAATCAGAGCTTCTACCAGGACAACTCCAGATAAAATACCATCTCACATATTTCACTGCTAATTGTAATGAGTTCTTGTTTGTTACAAGTGGATACCATCACCTACTTTTTCCTTACTTACTATTTTTTTATAAATATGCTTTTAATAAAGCTCGAAGATAATAACATCACATATCTCCTCTCTTATAAGTTACGATCCTAAAGTGATAGTTCTCATCTACGCCCGCTGTTGCTGTGAGTCTGGCGAATTTTAAATTGCGTAAGTAGTTTTTAGTGACTTTGCATTCACAATGGAAGATATAAAAAGCAATTGCAAGTATTAATTACTAACAGTTACAACAAAAGTGTCAGCAAAAATGATATAACTTTCATAATATCAGTATATCAATACGGCCATGTGGTGCTAAATCCTCCATCGGAAGGCTCCCCAAATGGCGGATTGTAGAAGTTCTGTTGGATATGACGAGTATCGGGGAATCAACATACTCGCAGCGGACCAAACCCGCACTGTAGTATGGCTAACAGCATTGGGAGGAGCTAGCAAGTGTAAAGATACTTCCATGCACTGTGGCTAAGAAACTGGGTCCGAAAGTGGATGAGCTAATATTGTGGAAGCAGTAACCAACGGGAAACCACTGCATTAAAAACCCACAGGATATGTTCTACTAATAATATCATCATAAAGGAGTTCGAGACAAAGTATAACTCCTCAATTGGATCTCGGGGGGAGCAAATCGTTTTGAGTAGCACTATGAGAAAATCTATAAGAACTTAGAAGTGGAATATTGAATCCACTAAAATAGGCACCTGCACGCTAGAAGTATATACGGAACAAGCAATATCCATAACACCGTTAAAAATAGACGGGACAAGAGGGTTCCGTAGAAGAGGAACCTCTTCGCTGGCAAACCTATGCAAGTGCTTTGGGCTCCACGATCTTGGTAGTGTCCAAATAATATAAGAAAATTCATGACGACTGCCAACCCCGGTTGGGAATGGGGCAGAAGGAAAAAGAAACAACTAAGAAGAATTCTCTAATCAACTGCTAACAAAATTACCAGGGTAACGAGAGACATACCAAAAAAATTAAATATAGCAATGCGCAAATCAAGAAATATAAATCACCGCGCGGTGTTTCTCACTTACACGAAGTTGAGAAAATAATAAACAATATAAAACAATAAAGAGTAGGATGTGTTCAAAGAAGAATGGACTACAAGCAAAGTTTATTAAATATAAAGGTGCAAAACTACGCTATAAAAATAGATAACCTAATAAAGACCGAGTGGGAGTCCAGAAAAATAGTCAAAAACAAGCTTTTGTCCATGTTTTGAAATATGATTAAAAATAATTGCATTTAGATACTACAGGAGTGTACCTTTACCAGATGTACCTTATGTAGTTGCAACAGCTATGACAAAAACGATCAATTAGCAACTCAAAAATATAAAAGGCTACCAGCGAAATTAGAAAAGACGATGAAGCATTTTTAGATCAGTTTCCGTAATACCCTGATCCTTTTCGCAAACATTTTGGGCAATACTAGATTTTGCGAATCTGTTAAATATAGAATGTACCTTTGCTCTTTAAATTTAGTACCAAAATTACGAAGTGTTTGCCCAATGTATTTAGAATCACAATGGGAACATTTAATTTTATACTTCTCTAAAGTCTTAAGTTTGATTTTAGATTCCCTAATAAATTTCGAATATTGTTTTCGAACTATAAACAGTTTTATAGCCTGAATAATTACAAATTTTCTCTTGGATTTTGCAAACATTCAATAGTTTTCAAACTTCTGTTTGCCCAAGAAATAGACAATTGGGTGAAATTGTGAGAAAACCAATTAGACTGCAATATTAGTTCATGGTGTATAGCAATTAGGCTAGACGTGTGCATTAATATGGTATCAGTAGTTCAATCTTGAATACATATTGTTTACAAGCAAGGAGTTCTTGCAAACGCTGTGTTTTGTACCTATGCAAATAGTAGGTTATTAGATAGTATAGCAAAACACAAAACCATTTAATTGTATACAAAGCTATGTACTTTATTTGATTTTTAATATACTCTTCGACTCTGAAGTGTTTTCATTTGTGAAAAAATGGTAAACAAGACTTAAGAGTTAGTTAGGCCTGGCTGCTCCATTCACATCTAATACTACAACCATTCGTCCCTTCACCACGTCTAAACTCTTCAGTACGTCGTGAACGTGTGCAATAAATAATCCACGGAACTACACTAATCGTAGACTTGTATAAATTCAAGGAGCATCGAGGACACATAGTGTAACATGAGGTAATCGAAACGATAGGACTCAAAGGAAAACCGATGAGGCTAGTAGAAATGACCCCTTACGAAGCAGTGAGTGTAGGGTGTGAATAGCAGTGGTGAACTGGAGCAGCATTATGGTCTTGGAAACCGTTGTAAGGTACAACAGTAAGAAGAGAAGAAGACTGCTTTCTCACGTCTTATCACGAGACGAGATAAATGGGAATTTTATCAATTCCCAATCTCGATCTTAAATATGCTCGAAAGTTAATTTTAAATTTCAAACTCGAAAATTCTGAAACATCAATTATCAATCTAGAGTTCCCTAATTTATATCATATAGGTGCGTACCGAAAGCAACGTCCAAAATTACCACGTGCTCCAAGTATAATTTTTTTTGGGATTCTACTGCAAACGAAAAATTAGTGGAGCTAACACAGAATATATGGGTACGATTGTCACATAGTTCAAGGTCAACAAATGTCTAGTGCCAAACCCACTGTCAGTCTCCAATATGACTTGGGAAACCCTGACATTCTAATCACTAGACCGATTCTGCTTTGCTGTTGTGAAGAATATTATAAAAAATCAAAAATTTTGTTAAAATCGTATCGAATATTGAGAATAAAAAAAATTACAATCTCGATCTCGAAACGAAAATTAGCTAGTCTCGGCGGCATCACCATCAGTGGCCAACTTTATCGGACAACGTTGCCTTTGCAAAGATAGGTAGGGTAGAGATGCAAACAATAGTGATAAGAAGTCAAAATACAGGCATGTTATTCAGTGACGGAAATTTTGAAAACCACTTTTGACTGGTAGCACTAAAAAGCAGGAACGGGGAAACACAGTTTGATGAGGTGGACAACTGAAGAAGTATAGATACGGTTAATGGCAGGAAATTTTTTTCAACCATCGAGTATTAGTAACAGATAAATATAATTAAGGGGAATTCAGGTATAACCATTGCTGTAGAGCCGTAATTCCACCAACAGTAACTTAAGGCAAGAGACACTCGAGAGCGAAGAAGAAAGAATATCGAGAGTGTAGGAAGAGAAGGTAGAACGATAGGGGTTAAGAAAATATGAAAACATCAATTGAAGGACTACCAGAGAGCGATAATCGACACAAGATGGCAATAGTGCTAGATACACACTGTGGTTGAATGAAGACAGATCTACCGTAGTACTCAGTTGGAAAGTGAAAAAGGTAAGACGAAGAGAAGACCAAGGACAATATAAAAATAAGGGATGCAATAGAATTTACATTGGTTATCTCGAAACTAGAACTGACTCGTAGCCATTAAAACACGCCTATTTGAGAATTGTAGACGACTTTCATAGATAAGACAGTTAATGTTTGTTTTTTAGGAACGGTTTGATATTGTTAAACAATTTGGTTATATCGCAGATGAGTAAAAGAGAAAAAAGATCTAAAAGTCTTCACAAAGCAAACCAGGCACGAAGGCCACCAAGCAATTTAACCAACAATAAATTAACTTTCCTAAAGCTCCCACTAGACGAGCAATATGATTAGTAGTAAAAAACGAATGTTATAGAAAAACCTACATCAAAAGCCTTGCATACAAAAGGAAAATTAATGCTGGGCGCGTTATTACCCTACAAACAAAAACTGCGGGAAATAAATAAAAGCAATTTTATAAAAGTAACAAATAACGGCCCATCAATCTCTTTTTCAAGATACACGACTATTACTTTTAATATCAGTCAATCTCGACGGCGAATAGGCAAGGTTCAAGTGCTGCTGGTCAGAGGTTAACAAATTCTAAATTTGCGTGCAGTTTTTATGAATTAACATGTAATCATGTAGCGATTAGATCTCCGCGGAACCCGACGAAGTAAAAGTTTGATGGCGATTTAGCGGCGGATTCGAAGACGCTTAAGGGAAGTAAATAATATTTCAAATGTCTGAGTCAATTACGTTGAGCAAATGGAAAAATTCGAGAGCAATTCCATCAAGTGCCCCGGGCTGGGCATGCTTCCGATTTTAAATATATAAACTAAGGGTAAACGCAAAGCGTGTTTCGGCGTGGACAAAAAAGAGCTGGAATTACAAAAGTCGGTCAAGGAAAGGCGTCGGCTTAGCCTAAACCTTTGATGCGAACGTGTGTTTCGTCTTTACCATAGCTATAAAAACGATATGACATGAAATATATACGTCCCAAGCATCTTTCTTGTTTTATTGAACTATTTCGAGCCTATATTCAAGCTCCCACTTATTTAGAAAATGCAAGGTTTTAAGTTTGTGGCCATAAAATGCAAAAATATGGCCTGTTCGACCTTCCAGGCGCCCGAATTGCTCACATTGTGAAAATCTATGGCTTTATCGCGAAACTCGTCCCGGTTATGTATTCTTCTAATTATTTTTACGTTTTGTCTCCTCCACTACTGCCTTTTCAAATACACATTCTGCAAGAGTAATTAGCTCTCCAGGGTTATAAATTCATTGAATTGTTATCTCGCGGCTCGCTAGTTCTACCATTTCACAAATGAAAAATGGACGCTGCCATGCTGCCCTCTAGCGGAAACTGCTCGACAACTCCGCAACTTAATTACGTACGTCACGAGATGCTTCCATATTCCAGGGAAGTTCTTTGATGTGACACGGTGCTAGAAAATGACAAACATGAGTACTTAGGCCATGGAAAGAATGTAGTTCAAAGCTCGGCTCGCGAAACGTGATGCTCGTAAATGTTCCAATTGAAGACATTTTTCCTTGCCTTTGGTAAATAGAGGCAGTTGCAAGTTCCTCGAGATTGTTATTTTGCTGCTGCCACTCTGTCAACAGGACACTGAGCACAAGGATTCATCATTAATGCTAAGCAGCTTATAGTTGTAAATTTATTGCTTGAAACAGATTGGAAATGGGAGGAAAATAGACGTAGAAATGGTGTACAACAGGGTAGCATTTACCAATAGTCCTGGCTAAACACATTACCGATGTCTCCCTAAGTGTCAACATATTAATAAGGTGATGATTTATTTATAATAATAGCTGACAGCAGTTGGTAGCTTCTTATCTGTGGCGTCACCTAACTAGGTAGCTGTGTTAAAAGTATTAAAAGAAGATTAAACGAGTACATTTTCTATTAATATACCATAAAGTTAAAACCGCTGGCAAAATTCCATCCAAACAATACTAAAGGCTCGTCTGGTCTATTTAGAGTGCTACTAATGTAGCATATGATGAGCTTTCGGTGATACTGTTGATAGAAAAAAAAATATACATAGTAAACAGATAGGAATGGTTATAAATCTGAATAATCCACTGCGAATACAAGGTTACAGCTGAAAATTGATGCGTCAAATACAACTCTCATTGAAAATAAAAGACAGGCTGTCACAAATATATATAAACAAATGACTGTTAGATTATAGGTTAATAGGTCGGTTTAAAAGATTGATGCGGCTGCTAGTTTAATACCGACAGAAAGGAAAGTGTTCCTAGTGTTCAATTTTGATTGATGTGAAGCATGTGGAAGCATTTACGGCCATTGTGGCAATTGTGGCATCTTAGCTGAATCTAGAAGCCGCCCAGGCATAACCTTATCTATAAATTTCTATTGTCGTCTCGCTAGGGTGTCGGAGAACTTTATTTCGGTTTTGTACCAAATATCGAAAACATTTTACTAATCGCTGCCGCTATTGCTCTATATAGACGCTGTCTTCCTATCGGAATCGTCCATCGGCGCCACCTTAAGCTACATCAAGCGTAAGCTTGTTCGGTACGAAAATCCAAGTGACCAGAACCAGGTCGAAACATTGGCTGACAACGCTTGCTCGGTTCCCGCCAACCAATTTCATCGCTCTGGCCGGAATTCAGCCGGAATCGCCTTTCACCTGCCGTCGTTGATTTAAGTAAACCTACTTTAATTGTTTCAATAATTCATGTGGTATAGTACCGCCTATTGTTAATATATCAGGCTAGTGCATGTATTAAATATTTGAAGAATTCGCGGCTTAGCAGCTTTAAATTTTGAGTGTATCCTCGCTGAGTGTGTGTAGGCTGACTTCCATAACCGCAACGTGACTCGTGTAGGTAAAGCAAAACAAATTTTCTGCGGGTCTTAACATTTGTAGATGTGTCTGGCGGTAAATCTATCTATTTTGGTGTGGTGTTTAAAATAGCCAAATCAGATTTCACAATGATTACATCCTTGTGAAGCAAAACGCAGTACCCATTTTTCTAGAAGTGGGAGAAGTTGAATCTGGTTGTTGAGCCCACAGGCCTCCCGATGCTGAAGGTTTTCCTAGTGAAGTCCCCTATTACAACTCCCGAATTACAAGAACTAGCTTTTGTATTTATATCCACCACAGTTTTGACTCTCGCCAGGGAGCCTCCTATTATGTCAGTCCCAAGACACCCCACGTTGAGCTACTGGACCTCTTTAAACGTGTTGTTTGTTTCAAATTCAAGACTTGAACTTTTACAGCATCTCTACTGAATAACGACCTTGTGCTTGTCCCAAACCGCTGGTGTTAGTTTCGCAACAAAGGTGTTCTTCGTCGCTTTGGTTTACATTAATCTTATATCTTACACTAGATGACAATCTGCAGGAGCTAGTTTTTACCATTTCGTCATAAACCTCATGTGTATGGTTCGTTGCAGTGCGCTATAGCTGCACGCGCTCTTTCTTGCCATTTTATCCGATCTCTTGCGTCATGGGTTATTTGATTAATCGACATATTCCTAAGACTGTTGAGAGTCTTGATCTGATTTATTTACCTATTGCCAGGACGTTTTCTTTCAAAGTGACCTTGTAGGTTTTTTTAATATCGCTGTCTAGGAGAGCTATGTGGTCAAAATATTGTAACACTTGTTTGTAAACTATCGAGGAAGGATTATGCGCTATGTCGACTGGGTTCAGTATATAGAAGTTGGATTTTCTCTCCCCCCTACATACTCTCTACATACGATGCCAGTACCATATCTCAAAACCAACGAGGTTTTTTTATCACCCTCTATTAATGGATTTAAAAAATTAGTAAATTTCACGGCCTGCTGAATTGTGCGATAAATGTCACTTTGACGTTTGCCAAACAATTCAGCAGGTCGTGGTAAATTCAACGTTATTGTCAACTTTGCCATCGTACTTTTGCTAATTCGGATTCGTCTTTCAATTTCTGTCAAATATTTTCCGGTGTAGGAATCATCTACGTATATGCAGTGGTCGCTTCAAATTTTATTGATGTTGTGTATGTCGTGATGCCTACGATATATAATACGCACTTTGGTTTTGTGTTTGTGTAATTTCACACTGCACTCTTCTCTTACTTTTTCGAGTCTGCGGATAAACTAGAGGACCTATTCTACTGACTCGCACAATGCGTTGAACAGCAAGAGAGATAGGCTGTGTTCGCATTTTTTTTAAAATTTTGTATTAACTAGATAAGTTTCGATCGAGACAGTTGGTCCTTTCTAAATTGAGTTCTAACCGCTACATTCTGCTAATGATATCACCGGTTATTACAACTAATCTAAGCCAGCAGCAAGTAGCAGAATGTTATCAGTGAATCTCAATGAAAATTGATTGCTGATGTTTGGTGTTTAAGCATTTAGTGAAATCTTTGCGAAATTTATATAATTTACGAATGAGGCTAATATCGCCTAACATTTACATAAATATCGCAAAAAATTTGCTTATAGTCAAGCTCATTCAGTGATCAAGAGTAACTAGTAAAAAGGTAACGTTATATGCGGTGAAATTATAATACTGAATTTGGTACCTTCAAATAAAATCTGAAACCTGTGAATGTAAAATAACAATTTATGATGTTGTCGTTCCTTTGGTTTACCTTTAAATAATATTATTTAGTGAATGAATTGATAGCGAGGAGGCTATTTCAGTAACATTTAGACCTAATTTACGAAGACATAAAAAAAGACATTTAGCTGCATCTTTACCTTATTGATACGGCTATAAGGATTAACATTTATCTAGATGAAGAGCAAAATAGAAGTTGAAAAATATTTTACATTCTAAAATCTTAAGGTTTCCGTGACGTTCAATACATTTGTCTTGATGGGATTTACGAAAATGGATAAAGTTTATCATAAATATCCAATCCAGAAACTGCCAAACACACAGATAGGTTAGATATCTACAAACACATAATGCTACTAAAAATATACTTCTTTCTCTGAGTTCTCCTATTTTCTACAGAGCTACTACCGATTGCTATATCATTCAACTTCTTACTCGTTCCAGGTTTATGTACACGGCATGCAGCTTCATCTTCCTTTTTGTTGATGTATATAGAAATAAACCAGAATATAGGCAATAATAAAAAAAGTAATTTAATATGATTAAAAAAGAGCAAAGAACTACCAAAATGACGAAACACCAATATTATTTGAAAGAAAAAGTGCTATATACTACAGATTTTTACCTACAAGCGTAAATAGAGTGAAGAAGATGACCTAGAAGAAGACAAACGTCGTTGTTGAAAACCCTGAACAGTTGCTGACATCTTTTGAAGATATGTTACAAGAAGAAGAAGATATAAAGTAACAGTTACGTTGGTCTTTGGCGATAAATTCAAAAATCACGAACAGGCAACTATCTCATAACTTTAAAGCTGCTGATATATCGCGTCTTCTTCTTCTTTAATTTTTTTTTCTGGTGTAAAACTACTATATGATCGATTGTTCTACCTTTTACCCAGTTTTCTTGTCTGTACTTCATCTAATGGCACTTTTAATGACAGCTTTCTAAAAGTTTACTTTTCCTGTTCCTCTTGGAAATTTTCCTGCTTTATTCCTGCTCTTAATGATAAGACTATCTCCAACCTCCAGGAGAATGTAGCCTCTGCTTAACCCACTACTTGAACAAAACCTTTCTTTTTTAAACTGTCCAAGTAATGTGCATCGACTTTACTATAATATGTACTTCTAGCTCGCATTCTCTGCCTTAAAGCCATTTCGGAAACCAAGAAGGTATGAGATTAGAATAAATAAGTTACCATTAAAAATGTAATTTGATCACGTCCGACTAGCTAGTGTTGGTTATCAAATTTAGACTAAAGATCAAATTGCATCTTCAACATCGAAGAACGATCAAACCAAAGCTGCTGCATGGTCCCAACATTGTTCCAAATTATTGTATATATGTGCATCGATACCTTTAAAAAACAGACGTTAAGAAGCAAGAATCCCCATTGGCAATGTTCTGACCATCAGGCAGCTACTGCTAGAAATAAAACAACTTTGAATTTCAATTTATTCGCAACAAATTTTCTCTAATAAGATCTTCAGGGTGACTCCCATATATGTACAATCCACACAATCAAATGTAAACGTAACATTGCATTGATGTTTGCATTGGATCCAAACCATCGTGAAATCACATAATTACGGGTTGTTCAAGTACTCAACGGTGCTGTCCATCTTGGTCACCACATACTGTGACGCTTGATTTTAAATAGGGGGCAGCAATCGAGTTTAGTACTTAGGAAATCGAAGTGCATAGTTGACCCCTCCATCCCTGGAAAGCCAACAATCGTATCGTAGTCGCCGAAAATTTTAGACTCTACTGACCCTCAGTTGGCTCCATCCGTTATTGCATCACATGAACCACTAATTTCTTCCTCATAGTTTAAAAGACTCTACTGGCTTATTGGCAGAAAGTCTAGTCTTTCAATCGAAAACAAAATATTAATATACAAGACGATTATCCAACCCATCTGGACATATGGGATCGAATTGTGGGGATGCTCCAGTTCGTCTAACGTTGACATCCTGCAGCGATTCCAGTCCAAGGCTTTACGTATTTTAACCAATGCTCCGTGGTACGTATCTAATCGTACCCTGCACGAAGATCTCCAGATGCCGTATGTCAAAGATGTAATAACCCAATACGCCAGCACCCATATCAGGAGGCTACAAGTTCACCCAAATCCAAGTATTGAGCCCCTGCTAGATAATACTTATCGAAGACGTCTGAAAAGAAAATGGCCAGCAGATTTAGTCATCTAATTTAGACTTAAAATTAAAACACTACCTATGTCATATGTATATATATTATTTAAGGCAGCACCGCTGGGTGTCATCCTTTGCATGTCGTACTTTGTCATAGTCCACACATTAGCTCATAGAATTCCATATGTTTACATATATTTGTAATTCTGATTGCTAATAAACTAGAGAAAAAAAAATAGTTTCAGGAGCGTGGTGAACTCTTGTTCCCTCTTTTCAATTTATTATTTTGAATCAACACGGAATGGCCAGCTGGACTGGACTCGGAGAAGTGAACTCGTAGAAGCGTAGAACTTGAAGGTAGCAAGTCAAGCCTCCTCCAACCAGATATGGGTTAAAAATGTACTATTATACTGGACCGGGTCTTCCTGTTCTATCACTGTTAAATAAACATGAAAAGGTGAAAAAAAGAACCGCAATTGAATGTACAAACCAAGAAACAAGAATTTCATTTGCAACCTTTTTCTCCTTCCGCACGTGTATAAATGACGTCCTTGGTACCCTACAATCTTAGCAACTCTTGCGTCGTTCGAATCTTTTACCACCTTTAGCTTTGTATCGCATATATTTCATCTACTCTTCGGTAGCTGAACATCGATATCTTCTTAACCATATGATGACCAACCTCTGGAAACGGAAAAGATCTACAAGAAGAAGAAACATGCTTGTGCCTCTAGTTTTTCTGTGATTTTTTCCTATAGCCTATGATGTAAGCTACTGCTATCCTCAATGTAATCATTCCTGTTTTGGCTCTATTTTGCGAAGTTGTTGCTGTTTCTGTAAGAAAATTATATGATATCATGTAGTCGTTTGCAGGTACCCTGACGTGTACATATTTATTCAGGAAAGAAGTATCAGTGTTTCCTAAGTAAATTTAAATGGTTGCAGCAATCATTCTGTAAGTTCTTCCAGGTGATTCCTTGCAAAAATAGAGACGGCTTGAATAAAAGGAATTGAATTACTGCGAAGCTGTTGTACGAATAGAAAGAGGACGGCAATAGCAAACCCTTAACGCGATTATATTGTCTTACACTACATAACGTTGCGGTAAAAAGAGACATTGGTGGTTAGTCCAAAGTGAAAAGTATTTCCTTTAATCCCATTGTCTAGCCTTCGATCTGATTAAATCCAACCGCTACTGCAGGCGTTGCATTTTTAATGCGACCTTGCGGAATAATAAATTGTGCCTGTTTAAAATAGCAGCCAAGCCAACGCCCTTTGGAGTGTTCGTCTGCATTTATATACAAATAGACATAATTTTTACGTCTGCCCCGCCTTAATGCCACTCATTAATATGCATTAAATCGTTTGACTTATAACTTCATTAAAACGTCTTACCACAACTTCCAGCAGCACGTCAGGTTGCATTTTATCGGAGGCAGTCGTCCAATGAGCAATTCGCTTTGTATCTAGCTGAGTAATGCCTCCTGGTCCCGAAGTTATTTCCATGCCACCTCCATTTCTCTGCATTAAATTCCCGACCTTATTAATCGGTTGCGTTTAGGAAAACTGCAAGCTAATAGGAAATAATGGTGTCGTTTTTCATAAGCAGCTGCATGTGAAGAGGGCTGCTTATTCATTCGCGAGGCATTCGTACCGCGCCGCGGTTATTTCGAAAATCTGACAGGCTAAAAGCAACAGCTCAAAGGAACGCGTTGGAATGCACCCAGCGCTCGAAAATCGCCGCCATCTCATCAATATTAAAGTGCAAGTCTGAGTGACGCAGGTCCGAGGAGCGGGAAAAAGTTCGCCCCGATCCTAATTTATACATTGGTCCAAACAAACCCAATTAGGGATTAATTGACACACGGCGCTCGTTAGTTTCCACTGCAGTTGCCATTAAATCCAAGACGAAAAACCCTTGTAATTGTTAAATGCAGCACGAAACTGTTTAACGAGACGAGGTAAGCGGTTTACTGCGGCAGTTGGTAGTTGTGAAACACACCAAACAAGTTATTTAAAATATTAGTGAAGTTCTTGGCCGGCTCTGCGATATTGCGACCTCATAAATTTATTATTTGGCTTTTTAGCAGTTTTACCGTAGTTTGGTTGATATATAATTCACCGGGTCGAGACGACGTCGCGAAAGCTTTCCAGATGATACATGCGAACCTGGAGCCGTAGGTTACGTTGTCCGACTGTATTTTTTCATAATTTACGCCCTTATAAAATAAGGCGCTTTGCGGCCCAGCGCACGCTGAGTCGAACAAACGGAATTATATATAAAAGGGCACATTTTTACCTCTCTAACAAATAGATTTATAGGCCAGGACAGGACGTGAGCGAGAGCCTATAAATTCTTGATACGCGACATTATGCAACTCCCCAAGCACGGCCTCTTTCACTTTAAGAACCCAATAACAATAAAAATTTTAACGCCTCTCATTGCTAGCAGCGACAACCCTTTCATAACTCGGGTTCGTTAGCCGTCTATATTTCATAAACTACCCTCCAAAAACTTGCCCGGATTTTTCAAGACAGTGTTTAGATTTTTGTAACCTTCACACAAATCCCACCAGAGTTTGATGAGCAACTGAGTTGATTTTCGCCATACGGTATACTGAAGATCCAATTTTAATTGCCCCAAGTCAGGAATAGTTTAAATGCGAACTTTAGGAAAGCCCTATTGTGCCACAAAAATTAACACGGTTGCATGACCATTTGCTACGTGCGCCAGTCCAACGGTTTAGCTATTGTTTTGAATTATGTAGAAATGAAAGAGCTATCGATGAAGATATGTTAATACCAAGTTTAAAAATGCAAACTAGAATCTCTACTATTTCTTATAAATCAAAATTAAAAACATCATAATGTGCAGAATAGACAAATACACTAGGAATAATAATATAATGTAAACTACATACAGTACCCGTCTCGATTGAGGATGAAGAATAAACCCAGACAATTTCCTGCCTATCGCAGTAGGCGACTGTTTGGGCCATTTGTATTAACTATCTTAACCCCCTTATTCCATTTACCATATTAATCCTAATTTATTTCATTCCAAGTAACTCATCTTTTATGGGATAATAGCAAAAACAACCTCGTTGGATAACCTATGCTCAACTGACGTCGGCTGATAGTACCCAGTAAGGGCCCCTACTTAAGGTTGAAGAGGTGAAAACTGGTCAACGGTTTCGAAGGCAGAGGAAGGCATATGGTCTCAATACCTTTAAGGATGAAAGAACCAACTAGAAAATGGGAGAAATCGAACCCATTAGTGCAAAAATACGGTTTTCCGAAAGAAATAAGACGATAAAATTAGAACTACCCTATCCACCAGGTTGGGGGCTAAAGCTGGCCCTGCATTTCAGTATCTTGTAAAAAACAAATTTACAACAAAATTAATTGCGGTTAAAACAGGCCACTGGCCTATAATAAGAGAAAGAAGAACAAGAAGTAATTGTTAACCGTCGGAGCTTGGACAGTCAAGATAGAACACGACATAGACAAAGAAAACATATCGTCAATTTCGGTATTTGGAATGGGGGTGGCATAACAAAAAAAAAAGAATTATTATCCGAAATGAAATTGTAAAGCAAACCCAGCTATGAGGTGTGTTATTTTGGGTAGGCTATAGAAGGGCTGCTGTGATTCGTTGCACCCTTACAGAAGTTTCAAAAATTGTTAAATAGTAGGTCGAGTGGTAGCTGGTGTTCTTGTGGCAGCTTTTGCGAGATTAACATAGCCTTAGAGGATGGAAGGAGGCAGCAACATTCGTTCTGAGCAGTGCAGAGCCCTAGGACCGGGGCAAAGAGCGAGTTGTACGCAGTTTTGGAGTGGCGAAAGCTGCAGACGGCTTTTGAAGAGGTATGTGACTTGTTACAGCAGGTCAATGGAGAGAAAGAGGAGCCCCTATCCGTCGACGGACTTGCTGTGGGGACGCTTGGTCCTATTTTGCATCAAGGAAGCCAAATAAGATTAGAAAATTATCTTGAAAATAAAATTTGGGGAAACTCTTAAAGCGTCGTCGGTTTTTTTCATATTTCCAAAAGAAGCGCAAGGTGAATGTTTTTTTGTGGCGTCTATTTACTTAAGTTTGTTAAATCACTTAGGCAGCGCACTCTTACGTAATCACCGATGTAATTGTTAATACGAAGCCAACTTATCTTGATAAGTGGTGAGGTTGGAGCGCCATGTTTGCAATTCTGTAGCGGCCCCATTAGATAAAGAAGCGGTGGCTAAATCCATTACTTTTAAAAATTATAAAAACCACGATAATTACCTTTATAAGAAATAGATTCAATCATATTTCCTAGGATGTGGAACACCCAACCCTTTGCGATGATAGTCATAATGTTTAAATAAAAATCTAGTAATAATAATATCTAATCATACATACGTCATGACAGTATATATTTATGTGGTTAGACATTCATAAACCTCAAAGACGTATCTCGGGGGTATGAATACTTTTAAAGAATAAATATGGTAATAAAATCAATAATATTCAGCATGTATCAAAGACACTGAAAGTAACAAGAGAATCTTTCAAACCAAACTGGTTATTTTAGCAGATTACTCTGCGGATAAAATTATAACTGCTTTATACTAAACAAGGCAAAGAAGCGCATAAGTAAATCACTCGTTGAATCAGTACTACGCAATGGACAATAAATGCGAAAGGTAACGGCGTCACGAATGGAGCACATAATAAATACCAAATTAGAAAAACAAAAACTGACGTGATTATCATAGACTGAATAGAAAGGAAAAGACTCAAACGGTTAGGCCATTTGCTTAGAATGGATGGAAGCAAGTGGACGCAAGGAATCTCCAGGTGGACACCACTAGGAAAACGTCCCAGAAGATCTTGGATCAACGGAATACGGAAAGCAATGAAGGCAAAAAGCTGAGATAAAGATGATGTGTGGAATAGGGGTACATGGCGATAAAACCGTATATATGTCTAACTGTCGACATACGTTAGTTTGACGGATACAGTTACCGATGTGAGGTTGATGATTTCGTCCTCTCCTCTCTATTCTTCCTTATTACATTTTTTTTTGTTCTCGTCGTTTTTACAGATCTACTCCGGTTGTTAATTTTGGTATTCCAAGTTCAAGAACAAGAGGCCTTCAATTCTTACTATAATATTCAAAACTTAAATTATAGAGTACGTATTTCTATATTACCTACATTACAGATGGATTATCTAGTAACAAGCAACTATGTAAATTCGAACTTTCCCTAATATACTGTTTTACTAATTACTTTTTTAATGGTTGGTCTATTTAGTGCAACAGTTATTTTTCTTTTGTTAACCTCAGAAGTGATGAAGCCGTTATAGGTGAGCACTAGAGATAGGTGCGTGAGTGAGTTTTCGCTCACGTCACGCACGTTTCACGCTTGCTTTAAACACTCACGTTCACGCACGTTTACGCTCACGTTCACCCACGTTCACGGCGTGACACGCCGCTCACGACGTGACACGCAGCTTTTATTTCAAAATTTAAATTCAGATAGAACAGAATGTTCAAATTTAAAACCAATGAAAAAACCCTAAACATAACTAAAAATATGTTTTGTACGTGACCTAATTTACGTGATATGTTGCAATCAGAATAGTTGATATAAAAAGAAACAAATGCAAATTGACTACAATAACTGACAAGGGATAAATACTGATTTCTCGTAAATACATTTCTTGCAGCTGTCTTCAAAGACATTACTTTTAATACCAAAAGCTGTCATTGGAATTGACGTTCCCCTTATTGGTATGAGTGCAGAAGGTATATGTTGCTAGGCAATACCTAATTCGTAGGTTTAAAAGTACTTTTACGTACAAAGATCAACGTTTTCAGCGTTAAGGCGAGTATACAAAACAAAACATTACTTTTATTAGAATAATAAGTTCATCTACACATGTACACAATAAATTGTTTTAAAAATAAAACGTATTCAACATTTTCAGTGTTAAGTCGAGTATACAAAACAAAACATTACTTTTCTAAAAATACGTTCATCTACACAATACATTTTTGGTTTAATAATAAAACGTAATTAACATTTTCAGCGTTAAGCCGAGTATACAAAACAAAACATTACTTTTATTAGAATAATAAGTTCATCTACACAATAAATTGGTTACAAAATAAATCGTAATCAACATTTTCAGCGTTAAGCCGAGTATAAAAAACAAAACATTACTTTTATTAGAATAATAAGTTCATCTACACATCTACACATTAAAATTTTGATTTAAAAGTAATATGTATCAGCACCCGGGGCACCCGGCGTTTTTTTATTCGTTATTAAATATTTAACGTAAAATTAACGCAAAACGTGAATCACGCCTTGGAAATTTTTCACTCACGTTCACGTCACGATTTTCAAATATTAGTCACGTTCACGACGTGACACGCCGTGACACGACGTGACACGACTGTTTTCACGTCACGCGCCCATCTCTAGTGAGCACCCATTTACTACCTGTGGCAGATTTAAAGCAGCACGAGGTCAAATTCAAATCAGTGGAGACGTGTAAAATGCGTCTATCATTATTGTTTAGGACCACGGTGATGTTCTCAACAGCCTGTGATGTACCAGGTAAGCTCCAATAAGAAAGCCTCGCCAAAACTCTTTGTGAAAACGAACGTGTTCTATGTTCGGAGTTGTCCTACCTTGCCTCCAGTTCTTATAACTTTCTATTCCCGAACACAAGTACTACATTTCGCCTCCAAAAAAATCAGACATTAGGTAAAAAAGAAAGGTAAACGTGTATCAATTTCCCCAACTGGGTGCGGTATGCCCCTCTTCGGCCAAAAATTAGAAAGTTCGAGAAGTATTAGAGAAATGAGGGGTGGAACACGGAAGAAGGGCTAGGAAAGGTGCAGAAGTACTGACCCGGGATTCGCCTCAGAGAAAGTACTCTGTTGACTGACAAAAAGTAATACAGATGAACTGACTGAAATGTCTGACAAGGTTCCAAATAGCGATTACCTCACCCAAACGAAGATGCCCTTAATATTTAGGGAAACGTTTCTTGTGACATATAAAATACTCCAAACCTGTATACACATACAGATTACACAATGGCATCCATGTACTTCGCTAGAATGCAATAAGTGATAGTACCAAACGGAGGGAACAACAACTCCAAAAATTAATTCTAGTGGCAGCTGGACCACGAATCGGGAAAAGAGTGAGAAATCCCCTGCTCGCGAACGATTGCTAACGGTCGTTGGTCGAGCGAACGCATGAGTTGACTGCCGTCAGGGTACGATAAAACGCTTGCTAAGTACGATGTGGTTCGACAGTAGAATTATTTTTTTACTGCTGATTTAAGACACAACCTTTCCTTTTATCTTCAAGGTTACTTCCCACATACAATCTGACAGGAAATTAAAATTCAGATTTTCTAGTTCGTGCTAGTATAATAATATATATTTATCGAGTAAACTTTCATTGATAGTGTAAAAAAGTGTTTCTCCTACCCTCAATTTTTACTGCTTTCAAACTAAGTACATCTACATTATCGCGCAATACTGTTGCACTTGTTTTTAAAATATTACCGCCTATATCGAATACAGCAATGCCTAAGCTGCATGAATTATTTTAATAGCCAACCATTTAACAGCCCTATGCCCTCAGCTCGTCCCGATTGCGGTGCGTAAATCCCTATTTAAAATCGGCGGTTGACTTGTTGACAGACCATCAATAAGTCTTTTCGCAATCTGCGATGCGACGTGACGTCACGTCTTAGGTAGAATTTTTAAAGGTAACTTGATAATATGATATACATATGTATCTTGATGTGTTTAATATAAGCGCATTATATGCTGTCCTATTTGCTTTCTTATAAATCAAAATGCAGTACGCGTTCTAAGGAATGTGTAAAAATCCTTTATAGACAAAATAGAAGCCAAGCAAACACGATAGATCCTTCTCATTGGGTCACCAACCAATTACGGCCATGGTGAAGCCCTAAAGCTTTTTCTCCTGACCTACTGATGTAGTTTTAGCAAGCGCTTTGCTAGCTAGCTAGTCGAACAACCCTGTAAGCCTGTATCAGGTCGTAACGGGCATTAATTCTGTAACAGTAGTTGCTATGAGCATATGTCACATAGAGCGTTAAAATTACCTTCTACCAAAATAAGCTTTTCTAACTTTGAACCGTATACGTACATAGATTCTATATTAAAAAACAAAACTGATAGTAACGGCAATATATTAAATGCAATCATGTAACCGTTACTTACTAGAAGTGAAAGGCACATTGCTTTAAAGTGCTAATTCAATCTTAACAGATACTATTTAATTGGAGTAGATTTAGACAGTATTACACTTCTTAAGTAGGTAGCCTATAAGAAAGATAAAACACATTGTATGATTTTATGAATATTATAAGGATATCAACGTCTGGCAAACTATACCCATCTTTCATTTTCGATTGCTATAGGACCAAACTACTTTCGATAGACATGACAAAATAGAAAAAGCATAAAGCAGCCGCCAGTGTCGTTTTTGCTAGATTCTGCTCAAGATGTCTGTCTGATAGTAGAATTCTAAATAACAATATTATTTCATGTTGCCAAACTCATTTTTCAAGTTTGTCAACGCCTTCGGCCGATTCTTTGTCTGAGTTGAACAAAGTTTATGACGAGTACATCAGAGGAAGTTCTGTTTCAGAGAACTGCTGCAAAAACCCAATATATTCAAATACATCTACCTGATTTTATCCCTGCTGGAAATAGAAAAGCTTGCTCGGATTTCGCACAGCTTCAGTCTTAAAGTTTTTAAAACGGCAATTTCAATCAACGGATAAGACGTCCGCGGCGTAAATTCCGTGATCATATTCAAGGGCCCTTCTCATCCAGCGTGACGCCGACGTATTTAACTGCTACGGGGCGTAATTATAATTTAGCAGGGTACATTTCTCACTAAAACTTTTATGACACTTGATAACTAAATGCGACGTGAGGATCACTTAACATATAGGCCTCGTGCCCGAGACTAATTCTCTTATTTGTAACCTGAAACCATCAGCCGTCTTTGTTGGCCTTTATAAATAAACAGTGGCGTAACCGAGCCATTGTCTGAGCACTGGAGCCTACCTGAGCCTTAATAATGCCCATTGTGTGCCTAATTGCTAAGCTTATCCTCAATAAATTGTCTCTGTTGAGACAGAGGCGTGCGCGGGGTTTTTCAATTGCTGTGTCGGCGCAATGTGGCAAGACTTCGACAGCCCTCTGAAGGCTGCTCTGTTGGGGTTTGCCACATCCCCACACATCAAACTTGCAGTTTAGTACCCCATTTTCGGGTTAACGGACGGCTATTAGCAAAGTTTAAATTTTCGCGAGTAAAAACTCCTGAAACTTTTTATTGGAAGTTTTTCTCTGGGAGCTTTGCAGGGCGCACTCTCCTTGGGGATGCCTTCAGAGGAAGGTTTCCGAAAGACTTTATGTTCCTTTTGTTGTATGATGTCAGTTCCATGGAATTTAATAACCTCACCTTAATTTTTCACCCTACACGAATCGCATTGGCAGAAGAAATCGAGAATATAAGGCTCTATAGTGAAAGCAACAAATTATTTACAACACTGCAAACTAGTTAGAAATGGTATGGTAGTAGTATAAAAGACCAAATTGTAAAGATAAATGCCCCTCCCAGAAAGAACTATCTCTAAATTCTTAAAAGTCCAATTGCTACTATTTGGGGTTCCACAAGAATAAACTTTAGGTCCATACTTATTTATCCTTCGTGATTTAGTTTTTCTTGCCGATGCTACTTTTTTAACTATAAAGTCGTTACGTACTGCAGAATAGCAAAGCTAAGATATGGAAACATTTCCAAGCAGGTTGCCTTTAAATTATCTTGAGAGCTGTAGTTCTGAGAAAATTTGAAGAACATGTAAAATACTACTTTAACAACTAAAATTAAAAGCTATCCAACAGCTCTATTGAGTGAACACCAGAAAAAGTATTTTTTACGTATGACGTCTAAAGCAGTTTTTAGTATTCAAGGTAAGATAAGTACGAGTATGTATCTCAAAAACCGTACAGAACTGGAACGCACATCACCTAGCACATTGTTTCCCTTCTTGAGCGTTAGTAACAACCAGAATTAAGCATTGCTTTTACATACTCTCAGACTTTGTTAAAGTCTCAATTGTCTTACAAGATCTATGTGTAATTGTCAATTCTGCATTAAAATATTATTTTAACGAGGAAATTAAGATTATTATTTCCCTTTTTAGATATTATTATCGGTCATATGACTGAAGTGTGTAATGTAGCATGCTGTGAGAATGCTTAATTATTTTCAATTAATATCAAGATATCAAAAGGGTATCATGTGATAACAAGTGTAAGAGAATAACGGGTGGCAGTAAATATTAGCAACCAAGAGGTTGTTGACAAGAGTAAAAAAGTTTCTATAATTTAAAAGAATCTCCGTCAAAATAGTCACATTAAAGGTCTAATAATACCTTTAATTGTGAGGATATAATTGCAATTTGATACGTGTTAGTAAGAATAGCCTTCTGCACGATCAAATACTGACCAAGGGGTCAATATTAGTCTTCACATAGTGAGTTGGAGATTTATAGAATCCATTTCAAGTGATCATTGGTGTACAAGCCATCAGTTTAGTGAGTGTTTGTGTGTGTGGCATGCTGCAATACCGTTTTAAGAAAATATTAAACGGTCAAGTCTGCCTACAACGAGCTTTTATGGGTCATCATCATCTTCAAGTAGGTGTTTGACGACTTCGATCAGTGTGAAACTGATATTAGAACCACATCGAAAGTACGAGTTTGGCTGTTGAAGGTTAGTGTATTCTAGTAACAGTTTGGATACGGCAAATTTAGAATTTAAAACGTGTATTTAGATTTAGAGAATCTTAGAATATTAAGTTTTCTAAATTAATTTGGTGATTTAAGTACTCGACGGTTTCGATCTTTATAATTAGAAATTTATCATTTTGGTCTAGTTATTTTAAAAAGTATTTAACCGCATTTATTGGAACTTTCATTTAATTAAATAATTTTGACAACTTTAATCTGACTATTAATTTGTAATGTCAATTCAAACGTTTAATACACTATAACAGTTAATTAGATTCAAACTCAAGTACTAAGAGTGTGATTTAAAATAATCAAACTAATATTTATTTGGTCATTCAAAGTACAATTCATTAATACAGTATATATATTTGACATTAACTCATTCAGATGGGAAGTACAGAGAGTCTCAATTGCTAAATAAGCTGGCTAGCCGAGGTATATTTAAACATGACATAATTTCAAAGTCAATTATGAAAGTATGATATATGTCAATATATGATTCAGTTGAAAGCAACAAGGTAAGTGAGAATTAAATACATTATTATTGATATTACTTCTGTGCATTAAGCAAACAGGGTAGATATCACTAGTTTTTATTATACATTAAAATCTCCTACAAAAGGGGTGGTGTAATAAGTGGGTATATTTGCCTAACTTTGCACTTTCAAAAGGTTTTCGACATCTATGAATTTCCTTCCAATGAACTTTATCCAGTTAGGTAAGTTTAAGAATTAATGCCACCACTGCTTTTTACGCACAAAATAAAGAAGAAATTCGTTGAACTGGTTGCGCGAAATTAGTGCGGGTGGTCCATGTCCAGTTGCCCATCGTCAAGTAGGGTTCGTGTGTCGTGTGAGCATTATCGCTCCATAAATGTTGCTTTTTGGGAAGGTTTATTATGCGAATTTTGGCAAAAGAGTACTTTTGTCAGATATACCCATCCCACACAAGGCTCAACTTATCAATCTGAAATTCCAATACCCGACTCTTTGAGACCATCTCCAATCGAATATATTTACAATAACCCTCGTGCCATGCTGCCAACGTCGCATATACCGACGCCTTATATCTCGAACAAGCCTTGGAGAAATATATTGTTGTCAGCATGTAGATCGACACCAATGCTCGTAGTCTTTGAACTGTTTAACCACCAGTTACATCGCGTGTAGATTGACGTGAATTTGGACTATTTAGGTGTCTTCCTGATATTGCATTTATTGATCTCATAGACGTTGACGTTGCTTAATGCAGAACCTCTTATCCTCTATAAGTATTAATAAACTAAAGCATTCGAAAAAGAAGAAGACGATATGAAGTCTTTGAAGTACCGTTCAATATCATTTCTTATACAGGGTGCCCATTTAGTGCGCCGGTCTCCGATACCACGTTTACCTTGTTTCCGATAGAAAGTTTGATTAGGGCGATCTTAATGGGGTTGAAAGAGGCACTTTTTAAAATAATTTTGACATATACAGGGTGCCCCAAAAAAGTTTGGGTTACAAAATCATTAATTTTTAAATGGAACACTATGTAGTTTCTTACGGCTATTCAAGGCCCTATAGGTTCTGCGTTCAACTTTAGCTTTTTTTTATTTTCTTATATCGTTCCCATGAAGATTTTAAAGATTTTTGAGTCAATATCAAGCTTTCATTTAAAACATCATATATTTTACATTTGAATGTTTCTTCACTAAAAATTTAGGGGTCATCATCTAGGATACAAAAATACTAAAGTTTCATAAAAACGGCATACTTCAATACAGGGTGTTCAAAATACCGATTCAAATTTAAATATCTTCAATCTTTATTTTTTCAATTTTTTAAATAGAACACCTTATATTTTATTACAGTAACAAATATATCCTTAAATTTCCTTTAGTAGTATGTACTATATACTTGGCGCATGGTTTATAATAATTTGGGTAAACAACCGACGGTAACTGGCTTTCGGTTAACCACGGTTTTTTCATAAATCGACACCGGCAAAGCGGCTAACCAATAATATAATTTAAACCGGTCAACGAACCGGTTTCTAAACCTCTTAAGAACTGGTTTGCAAACACCGTTAATAATCGGGTTGTCAACCGGTTGAGGAAGCAGTTTGAAACCTGATTAGAAACCGGTGTATAAGCCGGTTTAAAAACCGATTTATTAATTAATTTAAAAGATTGTCGTTAATAGTAAAAATACGAATGTATAGCTTTCACATTTTATAAGTATATCCAATTTACTTTTGTTAGAGCAGTTTATAAAGCAGTTTAGAAATTGGCTTTTAAACAGGTTTACAAAACTGTTTATGAATCGGTTATATTTAAGTTGTCGGTTAACCGGCTTACCGGTTTTCAATTCATAAAAAAGCCACGGTTAATCGTCAAATCGGCTTTTTTACCAGCACTGTTATAAACGATGCGATAAATAGTACACATTAATCGTGATTTTTTATCGACAGCTTAATTTTTCAAACACTCTTTTCATTAAAGTACATGTTGGGGTCAAAATAAGGGAAACTTAAGGCTCTACTTATTTCTGTAATAAAATATGGGGTCTTCTATTTAAAAAATTTAAAAAATAAAGAGTGAAGATAATGAAATTTGAATTGGTATTTTGAATGTCCTGTATTAAAGTGTTTTTATAACAGATTAGTATTTTTGTATCCTAAATGACGACCCCCTCAATTTTCAAGAAACAAATTTCAAAAGCGGGGAAAAATGTGACGTTTTAAATAAAAACTTGATGTTGACAAGAAATACTAAGTTGGAAACGATAAGAGTAAATTAAAAAAAAGAGTTAGAATTGAACGCAGAACTTATAGAGACTTAAATAGTCATAAATAGATACGGGGTGTTCCATTTAAAAAAGTAATAGTTTTTTAAACCAATTTTGCAGGGGACAGTCTGTACATGTCAATATAATTTTCAAATGTGCCCCTTTCCATCCATTAAGGAAACCTTAACCAAACTTTTTATCGAAAAATAACTGAAAACGTAATTAAAGACCGGCGCACTAAATTGACACACTGTATATGTTATGAAATGAGAAATTCACATAGAAAATGTACTAAAAAATATATCTCTTTAAATCGGTAGTCCTTATATATATTACGATTTTCTTTACCTTATAAGCGAGAATAGAAGACAAGATAAAATTAAAATAAACTCCTGAACTTGGCATAATGGAGCTATGTACAGGGTAGTAGAAAAATAGAGCATTACATCATTACTTCTACCTTCCTGGGGGTGCATAAAGTTCTTTTTCGCAAATTGCATTCCGATCCTTAGCTCCGTTCCTTTACGATCCATAAAATATACACTTCTTCAGCAAAAATGTAGCAACGCTGTTTAAGCACGTATACCATTAATTAGGATGTTGCTATGAAACATGGATTCTGACGATATGTTGCGTTATGCTAACGTTTTATTTGTATAGTTTGCAAAGAGGGACTTTCAACATTTTGCAAATAAACAGAATATTTTGGTTGTAGGGTAATTAACTAATAGTTTTTGGCTAGTACGGGCGTAAATCATGTGCAAAATATAACCACAGCTTCTAATCTTGAAGACCAACAACTTTGTATTTAAACAGAAAACTACGCAAAAAGGACTTCATCAATCTAATTAAGCAGTTTGCAAAAATTTTTTCAAGCAACCTTCTCCAAATTTTGGAAACATTGAGCGATGTACTATCTATGGTAGAATTCAATAAAACACATCTGTTGGATATAAACTGTTTATTCATATAATATATTTGTAACCACGGCGATTTCAGTTACCATGGTTTATGTATGTGGTGTGAAAGCCCTCTAGGACACCACACTGCGATGTTTTCCGAAATAAAATATGGGTATAACCTTATCTCACTCTTAATCCATGGTCAAGCTATGCTGTTTCAATCGCAGCGGGAAGCGCTAATATGGTGGGAGCAGCATCTGGCCCAGAAAAATACTGTACAAAAAAAAATCCCTGAATTGACCCGCCAAACACTTACATTAACAAAACAAAAGAAGCCGGCTAGAATGGATGTGAGGTACCAGCTGGTGTGGGCTTTTCTTAGTATGTGATTTGTATGATAACAGATGGGGAGACCACAACTGCTTCGACATACAAAGATTTTGCAATGACAGTTTTATTCCTCGAGATTTTGGGCAACTCACAAGAGGTTTTACTTACAAATGATATGCAATTCTGATTTAATTAAACGAGTGCAGCAATTCACAAAACCATGGAGATCGAATCTGCAGCAACAACATGTTAGATCTTCAACATTAAGTTTGTCTTCTGTATATCAACGACACATATTAGTAGTTATGCCAATATCATTTTTTGTTATGATAAAGACAGATTGTTAAAATAATTTTGGATATTATAAGCCCAACAACAGAAGAATGTTACTCCATACGAGGTAATCGAGGAGTGACGTAGGATAAGATGAAAGGTGAGAATGAAAATCCAAGAAACAGCCGCTGCTGAATATAAACAAACAGGCCTTAATACATCGAAAAATATACTGACCTGCCTCCGTAGGAGGGTCTGGCTAAAGGCGCTCGGAATCAATCAAGTAAACCATAGAATCCATTTACAATTTTTTATACATAGAAAATGCAACATAAGTCGGGAGAATACAAAAAGTAAGTGAGATTGGTAAGAAATTGCTGGATGTTTACTAATTAAAAATTGTAATTAATTAAAATATACAATAGGTAATCTCCATAACAAACGTGATACGACTGGTGAAGGAAATTCCGAATAAAAAAAAGTCCCTGACGTGCACTAACAGCCACTTACATAAAAAAACAAGAAAAGTCGGCTACAACAAATGTGAACTACCTTACGGTGTGGTTTTTTCTCGTATGTAATTTGTGGAACAAATGGGAAGACCGCAAAGCACGGTTATTGCGACATACAAATATTTTGCGAAGACAGCTTCATGCCTAGGATTTTGGGCAACACATAGGTGGTTTAACTTCCAAATGCTATTCAATCCCGATTTAATTAAACGGGTGCAGCAATTCACAAAACCATGGAGATCGAATCTGCAGCAGATTACCGGTGAGCCTTCAGGATAAATCGGTTTACTAACCGTCACCAAAAGCAACTTAAAAATTCATCTTACAGCATCGAAAGTAAAATTGGAACTGCAACAATCCCCAAAATATAAACAGAAAATGCTAAAGAAAACCAATGCATCGTTCTCCCATCGAATTTAAGCTTTGATATGTATACTATTCATTTTAAACTCACCAATTTAAAGTGCATGCTCTGTAAGCTCTATTTATTGATTACTGCACCATTATTTGATCTCAATAATTCCATTCTTTGTGCAGAAGCTTTCGAGGGCAAATACGGTTATATTAAGACAACAATTTGCTTATCTAAGCAAACAAACTAAAGCCAGGCACCAGAGTTCCTGTTCTTCATATTAATAGATTGGTAGAGAGAAATGTTTCAGTTTCTGCCAGAAGTACTGACAAATAGATAAGCTAGCGGTCCGGAAAATCTGCGGTAAATTTCTCGATCCAAGATATATATATACGGAGACAGACCTTTGCGCAACTTCCAAACTTTCTAGCGTTTTCTAGCACAGGCTAGATTGTAGCAAATCGGTTTACAAGAGCTCAAATGCCCGATGAAATTATGCCCTTTCCACCGCAAATTCGCGCAAAGCAGATTCGTCAAAGGGATTTATCTCGAAATGCGGTAAGGAAATTAATTGCGGCTTTGTTCTTTTTCAGGTAATGGTTTTTAAACAACGTTAGTCTCTTAGTGGTGCCAAAGAGTGAGAGTGATACGAGCATAATTGCATAACACGTACTTCAAAAATAAAGAAAAACGAATTTCCCGCCGCTCGGAAAGTCATCTTGCTAAAGCCATTTGTTTCAAACGTTCGGGTTAAGGAGGCTTTGAAGTGATGCTTTGAGCTTTTTGACTTTCGTGCTTTGTGAGCACCTATTCAGGCCGTGTTCAGGAGACTCGCTCTGCGTTAAGCGACTCGTTTATAATCTGAATTATTTTGAATATACTCCTGTTTCTGAAAGATATCCCTGAATGCGCTGAAAGGCATTTATCTCCTTTCGGAGCCGGCGCTCGGAAAAACAAAAGATTTTTCCCGCGTGAGCTTTAATCGCGCCGGATTATGCAACGAAATCCGCGGTTAATAAAAAGAAATTAACTCGGCCTGATTTAATTCCTTCCGCCACAAGATTCTCATTTGTAAACTTCTTTATTATGGCGGAGCGATGCTCAACAAATTTTTTATCTAAGTAATTTTTGTCGCTAACAAAAGACGCTTCTTTTTTAAATGTAATGTCTGTCGGATTAAGTTTTGGTAAATATTTCAACAAATCTTCGTGAATTTTACTTTGTGACAATAAAATTGAAGCCAAAAGACTGAATTATAATTGTGACTCGTATAAGCGGTTAGACAACATGCACAAGTTTCAAAATGCTATACATGCTTGCTAAAGAAAGGAAATGCTGCAATATGGATTTTATGGGCAGATCTCAAGATGGGTCCATCGTGCTACCTTCAAATTAGATTTCTGTTTACATGTTTGTGTGTGGCCTTAATGGTCTACCTTATAGAAAAATATTTAGAAGAAAACGGTGTTAATTACAATCCCAGCATCTTTCCATTTAGCAACATATTGACACTATAGATGATTCGCATTTGAGCGCTCAAACTATGAACTACTTTATAAATTCAGTTTTTTTAAATGTAAAAATCGAAAAACTGCCTTCATCCTGAAAGTAACGCTTGTCGTTTCCACACAATGTCCCATGATTGAAGGTATGATGCATCAGCAGTGGAGTGTAGCTCATTGATAGGGTCTCTACTTCATGTGCCGAGTGTCGAGTTCGATTCCCGGTAATATTAACAGTTATGAAAGTCTAGTAAAATTTTCACATATAATCTCACAAGAGCATTAATTCTTTTCAGCAATTTTTTTGAGTGCGTTCCAACAAAGTCGTATTAATTTGCCCGAGCGGGACGCGGAGGCAAATTAGGACTTTGTTGGAATGCACGAAAAATAATTTCTGGATATGAATTAATGCTCGAATGCAGATTCGGTAAGAAAATCGTAACGACACAAACCCTAAAAAGAAGGAATGTCTACCTACAAAAAATTTCCAAGAAATTTTTATGTTGTCTGGGTTACGGCTCGTGAACTAATTTTTCTATTGGTCATTAATGAGTGTCGTACGATTTTCACTAAAAGTTTTCAATACAGTTTAGAAATCGTAGACACCTAAAGGTTTAAAGTTCATAAAAAGCAGTGGTATATGACACAGTAGGCAGTGGGTATATTATGCATTAATACCAAACTAGAGTTGTAATAATTGCAACTTGGTTACGAAGCTACGACATTTATTTCAATATGTACAATTTTAAAAAATCTCTTCTGGAATTTTGACCATTATACTATATAATATTATCATTATAGCGAACGAAATATAACAGACGTTCTCGTTGTAATTAACAAGCAGCAAAATTCGTTAGTCGCTTGTGGATATATCAACGTGTTGGCGTCCTCAAAATGGTGTTTGTCTTCTGGTATTAATTACAAATACAAATATTAGTAGTAATGCCAATATTTATTTTATTATTAGAAAGAGGGACTGCTCAAATAATTTTGGGCAATGTAATCCCAACAAAGATAAGATGAAAAGTGATAATGAACACTCAAGAAATAACTCGTGCTAAAAATAAACAACAGCCTTAACGCATCAAAACATACTGAATTGCCCCTGTAACAGGATCTGTATAAAGGCGCCCGAAATCGATCAAGCAAATCATAGAACCGTTTACTATTTTTTACACATTGAAAATTCAGCATAAATCCATAGAATACAGAAAGTAAGTGAAATCTGTAAAAAATTGCTGCATGTTTACTAATTAAAAATTGCAATTAATTAAAAAATATATATTGTGATGGTTTACTGCCCAAAGCAACTCTGATTGCCTAAGTAACAAAATGAATAAGGTCAAAATGAGCACAGAATGAAATCATTTATTTATTGCGAGATAATCAGTATTAGTATATATACTAATAATTTGAGGGAGATAAGTTTGCATCAGATAAGGCAGGTTTCAGAAGGGTTACGTTCAGAGTTTCAGATATGATAAATGTTCGGAAGGACCAATGCAATTTAATGTGTAACTGACGGAGTTGAGCTTAGTAACGGCAAACATAATGTGAATAAAATTGAACAGAATATTTTTTTAGGTACAAAGATTGTATGAGGGTTACGTATTAAAGTTTATAAGCCAGAAAACGCACGTTAACTGAAATGTAAACGAAAAAACAGTGCTAGCAAAGCAATAATTGCAACAGAGCAACGGAAAAACGTAAGGCAACCGATCGAAAGACAATTAGTGATATGCTAAAAGAACTCAAGTGTATGAGTGCATTATAAACCAAACTGAAAATTAAAAGCAGAGCAAAGTGTTCTGACAGTTATTTCAAGAAAAGGACAAATTAGTGAAAATGCAAAGACATGACATCAAAACCGTAGTTCATAAATTCAAACGTGTAATCAAACATAATTTCTTTAAAAAAAATTGTAAATCTAGTAAATTTTTCATGTTGGTTGCAAATTGAGCTCCACATTTATTGTATTAAATTTTTAATAAAAAGTCATTTGTGATACCAATTTCGTGTTAAAGTTATTCACCAAGTTTCTGGGCATCTGTGGGTGTAATTTTCTCAGGTGTAGGAGCTCCCCGGATAGTGCAATTAGGCCAGCAAGCTTTCACCTGCTGCGGCGTTGAGTGCGAGCCAACTTCAGTGAAGATTTTGGGGGTAGTTCCAGACATCGGATGGCAGATCTTTTTGTGCTACATAGAGAGGAGGCCTACAGCTCTCCCTGTCTAGAAGAACTAGAACGAGAAAGCCGGCGTCCTTCCAGTGATGCCAACCAACAGCGGAGCACCGCTTCAAAAAAGGTAGGATTCCATAAAAACTAAGAGCAGCAGCCTCGTAGAAACTGGGTTTCGTCAAGAATAGATCTTTTCCGAGAAGTTCAACGTTTTTCCAGAGTATCATATCCTTTGAATAATTTAGTTGCCGTCCCTAAAAAGTGCCAATTGAGGCGGCAGCTGCAGTTTTTTCCGGAAATTGAACAAAAGCGAATCACGCGTGAGTTTACATCAGACTAGAAACAAAATGAGGTTAGCTATTGCTACGTCACAGCATTAATCGTATTTACCTGATGCATTCTTGCGATATTGGTGTTTAAAATTCAATTTTATGTTATTTTTGCATTGACGGATCATCTTGTTTACAGCACTAAATTTAAAGGTTATTTAACTGTCAGTCGGGAACAGTACATTTGCCCTAATCTCGGAAAGTAATAAGTAAAATAAGTAATATAACAAATTATTTGTCATACAAATTTTCTACTTATTTTATGAAGCGACCCCCCGAGTGAAAAATGGGGCCATGTTCACCGGAGCTAAGCCCTAATTTATTGCCAATAAATAAAAAAGGAAATAGCAAAAAACCATTTATTTTTGGTAATTATTATTACATTCTTTTAATTTGCCCTGAGTTTGACCAACAATTCTCAATTGAAACGTTCACTTCATAAAGTGTAGTATCTCTTGCCCTAATTATAAATGTTATATTAATTTGAAACCCCGTTTTAAGCGAGGCTACTACTGCAATATATGTAGCTAGTTTACTATAGCATTCGCGGCTTCTCGTATCCATAGTTTTCTATTTAGTGTGTCCTCTTGTGTCAGTTGTCTGCATGACATTACCTCTTACAGTGCTTGTTTCCATGCTCTTCGAGGTCGTCCTCTCTTACGTCTTTAGGCAGGGGCATATTTCCAAATCTTTCGTGGCTATCTAATTTTTTCCATGAGGTTAAGATATCTTTACCACACTAAGCTTTTCCTTTCACCCTATGTATTATGTCATCTTTAACTTGCATTCTTACATTGATAATTCTATTAGCATATGCTCAAGCCTTGACACTCTGCAGCTTCGTCTACGGGCATCTATTGCTAGGGCTTGCAGTTTTAAGTTTTACTTTTCATTTACTTCCTAGACTTCTGAGATACACAAGACAACTTCTTCGACAACAGTCTGATATATTCTCCGTTTTGTGCTGCCTCTAATTTTCCTTGCTCTACCTATTGAGCTGTTGTGTAGCTATTCGCCCCTGATTGTTTCTGATTTCTGTCCCGTTTGCCGTTTGGGTATCTACTAAAGATGGATCCAAGATATTTAAACTCTTCACAATGTCTTATATGGTTTCCGTCGATGTCCAAGTCTTCACCATCTGTACCTACTCTTTGGTACTTTGTCCTATCAAGGCTTATTTCTAAACCCCACGATAGCCGGGCTCCATAGCTCAGTGGTTAAGCATTCTGACTACTGATCTAAGGGTCGACAGTTCGATCCCCGTTCCCAGAGACGTTTTAAAAAATAAAAAAAGAATGTGGATACAAACCTATACAGAATGCCATCATTCGGAAGTGATGTAAAGCCGTGGGGTCCCATGTTGCTACTATGTGCAGCATGTAAAGCATCCCTTGCTAGGATTGGAACTCCTTAGTCTCTGCAAACCTTGTCCTTGTCTACGGGGTTGGCAAAAAGGGCGTATGAAGGCCAACTTGCTTGAAATCAATCACCCCACAACTAATACTAAACCCCAGGACACGTATTCGTCCCTGAACTTTCTGGTGATGTACGATACATCATCTTCATCGGCGGCTGTAGCCACCTGGTCTTCAGCGAATAGTAATGTGTAGAGGAAAGAGGCATCTAGGTTTATTCCCGTGGCTGAACACTACCTTGTTCATTGTCTAAGGACATGGGAAACATACATTTTAAAAAGGATGGGTAATATTCAGGTCGACAAATACTAGATGGGTCTCAAGATTTCTAGCGTGCCGTTTTTCTGTAAACTGTCTTAGGCAGAATATATTGTCCGTAAATGATCTACCAGCTCTAAAATCGTTTTTCCCTTCTATGTTGCCCCACTCGTTCTCTATTCTTGTTTCTAATATACGCACATACAGCTTTCCGATAGAACTAGTGACACTAATTCCTCTGTTTTTTTTCAGTTTTTCCCGTCGCCCTTCTTAAAAACTGGCGTAACGGACGAATGCTTCATTCGCTGGGTATCGCTTCCTTTTTTCTTCAGGCAACTGTTGAAGGTGTTAGTCAAGAGCTCTTTAACTTAAGTGGTACTGTGTTTGACCAATTCAATCGGAATGCCTCCAGAACCTGCAGCTTTATTATTCTTCGTCAATCTTTTCTACAGTTATGTTCTTTTATATTGATTTCTGTCCTCGTAAAATAGCGCTTGGAAGTAATTCTTCCATTTTTCAATAGATATTAAGAATGTATTACTTCTTTCCTGTACATTTTTTCCACGTGCTTCATACAATTTTGCAGGCTTTCTTGGTTTTTTCCCACTTATTAGTGAATCTACATATTTACACTCAGCTAACTATATTATATCGTTTACAGCGACACGTGGCCTTGTGTATGATTTCCTGTGTTCTGGGAAATTGCTGATTAGCCATTTCTGATAGGCTCGTTCCTTATCCTCAGTCATTTGCTTGGTATCTTCATTTAGCCAAGTAGATGTATTTCTAGTAACTGCTTTGTCTACCTTACCTAGAGCTTCATATGCTGCTTCGTGGATATATTCCTTTATTTGTTCATATTTATGGTTTGCTGTTCCTTTCCATCCAATTTGTGTTTGCATAGTAAGTTTGAGTTTGTAGAGGAAATATGTTCAATAATCCTTCAATGTCTCTGTGTTGTATTTTCGACATGCCTGCTTGTCTGATTTGCTGTTTTGGGGCGTTTGAAGATCTTTCAGGGATTTATATTTGAAGATCAGTTTTGATTGAAGTAAGAAATTATCAGAACCACATTCTGCTTCATGATATACATGTAGATCCTCTGTTCTAATGGTAGAATATTGTTTCTTGGATAACATCGACCAGATTCTTTGTTGACTGCATCCATGTGTATCTCTTTGTGTTTGAAACCACCATTTATTATGCGGACTGATGATCCTTCGCATACCCTTACTGCCGTTGTCGTTGATAATTTCCTCTACGTATCTTCCCGCTGTGTTGTCGTTTTCCTTCTTCCGACTTGGTTTTCCATAAAATAATCCAATATACCACGATTTGAGTCATGCCTTGGAGCATACCCTGCAATTATAGTTACTCTTAGATTGTGGAATTCTATATATCCTTTCCATATGTTTCATCTATAGTATATTCTCAGCCTTATGTGCATCTTTTATATTTATTGCTTATTGCAATAAATGCACTTTCTCTGGCTCTCTTGTGTTTCTCAATACCATTGTATATATGTATGTCACCGTCTTTCTCCTATATTCCTCTTTTTTCTTTGTCTCCGCTAGGGCACATATATCAAGTCGAATTTGCTTTAGTTCAAGACCTCATTATATTTGGTGGATATTCCCTTCTTCGTAGCGTGTGTCTTTAATATTTTATCAGTCCGAGTTCCGAGGCTTAATGCATGCATTTTTAACATTTTTGAAGTTTTAATGGAACGAGGCGTTGGTCCGTTGCCCAAATCCCTATCTGGAGGGCCATGTTATTTGTTTTCAGGGTTTTCTTCCCCTAGCATTGGGTGCACGCTAGCACCATCTACAAGGCAGAAGCTGCGAAGTGGGATGTTGGAGAACTACTATGGGAGTGGAATTAGGAATAAGGTGAGGATATGAGAGTTCCTCTGTGTACTAGGAGTGGGAGAGTAAACCACGGCTCCTAAAGACGTAGGCCTTTCCTCTACCAGGATTGTAAAGGCGTACGTATCCGCTACCGCGGGTTAGTTAAAATATACGATAGGTAATCTCCATAACAAACGTAATTCAGCAAGCTTGCGATTTCAATCGGAACGAGAAACGCAAAAGCTGCTGTAGCGCCTCCGGATACACAGAGTACGATGTGCAGCTAACATATAAAGCACGTCATGGATGGCTCTTTCAGTAATCGAAGATTTGTGAAACATTATTCGAAATAACCTGAAGAATATCGCGAAGAAGTGCCTCATATTGTATATGACCAAAATATGGATTTGCTTCCTAAATGCCAATAACTCCTGATTCAGTAAGATAAGTGCAGAAATTCACCAAAGCTGCATCGATTGCTATCGCGTTTCGTTATAAATCTGTTTACTAAATTTTGACCAGAAGAAGCTGAAAAAATAAATGGGAGACTCTTGAGGTTATTTACTCGAAATTTTCCATTAAGGGGATTCCCATATGCGAATTCAAAAACTACCAACTACACGCGACCCGCATGCCCCGATTTACACTAAATCAGAACCGTAGGTAAGATATCACACCCAGTGATGTTAACAGTTGTCAAGATACTGTAAGAACCGATTAAAATGAGATTATATTTTAGGATCGCAACAGTATTCACTTGTTTATAATCGTAAACGCCTTTTACGTTCATTCTCGCGGGATCAACTTCAAGTTTTAAGTTATAACAAACCTTGCGACTTCGATTAGCAAGCGATGAACTATTTTCGCACCTATGGAGATGGCATCATTTGTCTCCCAACTAGTACTAAAGTACCCGTAGCTAAGCCAAGAACCTTAATTGAGCAACTGTTACATAATCGCCCTTAAAACTATGACTTTGGTAAATAAATGGTTTTATTTGACAAATCTACAGTTGTCATCACGTACTTTTTACCACTAGTTGTTACTTTATGGCACTGTATGATTTGCACGTAGCTCTGCCTGTATTAGAAACTCTGTAATTACCTTTAGGACAACCTACAAGTTTAAAGAACTTGAAATTAGTTAAAGATAGTAGGCGCCATAAATTCGATCTACTTAAATGCAGCTTCACGTTTGCAACTACTTTCAGGTAGTTTGCATATTTTGGAAACCTGCAGTGCCCCTGTAAAGTAGTGGAACTTTAAGTAATATTTATTGGTGTTAATAAAGCTGCCGCCACCTGCAGAATGAAACGCTACAGTGCACCATCATTATAAAGTGCGTGACACTACTTAAATTCAAAATAACCTTCAGCATCTACTGTCCAATATTGATAAAACTACAGCTGTATGTAGAGAGATAGATAAGTACGCTTATAAATAATGACGCCTATTGGGAAAGGCAAGACTCGTACCAAAAAACATTTTGAAGAGATTCTACGACCTCTTATAAAAGATTGCAGCTCTTTAAGATAGATAACTTTAAAATCTCAGCTGAAAAATAAAAGGTTAAAAATTAGATCGAGGTTAAAGGTCAGTGTGGAAGTATGAAGTGGTAATGGGAACTTTGAGGAAGCGGCTTGTCAGAACCACAACTCTTCTGGGACTTTAAAGTGACACTACAGCTTTACTCGTTTCATTTAGTAGTCTGCAGCAAATATAACATTCAAATTACTGACTTGCAGTTTCCGTCACACTCTCGTCAAATAACAATTACTTTCAAGTTCAAACTTCAGAGTTACTTGTTTAGAATTACACGATTTTTATGAACAAAACTTTTTACTCCATTAACGTTTAAGAAAAACTATTTATCACTTTTCTTCATCAAATATAGTACACTAATACATAATAATTAGTTTTACTAAAGAAGTATTAAAGTTCCGTGAAAGTGGCGGCTACCAAGCGTTGCCAGTACATAGTCACAACGTCATCGGAACGTAGCCGACGTAGGCTATTTTAAATAATAACCCGCACACGATCCCGTTTCGAACTCTCCTTTTTTTTTACTATGCTTGCAAAATATCTAAGAGAAATTCTCATCATCGTAGCCAATGACTGATCATTGTATGTGCTGCATTTTAAATAGGTCACGTGTGAAGATGCTGTAAATTACTAGCCAATTTACTTGCATGTCAACGTAAGTCGGCTATAAATGACAGTCTAATGTGCATATTTCCGAAAGCCTTAAATAGCCATTAAATAGATATGAAGCATTTTTCTAACATTTATTCTTGCATCTTGAAATTCTTCCTCCCTGACCACCAGTTCCATTCTGCTCACATCAGTGCGGTTGGAAAAACCTCTCTCTCAGACTTGCAGCAGCGAATTCCTCCGGACCGGCTAAGGCAGCAACTCATGATCGTACGCGAAAGATCAGCTTACAGCCAATCATCACCTTCATTTGCGTGCTTGTGTCCTTTGATTTACGAATTTATGCCATATCAAACTTTTACATATCGTAAACGATTACACAATTAAGAATTCAGTCGCTCCACGACGATAAATTAGGAATTTCTTTATTTCGTATTGTCAGCGTGACACTGCGCCCTAGACAGTCCCTAAAGTTTGAATAATTTCAGTCGGCTTGATTTACGTCAAATGTGTTTTTGGCTAATATATAGCAGTTCTGTTCGTTGGCACGTTGTGCACTAATTGTGAAACTAAGCGTAAGGGACACGCACTTCAGGATAAGGAAAAAACATTGATACGGCCAGGCGAGACGGTCTAGTTTTCCCATAGCTGAGGTAAAAGTCCTTCTCCTGTTGAAAACCGTTGCCTATTATGTTCACGTTTAAGCATCATGTGCGCCCTATCAATTTAATATGATCCATTCGGTGTGTTCCTATTTTGACGTGTGGAAGAAAAAAATCAAAGTAAACTTATCTGCTACACTGAGCTATTGCATTATTAGTGGCTACATCATGTCACCTTCAACCAATTCTATGCAAACGTAAGTGCAAAAAAAATCCATATGCAAATTTACACGAACCACACCTAAAATAACGCCAATGAAATGACTATTAGGCGCGTTTTAACCCTTAAAAATGTGGGAACCAGCAAACGTCCATCTAAAACCGCTCTGGAAACGGTCGAGACGAAAGTCACGGCGCGATAAATTCAAAACATATCTAAACGAGTAGGTGTAGATATTAACCCGTAATAAAGTAGCGATGTTTACTGGCTCGAAATACACCTCGAAATATTACCTACTAACAATGGGGACTTCGTCAGTACACTGTAGAGATTCAAATTTTAACAGTAGTTTTATTTGTATTGAGTCTACATATTATGAAGATGCAATTTGAACGTCAGATGCAGCAGTTTCAAATCTGATACTGCAATTCACTGCGTAATTCCACGATCTGGTCTTGGTAACAACTGTTTCCTCCAGCAGTAGAAGTTGTAATAGCTTTATAGTGGTGGTATGTCGACATAATAAAATTTTGATAATCACGTTCATTAGCATTTGATAAAATAGGTGTTTTCAATATTATTCTTATATGCAAAAACTCAAAATGGACATCTGTAAATGCATACCTGTATAAAACTCGTTCAATAGGGTAATATGTTTTGCTACTTCTGTTTTTAATTCTATTAATATCGTCATATGTAAATCTACTTGCTACCCATGTTTAATCATTCTTGTTTATAGATACCGATATTCTTTGAACGTTAGACCCTGATAAATAGCTAAATACATTCACCATTTGCCGTTGCTTCTGTTATTAACGAGAAATAATTCTTTACATCCAAAAATTTGCTGGGTATTCGTTCATCTTGCAGATATGAATAGAGTAACAGCCGGGATTTTTGCCCTTATTCAAAACAACTTTGATTTATTGCCGCTCCGTCCCTGCTGTTTCCAGCCATGTCAAAATAATTGCGACGATTCGCGAATTATTTATGCCGCCTCCATTTGAGATGTTTCTTTTATTTACCTTCCACTTTCACGTGATAAATGTGCCCCGTAATGAAGTATTTCGTACTTAGCGCTGTTAAGGGCGAAACTGGCAATAGGGAAGGAATTAGGAAACGTCGTTTCCCATGGCTTTGATGCACCGCCGTATGACATGTGAGCGTAACACGAAATGTTTCCATTTATCTCTAATGGATATGCACTGTCACGTTGTATGTGATTACTGATAACAACGTGATATTTCAATTTTTGGCAGGCCCGGAGGTCAAAGGATTCGAAGGCTTCAGGTCACCCGAGTTTTATCATGTCTGTAATTTGACAAAATCTAACCTTAATCTTTTTATAACTTTGCTGTAAATGACATTTAAATAATTTCAAATTTGACTAGAATGAAGTAAATACTGATAGACGTCTAAGCTGTCGCAAATCATCAATTCCATTCGGTGTTTCCTTACATTTTTGCAAATACGGCCAAGGTTTCTTCTAAAACAAGTGTTTTGTTTCCAGTAAAAATAATGGGAAGATTACTTCCTGAAGGTTCCGCAAAACCGGAAAACCGCTTTCACATTCCTTTACTGCGCCTATCTTTTAAAGCCGAACTTTTCCTGGAGACGATTTGTCGAACACACATAAGAGCATTAAACGACGCTTTTTACTTCCACCCACAGCCTACTTATATTCGGTAGCTTTTTGTCATTTACTTCAAAATATTTGTGAGTAAATATTCGTTCTGTAGAAATAAAGCTCACGTTTGACAGGACAAATGCATGATATTTGAACATTAACTGGAGTATTCCTTTCTGCGGTTGGTTTTTATTTTACAGTTGATGAAGCATCTTACAACAGGGGAGCTACAACCCTTTTGAAGGGAAGACTCTTGTTAGTTGGTTTAATAGAGAAGTCAACGTGCATACTGATTGTTGCAATTTATTGGTATCTAAAACCAACTGCATTACTGTGTTACTGTATTACATTATAAACGTTACATTTATAGTGATTAGTATTGTAGGGAACTACGGTTCTCTGGATATCTTCTGTTAGTAATAATAATAATAACTGAATTTCAGTTTGTGCAGACACTCCTCTACCTTCTTTACAATGGAAATACTTAGTGTCTCAGGTAATTAAAAATCATCATCAGAGTAATAACTGAGAATTATATTTTACGTCGGCACAACCAACCTCGACTCGGTTTTAAACCGATTTTATCCATTTAAGTTCGCAATCATAAAAGATAGTTGTCCCAAAAAGCTCATTCTCACTGTCATTACATTGAGATTCGGATGTCGTGCAAATCAAAGAGTTATATAATGGTTAATGTTATCAACAAAGCCTGTTTTCCTATTATTACAGCGATGGGAAACGAAATTACAACTACAAACAATGACATAATTGGGAAAGTGTTTTGTTGTTAAAAAAGCAATGACAGCCGAAGAGTACACGTTATACGTTATTGCTAAGAGAAATTGATACAAATCCCCGAAAGCTTGGAAGAAAGTCACTATTTAGCGTCATTGTTAAGAAAAAATCTGACTTGCGACGTAAAATAAGCAAAAAGGGGGTCCAGTAGCTCAGTGGGAAGGGGGGAGTTGTAGCCTGGACGCAAAGGCTCGCTTGCAATTATACAAAAAAATCGTACTTTAAAGTAATTTCGGTTAAGCCCCACCTGATGTATCTGCCAGGGATTAAATGTGGTTTCTTATCAGAAACCTTCCTCTCAGTTGCAGGAACTGCGCTCAGCTCCAAGCTACGATTGTCTGTGCTTCGTAACTTTAAAGTGCTTGTCTTACTTCAAGAATTGGCATAACTGCAACACGCTTTACACATAAAATAGCGCAACATGAAATATTTGATACAACTGTATTAAGATAACATATATAGATTGAGGCGGGTCCCATCTAAAGATTGGTGACGATCATAAATGACTGCTAAATAAAGCGCATTTAAAACTTGAGTTTGCCTAAATCGCAAATGTTTAAATATTATGAAACATGCATCGCTTAACGCATAAAACATTTGCAATGGCAGTAATTTACTCAATGCATTTCTTAACCAATATAAGATCTTCAACTTAGCTGTGAATGCAGAATTTAATTGAACTTGAAAGCAAAAGTTAAGATAATTTAACCCTCAGCCATGAGGAAGATGTTCTGACAGCAGCAGAAGCTTGCAGCTCCATTTGTCAGGATCCTCGGATTGTTGAAAGTAGAACAAAAGCCTTCATTTCAAGGCGTCGGTATTTGGGCGCAGAGAGTGTTGCGTCACGGTTCAAAGCATCGTGGTTGTGTAACGTTAGGTGGAATAACGATAGAAGTCCTCTCTAATAGCCAATCAGAGATTTAAATGATATTCCTCTACATAACAAAGAAAATGAAAAAACTTCAGGGAACGTCAAACCTTCCTCGAACGGCCATTAACACTTCCAACTTGGCTGCTACATCACACGCCCTCTATGTTGATTTACTCTTCGCTCTCCAACTTGAGACAGTGTGAAAAAAATCAGGTATCTCCTGAAACCCTCCTTCGCGTACATAGGAAGACAGTGGCGGCGGGCAATCTTGAAACTGACCTTACGAGGTAGATCGGTTTCAGAATTTAGTTAGGATCGCACTAATCTTTCTCTAAGTAGGTTATGGTTATCTCGAGTACTTTAAGTAGGTGAACATATGAGCAATGAACCGACTGATACGTTAAACTTTAGAATAAATCTTCTGGAAAGGAGCTGATGTTAATATTCTAACAACCGCTTAGGTCGTATTTCCATCCATTTTTAGATGTTTCCTGATTTCTATATGACAAGTACATTCATGGACAGCTTACTCTGTCACATAATCTCCATTTTTCTCAGATAATCAGATAATACTGTACACATAACTGTTTTCCAACAGCTTACCCTAGATCCTTCTTTAACTTTTGCCTACATGTTCACACCTTGTTAAACATGCGATTTTAACTTCAAGATTTCTACTTTCCCATTACTTCATATTCTAAACCAGGGCTGTCCAACTTCAAGGGGCCCAAGGGCCACTGTAAAGAATTTGAAGGTTGTGAGGGCCGCATAATAAAATGTGTCGTATGCGACTTTGTGAGTGATTTGTAATAAATATAAAACATGTATATTTCAATACTAAGTTACGTTTCGCCCCCTTACTAACAGCGTCAAAGATTTACCCCTCGGGTTAAGCTCAAATCGGAGAAATACGTTCACTCAAATATATGTTCGATTATGTAAAACACCAGATAATTACCAAAACAAATATAATGTTTATAACTAGTTACAATAATTAATTAAAAATAACTTGTGAGTTGCACATTATTTAAAATTAACATGTTCTTCTGGAACGATGTCTGGTTTCGTGGGTCGAGCTGCAACCCAATGCACCGGCGAGTGTTGCGGGTCCCTATTGGTAGTCCGCCGGTACGCACGCCGATTCTTCGGGAAATGGGATGAGTAGGTCTTTTGTTTCTGCATTCTTGACCTTCCACTCAGCACTGATTTTAAGCTGTAATTTTCCGGTGAATTTAGCGATTTTAAGAGCTACCTCAGGCGGGCGTTAGTGCGTAAATCCTGGTGCAGAGGTTGCTGGTACCTTACGACGGCTAGGCGTCGTTCCTGTAGCGAACGCGGTGTCAAATCCTGCAGAAGGAATCTTTTCGCCTTGAGCCGGAAAATGATGTTGACATTCTCCCGGTAGGGAATTTGCGGGCTGTGGAATCGAACGTCGAAGTCCAGGAATTCGCCTTTCAATGACCAAAAAGGTGCCCAGCAGGCGAGTTTATGAAGGGCGGTTACATGACTCTAGCCGCTCACGAGCGGCGTAGAGGCTGCGATTCCTACAGGTTACAGGTTTAATTATTAGTAAAATGAGGTTATGACGAGTATTTCATCTCTCTGGGCGTTGCGATTTGCGTTTAAAAATTAGGCGGTTGGAAATGGCTTTTAAGCAGTTAGTCCTGCAAGACAGCGTATTAAGACAGGGTTAAAGCCTCACGGATTCTATTTCCCAAGAAAGTTCAACAATCAAGGTAAAATCGAATTCTAGCGGTCTTGCTCTTGCGGAAAATTTGAACTTCTCGGGCTGACAGTACAACACGTCAACTTCCTTGAAGCCTGGTCTGGTAAGGGTTGGAGGCCTACTCCGTTAGACAGTACAGCGTGTCAGACCGGAGGGTCCAGGTAGAAAAGGAGAAGACAGGATCAGGACTAGTGGACTCAAGGAGGAATTCGATCCGCGGGCCGCAAAATTATACAGGCGGGCCGCATGCGGCCCGCGGGCCACATGTTGGACAGCCCTGTTCTAAACCATCATAGTATTTTCTTTCGGAAATTATTATTGTCGTTTCTTTCTAGCACAACAGAAATTAGTTGTTTTAACTTCCTTCGGGATACCCCTTCCTTAAGTAATTTTAAGCAAACGTATGACAGTGGCAAGTATGCTTCGTGCATTTTTGCAGTAAATTCCTAATAGACGTTTTATACCCGGTTTCAGTGAATGAGATCACTCAAGGCAGCTATCAACTTTCCGTTATTTGCAATGGCATTAGCAGCTTCATTACTATTTCTTCATGACAGTTGAGGTTGTTCCTATGAAGGTATTTCCTCAACCTATAGTTTCATTTTATAGGCTGTAGGAAAATCGAAGAATAGTAAAGCTGCAAAAATAGTGTCAGCGCTTTATCTTACGTATGTGTTAATCCTTCACAGTAATCCTCCTTGAAAGAGAGTATTGTAGAAATATGAGCAAATGCTTTATTTTTTTCTTAAAGGTTCCTTTTTCGCCCTTCTCTTGGAGGCGGAAATTGGTATCATCAGAATCCTGTTGGCATTATTAATTGTTTATGGTCGGAAAAACTTAAGACATTGCTTAAGCAGAGCAGCTTTTTGACAACAACAGCCAGCTCCCATTTATGATTTTTATAGATAAGGCTCATCAAGAATTAATCTAAGGAAAAGGGGAACATAGCTGCAATTTTTTTTGAAGTTTAAATTTTCCGCTTCCTGCATTTTAATCACCATTGTTTCTCTCTTCCCAGTCGTTTTCTTTACTCGTCTGATTATGCTTAGAGTAGCATTTCTTGTTTGCACTAGATTACTTGTTGGTAGATGAAGGTAATTAAATTTAGGCTCCGTTCGAAGTTTTGAATGAGCTGAATCCAGAAGCTTTCGGCCGTTGCAGAGCGATTCAGTTGCAGCTTGCAGATCGAGAAGACACCGACTTGATTTTGACCAGCAATTTTTTTTTCAGAATCGCAGCAAAAGTGAACTCTAGGTGAGCAAGTTTTGGATGTTGCAGCCCAGCGCCCGTACAAAGCAAGCATCTTCTGGGAACGTTCGAGAACAGCTTGGCGTGACAATAGCGGCCGTTAGTTTTGTGGAAAGAGCCAACGCCTAGTCTGAGTTGGCGGTTTGGTATCCAGGACGTCAACTAAATAAGCGGCAGCTTCATCGATGGACGTAATGAAAAGGAATCGCTAAGGAAACCCGTGAAAACTAGATTCATGTATTTCGCAACTGATATTCATTAGTTATCACTGCATGTGGGTGCATTAATACCATAATCGTACGGTTGAGAGTGCCAGTTTTCTTTGGGTAAACATTGCGGTTCAGCATATGCGACCACCTAAGGTCATCATAAGGCCATCGTTAGGGACAGCTGTGGAAACAATATCATATTATTGTTTAGAGCACCGGCACTGTGTGAATAGTATATTAGCACACAGTTGCCGCCTGTACGATTGTGGTGAGTTACATTATTCTGCGAATAAATTCAGAATGGAAACAGCTATTCGCTTCGTGATTTAATATTCTGGTCCATTATTATTTAGTGTTATTTTATAGATAAAAATATTGCTATTTGCTGTTGATTTGTCTAAGAAACTGGTCTTTTCAGTTAGGAAGACTTTTGGAACATTTTCATAATATCTGAAAAAAACTTTATGCCCACTTAGATACAATTGCCGGACGAAACTAGCTCAAATGGAGACGGCGTGCAGTTCTTTAAGTACTCGGATTAATTAAGAGCCAAAAAAATCGCCAACGAATCTTTACCAATAATGACAAGTGTATCCAGACATTCAAAGGGGATTCGTAAACTGAAGTAGCACAAAATATTCTGAAAAACAAGTGGAACCCAAGTACAGGTAAAAGTAACAAAATTAAATTCACAAGGCTGGTATCACATTATAGTTGTCATTAATTCATTAAAAATTCATTGTAAATGTCAGGTAATTAACAGTACAAGTTTAAGTTTGGCGAGAACACTAAATTACATAAAAGTTCAATCAACGGTACAAATATCATTTACAACAAATTAAAACTAATTGCGGTGGCGATTCACCTCCGATCCGTGGTTGGGAAAAATCATCAAGTAGATACGTGTCAGAAACTCTGGTTGAATTCGATTAGCAAAACGGGCGAAGCCTTTCCCACCGAAACACGGCACACAGTTAGTTGTAGCTTTATTTAGATAAAAGGTGCATAAAACTTGATTGTAGCTTTCCCCTGGTTGATCTCCTTCTGCAAGGGGACCCAAATAAACGAAACACCGCGCTTTCCAAGAAACCGCAAGCTAAAAACCTGCAAGTGTTACAATCGCTGGCTCAAGCCCGACGCGCTCGATGGTAAAGATCAAGTTTGTACAGAGGCATGGCAAACATCCGTAATCGGGGCTCCGGACTAACCGCTAATAAAGAGAAAACTTAAGATAAAATTAGGATCGCTTTCGATAGAGCAAGGTGGGAACAGCGTCAATTAACTTACAACTTTCCCCAGATGGTATGGAGCCGCGTGAAAAATATCCTCGGGAAAGAGCTTTTAATCCGCCCAAGACGGCGAAAGGGCCAATATCTCACTAACACAGCAAGTGCTACTGCTCCGCAACATCAGGCGAGGGCCGGAAACCAATTCCAAAACTTGCATGCCCGCAAAAGCTACTCGAAAACTTTTGGTATTACAACTAGTACTTTCCCTAACCACGAACTGACGTAAATAAAATAAAAATTGCGCATTGATATTGAGCTTTGTAAACATAAGAAATGGCTAAATTAAGTAATAAAAAAGGCGAAACTCCAAACTGCGGCTGTAAGGTTTGACCCCCAACGACGCGACGGGGCAGAAATAGAGGTGTAAAAGCCGCCGCATTACATCTTGCTCTTTTTCTCCAGTTTAATGGTTGGTACTGGCTGACCCTTTTCGGCCATCGCACTTCATTTATTCACTTGACATGTCCATGCCATATTGTTTCTCTAATATCCTGATTTTCGTAGTATGGCTTACGCAGGAGGTCCTACATGATCTCCCCAAATAATTTATTTCCAATGCCTCTAACTTTGGCTTACCTATTTTCGTTATCTGTCAGCACTATGCCAAATGTTGCTACAGGCTGTACAATAGGTTGTTAACTTTCTTTTTAATGTCGTGTACGGTTATGTACGATTCCAGTACTAAATGTGATTTCTGCCTTTAGTTATTTGTCTCGTCTTTTCCTTAGCGCTCTTCTACAACTGTTTGGTATACGTGTCTTTCTTCGCGTTATTCTATATTATTGGTTTTTGAGAAGCAACGAGGCTGTAGGAAACTAATTTGGGCGATCAAGGTGACAAAGACGATTTGCTAGGTCATGACGTACATCTGGTTACTATATCTGAAGTAAATCGTTTGAAAGTTTTACTCTGAGCATTGAAACCGGTTTAAGCAATAGTGGAAAATCGTCATACAATTCCTTTCATTGTCACTTTTATTCGCTTAGATTTCGTAAGTAGTTGAGCATTCACCCGACGAGCGAAACCGACTGGATATTTTACAAATATAGAACGGAAGTCCGGCATTTTTCCTTGGTCGTGTGTCTTCCATAATGATTTTATAATATCTTGATTGGGGAACATTTGTTTCAAGAACTTTGATTAAAACTTGGGTCACGCAAAGCTCGAAATTGAATTATTGAGCTGCTGTTCGGCCTGGAAGGCTTTTCCTGCGGAACTTAGTTTCATTTGCGAACTGCAAGTCACTTTTGACGAACGATATTTGGCCTCGATAGCTCGACCTGTGCCAAGGCCCCGATATTTCAATTAGTTAATGAGTTTCGGGCAATATTATTAAATATTCAAGTACTACAAAAGGGAATAAATAAGAATGAAACGATTTCAACCTGTATAAGTGCAAAAACAAATGCAATATGCACATGATATCGCGTGACTTCGTAGTATAGAATAGGCCACACACATTGCTCCTAAATGCAGTTCGCAACTACCATCCAAATAGTAGCAGTTTGTAGCGTTGTGAATTGTGAGTTTGTCTTTCGAAATCCATTTCCATATAATAGATAATGGATACATAGAGAAGAAAATTGTTGCTAAGTAAGTTTTAATTAATCTGCCCTAACAAATATCTCATGTAGTAGGTACCCTAAAGGCAACAAATATACAGGGTTTTAGAAGCTGCGCCGATGCTATAAGCAAAAAAAAAAGAAAAGACGCCAGCAACTAGCATCGTCTTCAATTTGTCCTCGCAGCCTTCCTTAAAAGTAATCCTAATTAAAGTGTAGTCTCGAGCAGCCGATCTGTCGCTAAATGTGGGTCATGCAAAGCACAGAGTTAATTATAGGGTAGTGGTTTGGCTTGAAGGGCTGGGGTTAAACGTGTGTCATGCCAGCTTGAAGTTGAATTGTTGCATAAATTTGAACTGGGCCGTGATAAAACCGAGCTTCGCTCGGCTGAGGGCGAATTAATGGGAAAAATGTTTTCTTAGGCGATCTGGGGTTAATTCGCACTATGTCGGGGCACCTCTCGAAAAGCTTGATTCGTCCCGTGCTTTACGGATTTTAGCTTTGACGTATCAATGCAAAACCTGTATTGGGTCGAACTTGGGCTTTGTTCCCACTGTTTAAATTGTAGCGGAACCTTTTGCGGAGCAAGTTGGGAATTTGAGGTGAAAATGTGGCTTGAAAGTTGGGTATTGAACTAAACATTGGCAAAGTATGATCCTGAAGCTCAGATGGATTATACATAATAGTGAAGGCTTAATAGGATGCAAAATAAAGCTTGAAAATAATATTATAAAATTTGCAGACAGATCACCGATTCAGTTACGCGATATGTATTACCAAATCCATAGTCAGAAAATATTGGAATATTAGAAAGGTCCGATTCTGACAGTCACGATTTTCCCAACCTTGGCTATGCAACATGTCGTCGAAGTAAAAGTTAACGTACACAATAGGATTTTTCTTAAAACTTCTAAATCAATAGACTAAACTGCGTAAAACTTCTGCGAGCTTATAGAATCCAAATGAGCTCGAACACGAAAAAAGCGTCTTCAATTCGAAGCCCACCCCTGAGAGCAGATTATTTACAGCTTAAACTTGAAATTGAGTATTAAAATGTACCTACATAATGTATTATACCCTGAACCAGCCAAAAGACTACAATTAGCTATACAAAAGGTTTCGTTTATTGCCTGTCTAGTGCTAAATTTGGTGTTTTTAAACTTCAGCAGCTGATATGTTTCAACCACCATTGATTGAATTGTGAAAAGTGCATACTTTACCGAATTTGAGTAATAAAATGTCAAGCTCCAGTAAAATTGGCAGCACAAATCCCCTGCAATCTAGCGCCTGGGATTTCACAAACTCAAAATACAGTCTAGGTCGAGTTGATATGTCAATGAATCTGCAAAATGCGAAAGCAGAAAATCAAATCACTACCCTTGAAGAATAATCTATGGTTTCAAAATTGTCATATAAGATAAGAGTTAGATCTCAGTTGAAACTATCTGATAATAACACACAATTACATAAAATAAATACACAGGACTCCCATGAAGTAGTAGGAAATGCTCCCACGTACAGGCTATCAGTTTGACTACTTTCAGTGTGTTATATTTCTAATATTATAGTTCGAAATACGGCCGCGTGATGAATACGTTTATGAGTTATTCTATCGAAATGCAATTTTAATGGAGAATTACATATAGGATCATTTATCACGGCCACTGTACCCAGAAAAATCTTGCCTCAGGTACTTACCTGTAATTAGAACTTTTTTATTAAACAATTTAGTTCACTTATTTGTGAAGCACACAAAGCGTAATTTTAAAGATAGACTCGAACAATATAAGTTTTCACCCTTCAGTCTGCCGCAACCCCCTGATAGCAGTGCAAAAATTTCCTTTTTCGTAATTTTTATCGCTCACCGTGCATCGAAAATTGTTGTAGACCACATAGAAGGTACCTTTTACCTCTACACGATGCAATATATTCCTGCCTGAAAGCTGCCGTAACTGGTGGTTGGCACCATTTGAAAGACTTGCTCTCGCTTACGCGAGCGGGAGCCAGGAGAAGGAACGCGCTGCTCCATGAAATAGACAAGGACGTAGCGCGGCAGGTGCGACCACACAGAAAATACCTTTATTTTTGGAACACAACAATTTAACTGGCAAAAATATTTACGTCGAGTACCCTAGACGCGCCATGCGCACTATTGATGCACGCACATTTGCCCAGAAACTGGTGGCAACTGCTACACTCTTTTCTTCTCTAACGCACTGAGTAACGCGCGCGTTCCTCCTTCCTCGCGGCAGTTTTTACGCAGTCAACCATACTACATAGAGAAAGAAATTATCAGCAATTTGATTAGAATGTTGATAGGAAACGTAAATGCAGCCAAAATGTTTTTCATAAAATATCCAAGGTTTTTTAATTTAATTACGTACGTTTCGTTTGCATAGCAAACTTCTTCATATTCATCTTTAAATATTCATATTAAGAATCCTGAAACTTCAATGTGATGTAACACAGTTTTCGATACATGATGAGCGATGATAATTAACGGAAAATGACCACTTTATACTAATACTGAATATGCAGATATGCTACTGATATTGGGTGAATTCCATAATAACGGAAATGAAGCTCAAAGAGTTTGCACGACAACGTTCCCCAATAGAAGACACCCTGACGCGAATGCCATTAAGAGGTTGAATCACAGAGCTAGAAAGACTGGAATGCTGGTACCTAGCTAAGGTCAACAGTGTGATCGCCCACCAAGCATTTTGATGCCTGAAATGAGCAAATCTTGGAAATCCTAGAAAAGAAGCAAACATGAAATATCAGTAGTATTTGACAAAAACTAGGGCTGTCGCAGAGTTGCATTCACAAATTTATCGCGAGTGAAGAATATCATCCCTATCACTACACATAAGTCCAAGCGCTATTGCATAATGACTTCCAGCTACGGATAAATGACTGTAACTGATTATTGCAAAAAAGAGAATTTTTCTTCCCATGCGGTATAGAATTTTGAACTTGTTACAAAGAGATTTATGAGTTATTATATTCCTGTTGCCAACCTTTTATTTCTTTGCCCATAACTATCAAACAAAAGTAGATAGCTTTTTTACATTTTTCCCAGCTGCATTAATGGTCCACTACAATTTACTGTAGAGAAAATGCGCCTCCCAGTTTCCATTTATTGGAGCTCAACGCATTTCACAACTATCATTACGACATGGCTTTTGCGGTGCTTCCTTTGCCTATATTTCGCCGCATTCCACGATTTCATATATCTGGTGGTCTGCAGTCTAACATTAGCTAGTAAGTAGTTTATAATTTATTATTCTGCTTCATCGAAGTATTCGTATATACAGTTGCGTAGTTTTCTCTCGCATAATGTAAAGTGCACGCCAATGATCTCGCCCCCATAGGTAGGAAGATATCGCGCCGAGAGCAAAGCAGCACACGTCTGCCGTAAAGGCGGCGTGTTTGTGGCCACCTCGGCTTACGCGTTTGGTTTACGTGTTGCTATAACTTCAAAAGTAATATCGTTGTCGTGAAGACCGCATAACAATTACCATTGCTGTAGTGCTTATCCCGGTAGTTGCTATGTTAATTCCTGGCACTTCAGTTGCAGCATGACAAGCTAACAGATGACAAAAAAACAAGTTCTTTACACACATTTATTTCCTGTCTCTATAGAGATAATAATTGAAGTAAACATGTATTCTAATAATAGCTATTTAAGTAACACAGAATGTAAGTATCTATTAAAATTTCAGTTATGTAAGTACAAGCCAAAGCGAAACAGCGGCTTGTTGCCTGCCGAAAATGTTAATAAACCCCACCTTTTTCTAGAAAAAAGTGTTCTCAAAACCAGCAGCACTACCACATCAAATAGAGATCTTCTGAACCCGCTCTACACTTTTTAGTGGGACAGATAGAAAAATCGTTAGGCAATAATATGCCCACCCTAAATGTATTCCTAAATGTAGAACAGCTTTGACATTATAGAGGTAGCCCACGGAAACAAACGCATGTATGCAGTCAACTACCTACTCTAATCCTATATCTTGTCCAGGAGCACTAAATAACACATCCACTAGTAAGTAACACATAAAAGCAAAACCTGGTCGCTTAACCAAAACCATAAAAATACGTCGAAAACCTTTGAAAACCAACGTGTAATAGTGATGGCAAGGCCAGTGAATGAAGGCGACAACTGGCTAATGAGAAAGAACCGATGGATAAATTAAACAATTACAGCGAGAGAGTTAAGATGGGCAGAGCACACGATAAGAATGTTGCTGGATAGGAGCACACGGAAAACATTCTAGGAACAGAGAGTCCAAACCAGCACCAGGGGAAGGTCTAGAAAAAGTGGAAGAAAGGAGTCGAAAAAACACTAAGAAAGCTTCAAATACAAAACTGAATGCATAGGGTGAAAATGAGTCGCGGACTAGGTCAAGGTCCAACTATGACCGCAACGTTAAACTATACTTGGCCCAACTACACCTAAGCGCAGTAACAATAGTTCATAAGCTCTCCATGTAAGACTATAAATGTTGTAGTGTTTATAAATGTGTATTTTTTGGTTTATGTAAATTGGAGACAAATCGTACGTATTCGGTAGAAGCAGTAAGTGTTTGCTTAATCAGCGAAGCTAACAATGTCGCTGAAACGATGTGTTTTGCTGCTAAAAATGGGTTCTGTTGGTTAAGGGATGCAAAGAGGATTAATTAGCTGTACTAACGTCTAAAGGAACTGAGTTTTTCCTCGTGCCTCCAGATCGGTACGTGATTTTGACGGCTCTGAATACAAGGCGACAGCATGTTCAGCCTGGAGCTGCAAAACTTCCAACGGGTAGTGCTCTTCTTCAAACAACGTTAGTGCGCCATTCACAGCTGGAAAGGATGCATTATATGCCTATGCGCAATCAGTAAAGATTGGTGGTATTCCCAAGTAAAATTACGGCAATCAGTGGGTTGTACTAATTTGAGACATTTTCCGTTTCTACGTGGTGACGTTTTTCCTGTGTAACTGAAGACGATCGTGGCGACATGTGACGTAAAGCATCCTCTCATCGCAAAAGTATCCGGTTACATCGCCATGCTCGGAGATATAAACGGGAGCAAAGCTGGATTTTGAGCAGGAACGACTTAAGTGCGACTAGTTTGCTTATAAGACAATTTTTCAAGTTTCTTTTCCATATTGTTTAATTTTAAATGTATGTCGGCCATAATTACGCCAGTTGATTTGACTGGTAAATGCTCACGAAACCAAGTTATACTGCCCGCAGTTTTGATGCCAGTAGTTAGCACTGTTTGGATCGTCAATCACAACTCATGTTAAGTGTATTCCTCTGTGGCGCGGCGTTTGTTTTATTTGCGTATACATGAAGGCAATATAGATTTGTGTTACATTGATTGTAATCAGATTAATTTTTATTTGAAAAGAAACTTGGAGCATTTAGTGTTTTGAGCTACAGTGGATCAACCTCCAAAGCGTTGTTGAATTGTACATTCGTAACTTAGAATGGGGAAAACAAGGTAAGAGTTCGCTTGTTATAAACTGAACTAGCTGGCAACAGGGAGTCAAAAAAGTATAAAAAATTAACACACGACGAAGCTACCAAAATGTCTCATTACAGCAAGTCTTGTAACGGCGGAGTTCAAGTAAGTAAATAAGGTAGCCCTGAACGTAGAGTAAGCAACACACTTAGACAGTGGACTTACAGCTTCTAGAGTGCCGAGCTGTGTTAGAAGCACAACAACCGATAGTACGAAAGGGAGAGATTATCCTTGGAGCAGCATTTTGTCACCACTACTGCACACCTTGTAGTGGACAGCCTTCTTCATCGTCTCCTCCAGTTGGCTTCTACAGTTCCTACCGACACACAAAGCCTCAGCTCTTGCCTCACCTTAGCACAGGTAGGTCGATTTACCCAATAATTGTGTTTACTGCTCCTGGAATTACCAGTCGAGCCCCTAAGTAAAAGGGTCCCATTGGCCGGCTCTACCTACTTGTGCTGACGTCAGACCAGACGCTGAGGGTTTGTTTCCAGTCCACATTGCTCCTACTCTGTAGGTTACGTGAGTGTCATAACCATCCTGCTTAGCGGCAAGTAGCAACAAATGCTATGCAATTTAATGCAAACGACTAAGCCTAACTGACCAATGGCTATGGGTCCACATCCAAGTTTAAGTGCACGTGAACGTGGTTCACCCTCTCTTTAAAATCGTTTGTGTCCTTGATTTTCACATTTATACGGCTGGGGATTTTACATTTTTCAATGGGAAAAGTTAAAAAGACAATAGTTGCAATTTCGTTTAAACCTTAACGTTTAGCTAAACGAGCTAGTTTCCTCAGATGTTTTTAAATGTTTTAAGTTGGATACTGCATACGTTTTACAGTTCGAATTACAATTAATATATTTTAGTTGTGATTTTTTTTGTTACAATTTGATTTGATTAAGCAAAAGGTTCAAATGTTTACTAGGGTGAATATTCATTTAAAATATCAAGGTTCAAAGAAAGTCATCTTTTCTATTCAGATTTGTAAGAATCAATTACGGTAATGATACATTTAGGACAATTGTATCGAGAGATCCAAAAAAACCTGTTCCTCAGCGGGCTGTGGAAATTCAACGTATGAATAATATGTTGGTGACACTGTACGTCAATGTCAAATTCGAGGTTAGCAGGTTAGGATTTGCGTCATTTTGTGTCAAAACTGACTGAAAACCTAACCTGATAACCTCGAATTTGACATTGACATACAGTGTCACCAACATATTATTCATACGTTGAATTTCCACAGCCCACTGAGGAACAGTTTTTTTTTGATCTCTCGATATATTAACATGGTATATTTAACACCTTGATTATTTAAAATTTTGTGCAATTAAGCAACCATGAATGTTTTCTTTCTCAAAAAAATCTTATGTCATATGTAGTACATCAAGAAAAATTTCAGTTTTTTAGTTGCACAAAATGTTTAACAGTTAACGTTGGATATATACCATGCTAATATAAAAAATGGTCCTAAACCCATCATAATCAAAATTTAATCTTACAACTTTTAATAAGAACAAAGTAATCTCATGTCTCATTATTACTGATGGGTTGATTCCCAGTTGGTACTGCAATATAGTGCACTTTTACTTGAAAATAGTGGACATCCAGCCAGATAATCACTAACGCTTGATCTGATTGGAAGCGCACTTGGATATCCTGGGATACTCCTTTTCCACAAATGCCTCACGAGTACAGTTATAATTTGCACTGATGTGAGTTAGAACTCACTGGTCTAGTTAGTATTCGGCTAATATACAACGGATGCGGTAAGGATCCGTACCACAGGTATTTTACAGGTCGGTGGTGCATCTGATGATGATCCCTGATCGAGATATTCTGCTAGATGTTATGTGGGAAAATTACTGGAACCGCAAAACCCCTGTAAGTACTATCATTACAAACATGCTAAACGTAGTAATGCGTGGTGTTTTTGCAATTTTTGCAATAGGGTCCCGGGTGGTGTAGCTTGAACAAGCGTCCACGTTCGATCAGTAGAGTTAAGCAACGCTCTTTCTGGTCACAACTTGAATGGGAGTTCCAGGGCTGTTTTTCTCGGCGCCTCGTAATACGGCTGTCGCGAAAATAGTTGGTCCCGGATGTCATAATAACATCATGACAGTCGTTAGTGGGGTTGGAAGTCCCCATAAAATGTACAGTGACGCCTATAATTGGCCTAACGGCTTTTGGCTGAGTACCAAAATAAAATAAAATTTGGCTGTTTTTTTGCTTGCCAGTGAGTATGTCTGAACACATGCCACATGAAATAAGGCGTAGACTAACTTGTCTTTCTTTATGTGTATATACTTTTATTAAAGACGCACTTTTTATGTTAATGACTTGGAAATATGCTGTTAAATGAAAATAACATTGCAAAATATGAACGACCTTTCCAAATGGAGAACACTAAATATATACATTATTAGTACCAAACGTCTAGCCAATTTTTTACTTAGACTAAATAGATCCCAAAAAGGTACAGACAGAAGCTTATAAAAGTTATTTTATGCATTCAAATAGGGTTCAGATATCTACTACAAAATAAGTTACGAAGTAATTACATAAACTACCCCACTCATATTTGGCTGTTCTACGGTTTGCGCTTTATGTTAAAATGTTATTTTGCTACAAACATATAATAATTTGTCTTAAGTTAAACCCGTAAGATATTCCGAAACTCTTGTGCCTGCGTGAGGGCAAAATCGCTTTTTTGCTCAAATCGAGCTTTTACTTTGTTATTATATCCTCCAGCTTTATAAGGTTTTCAGATCATGTGCGAGGCTGCTGTTACAGATATACGCACTTCCTCTTTAATCTAGACCCAACAAGTTGTGCCATTCCCCGCCCATTATTTTTTTTAGTACTTATGTATTTCTGCCGTTTGTTCTATTATTTAGCTGCTCATAAATTTTTTCATGATTCCTTTGCTCCCGAGAATAGTCATGAAGTCGCATATTTGTTTATGACGGGTTTCTCTTTACGACTTATTTACTATGTCACATGCCTTAGTTCTAGGCCAAATAAACCTAAATTACGTGGGCTGACTCGTGCTGGAGATTGAATTGCGAAAGTCAACCTTGGTGCTCATGATGGACGTTTATGCAAAATAGTTCCCTTAATATGAAATAAAAATTATTGCCATTATAGGACCTGTAAATTTTGAGGCTAGGTATCCTACCAACCTAAATACAGTGCAAAATAAAAAGGCGTCAGGTAACGTTAGCGAATTTTTATTTATAAGTTGACACAAGAAGTATATTGGAAAATAAATCAGCGTTTCTGTACTGCCTTTCTTCCTCCCCTCATTCAGCTTTATCAATATTAAAATACTGCTAGGGAAACACGACTAGAGCGACCTCATCTACGGAGAGCCGGAATTATAGAGGGCAATAAATGTAGGTCAGCGGCTTAACATTCAGGATCCGGCATTTTCATGTTTCTCTATAAAATAATCTGTTTATTACCACGCGAGAGTAGATAGACCAGGGCCGTAATTCCGCGATACAATTTTCCTCAAATATGTGTTTTACGGCCTGTTCTTGCGTCTAAAAATGTTTACGGCAGGCCTGGGACCCCGCCGTCGGCCGTCAACAAGTTTAAAATGTAACCCGAAATTCGCCGGATATCTCGGCGTCAAAATTACCCAGTCAAGGTGTCGCAGGGCGAGGATTATAGACAAAAGCCTCCCCGGACGATAACGCACCCCGAAAACAGGCCGTTTGCAGCTAATGCCCTCCCCAGCAACCCTTAGATCATTTTCGAACGGCCTCATCCATGGGCGTTTGCGTGGACAGACTTAACGTCGGCCCTCGAGTAAGTCGCTTTATGGCCCTATCTGCAACGCAGCTTTGTCAACAGGAAATAAATCCCGGGAACATTCTTTTCGTACATTCCGCTTCAGTGCTCGAGATATTTAACAGCAAATATCGATGAACAGGAGGTGTATGAGGGGCGATCAAAAAGTGTGATGATACCGGCACACATCGGAAAGACTCGTACCTAATTCTTCTTCTTCAGCATTTACTCGTCCGCTTTTGAATCTAGATTATTTCTAACATCCTCAATTGTTTTTTTATTCCATCTCTTTCCCGCGTTCTTCCTGACAACTTTCTGGCCTGTGTCTACTTTCCTTTATTTCATGTAACCGCCGATGCTATCCGGGATGTCGACATAACTGTGGTGGAACATTCCGTGCCCATTGTAATTGTAGCTTCCTTACACGTTCAATTCCAACTGTTACTTTTAGTTTTTTTTTTCTTATTTTAATTATTTCTGATTTTGTCTCTTCAGAAACCAGAGTATTTCACTTCTCATTGAGCTTGAGATAGACTAGAATTGTATGAAGTCGAACGATTTCTTTTTCTATTCCTCTATTTACTGCCCGTATTCGTTCCTTCCATTCTGATTTTTTCTTCTTCCTCACAGAAATTGCATGGTATAAAAGTGTGATGCTCCTTAAATAAAACATGAGAGAAAGAGAACTAGGTGACATCATATCAATTATAATAAAAAAGAAATGTTTTTGCTTTTACCTCAAACGTATTATTTTTACCATTCGGTTACCTTGCTTAAAGCAACACATATTTTTACGTATGAGACTCCTTCAAAGTGAAGTTTTCCAAGTACTCAAAATTTGGATATAAATCCTTACAACAACAAACATAAGTAACAGATTCCAACGTTTTGATATTTAATTTAAGGACATGAAGTCTAAAATGCTAATTTATAAAAATTTACCCAACTTATAATATCGTGGCACGAACTTCGTTACAACGCCACCGTCGTGTTTGAATATCTGCTTCAGCTCAGCGGACCCCAAAATGGCTACCTGCCATCTGTTGTTCGCCCTTTCGTTTTGAAGTTCTGTTATTTTGCAACTCAATCCTGTTGATTAACCGGAACATAACCTAAATTCCTCTGAATGAATCACTCCAAACCTGCTTTCTATTTATGGTGACCGCTACCTTACTCAGTAGCAAAACAGTTAAACAAGTATCACAGTAATAAGTTTCTATTGTAATTTCATCATATGAAAATACTCACTTGGTAACTATAATAGCTGGCGATTGTTTAACTTAAGTAGAATGTTTGTGCAGCAATCATAGCGACTGCCAGCTAAGAGTTTTGTTCCTCAGATTAAAATATCAGCTCACTTAGCGACTGCCGGTTGAGCACTTCTAACATTAAAACTTATTGACACATTTAGAATGTGCTCGGTTTAAGCTTGAAATTAACAGTTCATTTGATCCATATGCTGACGTACCGTCTCTCGTACATCTTTGTGTCCCACCATAATCTCACTTATTTATTGAAGGTTGGTGGTTTCTCAATCCCAGTAAAAAGCTTAGTTTTCCTTACTGATTTTTTGTTTCAATTGTTAATCGTTGATAACGAGGGCAGATTGTCCCTCGAAACATTCGATATTTAATATTTTTAATTCTTGTTGAGTGGCGAGATGCCCATAAAGAGAACATGAATTTAGAGACTATATTAACGTTATTTCGAGTGAAATGTCTGTTTGATCCTCAACGAATCATAAGAGCTTTTACGGTGTGCCGAACCTACCATAGGCAAGTTGCTTATAATTTTATGGACAGAGCCACTCAAATTGATTTGAAAACAATGCGAAAAGCGTTTCAACATAGAATTAGAGATGGGAAAACAACCAAAACCAAATGTTTGCCTCATCATTATAGCCACACGGCTTTTCTTGTTCCAACTTAATGTGCTAGATAATTATTAATCAATAGGGGTCATTTTAAGTCGGAACTTGTGCTAATTTAAGCGATACCTTGTAATAATTATATAATTTAGTAAATAAATTTTACTTTCATTTATCCAGTTAGCTATCAGTGGTGTATACTCCACAGTTAGCTAAACACGCGTAATAAGAAAAGCCAAAGAAACTTGTGAAATACAAAATAAAAATTAAATAACATTGGCAGTAGTATTTGGTAAATTAAGAAATATCTTGAAAGGTAATGTGCCATCATGACTAAAAGGGGAAGTATATAATCAGTGGATACAGACAGTACAAACAGACAGTGTAGAAATGTTAACATTGGGGAACAGGTCAGCTAATAAGTATTAAGGGTAACATAATGTGCTATAAAGCCTGAAATTCGCAAAGTAAGGTTAAAAGCAAAACTCAAAAGAACAGATTCGACATCAGGTAGAAGTGCAACCGATGTAGAAAGAATAGAATGGAAAAAGTGGAACTGGGCGAAACATCCAGCATGAGCTCAACACACTACGGAAAATGAAAAAAGCGGATAATACAATTGTTACAGCAAGCTACATACAGATGAAAAGAGAGTAGAAATATTTTTATCCAAGAGTAGACACAAGTGTCTCGGTGTGTGATGATAGAGAAAGAGTTATACTATAGCCATCTACCACGTGTTAAGCCATTTTGCCGTCGGCAGTAATTTGAATTACATTTCACGCATTTAGGGCCGTTTAGTTATATCGAAAACCTATTTTTAACTTTTTAGTCACAAACGCAAGCTCATTCCGTGCTCATTCGTTTCCGAGTACCCTGTATGTAGACGCGCTTGGATCTTTTGGAACACCCTTTTGGACGCGTGTGACTGCGAGGCCTCGCGCTCTCTTCGTCACCGGAACGTATTTGTTTTATTGGGCGCATCGCCATTGGCAGTCGAGAGTCACGTGGTAACGCCGTTTTGGCTCACGCCACTTCCGGCGTCGTAACGCTTCTTGCTTGGCAGTTCAGCTCAGGCCGTTGATGAAGGAGGTAGGCAGGAAGCTGTTGTGTGTGACGCACGTGTCGTTTTGTGAGCGCGTTTTCCTTGGCGTTGTTGTTGGGGGCTACGTCCGGCCATGTCGTGAAAAGAAGTGGTTCTTTCATTCCTACAAGTTGTTGGGGACTCGCTGCAGGACGTGAATAATGCCCATACGTTTCTGTCACACCGATCCCATGTGAGTGAGTAAATTGAAATATTACGCCATTATTCGGCGGAATCTTTGCCCAAGGAGATGTGCTTGCAAATGCAGGCGCTGCTGACTACCACCCGTACTGCTCAGGAGAAGTCCAGAATAAATACCAGGTACCATTTAAAGAGATTATGTAACTTAGTGACCCCTTTTACGCGAATGTGCCGTGTAAGCGATGGACTTTGGTCGCATTCATTCAGTAGTACATTCTTGGTTTGTAACTGTGCAAACATTGACTTTCGCTGCGTTGCTAATTTTAGGCGTTTCGAACGCTTTCTTGTAATATTCTATTTGGATATTGTTTTTGTGTGTAACATTTGTACGCTTTAGTTATAGTGCGATTACCTCCAGCTGGGGTTTACGTTAAGCCCTAGGTTTAGTATGGTGACACATTCGTTGCCTGATCCTGTATAACGTCATTCAATAGACAATTGTGCAAGCGCGGGGCTTATTACTGTGTACAACCCCTGCATGCTTTACTTTTTCAGAATAAACAGCTAGTGTCACGATTAGATGTACGACGACCTCTGAGTAGTGGAGTGTGCAGGTAAGTGGAGCAGCCGCCTCCGCAGTGGCAGCACAAACCCGAACTAACGATTCAAACCTCAAATTATCGATTTTGTCATCCGAGTTCAATACTTCTCGAGTACCCTTATCAAGTCGTAACTAGCGTACTTGTTGCCTCGTCTAACCGTCCAAGCCCGGTTACCCTAGCCCATTTAAAGTCAGGTTTGGTGGCGCCCTTATAATTTTGACGTACCCTATATATGCCTCAACACGCTTGCCCAGAACGTATCGTGTGACTCACACCCGACTCCCTGAGCGTTCCAGCCGTGGCCTTTAGTCTGTTTTTAGAAAATCTCAGGGCAAGTGTGCCAGTTTTCCAGGACTGATTCCGTGGTGCGATGCTCACCTTTGGTGGGTGTCGTAAAGTTGTTTTAATACCGTAACACACTCACTAATCTCAACAATGGCTCCTAGAACCCAACCATTTGAATAAAAACAAATCGCTACGCTAATATAAGGGGCAAAGAAGAAGGAAAATGAGATTTCTGTATGTGGAGAGGCGAATATTTACGATTGATTGAAGGAGAGCAATCCTAAAAAGTTCAAACAGCAGAAAATTTAGCTGCACATATAGCAGTATCAAGAATATTAAAATTGAAAAACGGGGTAGAGATCAAGCATTCTCGACTACCTTCGTATTGCTCTATTAAAAATTATACATCTGCGTTTGATAGTTTATTTACAAAATTAGAAGAAGTAGGTTCGATAGTATTGTCATTCATAGTAATTTGTCCTAAAAGAGAATTAAGAAAAAAGGCTGTACGATTACTAGATATTCAAATGCGGAGAACTATTGATCGCAGCATTAGAAGCTTTTGTAGGTTGCTGCATATTTATAGAAACTCGTATTGGATAATTCGTAGTCTTCAAACCCTGCCTTTCGAGTTCTTACATTTAAAAAAATAATATAGAACATAGTGTCTAAACAATACAATAAGATAATGAAGAACTGTAATTGCAACAAAAATTCCGAACATGATAAACTGCAAAGAATTTACCACCTCATTAATTATCTGATTGGTTGCTTCACTGCTGTGTGCAAGCACCCATCTCATACGACTATATATACTGTAAAGATCCAGTTCGTGACACCTTCGCAGTTAATAATCACCCTGGTATTTAACCATTATCCTGCTAGGAATACAACTAAACTGTATTTCTTACAATGTATCAATTAGCTAAAAACGAATTTTGTAGTTAGCGCGTGACTTTGTGGGCGCAAACCAGCTGATTTAATAGCTAAGTGCAGTTGTAAGTATACGCTTGGGGAGCATCGCAGAGACCCAGCGGCAGTTCATAACCAGAAGCTGCGATTTGTGCTGCCGTTCGAGTTTCAAAGAAGCCTGTCGACTGTATCGGCCTGCGCAGCTGAACTCATGGAAATCTTGCTACTAAAAAAGGCAATGTTAGTTACTGTAATTACACTTTACAAGTGACTGTACGGCTCAGGAAGATTAGGAACATCCAAAACTGTAATAATTAGTTTTTGTTACAACGCATTGTGCAATAATTGCCACCAACAAGCCACGTGCGCGTATTTGTTGAATTCGCAAAGTCCGACAGAGTGTTGCATCATCTCATTGACACATCGCTTCAGCTGGTCTCGAGCTAATATAGACAGGACCGCATTAAACAAATTCGTGTGCAGGATATAAACATTGCAGTTAGATTACGCATCAAGCACTTGCACTGTTATGTGCTAATATTAATAGCGCACATGGCATTTATCGACTAACATTATGTGGTCTTTTATGTACTTTAATGCATGTGTGTTACTTTTACATATTATATATCTTTTCATGTAAACTGTATAGTTTTCATTTCTGGTAGTGTTTCCATGTATAATTACAACACTATAGGTGATTACAAGCAGGCATACAAGAGCAATATGGACAAAACCTTAGCCACATTGAGATAAGAGCGGGTCTTGCACTTCTATGATTGAGTAAACTAGCAAATAAAGGGCATTATAAATGCATAGTACAGTAGAGTAGGGGGCCCGAAAAAAAAGTACTATTGCAATACTTCGATGATTCAAAGAAGTGCCAGCTGCATGATTTATGTTTGATAGGTATTGGAAAACGTTTACAAAAAAGTAAGGTAAATTATAGAGCAGACGTTGCAAGTATTGGTCACAAAAGTCTATAGAACCTTGTTTTCGACAGTTTTAGAGATAGCCAAAATTTATTTTATCAAATTTCTTGTAACTAACGCCTTCATATCATCTTTGGCCCTTGGAAAAGTATAGCTCGCCGCTAGATAATTGAAAATGCTGCTCCACATTATCTCAATGTACTTTCAAGCTACTTTTATTGAAGAGATAATATTTATGCATTAGAGACCTTCGCCCAGGAAGAACTTGTCTTCTTCTTTTTCTTCTTCTTACGTAAAGGAAGTGTTTTATAGGGACACTAGATTAAAGCTTAAAGCTATATTTAAAAGTCAGTTGAGTAATTTTCTAATGGTTCTAATCTTGGTGCCACGGTTCTTATTCCAAAAGTAGGATTAGAAGTGCCTTGGTAAACCCAAGGTCCGTCATGGAAGTTCAAGGTATTTAGATCGGGAAGATAATCAGTGATCGCGTACACCAGTTAACCTTAAACACCATGAATCGGGTGTAATAGAAGGTTTACAAAACGATCTGGGTGGAACAAGGTCGTTAAATTCTGCAAATGGGGTCTTTCTCCATATGACAGCGTTTGTCAATTTCCTTCGGGATTTTAATGACTGCCTCGCTTGAAATTCTAACTCTTATAGAGCATAATGACTGGAGATCAACTCTCTTGGTATATCCAAAATACAAAATCAAAGTGATTGCTTTATTTCGATGTAGAAGGGGGCAGTTTGTACTTAAAGGCACATCAGCCATACTGCTAGAGTATGAGACCGTTTTAGGAACGATTTTACTGGAAGTAAACCGCAGAGTTGAGACAAAGTGTTCTTTCTACATATGACAGTGGTCCATGGTAGGTAGGCAATATAAAGATTGCGGTATATTATTTAGTTGCTAGATTTGGCACTGTACGCCTTGTGGTTCATACTAAAGAAATAAATGACAAAACAAGAAAACCCTTCAGAAAAAAACAGACTTTGCTGTTATTCGAACACCGAGTGTACTTTACAATCGCTCTTCGTATCGGCGAAATGTACTACTATGAGCGTTAAATATTAGTCTGGCATTGTGCGAAATTCGAGGTGAATAGACGGGCATTTCAGAAATTTTCAATTTAGTGAGGCAATAACGCCGACACCCGTCGATACGTATTGACAGATATCGCGTTAATCAATCGGGGCTAGTTTTATACAGTTGTTATTGCTTTGGGAAAAACGCGGCGATTACTTTTTATAGTCGCGTTTTGTTGCCGCCTCATTCCAGCCATTTTGGTGAATGAGATGCCCCATATATTGTATGGGAAACACTTTGGCAGCTCTACAGGCTCACTGAGAGGTGTAAAACCAAAGGCTAAAAATCCTATTAGTTTCCGGTTTAGCGCTTATTTAATGCCCCATTACCTTTAATCGAATCCTGCTTCAAAAATTAGCCACGCGCTTTCCATTAGAGAAAATTCTATTAGGGCCCGGAGGAAAGCCATGGATTAAATTAAGTACCGCTTCAATAATGTTCGAAAATTAAATAAAAATTGCTCTGGTGCAAAAAGTTACATGTCTGACATCTTTGTTTCATACGTTAATATATAATAACGAATTATTATATTTTTTTGTGCATAACAAGTCTCATGACTTATTTGCCTTTGTGGCAACATTTCTTTCCAAAGTGATTATTTGAGCTAAGCGTTTTATTTACTATATTTAAGAAGTGAGATTTGGAAATTAAAGAAGGAACCATAATTATTATTCAATGTATATAGTTACACCAAAACCAAAACAAATGTTTCCTCTCTAATGATCCTTCAATTTATATTGCGAAAACAAGTTGAGTAATTTCTAATATTCTTTATAAATCATTTATCAACATTTCAATAACATCCCTGTTTTAAACCAACTAGTTCCCACATTCCAGAGCCACCTATATTGTCAAAAACTGCTCTGCCCGGTGATCAGCTTTAAATTGTATTTGCTATTATTTAATACTAGCAGTCCAGTGAGACAAATATCTCATTAAAAAAAAACAAAAAAGACCTTTTTTCAAATAGAACGCGTATTAAATAAAAACTGTACCCAGACCTGGAAGGTGTAAAAGGGGTTGCCTAACCGATCGAGGTTTGAAGGTGCAGAGGGCATCGGAACATTCTGGAAGCTGTCAAAGTGGTTGCCTAACCGATCGACGTTTTAAGGCGCAGAGGGTCGCAGCTCCGTTTGGCTGCTGAAACAGTTTTTATTTAATACGCGTTCTATTTGAAAAACGGCCTTTTTTGTGATTTCTTGAAAACCGGAAGTGTCACGTGACTGAAATTCGGTTCCTGACCTGACATGACCATTCCAAACATATAACTTTCATAACTTTTTTCTCTATCTCTTACGTTTTGGCTGCTGAAACAGCGTCCCGGACAGACAAAACGGCGTCCCAGACAGACAAAACTGCGTCCCAGACAGACACGTCTATTAGATAAAGGATCTTTTGGTTTAATCAATTTCTCTCATCATAAGGGTTGGGTTTTTACATCCTGCCTATTTGTGGTTTTGGCACGGTATTTTTAAAGTTATGGAGAATCGCCTCCCCATTTCCAGTGGTAAACATTGAAGAAGCTTTACTTTTAACAGTTATATCAGCTATAACGTATTAAAGCGTGGCTAGTGTGATTTAGAGTAAGTAAAAAAGCTACTGTACACAAAACACTGGCGAAGTACGCCAGGCAACTATTATATCACTAAATTTTAGAAAGATGAACACCTAACCTTAGAATCCTGATTCTGCAGACAAATTTTTAGGCCTGTATCGGCCCACCAGCAAGTTTCCCTATATCTGGGCTTCTTTCTTAAGGTTAGCCTACCTTGTGTGCCTGCTAAAACCGGCTCATGTAATGCTTATAGGTTGATCTTTGCACTTCCTCGTATACGTCACCGATATCTGTTTTTGAGCTCACAGCTAGGGCTCCTCTGTGATGTACAAAGTTGGCTGATGTCGTTGGGTTGAACCAGATGTTCACATGTAGACCCTTTATCATCTGCAGAGGTACCAAGAATAATTGCAAACCCCATCAGCCTATTTACAACACTTTATTATTATCGAACACTTCATCTACTTTATAATTCAGTATTCATTTCTTATCTTTTTGGCTTGGTCGTTTATGGAGAGCCCACAACATAAAACTATTTAAAGCAAAGGTAGTGTTATGTAATTACAGTTTCAAATTTAAATTCTGACAATCATATGAAATATTTTAATATAATGTTTTAAATGTTTCAGTTATACTAATTCCTATCGTAACTGTATTATTAGCTTAAAGTGCATTGATAGCAATATATATTTTAAAGATACTAAAAAGTAGGTTATTCTGGGATAAGTAGTTTCTAGAAATATGTTGCCGAGCACCTTTCGTATAATGTTTTGATAATTAAAACCCATAGAAAACTGTTGATTTCAATACTATGATTCTCTTTCCAGTATACAATTAATGATAACTTCCATGAATTGTTATTTTATACTTTTCATCTGTCAATTCCGACACGAACAGCCTCTTTCCAATATGCTATCAGTGCTATGAAGATAACCACAGCCACTGTACACAATACCGACATTCAAGAAGATTTTACATGGGAAACTCCGTTTATGAGTGTAGTAACCCCAAATGCTCGAATTAACACAGCTGGAAAGAGGCTCGCAAGCTAAAACAGAATTCCCGTTTGAGATAGTAAAAATTATTGTACCTTGACAGATACCTGTACAAATTCGTAATTCTTGTGAGGGCTCCCTGATGTGTTTTCCGGGGATAGAATAGGAAAATTCCTCCAGATACATATACCTCGGCGAACAATCTGAAATTCCGTTCCCGTTTCACTGTGGCATCGTAGAATTTTATTTTGACTATTATTCAAATATCTGAAGAAAATACGAACCAGCCCTAGCAGGACCTCTTATTAAAAGCGTATAGATCAATGCCGGCTGCATCTGCCCGTTCTAGTTTCATCTTTGCAAAGACCTTCGCCATCCACCAGCTTCCGAGCCCAGGGCAGGACGAATTCCTTGCCATGAGGAGCTTGTTATATCCGACGTAAGTGTTGCTAAAGGGGAATCAATATTCCAAGCGATTATATTTAAATAGTAACACGGAAAACCTCAAAAATAAGGTCTTGATTTTTGGTATAAATGTTCATTAGTATCCTAGAAACTACCCATTAAAAGTCCCCGTTTCCGGGGTGCGTCGTCGTAGTTTTTTGAGCAAGAAGCAGAAGAAGAAATTGCGTGCTTATTGGAAAGAATCGCAATAAAGTACCTTATCCATTCAAAAAAATATTATTATAGAATGCTGTTCATACTCTAAAACTATCGCCTCCTGCAAAACCGCAGAAATATCGGCCTACTTTTATGAAACCGCGTGTATGAGAGCTCTTTGCAATTCCTTTTAATAAACAAGGTTTGATAAAGCTTCTTGCTCTAATAAACTTTTCTTAATCATGTTTTTCCGTATCCAAAACCTAAAATGCACTTTTACCTTATCAAAAGACGTTTTTTAGCTACTGCCAACGCATTTTTGATACGACGCCGGCCCCCTGACGCGGAGACCTTTAAAGGGTCGCTCCGGGAGTACTAAGGAACATTTGTGCTAAAAACGCGGACTACATAATTTCTTGAGGTAGATATCTATTATGCCTCGGCTACCTTCCTGAACCTAGCCCCGCCAGAATAAATTCAACGGGTTCCCCGACCCCTTCACCGCGTGCATAAAATGGCAGTTACGAGCCCAGTTTTTAACCGAACCTAATAAACTATGAAAGAGACAAGAGACAGTAAGCTTGTAAAGGCGCTAAAGAAGAAAATTCGACGAACACGTCGATAGAATGGGAAGAGAACATACCCAGAAATGGAAAAACAAACCGGCAAAACTATCAGAAAACGGCGGAAATATAACTGAACATTAACCTTTCAAGGGCACTACTGCAGAACTAATAGCCATGGCTTAACAGAAAAAAAAATAAGACAATCTTTAGAAAGCAACCCCAAAATATGGGTATCTGTAATATTCATACATTAAAACGAGACTAACAATAAAAATGTTGTAAACACGCTTTCCTCATGAGGTTATTTTGAAATATTAGAATTCAAATAGGTAACTAAATCGAAATACTAATATTGGAAGTGGAGGCCAAGAGAAGATAAGTGATATTTAGGCTGACCAACGACTGGTTGGAGAGATGATATAGAAAAGATAACTCAAACTTAATAAAGAAAGCCCAAAGCACAGAAGGATGCAAATATTTGGAGGAGCATTGATGATACATACTAAAACTGTAAAGTGTAAACGGATACCTTTCCGTTTTTCAATTTTACACATAATTTAAAAGCAAGGATATTTGGGCGAGTTACTTAGAACAAGTGTCCTTTATGTTCCACTGCCCAGCTGTATCTTGATATCTTTAAAGAAAGTGGAGATGAGTATAAATGTATTTTCAATTTTAATTCTCGTTAACCAACGTTTGTGGTACGTACAGGCATTTCCAAAAAATAAACAACAACACACGCCCCCAAAAACGCAATTCCATGGCAACCAAGAGAAAGAAGAAAAAATGACACCCAAAGAAGTGAACGTCCTAAAACGAATGTGAGATATACAACAAGGCAAGGCAACGACAAGACAGGCGAACTAGCCAAACTTGGAAACGAGGAAACTTGTTTTGGACCGGAACACCTTTTGGGTATAACAAGGCAGTAAGTCTCAGCAGCCCTAACGGAGTGGGCCTACAAGACCCTCGAAGAAAATTGGAAAGGACCTGGAATGCAGACGACAGGCAAGCTACCACCTAGCAGGATTTGATTCAAAGAAATCGTTTTGGCGAATGGGAAGGAGCCGGAGAACCACAAATTCTTTGATAGGGATGTTGACAGGCTACTGTAAACGAAAGAGACACCTAGCACTGATAGGAGTAGATAAAGATCCCATTTTCCCGAGATGTGAAAGGGATGAGGAAACGTCCTTTCACTACTTGGGAGAATGCGAGACGTATTAGCGACTGAGGTATAGAACCCTTGGAGCAGCTACGCTTGGAATGGAAGAGTTAAACTCTATACCCTGGGCCAATATTCTGTTTTTTATTAGAAAATCAGGAATGATTAAGAAGGGAAAAGAGACCATCTAAAAGAATGATAATGAAGGTGATTGAGGGGATGGCATGGTATCGGGAAGAAAGGCCTATGGTGGCTTACTTGTTAGCCTTCCGTCTCCCCACAACTACTACTACTACTGCTGCTATACAACAAAATGCTTGGATGAACAGAAAACTGTGGAAGACCAAGAGGGAGGTTAGAGAGAGAAAAAACAAACCATTATTAGAAACTGTCAGAACTTTTCCCTATTGGACCATTGACTCGTTTGAGAAACGATACCTACATGACCTTTTATCGTTAAAACTACTGTAGCGTTGGAATGGTAGTCTCATATATCTTGGAACTCAGCTGTGGAACGGAACTTTAGATTGGTCGACTGTGGCTTGGGGGCTATTAAGTTGTCGAAAGCTCTACCCAAACGGCTACCACCCCGCACCGAACGATTACCCTGAAACGACGTACACCCTGTTTGCTTGACGTAGCTGCCTGACTACTACTGTCACCCGCGCTAACCCGCATACATAGAAAGGCAGCGGCGGCGTCAACTTTTAACCTGAACTAACAACTCGTTCAATCAGCAAGTCTACATTTTTATACACTTGTTGAAAATAGATACCTTATCAGCAGCTATACAATATATTTTTCCAAATTAAGTCATGGTGTTCTTGCAATTCCAACCTTATTTTGGATTACAGTTGCGTTGAGTTGCGAATTTTTAACTGCACTAAATTGTTCATCACGATGTTCAATAGTATAAAAAAACGGTTGCAATTGCATCTTTGAGGATTAATTATAACGACCATTTCCAATTTAGTAGCCATATTAAAATGAAACATTCGATCTTCTGGAAAAGGTTTCGATGATCTATCATATTTTGTTTAATTAAATTGAAATCACCGAATTTTCTACATGATAAAGCATCTGCGCCTAACTATGATGACAGTGAACAGAGACAGACTTAGAAGAAAGCAGTAGCCAAAACACTTAACTGCCATAATTTAAAAAAATAGTCAAACGTCCGTTGGTTAATTTACAAACATCAGCTTTGAAACCTAAACGTGTAGCAGTTACCTCTATCGCCAATAGTATCGTAGTTAAAACCAATATTGCTATAACCTTAGTAAGCTAACATGACACACCTTTTGTTCCTTCAAGTGTAGTACATTTTCTGCACTACATTAACTACGTTGCAAATGCAACTGTATATAGTAAAAATTAATGTTACTATTACGAATCATCTGCAAGACACATTAGCAATGTCGTATTACTGATAGGTGGCGTTAAACAGATATTTGAAGCATTGATTAGGAAACGTCTGGCACTAAGTTGGGATTGTGCAATATACACAGGCGCTGTTAAATGCCTGCTTTGTATTTTCTAAGCATGGTATTTATATTTCCAAATCAATTATTTCGTAACTAACCTTCCAACCAATTTAAATCGAGCTTTCGCATGAGAAGGAAGTGAATATGGTAGAAACTGACAGCTACGATGACAAAAGACTATTTCGATGCCATACCGTGATCATTTAAACATCTTACAGTCGTCAGTTATCATTAATCCTACCAAACTTTACTCATATTTAATCGTTTACACCTCGAAGGCTCCCATTAAAGCGATCAAAATTAATACAGCCGTTGCGCGATTCTCTCAGGCAATCGATGCAGCCGATTATATTAGAGGTTAAGTAGCTTCAGAAATTGAGCTGATAGACTCCGTAAACTATTTACAAAACCATTAATGTACTTGAATGCGCCATTTCAGTTAAGTATTTAATCCACACCTTTATTTTTTTCCTAGCAAAGTGCGCTAGAGTTAATATTAATAGTCTACGTACCCCCATATTTATATAAAATGCATTAGCATTCACCAGCTGCAATTTGTTTTTTCAGAAACTGGCGCAGATGCAAACACGGAATACATTTTAAAAGACGAGGGCGTTCCTTGTGGATGAGTGAGACAAACGGCAACTTTGTGGATCCCAGATAACCGTGGTGGCGACAGCTGGCAATAGGGACTTAAATGGTGACGTTCGCTTTGAAGAACCGCATGTAATCATCCTTCTTATCCACTGAGTACCAACTGAATGTACCCATCGAAATGTGATTTGAATAGGACATGCCGTGAAACAGTTGAAGAAGGCCCCAAGGTCGTGTAAGAACGAATCGAAGGAATCGCGGCCACGCACCTTCCGGTTAGAAAATATGATTGCGCAGCAAGTGGTAAAAGTGCTGAAAAAATGATGGTATTCATCCTCACTTATTGCGTTACAAAGTGTACTACAATAAAGATGTTTTAAAGACGACCTTTCTTCCAAAATTGTAACAGAGAAGATCAGAAAAGGAAGCAGGTGCACTTCTCCCCCAAGACAACGCTCCTGCTCATCGTTCGGCAAGTCTTCGAATCACTACTTATCTGACATTACGTCTACCTTGGCTTACTCCAACGCTGAAGCAAGCTTTCCATGATCAGCCATTTTCAATCGTGCCTGTCTTGCATCAACAATGTATTTTTCGGTGGGAAAAACATGCATCTAAAAAATTGCAACCAAGGGCCATATAGTCATGAAGTCGACGTTTTAAAGAAACGTGTATAGGTGAATATTGTGAAGTGAGTAGTTTCAACTTCTTGGCATAGGAGACCTTAGAACTTAAATTCATCACGTAATGTAACGCTAGAGTTCTTCATAAAAAAATCAGATGTAGATGTAAGGTATAAGATCACTACAGAAGAAACTATACATAAACAAGAAGATAGAAAAAAGCTATTACGTTAATGGTACATTCAAACGAACATTGAAAATAAACTACAAACAAAAGCAATGCTTAAATTCTATAAAGTACTATCAGTATCTTCTCCTTTCTAAAGAAATTAAAACTGACTGAAAGCAAAAGAGGAAGCCCATTTTTTAAATTTGAAACTAAGTATTAAGGATTAGTCATTTGATTCGGAAGAAATGGCACATGAATATTAGAGAAAAACTTAATATATCGCTTAAAAGGCAAATTACAACTAAAGGCAGCAGTACTATAAACATATTAAAAGCATGAACGAATAGAAACGATCAGGTTGACTGAAAAACAATACAAAAGACGAAATGCAATAATAATGCAGGTAAATACACCAAATAAAAGTTGTAATAACCATAACGGGCTACAATACATATGGTGGAGTAGAAGAAAATGTAGATACCCCATGTGGTTGTAAAAGGAGTTGCTTGCTAGTTTCCAGTGACTGAGGCTGTGTAAACGTGTAAGTCTTGTTACTAATATGCAGTCGACAACTCCACAGAGAGGATCGTTTATTGCAACCAGACGATGAACGGCTTGCGTGAGTCAGATATGGATCTCAGACAATGGATAGATTGTGGAAAGATATTTTCTATCGCCAAGGCTCGAACTTGAGATTTCCTGAAGAGTAGTACAGTGAGAAAACCAATATTAATGACTAATTAGTTAGATCAAAGACCTATGATTCGATCTTACCATGAAGACACTACTTTGAAACTATTTAGTTGCTTCTGCTCGGTCACCTACGCGCTGCGGTTGGAACACGAAATGGTGGCTAAATGTAGTTGTTCCCACCAGAAAGAGTCTGAAGACAATGATGGCTGACATCGTGTGCTCGGTCCCTAAATTGTCACCAATTTGGTCTCGTATAGAGCATTTTCGATATTTATCGGATTTTTAAGACGGGACTAGTGAGCCATCCTCAAAGCTTCTTCCCAAGAAATATTATCGTGAGGCAGTACGAATTTGTCTGTTTTCAACCCTGTGGAGTATCCCATCGTTCTCGTACCGCCCGTTAGACGCTGCAGCCCCTCTCGCTTCCTCCCGTACGAATGATATTTCACTGCAACACAATCGACGTTGGAAAACAATACACCGAATAATACCAGGACTCAAATACTTATCAATTAAATCGCGAACGTTAATTTTTTAATTCAGCGCTTACTTTGGGCAGACTGTTTAAAAATCATTAAAAGTTGCAAGTTGTCAATTGCATAGTCATCATATTAAACGTAGCAGTTCTGTTTTATAGGCTAGGCTGGCGACACGGTCAAGGCAATTTTAATGAGGACAAGTGCATTTTTACTGCCTTTGTTCCAAATGGTCATGTAACTTGGCACGTGGTTAACTTCTTGCAAGGTCAGATTTACAGCTTTTTTGATATTGCAACAGCTTTTTACTGGGCACGTTAATTTAGCTATTAAAGCTGTAAACCGTCAGCTCTATTTGCACCTAAAGCATTAAGCACTTTGAGGATAAGGTGAGTTCCTACCCAATCGGGCTAGTTATCCTGAAGTCAGATTTAAACCAACAAGTGTGTAATTGTGCTTTTCCCGTGTCCCATACCCTACGTTACTGTGAATTTAAATTACCCCTTGTTTGCTAGTTAACTCAGTCATAGAATCTCTTACCTAAGTGCAGATAAGGCAAATTTCAATATTGCTCGTTCAGGCCTGCTTGTGATCACCTATAATTCTGTAATTGTACATGCAAATACTCATAAATATGAAAACCAAAGAGTTTACATAAAAAGATGTACACCCTGTAAATAAACATACATGCACGGAAATACATAATGTTAATTACCAAATGTTATACACGCTAGAAATAGTAGCACGGAACAGTCCACAAGCCTAGTGCTGAATCTACAGGCAATGTTTAAATTCTGCACCCCAATTTACTGAATACGACCCCAGCCCCAGTAGCTTGAAATCAGCTGAAACGATGCCGTTGCTTTCTGGCGCGTATTTTGCCCGTTGTAGTAATTGCACAATGCATTGTAATCCCTTCATAATTCGCTGGTTTGGTTATTTATAGAACCAACCTTGCTTTATCGCTACTCTGAATGATTTCATAATTTAAAGGTCGTCTGCTCCTTTGAAGCGGACTAAGGGACTTTCGGCGTTGAAGAATTATCGGTTTCTTGGTATTGATTCCAAGGTGGTTGTCTGCTCTCGAGACTGCATTTCGGCTCAAGGATAACAAGGCGTCTACTGCTCTTAACACAGGCCAACACAAAAACTTTCAATCGCACTTCTGAATACTTAGCGTGGCGTCCCTTCTAACTTGGACCAACGCTCTGGTCGCCTATTACTGTGCGACTGCTTCTCCGCGCCTCTCAGCCCGCGTACAACTTGCTTTGTTCTATTAATAACCGCACTCAACAATGCATCAGCTGGTTTCCGCGCACAATCTCACGAAAGACACTCGTAGATTTTAAATGCATAATACGTTTTCATTTAATTACTACGCTGTAAGAGTTTTATTCTTAGCAGAATAATGGTTTAATACCAAAGTGATTATTAACTGCAAAGGTGACACAAACCATCCAGCTACAAGTGGCGCTCAACAATTTTTCGGATTGTTCAACACTCCTCCTCCATTACATTGACAATCGGCAAGCAAACAAAATGCAGAGTCGTTCCCCCTCTTTCACTGAGCTAACGGATCCCCTTTAACCTTGTTCCGATGTCTTAATTCCGTACTGTAACATACACAACTTCTATTATGGGTATGCTGTTAGTCGATTCCTCTATTTTCTGTAGTTCTTGTGTTTACTATGTCATCTTTGTATTACTTACTTACTATACAGTAAACATTATTTATCTTTACACAAGAGCAGTGTGTTCATATCATTTATACTTGTATTTTTAGATTTTTAACCATTTAAATGTTCTCTTTGGCATAGCCTTATTTTATTTTCTATCATACTTTGTTCCTTCCTTCCACGCATTTTTTTAATCTTCTATTTCTTAATTAATTCAGTGCTTCATTGCATTTCCTTTCAAGCAACTTGTTCTTCCTTTCTGTATTTTATGATACCTGTAATGGGCCTTTTTCATATTCGGATGACCTGTCGCAGCTTTCTAGCAGTCACTTGAGGATTTTTCTGACTCTTATTTTCTTTTGGTGTATGTCTCTTTTGTTATTGTAGCCTCTGCTGAGCAATGGTTAGACAATATTTCAGCTTCCCTGCTACTTTTAAAATCTGTAGGGGCGTTAAGCCTCTAATTTAATGGTCAATCCAATGATAGTTCTATTATGGCTTCCATTTGTAGACATTAACACTCTGTGTTTCCGAAATTGGCATCAGTGAAGCACTTATTTATTAATAAATTTGACTACATTCTAAGATATTGTACGTTAATCATCAAACACGCTGTATAGCTTACTGTGGAAGGATATTATTAATCTGTAACTTTGTTATATGCATCTGACTTAAATTTAATTTTTTAAACTTTAATTTTCCAATTCTGTAGAGATACACCCTCCAATACATCCATTGTCAAGTTAGCTAAAAATAGTTCAAGCCTTAGTTTTGCTCTACTGACTCTATGCTAATTCCTCGAATAATATTAGAGTATCCTTAAGCTTATCAACAATCAGCATTGCGTCAACTATGAGTCTGCGATTCTATCAGCTTAATTGTGGCTTATTTTAGTATCCATTTATTCCGCTCCAAGGTTTTGTACACGTCTCCCTAATTCAGTTCAACACACAACGCTCTATCTGCCTATCTGACTTTTTTGTGGGTATCGGATTTGTGTTAAACTCTAGTTATATCGTCATTAATGTTTTTATCTAGATCTGGAATGTTTTTATCATCAACTGCGCATATCAGTAATATCCGGACTGTAATACCTAACGTTTTGTTATATTAAATAGAAGAAAGTGTTATGCTAACAGTAAATACTGCATATTTACGTAGACCAAGAAGCTTTAAAGAGATGCCAAAGAAGTTAGAATCCCATAATTACAAAAATTCAAAGGAATTACGAGTAGTAACACGTAAGAATAGGGTTGTTTTGTACACTTAAGGTATAAAAATGTTCAATAAACAATTCACATCCCTACTAAAATTACATTTTTACGCTCCACGGCAATTCTCTAGGAATATATTTTACAATCGATGCATCTTGGAGGTGCTTTCAATATGTCAATACAGCGGCGCTAGTTTTATTTGAGTGCATCGAAAGTTTTACGTCTTTTCCACCATGGAATCGTAAAAAGTGCTATCATAGGAAACGTTTGGGAGGTATTTTCACACGTAAGGATATGCAAACTACTAAATTCAATTCCGCTGTTGGCACTACTTTCGGGCTGGACGTTAAACGATAGATATTTCTAAATTCCCGCTTTTGATAGCCTTTCGTGAGTCTCCACTTACTCGCCTATTTTATTAAGCTCTTAACAAGTTTATATTCAGTAGAAGCTCACTTGCTACAGTTTCAACCTGCTCAAAAAATTTTATAACCTAAGTTTTTAGCGGTCATTAGTTTTTAAATAACACTGGTTCTAATTTAAAAGTTAAATGGTTGTTAATGCATCTCCTACTTCACAAATATTGCTATATTTTTTCTCTTCAATTTACCCAATAGTATTCATTTTCTTATCCAAAACAATATCAGCGACGACAGAAATATTCAAGAATAAGAGTCAATACAGATCCTTTCATTCTTTCATTATCTTCTACCTTTATAACCTTTCAATGTCGAGGACCATCTAAACATCGTGGAAAGTGCAACGGAGGTAATGGGACCTACCCTACACTCAAAGCATCCTAACATACCACACATTCAACAAACCTTAATCTACTTTAAACCTAACTTAACTAATCAGATGAAGTTCATCGCCGCAACGAGAAAAATCTCGACCTCGGTCAGATTTGAACCCGCCTAGTTGCTAAGCTCGGCGGCCCTTACCCACTCGACTACAAGGTTGTTGTTACTAATAGCTCTGGCATGATAAAACCATTAATACGTATGTTAATTATAGTTACTAAGTTGTCAGAGTATTCTGATTAGAAATATTTACCCATTAATGAGGACGCATTAGATCTACAGAAAATGGTATCTGGTCTAAAACGATGATCACACATGGTGGATATATGAACTATACAAAATGTACGATTGCTTTAAAGCCTTTAATTACCTTAAGGAAGTAATGTACACTTAACTCTAGTTAGGACAGAACGTCACCGTAATAGGAATAGTAAAGACAATGAGAATTAATAGTGAAAGAAAGATGAAGGCAGCGGCATATTGACTCCAGTAATAGTTCCAAAGATAAAGAAGAGGCAACAACAACTAGAAAAAATTATAAGCACGAATGATGACGAACGGTCTTGATGTCAAGTTAAGAACTACCCAGGGAAATGGTACTAGCGACTTGATCTTTATAGATCAACTTGGAAACAATGTTTGTTTTAGCGAACCTTGCACCTTTTGAATCCAAGGCAGAACTTAGCAAGTTTTATGTTGGTGGCTTATAAACCCTTGCAAGTCGAGCCACCTATTTGGTCTGCATCGTTGGAGCATCCAGTGAAAAAGAATTCTTGGACAAAAATAGTGGTGATGTATAGCAAGATTAGTACAAAAGATAATAAACGTTCCATGATGTACGGGAATTAATAGGCAAGTAAACCCAAAATGTGTAAAAAATCATAAAAAAGAAACCACAATCTAAAGATAAAATTGCGCTAACGTACAGTAATGTGAAAAACAATTTATTGCATTCATTGTAACTCAGCTATGAGCTGAACTAAAATGTAATTCACAATATTGACAGTACTAATAACAGTAGTTATGCTATTGTTATTAGGGATGTAATGGCACTTTTTCCCGTGCCCTATACTCTACTTTACTATAAATTTCGATTGCTCCTTGTTCGCTAGTTAGCTCCGTCGTAGAAGCACAAAACCCGCTCTTACCTCAGTGCAGCTAAGGGTTATGTCAAAATTGCTCGTTCCGGCCTGCTTTTGATTACCTATAATTCTGTAATCATACATGCAAATCCTACCACAAATAAAAACCAAATAGCTTATATGAAAATACATATATTTTGAAAAACATACATGCATCAAAATGTTATGTACGCTATCAACAATAGCTAAGAAAGGTCCACGAACTTAATGCTAAAACTACATGTTTTCATACACCCCTTAAGTAAAATTCTGTTTGTCAATGCGCAACGTAAAGTAAAAGACACAGTGATAACAATGTTTCAATTCCGCACACAAATTCACTTAATTCGGTCCTGCCTTCTGTAGCTTAAAATCAGGCAGCCGCGATGTGTCTACAAGACGAAGCAAGCGGTTTGTTCTGAAGTGCTAATTCGGCAGGTACGCGCACTTAGCCTTTGGGTGCGTAATGCTAGTTGAAGCTGTTGCTCAATTTGTTGCAATACCAGTTGATTCCTTATTACAGCTTTGGTTTTCCCCAATCTTCCTAAACCGTAGATTCAATTACAAAATGTAATTATAGAAACTAACCTTGCGTTATAGTTACTCCAAATGATCTCATACAATAACCAGATCGACTGCTCTTTTGAAGGTGGCAAAACGGCTTTCGGCGCTAAACAATTATCAGGTACCTCGGAGTTGATTCCAAGCTAGTTACCTGCTCTCGAGGCGGTAGACGAACGGGGCGTCGGCTGGTCTTAACTCAAGTTAACACATATATTCGGAATAGCACAATGCTTCGCGTGGCGTCCCGTGTGTTTGGACGTAACGCATCGGTCGCCTATTAGTGAGCGCCTTTCTCACCGCGCCTCTAAGTCCGAGCATAACTTTATTTTGTTCTATTAGTAACAGCACTCAACAACTGCGTCATCTGGTATGCTTCATAAGACTTGGCGCGCGAAACACTCGATGCATGTTTTAAACGCATAATACGCATTAAACTAATTACTATAATTTAAAAAATATAGTTTGTCTTAAATCTAGCAAGATGCCTATTAAATACCAAGGTGGAAATGACTAGCCCGTTACAAGGACAGCGTATGAACAGGGAGGTGATCCATCATGATGATAGTGAAGGTGTCTTAATAAGAAGCAATAAAACGCAGTAGTCTTCTCCACGTACATTTATTAACAAGGCGACATGTTTCGAAGCCAAACTGGCTTCAGCTTCAGGCCAAAATGATCATTGGTTATAAAACAGGTAAAAACCACGTGTTCCAAATTATAGGTTAAATTGAGGTTAAGCGCTGAAGGCGAGGTAGTAATAAAAATTCACAAAGAACACCACATTGGAGAAAAAATTAATTCAATAGCCAGTAAACTACGTTATAAAGATCGTTGTACTGGTTATTACATCAAATTTAATAAATTAAAAAACGGCAAGTAACATAGCAATCATTCTCTGACGGAGAAGGCACTAGAATGGGAATGGACAGCGTATGAGTTTAAAGAAGAAAAGTCTCAGAGAAGAAGAAAGTATATAATGGAGTAACAATAAAATCCCACCATAAAGCCTTGCCGTTGTGCACTACAACAGGTGTATAAAAATACGTAATATTACAGACAACAGACTATATATTTCAGGCTATAGTCACATTGCTTGACTATTCCGCACTGTAATTCTCGCTTTGACGGTGCGTTCGCTGGTGGGCACTGTGGCGCTTTGTCGTGCTTGAAGTGAAATCTCCGAGCATTTTTGAAGACGGATTTCCTTATCAGCTTAGATTCCTTCTTTGAGAGAAGCTAAATTAATATTTTTAGCTTGCTCTTGGATTGGTAACATTTTGTGGTAATTTCAGCTGCTTTTGGAGCTGTGGTGTTGCCGGTAACGGTTCCTCTCGTCTCTCTCTCTTTTCCTCTTTCTCTCTCCCACTCTTTATCTTGTGCCGCAATTTAGCGTAAAATTGAATTTTTAACCAAAACCTTCACGAGACCTTCTGCTTCCTTACCTCCGGCCTAGAAGTTTGCCTGTATCATAGGTTATGAGTCCATCGTCTCACTGCGTACGCCTGTAACGACCCACGCACCGGCAGTTAACCTGCATTACTGGCCTCATGCGAGCCGGTTCTCAGCGAAATTCGGAGACTTTGCAGTGGGAAAGTTACTGGTTGCTTACAGATTTAACTATTTTTTTTTGCCTGTTCTGAGTGCTACCATTTCACGATTGTGAATCATAAAATTCTTTTCAAACTGTAATACTCCTTGTTAATTTGAATTCTTGCTGTCTGTTTACTATAGCGTTTGTGATATGGGACAGTTTCTATTGAGTGTCCTTCAGCCCTCCTCAAACTTTAATTGCTGTAATTTGGTTTTGTAATTATTTGCTGTTTCTGTTCATATTAACTTAAATACAGTATCGTTGTTTCGGATGCACCCTTATAATGATATTTTTGTTTGAATTTGTGAAAGGTGTTTATGTATAATAATTAGATTGTTTACTGATATATACTTCATGATTGATATGAACGTTTCAGTTATTGCAAACTTATTTATGACCTGGCCGTTTTCGGTGTTCATTTCAGATGGCGGTTAGTTTGATTGCATTTTTGAGTTTATCGGTTCTCGTTTCCATCTAGTCATATTTATTGTATTACAGGCTCCTTTCTATGGTTAATGAATTTTAAACTTTGCAAAGAACCAACATATTGGTTCGATTGTGCATTAAATTGGCCATAGTAGCGCAAAAATAGAAATGTAAACAATGAAGCCAGCTGCGTTATTAAAAAAAAAGATAAGTAAACTCCAGAAGAAGAAAGAAGGCCTAATGGCAAGCTGCGTTTGACTTGAATATTAAGAAAGTGACTAAATGCAGAACATATGAGGAGGATGAAGAGGATTAAGACAAAAGGCTTAATAATTATTGTATTCGATTTAGATCAATAAATGAAGGTAACGATAATAATGATGATAATGACAATAGTAAAGATTGCACACGTGATGGCAATTCTATTACCTAATACCACTAACAATGGAAGATGTAACTACCTTAGTAAATTAGCACGAGTGCGAACTACAACCGATGTTGATTTATATTCGATTTAAAGTACCACCGACTCCGTTTACTACCGATTTTAATCATATTGAGAAATGTAATAATAATGATAAGTAGATGTGACTCCACAGAATTAAATTACTACCGACTAGGTTTTATGAAGCTAAAATGTCTATAGGCCAAAGACGTGGTTCTGACAAGATGCTACATAGAGAAGACTCAAGATGGGCCTAGAATTTCAAAGTTAAACCATTAGAAATTCTCGAATACGCATCAAAATTTTCCTTTTCTCCGTATGGCTTGGTAGAAGGAAGAATAAAAGGCGAATTTGTACACTATTACTATTTAGGGACTAATTAGCATTTTTTATTTAGACCAATCTTCCCAACCAAAGCACCACCTGCACCACTTTCCTCAAGTACTGTGAAATAATGGCAGAGGTTGGATTCGTTAAATATTAACGTCGCCTAATGTAATTCTAACCGTGATTGATTGTGCTGCTACTGCTTATCGAATTGAACTACTTTATTCGTCCTTAAAAACCCCGATTTATTTCAGTTCCTAAGTGTAATAAATATTTAAATGTCATTTCGTAATTTAATAACAATATTTGTTCACACTTATAGTAATTTTATAGATTAGTCGAATGGTGGAGCATTAAATTACGACAATAATGCTGATGATTTTCTGATACGGATCCTGTGCAATAGAATATTTAACATTCACCATAAAATACAAATGTTGGGTAATTTAGTTTATTACTTGTACTATTGAATTTATGATACCGTGATGCTTAAGTGCACAAAATTTCATACCTGGTGCCTTACGTTCACCATTACAGCTTGGTTTGCTGATTAAGCACGTGCTCGAAAGCCCTATTGGTTTCCGCCTCATTTTCGCCATTTTTCGGTTAGCTATGTTTTTTGAATTTTTATTTCCCTGTAATTGCTCCAATAATGCGCAATCCTGTCCCACCATAAAGCGAAATGCCGACCTCCCTCATAAATAACCACCATATGCAGCCTAAATGAAAATGTTGGCGCAAGCGACAGCTCGCATGCCCGGCGATTCCCGTTTCCTCGACTATCATTATTTATGGAAAAATGTCAGCGAAGCAAGGTGGCTGATAAAATTCTAATTAGTTTGTTTTGCATCCATACTTAGCTAATGCGGACTTACGCTTATGTATTCGCTACACGCCAAGCTAACAATGCACCTTGATTATGTAAACAGACCCTGCGCCGTCGAGATAACTTCCCCGCGATTGAAAGCGCGGGAATTAAAAGTTCTATCATTTGCGGAACAATCGTCGCAGCCGCCTGCAGCCACGGGTGCGGTTTAATTTCTGCAGAAATTTATGGCCGCCCCGCAGCCGCACGCTTTTTCATGACCATAACATTGTGTGGAACTACACCCGATTGATTAACGCCGTGTCTGTCAATGCCCGCCATGGGCTTTATTGCTACCCAAATTGAAAATTGCTGAGGCAATGCATCCCTTTACGTGCTATGATTTTGAAACGGCATTTGTTTGTAGATATCCAATTTAGCTTCCGATTGGTTTGCCGATTTTAGTTTGGTGCGAATAACGAGCTGTCGTTCTATTATTGTACCTTCCATCTCAAGTTTGCCCATTTTTGGTTAATTAGGTATTACCATAGTCTTTTACTAATTTCTGTGATGTTTGAATGAAGGAGTATAGTAGTATCTGCATGTTATCTACTGTGTCAACAATTATGTGCAATGTGTTATGTGCATATATGTGAAATTGCCTTTCTACGTATGCAAAAAAAAATCTGAAGAAGTATTTACCGCTGACTCTCTTTTTGTATACAGAAATTATTCACTAGAACCTTAAACAAGTTGTTACTACGTCGGTTTAAATATTGACGCCGCCGTCACTGCTCCTGGAGCGCGAGAGAAGGGGTTGAAAGATTGACCAATTCTCAGAGTAGCATTGCTTTAGTCAGGCGGTTTGCGACCTACCATCAAGCTAAAAACGTTATGCGTGCCTTTGAATGTTCTTGCTCGGTGTACTGTAGCAGCCATTCTCAAATTTAGAAAGTCTTAAGGCACAGTCTATAATGTTGAAATTCCGATTCCCACCTCGTCGTTGTGCAGTGGAATTTTATTTCGATCCCTGATCGAATAAAGTAAACAAACCTAGACAACCATATACGCATCTTTCATACGTATAAAGTCATGACTGCAATCTGATTTAGATGTGGTGAAAATATTATGTAGGGATCTGGATCAAATGCAGCTGCAGTACCGTGATACGCTGTTTTTGAGGCTTGCCTTCCTTGCAATTTCTTCTGTGCTGTCTTACTTCCCATTGAATAGTAAAAGTCGCTAGCTTGCTAGTGTCTTAATATATTCAAGGTATATTAGGTATTAGAAAAGCTCTTTACCGCGGAAAAAATCTAGACAGTCTATGCTTTACTGGTGGTACTGTTTTATATTAGATCATAAAGTTAACTGCAAATGTTAAAGCAGTACCAACGTAACCAATCTGGAGATGCAGTGAACACACGTCGAAGTAAAACTAAAAATTCCTTAGGTGTATATAGAGCAGAATATCCCTGGGGGATTTGAAAACGTAGGTCATAACAACTTATGTTGTGAAAATATTTCATTCATGACCCTTAAGTGAACAAGTAATCTTAGACAAACTGATAAGAAATGGAATCTAGATTGGAATTAATTCATTGCAAGCTTTATCCACATCTTAACATAATTTAAAAATACCATAACAAAAAAGAGTACAAACAGCACGGCTAACTGCAACAACGTATCATCTTGGGTGTTCCATTCTAATCAGCAAAATTGTAGACTAAAGCTGAGAGGCGTAATAAATATTGTAAAAGTCACTGCTGAAACTAACTCTACCAGCTAGACTTACATCTTCTAAGTAGAATGAGGGTCAAAGAAGGTTGGTAGGATTAAAAGGAGTCTAGATGAAAAAAATAATAATAATGGATAGATAAGAATTGTAACGTTTTGCTTCGATTTCAAATCTGAAATAATTATGCTACGATATTATGCACATTTAAAATGAAACATTTTCAACTTTATAAAAGCTCCAGTCCACTCGAGGCTGCAAGTTCGCCGTTATGCGCGAACGACACGAAAAATCGTCAAGCACGCATTTCCTCTGCCGCCTTGATGCCCGAGAAGGAACTCGAAAGCCACGTATAAAACCAAATTGTTCCGGCAAACTCGGGGAGAGACATTAACCCGGATTTCCGACCCGATCTCGCGACCTCAGGGCGAAAGCCCCGCTCTCAGCCCAGTACACCTCGAGTTAGATTCCCGAAGAACCAACCATTAGAAAACCTGTCCAGCTGTCGAAGGTTGTTATCCGTCCCGTGGTTAATTAACTTTGGAATAACGCAAATCTGAGAATCGGATTGCGCTATTTTAAATAATTAAAAGTTCCAAAGCTCACCTAACTTCGTAGTTTGGAAGGACAGAAATCTGAGTGGTTGTGGGTTGCGCTATTTTAAATAATTCAAAGCCTGGCTGTATTTCCACAGTCCGGTGACATCTAAATCTTTTTGGCCGAAATGCGGCTCGAACTTTCCGGCAAAATATGCGATGCGTTGAGGTCTAAGAGACCTACGTACCTGTCTGCCCGTCCCGGAAGTTAACCTTTCCACCGATAGATAACGGCGTGGAAGAATTTGACCCCTGGCACGAGGTCTGGGATTATCACCTTGGCTTATCAGAACTCGAACGGAGGTTCACTTGTACCTCGACCATATATATGGTAACGATATCAGACCCTCAGTTAATTCTTGGTAATTAAAACAAACCATAATTAGTTAAGTTGGTTTACAATACCGCCAGCTGTCCATAATCGACTACTACTTTACAGTCATAATGGTGGTTCTTCCGGGTTATGCCGTGGTCGTCGATTTGAACTTGACGTTTCTCTGCGCATGCTATCAGTTTCTTTAGAAATTTTCTAAAGACTGATGTTGGTGCTGTATGTTCCTGGTTATATACCGAGGAGTCGTTACGGTTGGCTGCTCATGTAGATCTTGTATGTTATTCGGATAACATCCGGATAACATCCGAATAACATACAAGATCTACATGAGCAGCCAACCGTAACGACTCTTCGGTATATAACTATGAACAAAAGGCACCAACATCAGTCTTTAGAAAACTTCTGAAGAAGCTGACAGCATGAGCAGCGAAACGTCAAGTTCAAATCGACGACCACGGCATAACCCGGAAGAACCTGCCATTACTACTTTACAGGTCTACCAACATTAGTAAAACTCCCTGTTGGTTTATGTTAAATTAAAAGTTACTTTGTACGTGAGTTATCTGTGTAGTTATTTTCCAACTAAAAACTAACTGCGCATAGTCTAAAATAGATGTTATTTACGTCGAAATACCTTCTTTAAATCCAGTCCAGATATAAATGTAAAGCAGACCTGGCCCCTTCAGAGCTACCATTTATAAGGGCAAAATTAATGAATGCTAATCTACAATAAATACACCAGGAAGCACTGTAAAATCAACAATTGGGGAAACCATGAATGTAGTAAACCGCTGATTAAAACACACATTATGTAAATATAGTAAATTAACAAACTTATGTGTCTAGCAGAAGGGGAGCCAAGTTGCATTGTAGATGCTTAGTAGTTAATGAGGTAATGTAAACTATGCCCAGTGAGATAAAAGAATATTCAAACGCGAGACTACTCGATGTCTCGCTGTATCTATGTATATATTATCTGTAACCTTTTGTACCTACCGGTGTAGGAGCCGGTGCTTTCTACTCTAGCATCTAGAGGTGCAGTGCTCAACTTGCTCCGGTTTTGGTTTACAAAGTTGGAGCGCGTCCTTTGAGGTTGCATGGCAATCAATGTCTCTCTTAGGTCTGTGGTTCCGAGTAGAGCACAGTTAATTTGGTGCCCAACTGTAAATGGTCTCACCGAACTCGAGACCGATCACCAAGGCTGCGGTAAAAATCCGCCCACCGTGGGATTCGAACCGAAGACTTGCTTAACGCAAGCCTGACGCTCTACCAACTGAGTTACACGGCTTCTTACTGCTTGATGTACTATTTCTGAATTTGAAAAACCTTCAAATTTAGGAAAATGGAACATTTAATATACTACCGTATATAAAGCTAGCAACATTTTAGAATCATAGCAATGGATGTGGATGGATGTTAAAAAAATACTCGCAATGTTAGGCAGGTTTTGCCTTAATCTCCTATTTTCACCCTAAAGAAGGCCGTTAATAAAACTAAACTCAGAATATTGTGCTCTTGACAGCACCTTACTCAATAGAAAAAGAATTATCAAGAAGCCGGAATTGTACTGAGGAAGTACTGTTGGAAGTTCATAATAACTGAAATTGTACCTTTAAGTAAGATTTGCGCCGGTAAGTTTTGACAACTTCAGCAGAATGACTTATTGAGCAACATTTTATAACTTAAGACGTGACCAATGATATTTGATGGTAAAGTTTTCAACAACCATACATAGCAAAATTTGGAAAAGGCGACTGTTTAATTAAGTACACTCAACTGGAGTCTCACATTACTTAAGGATATTTATTATTAAACCATACGCATACTTTTGATAACGAAAGGAAATAATCCATTCTAACTGCCTAGGGTCAGGAATTTAAATTTTAATTTAAGCTGAGTCATAAATTCCATTTAAGAAAACAACAGCAACGATTTAAAAAAGGCAGATCCTTTAAAATATATGCATACTAGGACACATAGCTGAGTAATTTCTGGAGCTTAAGAAATCTGTCTACATATGCTTTGTAAATATGCTCAAAGCATTTGTCATAGCTCGAATTAATGATTCTGCAAAATTGTGGACAAAGAAGAAAAAAAATCAGAGACTACTATACTCCCTCAATCAAAAACTTAAAAAATATTTGAGAGATAACAAATAGTATGATCATAGCTAAACAACCTAGAAGGAACAAACTGTAGATGAAAGGTAAAATAGTAAAACAAAATGTAAAGTTCATGGGGCACAAATATGCAGTTATAATGTTTGGTGAAGTAGGACTTAGAGGCAAAACACCTTGAAACCCTTCCATACATTCATTTTAATATATTGCTTGAACTTCCATCCGTTCGATCTAACGCTTCGTACTTGACTAACTCTTAGCTCCTTATTTTATCAACATACCATAACTATTATTTATAGTTGATTTTGGTGTAACTAGATTCATGAACAGGGAACTCACGGTATCAGCAAAATAACTGCCGATGTCATGGTAACATCTAACGCAGCAGAGATGCATCCTGGATGACTGACCCCTGCTTACACAATATTTCTAATAAGTGAACTACTAAGTCGTTGAATCCAGCAAGTATCAATATAAATCTGCATAAGGAAGTGGGTGGGCCAGCAATGAAAGTTGTACGTAATTCAGGCTGCCTAGTAGAACTAACCTGTAAAATTTGTTACATATTGACACTCCTTTACTGTCTGCAACAGACTTAACAGTTTGGCACCGGGTTAACTACTGGGATAGCAGTAGTCGTAAACTGATAGAACAAGTGTTTGTTTGCAACACCCGAATCAGTAGATATGAAAATGTTTATTACTGTTTAGCCATCTTGTTCTTGACTTCGGGAAATGAACTTACTTTCCTCAACCCCCTTTTCAATAAGTTGTCTTTCGCCTTACGAGAAATAAAACAGTATGTAATCCAATACTGCTGTCGGAGTCAGTAGCTCAGTGGTTAAGCATTCTGACTACTGATCTAAGGGTCGCGAGTTCAGCTCCCAGTCTCGGTATAAAATATATACTGCTACATTAAGTCCACACAATCTGACTAAAGTTGAGTTCCGTCAGCAGAAGTCAGGAGCCTTAAGGAAGTCGATCTAATCGTGACGTCACTGCAAATTACTGGTTAAAAAAGAAAATATTGGCGATCTGACAGTAAGTCTGTTACGGTTCCAAACTGCAATTAACACAGCCAGACAGGGATACGCTCGGCATTTAGATCCGTTGAGATTTTCGCTATTTAATATATTTTCCACACATGCAACATAAATGGTAGCCACATTCAAATGAGCGATAATATAAATGCAAAACTATAAATCTTATTAAACATCGACGTAGATACACTTAGCTTCGGGTATGAAATAAGGCATGTAAAAAATTAGACCGTTTTTAAAAGTGTCTCACAAAACGAACAAAACCTTCAATAAAACAGTCGTTATCAGTTTTAAGGCAGCAGAACTCTCTTCTGTATTTTAAACCTTAATTTAAATATAACAAGCTTCATTGAAACTATAGAAATATTCATCTTAAAAGGGAAATTGGTAGAAATTTACTTCTTCGTGGCCAAGTTTGATAAATTAAACTCTTTTGTAGATTGTATCAATTGCATTTCCTCCAGAATAATAGGAAGCGATTGCTATCTCGCAGGATCGTTTGTTAAAAATTTTAATTGAACTGTCTTGTAGACAAGTAACAAATATGATCGATAACTGGCGTAATTAAAAAATAGTAAAATGCGGATCCCTTACAAACACAGCTAAGTATAAAGAATCGATTCATTCTCAGAAATTCTGCTTCTAACAACTAATCATTTTCTTGCTAAAGGAGTTGATGTGTAGTATAGTTTACGAAAATGCTATATTGCAATTTATTGCGTCCCGGGGCCATGACAATACGAATATGAAAACATGTTATTGTAACAGGCTTTGCATACAACTCGTAATACCTCGAAGCATATTGACATCTAGGAGTAGTTGTTGGGAAGTTTGGAAAACCAAGGGGTCAAAATACTGCCAAATTCCGATGGAACAGACAATAGGTAAGAGCTTTTGCAGGATTGGTATTAGAGTTTCTATAGTTGCTTCCACTACTTTGTACTTACTGCATGTTTGCAATATTAAATAGGTTTCTTAATATATTTATTTACGTGTAAATGAAGCAAGAAGCTAAAGTAAAAACTGGTACTGCAAAGGACATGGGCGCTTGCCAAATTATGTTGTACCTTTGATGACCATCTAATACTGCTTACAACCTCACAAACTCTAGAATAATTAAATTGAAACATACTAGAAGGTTACCCTAGCAACTTTCTCAAAGAGGAGACATCGATGCCTCTATAGGATGAGGTGTTAACCACAAAGGAAACAAAATACTAGAACGACTGAACCGTTTTTGGTATTCTTGATTACCGGTGATGTGAGGCAACAGATTAAATTGTATAAATGGTATTTATGTACTCGCGTTTAACTGCGCCTTTCTCGCTGCCTTAATATCTTCATATTTTCAGAAATGAGCACTATTAAACTGGATTAAAATGTACACTACACAACTTTCAATAACTTATTTGATGACACAACATCCCAATAGCGTTTATTTAGTTATCTGTTTCCGCGAGCTTTAAGCTACGTACTGCACATACGAGAACATTAAAAATAGAGAACCTAATTTATAGTAGTAACAGTATTATTCTTTCTCTATTGAATGTAATAATAGTGTACCAGTGTAATTTGCAATTTATTTACAACTGATCATAAGATGAGTACAATGTAGTAGCTCTTGAGTAGCCTTACCTAGGGTGCCTTGGTGTTAATTTGACGTATTTGTCCTTTACTAGGACACAGAGAGATCGTCCCTCTCACTCTAAAGTACTTTAGAGAGAGAGTGGACAACGATTAGGGTACGGACAGATCGTTGTTCCATAAAGACATGTATAGTGAGAGGGAGCAATGTTCTGTCCATACCCTGATCGTTGTCTCCTCTCACTTGATCGTTGTTTCGTCTCACTTTAAAGTGCTTTAGAGTAAGAGAGGACAACGATCTGTCAGTACCCTGTTATACTCGTGGGACAAATACGTCAAACTGACATCCTAGCCTCACCAAACCTCAAAAAGAGACAGCTTCAAGAAAACATTGGGCAGCAGTAAATGAGTTTCTGATATCTCAATTTCTTCCAATTTGTTTATAGCACCGATAGTATTCAATAATTATCTTGGGAGTAGAATAGTGACAGACAGAAGGCTATACAATAGAATATTTCGATTCTAGGACTATTTATATACGGCTGCCCTTGATTTTTCTAAGAAGTTGCTTAACTAGATCTTGATACGGCTCACCTCAAACGATAGATAGGTGGCACTATAGTTTGTTTTTTTAATTTTATTGCTTGTTTAAGTTTGATGAAATTGTAAAACTTTACTCTGATATATTTGTAGTAAACTGATACAAATCAATATCAATATACATCAATATGGATATAGAAAAGATCCAACAAAGTTGTACCCTTAATAAATCGTTGGTTCTTCTGGAGAGAGGCTTATTCATTTTTAGTATTGAGAAATAAATTACAGCAAAGTGTTACAATTCTTGAATTTTATACCTTCGCCAAACTTGATGGCAACATTCTGAAAGACGCAGACGCAATCTGCCAGAAAAGGCTAAGCAACTTCTTTTCTTTTACAAAATATATCCAAACGAAGTCAAATGTTAATAAGTAACTTAAAATGACTTACACACTACTTCCATCCGAGCTTCGCTCTGTGCAGACGAGAACGAGGGAGCCTCCGCCGACACTTCACACTTAAAAAGTCCACTTGTTTTTAAGTTCACAGTTCGCAGAACAACCTTTTTCCTGTCGGACAAGCCCATCTGAAACAAACTGTGGCTGTAGCGTTCAAATATGGAAAGCTCATCAGGTTCTAAGTAGAAATTAATTGCCGCGCTAAATCAAGCCGGGCCAAAAAGGCGGATGCGAAATCCCGGTACAAATTGCGGTGTAAATATCAACTTAAAAGCATTACAATTTGGAATATTTGAAAGGCAGTCAGAGCGTGAAATCGCCCATTTATAATGATTTCGCGAGCTAAGAGGGCATTGAATAAGAGGCTGAAATTATTAAAGCGTTTCATTTCCGTTTTGAATTGAACAACACATCAAAGTTTACTGTCGGTAATAAAGTTTTAGCTTCGGTGTTGAGTTGACGCGAATCGATTGGGTTTCCTTCCTATCCAAGTCACATTTTAGCGATCAGGGCAAATTATCATTGAGCGAATGGCAAAAATATAGACTGAATTCAGAGTGTGTGAACGGCATTCCAACTACTAAACTCGCTACAACTTCGCCCTGACGCGAATAAAACAATTTGAAAAATAACCGACACGTATAATTAGGGCCTTTCAGCAAAGCCACTTCCTCGAAATTGCTTTCAGCTATTGTTTAACTTCTTACGCTAGTTAACTAAGCGTCACGCATCTGTCTCCAAGTACACAAAATTGTAGTTCCCCCGATATATGGGTTCTCTGGAGTGTAATTTGAAAATGTAAAACAATTTATCAACAGGTCGTTACAAGTGCGACTAGAATTAGGGGAGAATTAAATTAATTCCATTTGCATTATACTGAAACAGTTAGTTCAGCAATTTTTAAGCCTCTTTTGACAAACGTAATAAGTTTAGTCTGAATATTTGATAATCTCTTGATACACTTTTCCTTATTGAGGGTTGCGATGCAAGATAAAAAAAAACTAAAATTGATGAGGTGCCACATGGCTAGTAGGTTATCAAGGAAGCCTTCTCAATCAGACAATTAGCAATCATATGAGTCGAAGGTTCCTTAATTTAAACGAGTATTACAGATCCATATTCTAAAGAAGCTTTAGTAATAAATAAGTGGACAATCTTTACAGCCCTTCAGATCATCATGCCTTCTAACTAGGGATAGTCGCGTACGTGGAAACAATTGGATCGCACTGGGTCATGGCGGGTCCGGTCGTGAATGTGAGTAATATTTGATAATCGGGCGGTGCAAGTGAGTGAAAATTTCAAAGGCATGATTCACCTTAATTTCACGTTAAATATTTAGTAACGAATAAAAGACTGCAGGGTGCTCCGCTCTCCCGCTGCCCACCCATGTGGAAAGTCTAGACATGGAGCGGGAGGTTTTTGTACCTCTGTGTGGCAGCCTGCAGCGACGGAGCTAAGCACCTGTGTTGTGTTGTGAATATTGTGTCTGCAGCCAATCGCGTGTCTACGTCTATAGGCGACCAAGAAGAATTTACTGTTAGTTCCTCGAATGTAAAAGTACTTTTAAACCTAGGAATTAAAAGTGTTGCCTGGCAACATATACCTCCTTGTACTCCTAGCAGTAAGAGAAACTTCAATTCCAATGACAGCTTTTGGTATTAAAAGTCGGAAGTCTTTGCAGACAGTTGCAAGAAAAGTTGTTGGTAGAAATCAGTATTTATCGCTTGTTGTAAGCTATTGTAGTCAATTTTAATTTATTTCTTACATAAAATAAATTATTTCACGTGCAAAATATATTTCATTTTAGAGTTTTTAGTTCTGTTTCGGGTTCTTTATTGGTTTAAAATTTGAACAATCTGTTATTTCTGAATTTTAATTTTCGAATAAAAGTTGCGGATCACGTCGTGGATTGAGGGTGACGCTATGAAAGTGAGTGAGCGTGAGCGTTTGCAAACGTGAGTGTTTAAAGCAAGGGTGAAACGTGCGTAACGCACCCATCTTTATTTGCAACTATGCAACTTGGATCTTATATATGATATAATACAAGGAGATAGTAATGAAAACCAAATAGTTGTTGGCATTTTTTGTGTCTCAAAAGGGTTGGCTGTAATTCTAGCAATAAGTGCAATGTCGCAAGATACCCTTAAAATTGAAAAGGAAGCCAAATACCTAATGTCTTTACTATTATTCATATTGCTGTTTTAGCATAATGAGGACATCCTCCTGAACTTCTTCCTTTAGAGAAATGTTAATGACGACTAAAAGATAAACATTTTGGTTCTGCGGATAATAAATTCTACAAAACCGAAAATGAGAACTATTCGATCAGAGCTTCTTGCTCTGATACTTTAGCAATCTTCCTCCCCCCCCCCCCCTCCCAACGCCACTACAGCTAACCCTTCACAATCGAGAGTCGATATTACCATATAGACAGAACGAAAAGCAGACCAGATAGTCCTTTTCCCTTGCACATTGACACTTTAATATAATGAGACCATTACCCTCAGAGCTTTTAGCTTTAAGTACATTTAATAAACACTACAAAGTTTACCATTGTGGCTAGTAAAAGTTATCAAAGAAAATGCCTCTATTTCTTCTTCAAAAGGAAGTTTTCTATAATTTTTTGAGCTGCCTTTCTTTTGTAATATCTCCTATCTATCAATATCACTTCCACTTTTTTGCATTTATATTGGTTATAATCGTATGTCCATTTTGTTAGGTTCGATGGTAACTCCTGCCGTAATTTGATTTAGCGCTCACTGAATAAGAAGGTTGTTTGGTTTCGTTGAACTCGTCGGCAAAAAGGTTGCGTGTGATGGGTTACCTGTTCTACGAATAGAGCCGTTTGGAAAGCCACTTACTGTGCCAATTTGGCAATTATACGACAATTATCGGATATATCCAACTTTCCAAAACCCCAAATCTGAAATTTCCATTGCCGCCCATTTGAGTTTTGCGGAACTTCATACCGTCCTTCGGTAGGATACATTTAAGACAACACCCTCTACCCTGTAGCAACTAGTCTGCAAAGTAACGCTCGACATCCTGTACTTAAATCTATGGTTTCGCGATCATTCTACATCCCCGCACAGTTTTAGCAACGTCTCCTAGCATCGCTTGTCGAAGTGAAGCCTGTAGATATACTTGGATTTGTTCGTTTTGGTCCCATTTGCGACCCAGCTTCAACTTCTGCTAGTTTTCAGGACATCACCCGCCGGTCGAGATCTTCGATCAACTTCAAAGGCCGCGGCTTTGGTTTTTCGCGTCTTCTTGTCGTCAAGTACCAACTACATTCCAGGTCAGCGAAATATTTCTTGTATCGTGTTGCATGTGTAATTAACCACCACTTTCAAATGTGCTAAGCAAGAAACTTGATGTTATGAAATGAGTGTTAAAGCATATCTTCGTTAATAATGCAGTAACGCCTTCAGCTCCGTGCGACTTATAAAGGGCAGTGCAGTTCCACTTATTTTGAACACAATATATTTCAGAAATCACGAAAGAAACTAGATGATAAATCCCGAAGGTGAAAAACGTGGCTACCCATACTTTCTATCCTCGACAAGGTTGTCTTGGAACAACCCCCAAGTACATCATTGGTATCTATGGCATCGGGTGGCGCCTTAAACTTCTCGTCGTACCTCTTCGGATACAATTATTTTGACTATCGCGAACAAGCCCATTTCATTTTGGCCGTGGTTTCACCTACCCCGCTAAGCAACCGGTAACTACTTCTGCGCGTGTTCTTACCTGTTCGTTGCTAATTCCTTCTAGTTTTACTAGACCACAATTTCGTTGTCAGTATTTTCTTTATTATTAATGGGAATTCCCATTAGCATGTTAGCATTTAGATCCCCAAGTCTTTGCGGTTCATTTCAGCGAACTATATTGGCCTATATTGCTTTTATATGTTGGCCACTTGTGGCATTTATAGTCAGAAGAAATAATTTTGTTAAGGTTGCGCTGCCATAAAATTTCTACATATCTATATACTGGGGGAGTCATAATTAGGCGTAAAAAATTAACCAAAGCTTCTGTAGATAAAAGAAGCAATTAACCTAATACATCTTACTGACAGAATGTCCACTTAAAAAGATACTGGGTATTAATGTACCAAAATTTATATTATTCTGTGGTGGTATTCCCTAATAGCTACTAAGACGCTTCCATTGCGAAGTCCATACACCAAAACGATGTGTGCCATTTCTCTTGAAATAGAATCACCCATTACGATAAAAGATCGTTCTTTAAAAGATACAACAGGGTCTTTCAAACAATGAATGGCTCTGAGAGCTGTTATCTTGCTACTGTTTCAAAATTAAAATTGACTATCAAAATCAGGATACTTAATTTTAAAAATTCAAGTGTTTACTTTCGAAATACATACATACATAATCTATAGCCTCTTTTACCTTTCCGTGTCGAGGACCACTCATACCTCGCGGGAAGTGCAACGGAGGTAATGCGCCGCACGCGACTTACACTACGCTCCCCCGCATGCAAACATACCACACACACAACAACTTACATCTAACTTAACTAATGAGTTCAAATCCACTGCCGTTCCGAGAAAATTCTCGGCTATGGCCAGATTTGAACCCGTGTCCACCTGGTGGCTAAGCAGACAACAAGCCCACTTAACCACCGAGGTGGCCTACTTTTGAAATATAAAGAATAAAATAAATTCAATTTAAAAGTGCACCTAATGATCTTCTGTGTTGTTGTTATTCGTCTAGGTTTGTACGGTATAGAGATATTTTAGTAGGAAACTTTCCAGTTTCTTCTGTCACTTTTGACAACCTTATAACGGGAAGTAAGCGGTGTTTTTGCTTATTGAATCGTTTTTCTAAGAGATAGATATTCTCTAAAACACAGTGTTTTAAAGTAACACCTTTCACTGTCACCAGCAATACTGTACGGTAATGCTGTATGTTTTACTGATTGTACAACTTATGTAACCCGACAAATATACAAAAACCTTGTAGAGCTTTCTTATTGAGAGATGTTTTGAGGGCAATCCTTTTGTATAAATCTGTGGCAAAAAGGCATAAGGGTATAAGTCGACTTATCTCATTTTTGATTTTATTGACGCCTCGTGTCCAGACAAAATCGGGCATCTAAATACAAGAGGATATAAGTCTACATACCATAACCGCATTGTTACAGCAAGTTTTCTAAATGGGATATGTAGACTTATTCCCTGAAAATTCACTAAAAATTGATAAAAAAATATTTTTAGTCAATGGCAAATAGTCAAAGCTTTTCGTAAAGTTGTCTGCAACGCCAGAACAGCATATGTTAACTTATACCCTTTTGCCATTTCATAACTTTCCGTTTTTGTTGGAAACAAATAACTTATGTACACTTATACTACGAGTGCATTTCTATGCAAGTGCAATAGCGTGTTTTAGCGGTCAAGTTTTCTAGTGTTATTATTAGTTATTATAGTGTAGTTTAACGAATAAGTGCCAACATGGACACACGCTCTCGTGCGTACAAAGTTTTGCAGAAGTGCTGTAACAAGAACTTAACCGGTAAGTTTACAGATAACTTCACATTATTCGAACTCGAAACCACATATTCTTGTTTAGATTATGTCTACATATGCTGTTTTGTCATAGTAATTATTTATCAGAAAATACATATTCCGGAAATCGGAAAAAGCTATAGGTCAACTTATACCCTTTTGCTATTTCATAAAATGAATAAAAGGAAATGTGATAAGGTATAAGTTCCGTATTTATTTATTTTCTAGTAGAAATAGTTTTATAATCAATAGCAAAGCAAGCTGTAGTCAATAAATCGACTTGATTCTTTTGATTACCAGCGAAAAGAATTACATGTTGTTCTCAAATCTCCAGCAAAATAGTTTCTTGATGTTCCTGTAAAATGATCATTTTTGACTTATACCCTTTTGCCTTTTCACCACAGAAATACTGACGAATTCGTTACAGTCCGAAAATCTTACCTCGAATTTCTGCTCGCTGTTACTTCAAGTCCAGCAACTTCAAACATTGTCGTATGTTTCAAAGATTTGAAATCATTTCTGGTGGAATTCAATGCGTAGTTGGTATTATTTTTTTTTCGAAAACTTTCCGTACCCAATTTCACAATGGGAATATTCTCCAGCCTCTATTTCCATTTCAGATTTAATCTTATTGGTTTGGTGAATTTCCGCTTTCATCTGATTACCCCAGGAGGTGATAGTATTTCGGAAGTAAGATATCTATTGACTCCCCGCAGGTAAAATTTTGTTTCACGCCTTTTTCTTTTCTCTTTTCTCTTCTATCTTTTCCTGTTCGTTTCACTGATTTTGCGGTCCTACTCCAATATTTGTAAGAGGATCGCTATGCAACCTACCTAAAATCCGTGGGTGCGTAAAATACCTTTACGACGATGGTCTGCCGCTTGCTGGATTGCACATTTGAGGATAGAAAAAGGTCAGAACATCTGCAGCCGCGAGGTTATGCCAACAGGCTCCTCTGGATTTCCAGCACGAGATCAGCTATTGAGGTAAGGTCCTTCACCTGGCATGGCATCTTACGCTTCTCGTTCCAAGTAAAATGCATAACGTATTCAACTGCGCCCATCATGAAAATCACCGATTATAGATCTGAAGTTTTTCATCGAAACCTATTCTTCTCACGTACCTTTCTATTAAAATCTATTAAAATTGAAGATCCACATGTGCTCGATTTGGCAGCATTTTCGTGAAAGAGCCACTTGCGACAAATATATAGCAGCACTTATGCATGCGCAATAGAAATCTGCTTGTTTCTCGTTATACTCCCTGGGTTTAGTAAAAGCTAAAGTCAGTTCCGTAAATTACTAATCATGTAATCCACCACAGAAATGAACTAAAAGATGTCAGAGGTCGATTTTCTGGAAATTGTAGACATCCACCGCAGGTGTCTTCTCGTCGCTAGATACGCAGGAACATCCAAACTGCTAATATTGAGCAGCAGCTATTACTTGCGGGACTCATCTATCAAGTTCTATTTACTTAGGATACGGGCTTTTGCGCCCATGTACATATTTCGCAACTAATATCAATCACTCCCTGCGGAAGTTACTGATTGTTGGACACGTGTTTGTTGAATCTTTTCCAGTTCAAACTAACTCTCGCGTTCGAACTCTATTGTCATATTTTCAATTTAAAAACAGATTTGTTAGCGTTGAATCGATGCGCTAGGATGGAATAAAAATAAAGCTCGTGTGTGCTGGTTTGCATTTTTAGTACATTTACGTAATGTTTCAACTTATACAAATACGGTTTCATAGCTTCAATATTTCTTATACCTTATAGTGGTAATTAGCTTTATCTAGACCTCTTCTAAAGAGGGTGCATCAATGTAACATGTAGATATAGAATCTTAAGACATCATAATAACTCCTGACACATATTCATCTATAACTACGTTTCATTCTTTAATAGTTAAAATAGTTCAATCTTAAAAATTAGGTGAGCGGATGTCCTTGCGAGCAAATGCTCGCCTCTTAGGCGGCCGGCCCGGGTTCGAATCCCGGCGACTCTAGAGTTTAAAAATCGTACGCTCCCCGGCTACCACGCTAACACCTGCGGTAATCGTTAACCCCTAACCAAGAGAACTGTTCCTCACTTTTGACCGACAAGACTAGCCACTTACCCGGCATAAGGGCACAGAGGGCTCATAGAACCACTTTGTGGTTAGAACAGACCACTGGCCTATAATAAGAGGAAGAAGAAGAATCTTGAAAATTCAGTTTAATGCCATTTATTTACCTTCACCTCTGCATCTTTTACTATATGATGACACTGATTACTTTATTTACTGATTTTGCGTATGCCTCTATAATACGCCTTCGTATAATACACGCGACCGGATGCACGAATTTGTCTTAAGAGATCCATAAAAGGTTATCTTTCCATCTAATTTTCACACTAATATACACATATGTTAACCTATGTTTTTATTGAAAGATAAATTGTTGATTCTACTGTGATACCGCTTCCTCTATATATTTTATATCGCTATTCTCTATCGCCAAAATAGAACTGAATAAATAAAGCTATGAAGCTGCGTGGCGCAGATGGGTTAGCGCCAGGCTTGCATTACGCAAGTCCTCGGTTCGAATCCCGCTGGGGTCGGAATTTTTCCGTATCCTTGGCGATTAGAATCGGGCTCAGTGAGACCATTCACAGTTGGGCACCAAATTAACTGTGCTCTACTCAGAACCACAGACCTAAGAGATAGAGTAACAAGGTCAACACATAAACATGACACACACTTCACACAATGGTTGCTGTGCAAGCACAAAAGGCGCGCTCCAACTTTGTATCCCGAATCCGGGGCAAGTTGAGCATTGTACGGCCAGATGCAAGCACATGAAGCACCAGCCTCTACACCGCAAGGTAAAATGAGGGTAATGATAATACATACATAAATAAAGCTACTTAGAATAACACATTTTGCTATTTATACAGACTTTGAATAAAGAAACTACTGCAACATACAGTAACAGCCATTCCGCTACATGTACTTTTATAGAAAATTAGAATTGCGCCATTATGTTGCAGACGTAGTAACAACCGTTACACGTAGATTCCTAGTCGTTCTCCCAAATAGATATTGACTTTTATTAAATAAAGTGCTGTTTGAGTACAGATATGCTTTATGTAAGCATAAGAGGTGGAAATTTTTCAATTCCTCACTCCAGAACATCCACGCTCGTTAGGTAGTTGGAATCGAAACAGCCCCACGACTAAATCTTATCTCAAGCAAAGTTTGGAAGTAAAGCGCGTCGGGTAATTTTTATTGTCGCAGGAGCGAAAACAAGTAGCGAATTTCCGTCGCAGATCTGAGCAATAAATTCGGCCGTGTCTATCTCGTAACAGCCCTCGCATATTGCCTTGAGTGAGCTCGGTGTGCATAACGGCCTGTTTAAGCGCGACTTGGATGTAACGCGGGTTATTTTTAAGTTTATGCAGCCCCGCTTCGTTTTTGCTGTATAAATATTACGAACTATATTATCCGCAACTCCCGGTATAAGAGATAGGAAAGAGAAAGCCCCGCGGATACACTTTAGTTGAAATTCAAGAGTTGCGTTCTCCTCTGTGATATATTGAACCAATTTATGGAAACACAAAATGCAAAGTATACAGAAATATCAAGATACTGCTGAGTATATTTCTGCAGAAATTGGGGAGATTGACAGCGCGACGTGACTGCCGCGGAAGATTTCCAAATTATTTTTTAATATTTTATACACGGCAAACCAAACGCTATTTGCGCCCGCCTCGGGCGCCCTCTCAGCGAGGCCCGAATATAAACAAAATGATTTAAATTAGCGGGACTTCCTGGTGCAGCAAAGGTAGAAGTTCAGGAAATACACGTCATCAATGATGTAATAGGAGGCAATCAACGGTACCAACTTTAGAAAAGCATCTAAGCAGGCTTCGGGTGAATAATACGGTCAAAGTAAGAAATCATTGATTATTTTTTAAAACATCGACTTCTGTAGGCGCAGGTAGTAATTGCCACTGTCTATACATATCGATAGTATTATCTAACACCTCGCTCTCTAGGTAACGCATGCGGCAGGCGATTTTGATTAGTACTATTTGGTGTTATTAGTTTTGTTGCTGTCTCCTTCTTCTCTTTTAGATCAAAGTTGATTGGTCCAATATTTGACCTAGTCCTCTTTTCCTCCCTTGCAGTTCTTAACCAGTAGCGTCTTTGTTCTTCAGTAAAATAGCGTATATATTCTAACCACTGACATTATAAACGAGTTATTCCAGCTGTTGCATCAGTTATGTGGTTACAAAAATTGGACGCCTCCACTGGTTTTGTGCTTGTGGAAAGTGAATATATTTCTTCATTAGTAAAGCTTGTTTTTATCCGAGACGTGAGGATGAACCACAGGATGAGTGTTAAGTCAGGGTATGTAGTGATAGCTTTCGTCGAGTGGGATGTGAATTACCTTTTTGGAAATATTTTAACGGTTCTATTGGCAAACTGCGGCTTCCACCGGATAAACTGTACAAGTGTAAATTACTTGAAGTTCTGTTCACGTCCCGTTGATGTCTCGTAGAATTAAATATTTCGACGTTGCATTGGATTCAGCTAGTGTCAGCAAGCCTAGGGAATCGCACAAATCAACCGACCAATACGTGTTGGGTTCTGCTCGCACAGCTGCCGCCACAAATAATTTGAACGGTCTTGCTTTTCGTCTTATACCGTCGTTTTCTATTGCATTGCAAGTCTATTTATATCACTGTATAGTAATGTGCTACCATCGATTTTATTTTTCTTAGTCGTCATCACATCACGCGTTTGTTTAAGGGTAATTTGATGCGGGTTTCAAGTACTTGCGGCTGCTTCGTTAGAGTTTAATGTATCTGTGAGTTTAGTATAACGGTATTGCATTAGATCTTGTTTACATTTTTCTAAAGTTAAATGCAGGGCGCTTTATTTCATAAACTGCAGCAATGTGTGTTCTATTTGGAACGTCGAACCCACCTATTTCGTGAAACCGTTAGGGATGTTTTCCACCATGAATCAGTCCTTATATCATCGGCTGATGGCTGTCCACGGTAACGCCTCACCTTCTCAGTCATTTTAAAACCACCCCCATATCACTGGCTCCCCCTGCATCCCTCCAGGTTTGTTGTAATTTGTAAATGAGTTTTAATCAGTAACACATAATCGATTTTTGTTTTAAATCGTATTTACTTTTGTTTTATTTTTATGTTTAAATTCGCCATTTGCTTTTCCATGGCTCTCTATGGAGGTTTTGTGCTTACATTATCGTTTAAAATCTTAATTTAATCTTCGCGTTGTTGTTAAAACTTCGCTTAAAACATTTGTGATATCGTTTATTTGTGTTTACTTGGCTTATTTTCATCGCAAAATCACCTTACTACGTTTACAGCCATAGACCTGATTTAGTGTATAAATACAAAATTTGTTTTTGAAAAAGTCGATGCAGCACTAACCATAGCTGTGTGCACTTCTTTACGAGTTGACGTAGGCTACACATGTATTATAGGGAAAGCGTAGCTTGTCTCTCCTGCTCAAAAATATTATGCTACCCCAAATCATCAGCAAGGCACTGATTATCAAATTGCAATTTCCTACCAAGCAACACTTACACCCGTATTCATAGTCGTTCGCCAGCGACTCGCCAGCGACTCGCCGGCGAAACGCCGGAGTTTTGCCACGCCCCTTACGAGAATTAACCTTGCATAGTCGCTCGCCGGTAAAACCAAGGATGCGCGTTACTATGGTTTTCGGCGGAGCGCTGGCGACGCGCTGCATGCGCGAGCGACTATGCAATGTTAGTTCTCGTAAGGGACGTGGCAAAACTCCGGCGTTTCGCCGGCGAGTCGCTGGCGAACGACTATAAATACGGGTGTTAGTAGAGTATTCTTAAACAGTCGTCTTCGGTTTTTCTTACAATCTCGTGGTCTTCATCCATTCAATATTATTTTCGTTCATCTCTTCTTTTATTCCTCTGGTCAATATCCCTGCTCAAAGCTACTCCAACTTCACTATTTTCTTCACTACATTCTTAGCTCCTCTCGTCTAACGTATTCCTTTGTTGGGTCTTGATTGCAATGCCAATTACAGCTCTCCCCATTCTTCGTAGTAGTACTATTTTAAAAGTTAGTATCTAAAGACTTTTCTAAATTTATAAGCCTTAGGGCAAAGAGTTGGTTGTATGCAATACTTTCCCCAATCATAATTTACTACAAGTAGGCGTTGATTTCAGCTAAAACCTTCTATAAATATTTTCTGCTCTCTTGGTTGATGAGAATATAATTTATTTCTATTATCTCTAATTGGATAGGTCATTTTTTAGTCAGTTTTTTTGTTGTCGGTTTGAAAAAGTGGCACCACCACTGGTTTTATGCTAGCGAAACGGAAAATATGTAGAATTTCTTTACACGAACGTTAGCAGATGGGCGCGAGCAAAAGGTGAAGTAACTATCTCTAGTTCAGGTGTATTTTTGGTTCGTTTAAAATTATGTCATTTGTCACGTATATACAACCTTTACCGCCGCATCTTCAAGCCTCTCAAGCATAACCTTATTTTGAAATGCTACTTTTGCGTTATTGATGTTTCGGAGAACTTCATTTCGCTGTTGCATCGAATATCACCAACATATAGGCAAGTTGCTGGTAAAGGTTTTATCGTTTTAATCTCTTAAGTTATGGCCCAATATTCCTATCCTAGGTTTTCCCCCTCCGCAGAGGTGAGCGTTGGCTCCTAGGAGAGAAAACGTGCCCTAAAATTGGACTTTTTTCGGTTTTTTGAAGACAACTCTCAGAAAACCCAATATATCAAAAAAATGGTTCAGATAAAAGTTAGAGAGCATGAGAGCATTAAATTCTGCGTACAATGAGTACCAATATGATATATTTTGATGCAGATATACCTGTACGGCCTTTTGTTAAAGTTGCACCATTTTGTCAACTAACCAAAAAATTTTCTTTTGAGTAAAAACGGATTCGTTTATTGATTCCATAGTTACAAATTATGCCTGCAAAGGATATCTTTGTTGTTCAATGTTATGGTTTCTCAGGTAAAAAATAGTTCTTTTAATGTTTTGACTGAAAACCCATAACAATCGTTATCTCAATCTATTCCAGTCCGGCTTTTTCCGAAGCTTTCTTTCGGTTTCAATACCCAATATCTAAAGTTTTTTATCCCAGTGATGGGCTGCTAACCCAACGCCCCAATCTCCAACCTGGAGGACCGGGCCAGTTTTTGTTTCACGGTGGGTATTTTATTTTCCCACTTCCCTCCGACACTGCTGGATTGCAGTGCCTGCGAGCTTCCCCCAAATCCCATGGTGATGCACCCGATGGAGGTAACTGGCAAATCCATTTCCCAAAGATCCACTTGAAATCGGCCGGTAGAACTTTTACGTTTAAGCAGTTTTCCCTTACGTCCTCAACCACGATGTCCCCAAAAGATGACGCATATTTTTCAAATGTAGCAATTGGAATAGCACCAATCTTTCCAATAGTGCTAACTCTTGGCACAACACCCACTCTAGCAATAATCGCACCAGTTGAAGAAGTAGATGCTACTGGTGTAATGCACTGGATTCCTCTCATAGCATGAAAAGTGTTGGAGCCATTGATGGTATCTACATTAACATCTGCATTGTCAAACACAAACTGCGAAAATGTGTCAGCAGGTTGAACAGTGCTCTGAGGATGGTTTATACAAGATACCTCAAACATCCTGACTTCTTCGTAGAAGCAGCAGAAGTCTAATCCATGCGCTGTTTGTATGAGGTTCTTTGAGCCATATTTCCTGGAAAGGAGTGCTCCAAAGCCAACTTGAAGGGAAGAATGAACAGACTTTGGCTTTGTTGCTGATATTATTGCGTGTGCAATGGAGGTCACTGTTGTTTTCCATTTACATTTGTTTACGCGTTTGCCTTTCAATATTATAGCTTCAAGCCACAACTTCAAGGATTGGGGAATATCATTTTCACAGTCCTCCAAGAAGCCGTCAGGGTCCGGGTACGCATCAAGTGTGTACACTTTAGTTCTGATGTCTTCTCGAATGATGTCAGCTGCAGCTCTTACTATATGGAGACGCTCTTCCCTCTCATCTTTTTTCTTAGATTCATACCATTGTTTGGTCAAAATTTTGTATCCAGTATTTTTAAAACAGAGTACTGATTCTCGGTTGCTACCAGTAGCAATTATAATGTCACTTTTATATTTGTCTACCAACCTCTTTTTCAATATTTTTTCTGATGGGATTACTCAGTCAAAATCTTTCAAAATTTCTTTCAGACAAAACTGGCATTCATCTTCAATACTCTCACTTATAATACCATGAGTAGTCAAAGATATGTCGAATATTGTTGCTGTGGTATCACGAATGTCCATTGCACTTAGGTTCGATTAGGACGAGTGCGCTAGCACGAGTCCTAATCCTAAGCGCAATGGACATGAGTAGTGATACCACTGCAAAAATATTCTACTTAACTTTGACTAAGAATGGCATTCGAGAGACTATTCAATGAACCAAACTACTTTTTCAAATTAGTTTTCAGTAAATCTAGCACGAAACTACGCAATTTCTATAGTAACAGAACACTAATACTGACTTTTTCTAATAAAAATCAAATTTGTTTAAAATATTCACTATACCACTAGTGAAAATTGTCGATTATTTTCACTAGTGAAAATAGTCAATATAGTTCATTTTTATTGGCTCAAAGACGTCAAATCTTGTATTTTTATTGGTCAGTTTTTGATAGATGACAAGTGAGTTGAATAGTCTACGTAATTGCAAATATGTTCAAAAGCAGCAGTTACATTTTCATCTTGGGGTCTTCCTGGAGTGTCTCTTGTGCCTACAGGTGCCAAAAATCTCTTCATGCAAGACTGATGGTATCTCCCATCACTGGTAATCAAGTCATTCACTGGTGTTAATCGGGAGCTTACTTCTTCTTCCCACTGGTCACCTCTGCCACCTGCCACGTATACGATCTTGTTCTTAAAGTTTATTGTCGTTACAAGGGTAACGATTTCTCGTCTATCGAGAGGGTTTTTTTTTGCTTGATGATAAAATTCCAAGAGGCATCCTCGGCACAAAACAAACTTCGGTTTTGGAAATCGAAAACTGGATTACATGATCGCATCTCCCGTGATGCGCTGTCACTGGCTTTGATAGCTGCGGTTAGACTTTTCTCTCTAGTGTAAGATTTATAACATGCTGCATGTATTTTTACAGTATCACGTTTTTGAAAGAAAATATGCTTTTTATCGCCTCTTTTTTTGCTGCACTCAATCAATGTTTTGATTCCTCTTGCTTTCACAGTCAATGTTTTACCCTCCAATACCCTTTCTTCACATACTATACACAAGTCTGTCATGTTGTATGCACGGTAACAAATACTGATCACAGTATAGACACACCAAGAAACCGCAAGCACGCGAAAAATATTGATAGTCAGAAGAGTTGGATCAAACTTGACATTTGTTTTAAGTGACTTATAGTTGCACTTATAAACTATTCCATAGCCATACTAGGTGCAAATCATTTTTGATCATAATATAGAAGCACGTGGCCTAACAAAAGAATCTGTCCCTTCCTTAGAATCAAATGAAACTTTACAATCATAGCTTCCACTAAATATTTTCCTTTAGACATTTTATTTTTAACCTTTCAATGTGCAATCAGTTTACAAGAGAAAACAATTGTGAGATAACGCGTATTTTTTCAACGCGTTATATTTATTTTATTATTATTTTGTATTTTTTTTAAATTTTAATTTGAAACAATAAAACAAAGCTTTATTAATAGCTGCTTTCTTTTAACAGCATTTCATGTCACATACAATCCATTTTAAGAGAATGGAATTTTAGAGAGGAGGAAAAGCTTCCTTTGACCGCAAAGGATTTTAGGTACATAGAAAAATTATCACAACATTTTTGAATTTATTATTTTTACTAATTAACCTATTTGATTCTTACTGTAGCACTATTTCTTGTGTCAGAAATCATTCTTACCCCATTTCTGCATTATATTTTTGAAAAAATTACCTTTTCTTGGTAATTTGATAAAATAGTGCTACCTTGACAAAAACCGGTACAGGTGTAGCTGGCACAAAATATATAATATTGGTACCCATTTTACGCAGAATTTAACGCTCTACAACTTTTATATAAACCACTTTTTCTATTTATTGTGTTTTCTCTGAGATATCTCCGGAAAACCGAAAAACGCCCAGTTTTTAGGTCACGTTTTCCCTCCTAGGAGCCAACGCTCACCTCTACGGAGGGGGAAAACCTAGGATAGTAATAATGGGAGATAACTTAAGTGATTAAAGCGACAAAACCTTTATCATGAATTATTTCCGAATTACGTTACTTTTTACTCCCCAGCAACTGGCCTAATCACTGGTCCCTGACGCTATTAATTCTATTTTTTTCTTTAAATACCTAACACACTTCATAGAAAGTTTTTAAGTGGATTTAATACATTTTTGATGGTATTTTAATAACAACATGATCTGATGCTTTTGTATCATATATTATGGGACACTGGTATATACGTTATCAGGATGATTGTTTAAGTACTTTGCTTTTTGACTTCTTTTAATTATGCTCAACTTGTAATCATGATCTATCTATACAACTTTTGTGAATTTTTTTATAATTTTGTTTTCATTGTTTCTACCCATACTACTTTGAACCTTATTAATTTAGTTATTTCCTAATAATTCTGTTATGTTTCTTTTATTCTGCCCACAGTCTTTACTGCCTTAGGTCCCTTCCTTTATTTATTAGAGCTTTGGTGGTTACACGTACGTTTTCTTCTGTATTTTCCTGGCTGATAGCAATATTTTTGAAGTCTTTAGATGTTCCTGTAGTAATTCTTTCATTTAATGCTCTAATGTCTCTTTATTTTTACTCATACGCTTGCATCTGTTTGGATACTAGTCATTCGTACTCGTCGTGACGTCGTTCCTTGTTATTTTATTATATGTTATACATTTGTCAAATGGGTTTCCTATACTACATATTCACTTAAATCGTTCTTAAGAATTGTACACAAATTAAGTGATACCATCTTCGAGGTTATGCCGTGCATTAATTACATTTTAGAATACTTACGTCCACAAATACCCCCTCCAGCTTGTAGCTGGTGGCCTGCGGCCTTGCTTTGGGCACGAACCGGTAGAACTCCTCGTGCTCCTTGTACCACTTGACGGCGTAGAGGGTGTCGTTCCCCAGGTCGTAGTCGCAGAGCAGCTGGGCCGACTCCCCGGGGGAGCGGTACTGCGGCACGTTCACCCTCACCCACTTCAGGCCACCCGGCACAGACGCTGCAAATAAAAATAAGAATTTCAGGAAAATTGACTTTTTACTAATAGGAGCCCTGGCGGCTTGATTAATTTTAATATTGCGCGCGCCCTCGACTGGGACGCCGTAAAACGATGCCGCACATTTGGGGGTATAAAATAGCAAACATAAATAAAGGAAATTACTACGCCCCAGAAAAGCTGAAGGCTCCAAATATTAAGAAATTATTACAACGGGTACAAATCCGCAGTGAGGTATAAGTTTGAAAATTCTAAATATCTATAAAAATGGATATAAGGTTTAAGCTACACGAAAAAAGATTGTGTATATAAGTAAATGTGTATTATTGTACAGGGTATCACATTTGCGATGCCATTGCGTAGAAATTTCTGTAGTCGGTCAGATGTCCACGACGAAGAACTGAAGTTGCCTGAACCTCAAGTTCAACGTGACCGGCTGACGATCGTTGGTTGTAATGCTTTAGACTGTGAATGACAGTAGTCTAGGTTTTACTAAGTCGAAAATCATTTTTTCTGTTTATATTATTTTGATTTTGTTCTATTTTTACGGCTTCATGTATTATTCTTGGGAAGTAGTTAGGTACTCTGGTCTGTTCGAATTCTAAGGTGTCTCCCTTTGTAATAGCTAAGGCTGATTTTGTGTTTTCAATCGCTTTTATGTTCTTGAAGTCTTATATCAATGGAACGACCAGTCTGTCCAATGCAACTCGAGTCGCAAGAACATGAAATGTCATATACGCCAGCTGTTTTTAAACTTAATATTTTGTCTTTCACTGACATCAAACCGTTACCCAAAGTTTCACTGGTCGTAAACAGTGATGTTGCATCGTTTTAGGACACGTCCTATCGTATCAGTTAAACTTTTACTGTAAGGTTAGCAGGCTAAACCTTCCAAAGGTGCGGATTCCTTTTTAGAATTTTTTTCTGATTGTTTTGTTTAGCGCTTTGCGTATGGCGGTGGTTGTTTATTCATTCGTTTGTAAAAACGTCACCCTTTTTTTTACGTAAGCACTAGAAACCGGAACACCCGGGACGGGAGTCGAACTGTAGTGCTAGCTGCAGGGGTGTAACCGACCAGCCCACCAAGGCCCTACAACCAAATAACTTCGTCACTTTTTCCAAGTTACAATTATAAAATACTCTCATTCTCAACACGAACTTATCTTGAAAATATTTGCTTTCAGTAGTAAACTACAATCTAAAGTCCATTGCTGTGTGAATCTCCTTCTACTAGGTTAAATTGGATCGCCCTCTGCTTTCTTCTTCTAGGTGGCACCCGTCCGTAGATTTTTCTTTGCCATCTGGATACTTCCAGTTCCCGGAGATGACCGCAACTCCAATTATAAGTTATTCGCTTTTATTCAAACTGATTTCAAGCTGCACTTGTTATAGCCTTTCTCTAACTTTCTGGCCACCGAACTATCAACAGTCTCATAACTGTCATAACTATAGATGGTAACAAAACTTAGTCATCAGTACATAACAATGTGGTGAATGTGGTATTTTCTATTGCTACTCCCATTCTTTGCCATGTATTAATCGAAGTTCAGAATGTATCATTAATATAATTAGGTATTAAATATTGTAGTAGCGATACCAGAATCCTAGAATAAACCTTTTGATATACTAAATTCCTGTTATGTGTTGCGGCCTATCGTAACAGCGCCATTATCGATAAGTAGCATCGTGTGCTTTTGCTACAAATCAATCTAGTTATCACGCATGTTATTCTAAAATACTATTTCTTTATTCACCTTTCTTATGATTTGCAGATACTATTTCACTCATTGACTATTACTGGTACGAATTGTTTTAATGAATACGATACTTTCCGTTAACTAGAACACGGTCTTTGTTTGGACAGAACGGTTTATTACATTGAATCTTTTTCTCGCTATACCAATTATGGAAGCACTGAATATTACCAAGAAGGAATCAAATGTGTCCCAAGAAATGTATTTCTATGTCAAAGTGTGGATAATTTATAACTTTCAATTCGTATCTGGAGTCAAAAATTATTTGCCAGAGTTGTTTTTAATCCTATATTTGATCAAGTGTTTGGCCAACGTTGTAGTCTTATATTAAATATTTTGGGTTCACTATGGCTTACTAATGAGAAACAATATTCGCTCAAGGAGTTTTATCCATTTTTCTCCTATAAACTGATAATTTGATACAGTTTCTGATTATTTGTACGGTGTATACTGTATAGCTTCGATTAATGGCGATCTGACCGACTTCTAAATTCTATTCCCGATTCCACGAAAATTCCCCAATCCAATTTTGTAAAATCTGGAGTGTTCCATGCAACCCAAGCAGAACTGCATCCCGTACTGGAAAAATGGTCAAACTTGATGTGGATATTATTATCAACTACTGTTTTCTCTCGTTGTATGATCGTTGAGTTCCATATAATGTTTGGAAGAACTGATTAGTATTCTGCAAGTGTTTCAGATTTTCTTATACGAAACTAAAGAACTATATTCAGAAAATATGAATACAATTTGTTTCGTTACAAATCGCTATAGTTACAAGTTTGCTGTAGAATTTAAGGACGACCTCTCCATCTCACGCTTGTTCAGAAATTTCGTAACATTTTATTTTTATCGACTTTAATTATTTTTCCTGTCCTCTCGAGTATTGTGCTTGTGTGTTTTCAAAATAAACTCCGGTCGAAAACAAAATATATTTACGAGATAGGATTCGCTAACATTTCAGACGTTGAATAAATTAGCAATTTTGAACATCCAAAAACCGTATCACAAATAATATAATATACGAAGCAACTTACAGAACAAAGTAAATTCCACTCGGAAGATTAAGAATTCCAGAAAACTAAAGGATACAAGACAATGATAATAAAACCAAAAGCGACGCTGACCTATGTTCATTATTAAAAAAGTAACCACCACCAACATTGTCACCAACTGGCCCTAAGACAGTTTACAACTAACCACCCACGATAATAGTTATTTATATATCTCAGGAGCAAGGGCATTTCCTCTCTCCTGTGAACTTCAATGGCCGACGCGGAACGGAGGGCATTGAATACAAAAAAGAGAAACTGAATCTTTGCTTCAGTAACATATACGAGCAGACATTCTCATGCACCCGGACTAGGTACCTTCCTGTTTAGCTACATGTTCTCTAGTCAATTTTTTTAATGAAGTTGATGAAAAGTAAAAGACAAAAAATAAATAAACCAAATATCTTGGCGTTACACGGCAATAGGGTACTGTGAATTTTAGAAAATACCTGGGAAGAAATAGGTACTGAGAATATAACGAACTCACAGCGGCTGTAGAGGAAGTTCAAAAGATTATATTTATAAAGGTTTATAGTTGCTATTAAAACGTTCTAATACTTGCATCCTTAAGCAACGCGACTATGTTGAAAAACTTTTTTTTGTAAAATACTTGTTTGCATGCTTAGTTCGAAAACATAGAAACGTCAGCTCGGTATACGACTTTTTCTTGCAACTCCGATTTTTTTATGGAAACTTTCTAAAATCTTGCTTTAGGAGTTGATTATAATACCTCTAGATTTCATTGATAATATTTTGTCGAATTTTCAAATCAACATAACGTTACAAAGCTTTGGTGTAATGTCCATGGTGACATAAGCACAATGCGGAAGGTAATAGTTATTTATGTATCAAGGGCTTAAGAGGGGCGTTTGTAGCCGGCTCCGGCGGCGTAAAAGTTATAGCACCAGGTGCTGAGCACCGAGAACTATAACACGACAAAGGTCAAAGACGCTGGTTACGCTTGAGGTGCATACAAAACTTTATGCACGATCGAAATTCTAAAAAAGAATATTGGAATTATATAAAACGTTGTGAAATGAAAACAGGTCAATTCTTACTATTATCTTAGCTGAATAGTACCTTTGTGGCTAGGTATGGTTTTGCTTAATATCTGCTTGTATATAATAACTAAAACGACGACAGGGCGATACAATTATTTTACGTCCGCTGACGTTATATAGAGAGTGAAAATAGTTACTTATGTGCCAAGGCCATTATGAAGATGTTTATACCCTTTCGAAGGTTACAAGTTTACAAACCTGAGGTACTTTGCCCTGAGGGTTTACAAGTCGCCCGAGGACTATAAACATCTGGTAATGCCCGTGGTGTATCCAACGTTGTATTTTCCCCTTTGAATACTCCAACAACTTGAAAATCTTGCAGAGCAATCCATAGCGCCCTAGAGCGTTGTGGACTTCTTTATATACCTCGAATCACATATATAAACAACAAACACTAAATCAGTGAAAATTAAAGATATTTATTGGCCGAGCTTGAAAAAGAGTAGCTTCACGCCTCAAAATGAGGTCAAAAAACGTCGGGAAGTAATTTTTAAAACCTCTGGTTGGTTGGAAACTGACAACTTTATTTCCTAAAATTAGGACGCAAAACCCGACTTTTTATATAGTGAGTTGGGAAACTACCTTGGATTAGCAGATAATGACCTCGTAATTCTAAAAAAATTAAAACGTAACAGCATGCATAAAATATAAAATACGATATCCATTAGTATTAGCGACTACCTTCTATTCTAATTCTTTAGTTGATTCAGATTATAATCCTCTCTACAACCTATAGAAGCCGACAATCCTGATTAATTATTCTCATGGAAATTTAAAATGTATACATTACAGATACATGCCTGAAACTGAGGATTATTGTTGCCCTTGCTGCGTCACTGACAGCTAACCAAGAAAAATTAGCAAACGCAACCGACTTCTCAGCCAGAGCTGCTCGTGGGGGAAAGAGGACGGCAACAACGCATTAATAAAGTTCTAAGGAATAATTGAGGGCAATATAATTGTTTCTTTCATGTTCGGTAGTATCATCGAATGCATAGAAAGATAAACGGCTACAACAATTTTCATAAAATAAATTTTGTATTCTGGTTTTCAACTTGAAATGTTAGATGTTTCGATCAAACTCGTTCTTTAGTATGCATGGTTGGTACTATATTTTACCTAAATAGTTATAAAGTTAGTATCATAACATTACAATATCCAATAAAATATGTAGGACTTGCAGGACTCTTCTATGCTCCCGATAGTATATCTACACAAATACAAAAGTGCCCAAACGGCAAGTTTAAGGTCAACTATTAAATTTGGAGTGTGTTACTAGTTACAGCGAAGTAGACGTCATATAACAATTAAATCTTATATATATATTTGGGCAGAATAAATGACAGAAGTTGACAGAGGTATATAACTTTGGGTTTAGATTGCATGTGTCTAATAACCCACCAAGGTAAAAATATTAATTATACAGAATGGTACCCACAGACGCCAATTACTTGGTTCATGTCGATGCCGCAATTAATTCCGGAAAACGCTTAGTAATTAATTATATTCATTTCAACAAATAAAAAGAATTATTTACGCAAGCTATTAGAATAAGGAAATGATTAAGCTTAATTTAATTCTTCAATAGTGCTCCAGGGTATATTGACAAATTGTTAATTGTAAACTCACTCTAAACATTTATAAAATTGTTGCCCTGCTTTTGTAAGTTACTGTGGTACATTACATAGTGCATTTATTCTAACTCTTAATGCTGTCGTGCCGTTTTCACGAGGATTTGGTTCTTACCTATTGGTTTGTAAGGATACGCCACCCCACACCATATATGTAACAGCGCTTATTTTAAAATTCAAATAAAAACGTTACTGAGTAGGTAAAAAATAATGTATTCTACGTAGGAAGAAATTCTGTTCATCAGCCTGTGCTTTACTAAAAGTTGCATTTCCTGTTGTTATTTGTGATGCTTATTTTAAAATAAAATTACAGTTAGGCATTACGTTTTAAAATAAACGCATTTACGCATTACGTAGGCGTAACGTATTCTTAGAAGCCAATAGGTAACAATCAAATCCTCATGAAAACTGGAAGACTGTATTTATTAAATTCAAAGCAAATCCGACATCTGAGGATTCGTATACAAATAAAACAAGCTGCCAGCAAATTACAATAATTCTATTTTGCAGGTTATATCGGCACACAACACTCTTATAGTCCAGGCGAATAGATTAATTAAAAACAGCTTTTCTGTTGCTTCACTTTACAGCTCATAAAGCAGGTAGTGGATGCCCCGGAAGATGGTTACTCTTCAGCACCATATAACACCAGGCTTTTGAAACACGGAAAGACAGGTGGTTGTTCTATAATCAGGCGGATCTTAGTAAAAAGTAATAGTTCTGAGAAGCAGGACCACAAAAATAAACGGTAATTATGCTTTTCCTAAGAACAGGACCCAAATCTGAAAATTTTCCTTGGCCGCTATCAAAAGCTCTTTCCGACAGAAGAGATAACCTCGTGACCAAGTGTTTTCGAAAACCTTGAAAATTCAGGGTAGGCAACCGCGATGCTTCAAAACTAAAAATTTTGTTTAAAAAGACTATTGTTACTGAAAATAATATGCATAGACCAATATAACTTACTATTAGATTACATAATATGTTATCGGTACTGTATTGCTGTACCTAATTTTTGTGTGTTACTTTTAACACGTAACACACTTTAATACAGCTTAACTTTTACTTAATAAACATACAAAATACTCGTAAGTTTATATTATTCACGCAGCATTAGCTGCATCTGGTCGGAATTGGCTATTAGCAGAAATTTAATGTAATAAATTAATCTGCATATGATTTTCCTTTCTGCTATATCAAGAACTGGTCGAAATAAACTTTATTTACATATAAAATTGGCATTTACAAATATATTCGAATTTGTACGTTAAAATTTTGCTTTATTTCCATTGTAGAAGGTTATTTTTCACGTTCGTTGTTATTAAACTTTTTATTTCTTAAAAAAAGGGAAAGCTGAAGTGGTGCTCAGTCAATAACTGTTTTAGACAGCAAATATACCCGCATTTGACGGTTTCATAATATTTTTAATTAAAAACATTATGCTTCATTAAATATCTACTTGAAGGTTTAAGCTAAACATGTATTAAATTCCCCCTTAAAAACAGCTGGTGTCAATATCTTCCAATATATCTGAATATCTACAACTGTCGGGAATTTCCTTCATATTCATGATTGAAATAGGATTTCGCAACCAATGTTTAAAACTTACATGTTGTACATTTTGTCTGAACAATTCGCCTTTGGTGTATTTAAACTACAGGACGCACCGCAAAAAATGGATGCGGCGCTACCTTAAAAATTCGGAAATGAATAATAGTGCTCAAAGAGCAGGGACATGGAGGAGTATTAGCCTGCGACTTGTCAGGTCAGGCTCAGATCTAATTACTCAAGCAAACTCAGTAGCCGATAGCTAGTGCATAAAGTAAATAATATGAGCAATACAAAGTGGGTGTACTTATGGGCATGATACAGAAACGAGAGTTTCCATAGAGAGAACAGATAGATCATGAGCTCTAAGGTAGCGAAAATATGCGTGAATAATAAATTTTTTGATCGCCAGGAAAATCGGCAAACTATGTTAAGGCTGTTAGACATCCACATGGTAAGGCCCAGCATCAAACCAAATTCAAGATAGTCAAGCCAATGACACTAAAGAATGGGAAGAAGAGTAAGAACCCTTACGCAATCTACGAATAATGTAGATGATTGCATTAAAAAGTCTAATACACGTAAATACGTAACGGGGCAGTTTGTGTCACTTTGGTAACTAATAAACATTGCTAGATTTAAGCCAAACTGTATTTCTTACATTGTAATAGTTAGATTAAGACGAAACATGTATTTAAAACATACGAATGTCGCGCGTGAGATTGTGAGCAAAAACCAGATGATACAGTTATTCAGTGCGGTTATTAATAAAACCAGAGCAAGTTATGGGTATGCTTAGAGGGGTGGAGAGTCAGTCGCTTACTAATAGGCGACCGGTGAGAGGACGTCATGCGAAATAATATACTACGATTGAAAGTTTCTGTGTGGACATGCTTTAACAGCAGTCGCTATTCTTGAGCCGAAATACAAACCCTGGGAGCCTACAACTACCTTGGAATCAACACCGAGGTACCGATAATTCTTCAGTGCCGAAAGTCGCTTAGCCAGCTTTCAAGGAGCAGTCGATCTTGTACATGCACCACATCATTTAAAGTAACTATAACGCAAGGTTAGTCCTATAAATAATCATACCAGCGAATAATGAAGGGATTGCAACAAATTACTCAATAACTTTATCGGACAAATTACGCTCCTGAAAGCAACAGCAAACTGCTGCGTCATGGAGTCAAAACAAGGCGCTTGCATCATTCCCTCGTAATATCGCGTCAGCTGATTTCAAGCTACTGGAGTCAGGGCAGCATTAAGTGGATTCGTGTACGGAATTTGAACATCAGTAATCCTGAAATTATAAAGTAGACGAAATTACTGGAACGGAAATATGTTTACCCAAGGGGTTTACTCTCTCCACCAGAATCCTCTACAATTTCAAAGATAATATCAGCTAATTTAACATTTAACAACGTCAGTAATAAAATCGTTTTTGTCAATAACACATGATTAGAATTGTCTTTGTTAGCTTCATCAGCACATTGATTTATAAAATGGGACAAAAAAACATTTATAATCACATTCTGAAATTATATAGTTACATGTTAGATTTGGATATGTGAAGGAACAAGTATCCTCAAATTGTTATCAAATTACCTGTCTTTTGTTTTCTAAATGGTTGATATATTTGGATATGGTAAGTTCTTTGAATCATTTTAACTGATTTCGTCAGATAAAACTTCTTCAGTTTCCATAATTAGTAACGGTCAAAAAAAAAACAACGGAAAGTGAATTACAAAGTTAATGTAAATTATCAATTACTTTTTACTTACATTTGCAATCTTTAGTTGGGTTATGTGAGTTTAATGACGTTTTGATTGAAAATCAGTTTGTAATTTAGTTCTGTTAAATCCTTCTTTGGTTTTTTATTGTTTCCATTTTGGAATGTTTCTTTATAGTTTTAGATATTGTGTCATGCTTTTTACAACACGTTCTTCAATTGATATGATCATAGTTGAAATACATCTATAAGATTTGATTTAATACCTCAAATCTTAAGTTTAGAAGTTTGTTTATTGACTTTGATCTATTATACTGTTTGGAAAAACATAGGGATTATAAATCAACGTGCTAATGAAGCTAACAAAGAACTACCGAAACGTTCATTTATATATTTTTAATAAAGATAATTTTAACCATGTATTATTGACAAAAACGGTTTTATTACTCACGTTTTTGAATGTTGAATTAGCTGATGGTATCTCTCAAATTGTAGAGTAGAGGATTCCGGTGGAGAGAGTAAACCCCCATACTAGAGAGTGATTACATACCTTTTTATAATTAAAAGACAAAGGAACAAAAGTGAAGCCTACACTTTCATCTGACCAACCAGTCAACCTATCGAAAGAAAAACAGCAAAAACAACACAACAATCAAAAATGAACACGACACCCAGGAACTTCAAGCGTTGGTTTTAGAAAACTGTGGATACGACATCCTCCAGCATTTTAAGGACTTGGACCGCGAAAGTAAAACCTATCTAAGGGTAAGTGAAAGAATAAATTTCCTCACAGAATGTAGAAAACAATCAATAATACCTAAATTTGTACAAAAAAATTTTAATGATAAAATTTTCCAATTTCAAAACAACAAAGATAAATTCAACAATATACTAGACGATTTAGCAAATAAAACTTTGTCAACCTTGTTAAATGATGCTCACACAACTAAAAACCAAATTAACCAAAAAATAAATAACAATAAACAATATTCAGAAACGCTTTGCCCAAAATATTTTATTAGCATTTTTCTTTCCAATAATACTGCAAAATATAGTAAATTAAAAAACCAAGTCATCAATAAAGATTTTAAAAAATCCAATTACTTTACCTAAAACAAAACCCAAAAAATTTACAAAACAATAATCACAACACTATAACAGAGCTTTTTCCTAACAATGGACAAATAAACTGGATAGAAAATTTAACAAATGTAAACATATCAAAAAATATTCAAGAAATACTAAATTATGGACCAAATTTAAATTTTTTCGATCTAAAAAACATTCCGTATGAACAATTCATCATTCACATTCAACACAGTTTAAGTAAACTTGATGAAAAAAAAACAAAACACCACACGAGCCAATATTTGTAACTCACTAACAAATTACAAAAATAAACCAAACAAAATGAAATCAACCAATTTAAAACAACAAAAAATAAATCGTGAATTATTGACGAAAATCAAAGACACATTTTTCTTTAAAACACAATGATTTAATTATAACAAAAGCAGACGAAACACAAAAACCAGTAATCTTAAGAAACAACATGTATACAAATAAAATGGAAGAACTACTAAACGATAAAAACACATACTCACTGGAAAAAAGACCCAACTCAAATCATACCAACAGAAAATATCTATTTCAAATAAAAATTAAAATTTTAAGAAAATACATGTAAGTCACAGATAATAAAGGTGCGACTTTAACTAAAACGACTACCATTCAATTAATCCAACAATAAAAATTGGAAAAATATGATCAACAATTCTTCTGCATACAAACTCCAAAGGATTTTATAAAAATCAAACTTACAAACCACGTTACATGGAAATAATTGTAAGAAGAATTAAAAGAGCAAGTGATAAACAAAAATAAACATCTCTCAACAACTAATTCATATGTTTTTCCAAACAGTACAATAAATCAAGGTCAAATATCTTACGAAAACGTGCATCTATTTCAAATAATTTGACATTTTTAAGAAGATACATGTAAGTAACAAATAATTAAGGTGCCACTTTAACCAATAACCGTTTTATTACAGTAAAAAAAGACTACTATCCAAATAACTTTACAACAAAAATTTTGTGGGCAAACAACGGAACAATCCTTCCGTAACCAAATCACAAAGTTTAGAAATCAAACCTACAAACCACATAACATGCAACTAAGTATAAGAAGAACTAGAATAGTAAGTAATAAACAAAATTAAACACCCTTCAACAACTAATCCCTATGTTTTTCCTAACAGTATAATAAAGTCAATTAACTAGATGCACCAAAAAGAAAAATTAACAAGACCAATACACCTACACAACAAGTCATCAAAGGTAAAAATATATAACAAATAGATAAACAAACTTCTAAACTTAGAATTGTAGGTATTAACTCAAATATTATGAATGTATTTGACCAATGATCATATCAATTTAAAGAACGTGTTGTAAAAAGCATGAGACAATATCTAAAACTATAAAGAAAAATGCTAAAATAGAGACAATAAAAAAAACAATTAAATTACACACTGGTTTTCAATCAAAACGTCATTAAACTTACATAAACCAACTAAAAATTGCAAATGTAAGTAAAAACTAATTGATAACTTATAGTAACTTTGTAATTTACTCTCCCTTGTGTTTTCCTTAACAGTTACTAACTATGGAAACTGCAGAAGTTTTATCTGGCGAAATCAGTTAAAATGATTAAAAAAATTTACCATATACAAATATTTCAACCATTTAGAAAACAAAAGACAGGTAATTTGAAAAAAAATTGAGGATACTTATTCCTTCGCATATCCAACTCTAACATGTGCCTATACAATGTAAATGTTCTTTTGTCCTATTTTATAAATCAAGGAGCTGATGAAGCTAACAAAGTATTAGCGAAACGTTCATGTATACAGTTTTAATACAGATAATTTTAATCATGTGTTATTGACAAAAACGACTTTATGACTCACGTTGTTAAATGTTAAAGTAGCTGATATTATCTCTGGAATTGTAGAGTAGAGGATCCTGGTGGAGAGAGTAAACCCCTTGGGTAAACATATTTCCGTTCCAGTAATTTCGTCTACTTTATAATTTCATAATTGCATAAACAGCTGTATTTTAAAATTAAAAAATTTAGTAATCCTGTAGGTTTTTTGACTTGGCGTTGATAATTAATTCATTCATACTGTTACGTTTTTACGTTCGGGCTATTCAAAAATTATACGACGCTTCTTGTATTAAACATTTATTTACAACGATTAATTACGATTTATCTTAACTATTTACAGACATAAGAATTATCAAGGCAGAATGCAAATTACTTAACTAACTGAACTATTTCTAATGACAAATACACTTATTTATTTACACTGGATTAAAAATCAATTATTTATGTCGCTATTTATTTTATACACGCGTTTATTTATGTAGCAGCTTTACGCATTTCGAGTTTGGATGAGAACTGCCAGCTATTCCCGCTCGCGAGTATTTATATCTCACGAATGAGTCATTCTAGAAACGTCCAGACCTTACTGGAAGCTCCCGACAAAGGCATGACGCATCGCCGTATTAGCCAGCAAGTCCGCTGACGTCACGCGTCTGCAGCTGGCTCCAAGGTTGCTTCTCGAATGTGACCATCTGTCTGCACGCTTCGGGTGCATCAACCCTATATCGCTCTCGAACGCTGACTCATGCGTGGCTCGGCCCCCTAGATCGTTACAATACATTTAAGGAGTGTAGTCAATCATGTAGGTTCAGCATTAGGCTCGTTGAGTGCTCCTTGTTTTTGTTAATAGCGCATATAACATTTATATATTACCATTGTGTACTCATTCTATGTATCTTCATGTCTGTATTTTCCTTTTACAGAGTATATGAATATTCATGTAAACTGTTTGGTTTTTATTTCTGACATATTTTCTGGTATAATTACAGAATTATGGCTGATCACAAGTAGGCCGGAACGAGCAATATTGACAAATTGCTTAGCTGCACTGAAGTAAGAGCGGGCCTTGTGTTTCTACTACTGAATTAACTAGCATACAAAATGGCAATCTAAATCCACAGTAGAGGGGAGTATAAGGCACGGAAAAATCCACATTACAGAGATGGTTAACATCAGCGGTCACCATCTATGATTTGCAGTAGTTGCGTTAGTAATTCTAATAAGAGAAATCTACCTATAATACAACTCCAACCAGTGGATTAAATACCACAACCTACGGATAATGAACAGGAGAACACCAAAAAAACCAACCTGAAGAACATGTTATACTCACATGTATGTTTCTAAAATAAAAGAGAAGTTAAAGGCCTTGGAAACCACATTTTAATACGGTGTGTAACTATCTCAAAAATAAAATGTAGAAGTACAATATGATTCTTTGCCCTTTTCGCGGTATTACAATTTTTGGTAGGTTCATTCTTCTTTCAAATGTTGCTCTGCTGTCCATTGAAATTATATCACTTGAAGTACCTGTGTATGAAGCAGGTTGCCTAATTTTCTCTTAGCAAGATTTTTGTATTTTGAAAATGTCAGTTTTCACGTCGTTCGTATAGTGGTTTCTAGTGCTCTTTGTCTGTAAATCTTGTTGCAATCTAATATCGAAGACGTAGGCTGAAGACCGCAAAAAGAACACCACTCTTTTGCTACAGCATCATCTCGCATCTTTGGTGAAGAGCGAACCTGATATTCCTACGTTTTGGCTGGATTATTACTGCTCTAGGCAGTGGCAACAACCCTAAGGCCGATCACGACCCAACAGCATCTTCCTTCTCTATCAGCAATTTTGGGCTCTCTTTTTCTTAAGGCACTAGAGAGGATAACACCACATGAGAACGCAGGTTGTTTTTATAGCTGTCATATTCCTGCACGAAGTCGGGCCGTAGAAAGTCAACAAAGACATTTTGAAGGCTCGTTTTAGATAAGCTATCACGAGCTTGGCATTGGCTAATTGAAATCAATTTAATATGCTTGCGCTGTTAATTTCTAATTGCGATATGTATTTTCTGCACTTTTTGATTGGTCAGTAACGGTCAAGCCGTTTTAAGTAGATTAGAGTTTTTCTAACATTTTTGTTTTCAACTGCTAAGATAGTAGACGGGCCTCTCTACTTTGATAGCGCAAAATGCCGTCAATAGAAAGCTTGTTTTGCGAAGGGCTAATTCATTATCAATGCGCTCTTTTTCGCGAGGTTTCTGTGATAAGCGTGCATCACGCGTTTTGCAAAACAATTCTCGACAGCTGAAAAGCATTTGGAAAATGAATGGAAGTTCTTGTTCGCAGTGTAGTACCCGCTTCTGTTCAAATCTCTAGATATCGTGATGCATGTATTAGAACATACAATTATAGGGTAAGAGGAAAATGAAGACCAGCCTTATCCATTTGAATTGTTTCCGTTTTCAAAAAGACAAAACAAACCGCAACCGACTCCGCTCCATGGTTAAATAAAGTAACGTATGAAGAAACACCCAGGATAAACAGAAAAACGTCTATAAATAATCCTTAGTAAACGCTGCAAGTTATGGTGCGTTTAGGATCTTGCTTTGTTTTTAACAAACTATCTTGTATAATTATGTGAATGCTTTTCTGAGTAACACTTTATAAAAGAGGCCTTGGATTCACTTTATCTTCTACTTGTGTGGTCGGCGAATACTTAGAACCCCAAATGCCTTTGCTCGTGGGTTCCCCAGGGATTAATTAATAATGTAAATGCTATGCTTTTATCTCGCAGCGGAACAAAGAAAGAAATTAGCGCGGCCATTATAGGTTGGAAATTAGGAAAAATAAATCCCAAGAAGTGTGGCGCTTTAGCTCAAATGTCGCGTGTAAAGAGCGCACTTAGCCGTGTATCATTTATATGGCGGAAGACAAGGTTGGGTGTTAAGGGCAAGCAGCGCGCATTTCCGAGATTAATGCAGAGTTTAACAAGTAAACCTCAAGATTTACCAGAGTAAATGTAAGTTGCTAAGTTAACGAGCGCCGTTAGTCGACGAAACTTAAGAAAAAGCCCTAAGCTGCTAGTTTGTCTTTCCTCCGAAGCAATTTTGCAAATAATTTGCCGAGCATCGGCGCCGGCATGGCCTCCAGCTTTGTTGGTGTCTTTTAGCAGCGCCATTTTTAAGCCGGGTCGATGAGCTAATGTTGCTATTAAAGCCGAAACCGTGTATGGCGGTTTATTAGCGAAGCTGGAGCTTTCACGTCGGTGCATATTGAATTTCCGGCCCGTATTCGTACGCGTCTTCGTAGCAAATGGCGTTAAATAATTTGAGCGTAATTTGTAATTTTAATTGAAATTATAATGAGTTAGTTCCAACTAGGTCTACGACTGAAGCACATTCACAGACGGGTAGCGATTTTCGGCTTTTTTGGAGATATCTTAGGGAAGATCCTTGAACCCTTCTTACAGCGCCATGAATATTCAGCGTTGCCGGTAATTGTGGAAAGTTGACGACGTTAATCACAAGGCCTACAATTAGGCATATACCAGCATAATGACGACAAAATTAAAGTGTTAACTAAAAAACAACCTATTTCTATCTTATCTTAATCAGCTGAAATAGCAGAATCCGGAGAGCAAATTGGATTTGATGCCGAAGACTCATGTGTAAACAGTTTCTTTGCTCTACGAATGTTATGCAAAGGCATTATGCTTATGGTTGTACTGGACATTTATATATAGGTTAATTCATTTGCTAATATATCTGGTAACCATTACAAAGGAATTGTGTTGCCTTATGTTTTTTGTTCAGTGCAACTCTTGCAGCTGCTGTAAATATTACAAGGTATGACATGTCCAACTATGCAATATGCCAAGCTTACATTGGCTTTCTGTTACGCGTCTATATAGAACTTCTTCCTTTTATTATAGGCCAGTGGCCTTTTTTAACCACAAAGTGGTTGTACGAGCCCCATTTCCCTTAAGCCGGATAGGTGGCTAGCCTTGCTTGTCGAAAGTGAGGAAAAGTTCCCTTGTTAGTGGGTTAACGACTACCACAGGTGTTAGCGTGGTAACTATGGAACGTACGATTTTTAAACTCTAGAGTCGCTGGGATTCAAAATCGGGCCAGTATTTGCTCTCCATATGGTACTGTGTATAGATATAGGTAATTAAGACAGTTAATGACATAAATTAGCTACTGCTAACCACTGGTCTCAGGTTGGTTCAAGTTAGTGTAAACGACATATTGTACCAGATGTATCTCCAAATACATTGAATTAAAAGCAGTCCTTATTGTCAATTACGATTAGGGTTCTAGTTCTTTACATCTAAAGAATGTAAAAACATTATAGGTAAAACAACACATTAAACGTTCTTATATCTCCACAAAATCTACGATGGTATACCAATATGCAAGATGTGGTTAATCATAGAAAGGGCGTGTAGTAGTATATAAAAATTTCAAATTGGTGACGCCAAATTTCATAGAAATTTGAAATATCCATATAATAAGGCCAGGGATTTTCTAGGTATTAATTTGTTCAAGATCTAATTGGATGCAACAGAAGAGGAATGAAAACGGAAGTGTAGTGTCTTGGATGTTGCGATTGAAGATCAAATTCCAGTTACAGTGCTCTTTTGCCGATGATTTTAGTGAAGAAGAACGCTTCGTTCTTTCTAATTGAGGACAAAAAGCTAAAATCACTAGAAAAACCTTGTAGAAGAGCATTTGCAAATACTGATCTAAAACGTGATACCAAAATTGTGGAATTTTAAGGCTCAAATACATAAATAACGAAGAAATAATAGAAAATATGCAAATAAAACAAAAAATAATAACACAAAAAGGCCTACTTTATACAGACATACGAGTATAAGAAGGATCGATGACGGACCACCGGGGCCTGTAACACAAAGCTAACAATTGTAACCAGTGTAAAACTTGTAGGAAATTCGCTTGTAGTTACAAGTCGTGCTTAATTCTGTAACACAAACTTAACTGAGTGACTTGTTATAACGGAGAAAACTCTTACAAGTGTAGTTCTATACTTGTAGACCGATCGAAGGGTGCAATATTATTCAAAAAAATAAAGCAGATAGAAATAATATATAAACATTATAAACTAATTGACAATTTCCTCTACTCCAGCGATTTTATGTGTTTATCGGTTGCAGGATATTAATCCCTTGTTTACATATACAAAAGTAGGCTGGTAATTAAGTCATAACTGATCTGTACGGTAATACTCCATTACCGGCAACCATAACCGTATATGGCAACTGATAACTATTGAACAAACCACGGATGTTATGACTCATAACAGCCTTAGAAGATTTTTAAGTCCATGCTCTGCGAGCTCGGATTTCAATACAACATCTGCGGTAGTTATGATACTCATAACATTCTTAGATATGTTAATAGCTATTACCTATGAATTTGTCTGGTATCTAAGTGTAATCAAAATAAATCCCTGTCATGTTTACTTGTTTGACCAGTTGTGGAATACAAAAAGGTTGAAGTTCGTTTATTGTTGTAATTGCCCTATTTATAAGTAATGGCTTGGACAAAAAATTGTTCTGCAAAGAAAGTTGCAATTTTTAAATTAAGGTTATAGAGAACAAAGAGGTTCTCTTTGGATCTTTCTCTAATACGCTGCGGAAACAGCATAAAGTCGACAAATTTAAGGAGTTGGCCAATCCGGTGATTCCGGTGCATCATCCACTGGGACCTTCGTCCCCGTAATCCATTGGACGTTCGTCATCGACTCGATTCTCATGATGGCATAAAGTTGTGCAACATTTAAAAGTATTTCCCACAAATACCGGATTGACTTGCAAATAGTTTAAACAAGGAAACTTTTCTTTTAGTATTCCAAATGCGTTTTCTATAATTCGTCTCGTTCGTTTATGAGATCTATTAAAACCATTTTGAGCTTAATTCAAGAAATCTTCATATGTTGGTGGAATCTGCCACTGCTTTAAAGGATATGCTAAATCCCCTAAAAATTATTGCATTGGGATGAGGTCTCCAACTGTTCTCCATTTTACCAAATAATGAACTAATGTGGAGTACCCTAGCATCGCGTACGTTTCTGGGCCAATTAGCACTCACATACTAGAATTTCATATCTGGTCCACAAACAGCCATACAGTTTATTGAGTGTTTTCCATGTTTATCTACGTAAGTCGATTGATTAACAGATCTATATTTATGAATGTTCCGTCAATTGCCCCACACACCTCAGGCATGCCTGCCATTTCATGAAATTTCTGCACCACGCTTAATATGTCAGCGGGTCATGCTACCATTTCATTAAATTTAATTTGGTTGACAGCATCCACAAAATCATGAACGCATCTGCAGTAATTTTTGAAATCCCATGCATATCGCAAATATCATGGTACTGTCTACCATTTCCCAGCCAGTGTAGTGTAACTGACATTTTCTGCGTAGGTTATAGCCCATACCAACGGTTGGTATTATTTTCCAGTGTTGGCGAAAGATCTCGAAGAAGATTTGTGAACTATGTCCTATACAATCTGAATCTCTCTATAAATTCCCCATTAGAGAGAAAGTCAAAATCAGTTCTTGCTCTAAATCTATATTTTGCTCGGACAGCAACTTCTTCTCACTAGAATAACGTGGACTTGAACTTGACCACATATTGGGTAGTACGTGCACCAAGAAAGATTTATTGATATTGACACATAAGAAGCTTGAACCCACGGTTTAGGATAGGTAGAAATTTTTCTACAATTGTAGTAAAATCCGTAACACAAACTTACAAGTGTTGGCGTTGAGTTACAGAACAGACCTACAAGTGTAGAATATCTGCCGTAATTACAAGTGCGGCACAGGTTATTACAAGTTCCGTTGTGTTACAGAATCTCAACAAGTTTACAAGTACAAGGCTACAATAGTTACACTTGTAGGGCTTGTGTTACAGGCCCCTCAGATAACCAAGCAAATGATAGTTCAAAACTGGCTGTTTTTGTGAGTGTATTCTAACGCCAACGATATTTTCCATTTACTTACTGCTAATTATTGAATATATTGCAACCATGAAGATATAGTTGCGTTGGTAACAAAACTGAAATAAGACTAAGGGCTCAAAGTGTCTCAATTTTCATGGAAGAAATATTAAATGATGGGGAAAATGTGACGTTTTAAATGTTCATAAGTTGGAAACACAGAAAAATCCAAAAGAAAAGTTAGAGATAAACGTAGAAGCTACAGGAGCTTGAATAGCTGTGAAAAATATAGTGTTCTATTTAAAAATTGATACTTTTTTAAGCCAAACTTTTTTGGGACACCCTGTATACGCCAACATACTTTTAAAATGTACCTCCTTCATCCCCATTAGGATCGTATTCATCAAACCCTTTATTAGAAAAAAAGTAAAGGCGTAATCAAAGACCGGCGCACTGAATGGACACCCTGTATATACAAAAAAAGCAAGAGAATATAAATGTATGCTACTTAGGTCAGTTGTATATGGGGGGCTGAAAAGCGGCAGGACAGAGGGAAGGTTTTATTTTCCTCGTCGGCGAAGAAGGCACCCATGACACGCGATGCAACACAGTTCTTGTGAAGAGAATAGCAGCGCCAGAGCCGTGTTTGTTCTCTTTAGCCGAGTGAGGCAGTTACATAGCGCAGCCACCACTACGACTTACTGGATATTAATGTTTCAATACAAGCTGCTGATTCTTCGGATGGCACTTTATGGTGTCACAAAAAAGGGCCGAACTTACGGTATTAATGCTATGCATAAACCGATACAGCTCCAAGTAGATGTGTAAGAGACGGCCATAGCACTTCGAAAACTAGTTGAATTCCGGTGGTGCAGGCTTCCGCTGCTACTTGGTGCGAGTCGGAAAGGCCGGTAAGGACATTTTTAGATTGTATGGACGTACGACTAATTAGCGTTATTTCCTAAATTAGGACCCACTTGGATATGGGTTTTTCGAATTATTCCGCCTGAATTTGAGCATATCGAATTTTGTGCAGGCATTCAGTGGCTTTCTAGGGCACACAGTGGTGTTATTGGCTTACAGCCAACGGTTGTTGAAGGCCCTCATTCTGTGTATCTCTGTTTCGATTTGTCTTCGGTTTAAGGCTATCCCCTTGTTAGAAATATCGATCAGTCTACGGCTTGCTTACCTGCATGTTTCTGGCGTGAATTTTTAAGACGGATGCCTTGTGTCTGACAGAACAGGTCGGTAGTTTTTCCATCACCACTTCTCTATACGTCCGCCTTGGCGCGGTTTTGCAGTCTGAATCGATCCGGCGTTGCAAGAGAAAACAGGTTGTGGAGTGCTGTTTCGAGCCCCGCGTGGCTTTGACCAAAACAGGTTGTGGAGTGCTGTTTCGAGCCCCGCGTGGCTTTGACCACGCGAAGTGTTGCGTTTGTTTAATGTCTGCCAGTTATCGCCTAACGGTCTTTTCTTTGAGTATGTGTTTGTACAGCTGTTTAGTTATAATTTGGACTCCCGTCGCTTCAATGCAAATGTCGTATTTTATGGGACAACGCAAGTTGAGTGTTCCGCCTTGTTTTGGACTCATTTTACTGCAGGCGATCGAGATGGGTGTCGTAGTGGTTTAATGTAAGCCTTGAATTTTTCGTATCGTAGAGCGGCGTTATTATTACGTCGTCTAACGGACTACCTGTAAAACCTCATTAGCGGCTTATCATTGTTTCGCGAAGCAATCACTTATCGTTTCTGTCGTTCCGCCAATTTACCGTGCGATGCTTCGATGTCGCCTTCAGTAGTGGATAATACTCCCATGGCTCCGTCGGCTCGCAGCTCGTTCAATTGGTGCAGCCTTCCTTACGTATCATCTGCAGAGTTTGGGAAGCTACCGAGTGTAGTAGCATGGGACATCAAAATTCCGCTAGCCAAGCTTCTTTAAAGGTACCGTACGCTGTATTAAATTTTTCTGTGCGAATTTAAAGTATACAGTCTTTCGCCGAAGTCTCGGACAGTTGACGTAACGCTGCGGTCGTTTAACTTTTATTGTGCGCCGTTTTGCATTTGTCAAACTATTATAGTTGTTTACCTGTCATTACAATTCATTTACCGTCAGTTTTCATGGTTCTGTCTGACTTTATGTAGTAGCATTTGTGTCACAGACTGTAACTTGTTGAGTTGAATACTGCCTTTTATTACCTCTATTTTATTCAGTATTTCGATAGCTTGATGTTTATATCGTTTTTCAGTAATCTCAATAGTTGATGTCAAGTTTACGGAATATTTTAATAGATTAAGAGGTTACGCAATTTACCTAACTGCCGAATACTAACCGATTTCATGTTTTTATGTGCGTTTATATATATATTCAAACACTTTGCTAATACATTTCATGTTTACTTTAACTGTGGTTTTCTTTGCTCTTGTGCATGCGATGTGAGTATTGGAGTCTTGTATTTTACAGTGTAAGAGATTGGCCAGCTGATCAAGTGGATTTTCGAAAGGGAGGTCTGAGGGTGCTGAACTGGCTCGTTCACCCGAATACTGCCAAGCTTAAAGTTGAAAGGTTTCTCAGCGGGTTCACTTATGCATTTTTCTAGTGTAGAAAATGTGGTGGCGCCTTATAACTTTAGATCTGTTTGCCGTTTATTAGGCCGTTGCCCTTGTGTTATCTCATGTTGGACCACCCAACCCCCCCCCCTTTCGCTCCGATGAAGATAGTCGCGAATACTTTTTGTAGCGGGCGTGGGGCAGCGGTCCTATGAGTTACATTCCCGATTGTAAGTTAGCTTACGTGTTAGCCGTTTAGCATTGTTTTGACTTATCGTAAATATCGCGTCGGTCGTAAATGTCGGTTTAGCCCGTTACAGGCCGATGTCGACGCATGGGACTGCGGTAAGGACTCCGACACCACGAAACGCATGTAGCGCAAGTATCAACTAGAAGGGCAGCACGTGGCTATGGCTAAGGAGCGCTCAGTGGAAACTGTGCTGAGATGGCCAGGAGTGCGACAGAAATTGACTAAAGGGCAAGATAGTACTTTATTTATTATAAGTTTGAATATAACCACACCTCGAGCTATTTAAATGGCTTCGGTCAAGTTGACATTATTAAAGCATAACTTAAGATGGAAATACTTACATTACTCTCAATTAATAAAACTTGTCCTAAACTGTGTTGAGAGCCGGTATAGTACAGAAATGTGGAGCACTGACGCATTTGTAATTCTTTGAGAGCATTCATTTGGAAGCGAAACTGTTTGAAGTAACATTGAGTGGCCAGAATATGGTTGATGTGTCACTCACAACATAAAACAAACAAAGATAGGGGCGGAACAGAAAAGTAATGCTGGTGCACACATTGTTTTCATATGTAATAATAATTATGTTTGTGTATAAATCTGTACGATAAAGGAACCGGACAGAAAAGGATTCACCAATTTTAGCTGATGCTGGAGAAGAAAACCACTGTGTAACCCACGAATAGCACGAATGACAAGCAGATCAATTCTTCAAGGAAATTAAAAAAAAATCTCTAACACTATGGAAGTTAAAACAAAAGTCAAATAGGGCAACTGAAAAGATGTATGGTACAGGGATCAATACACAAACAGTGGCCAGGATGCCCCTCTCGCACCCATTGGATGGAACAGATAAAAAATGTCTAGTAAGAACCTCTACAGATAAGAGATATAGAACAAGATATAAGAAAATATTAAAAAACGCCATTCCTCATAGAAATGAGAGAACGACTATGCAATAGATATATAAAAGTACAGTCCTATCTCTATATGAACTGTGGAACATATCACAACTTACTAGAATCGATTTTTATTATTGCCTAATACCAGTTAACGGGGAACGATTGTAATTCACGCACTAAATACAGTACTCCTACTACCAAACTTGTTTAAGGTGCTAAAGACTACTTCGTTGTTCCCAAAAGGAACTTAGCTTCAATCAGTTAAGAAGGTGGAGTAGAAATACAAGGGTTGGAACGACGCAAAACTTAAAGTTCACTTGGCTACTCTTACATTGTGAAAAGCACTATTACCCATCATGAATTGCGTAGTAGGAAGACGATCATCATCAAGGAACTTCGCTTCCAGTGGAGAATCTAATTAACCAAGTAACAGCCAATGGTCCACCTGTGCTCCAAATTACAGAGAGAAAACCGCGATTTATAGCAGGAGGTAAATACGATGCAAAGCATTGGGTACCCGAGTTGACAACAACTGAAGGTAGAGCAATATGTAAGGGTATCAATAAAATCTGAGACTTACTAGATTTCTTTGTTACAAATGTTGTCGCCAATAATCGAATCGCCCATAATTCACAATTGTTGTTCAACCACCGCACTTAAGGCTGATTAATAAAGTTAAACAAATTCAATAAAGTAAAAGCAGTAATTGGAATATATATCAGGAATATACAAATTAAACTACTAGTAGCTGAGACATATCGCCCAGGGGCCATCCGGCAACGCACTTAGAACCCCTTAAACAGAAAAAGTTATAGTAGCCTCTCAAAAAAAAAACTGAAGTTAGATGAAGCACAAAAAGCACAATTTGAAGAATACATAAGTAGTATTTCAAGGCATGTTTACACCCTATGGGCAAAAAGGTGGAAGACTAAAAAGACCACAAACATCCTCTTATATCGTCTTGAAATTTAAAAACGCCGCTACTGATTTTAAACCAGCGGAGAAGAGATATTAATTTTTTTAGGTATGAACCCCCAGCGCGTGCCACGGAGATAGACCAGAGAACAAATTTGGGGACTCGTGCCTAGTGACAGTTTCCGTCGAATACGATGTGAAGTGCCTTTCTGGAAACATTTTTCTAGCCCCACTTGCAAAATACTGCTTTCGCCGTATATAAACTTCTTCGCAGGTATAAACCTACTTGAAGTTTTGTATGCGTTCCATTGATGTGTCGTAGAATTTCTGGGGTTGCACAAGTATTTGATCATCTCCAACGCTCTACTTGAAACCAAAATATGCCAGTGCGACTTCTTAATGCCTTGCCTCCTGTCGTGTACCATCAATTATTGCATTACAGATATAGTACGAGTATATTTACATCAGCGTGTACCCTTTCTGTCGACAATATTTACGCAGCATATGTTTAACTCAACAAATCTAAATTTTGAACGCATCCCCGTCTGGGTGTGTTAGTCGCTATTTGGAATAGTGGATGACTTGTTGTTAAGCCAGAAAGCCGTCCTCTTCAATGAAAAGCTGAAACTAAATTCTCGAAAGGTTATTACGATCATCGTCAAGCAGGATTTCCAAACAACCAACGAAAATCGTAATATCTCCAGGAATGTCGACATGTATGAGTGCTCGTTGTCTGGAAAGTCTGGAAAACCAAGCAGGTAATACCTTACCAAATTTCGGTGGAACAGACAATACACACAATCATATGGAAAGGGTTTGCTTTGGAAAGTTGGTCTCTCTCTCTCTCACTAGATGCATTAGATACTGTGGTTACTTCTAGCAATTTGGAATATTAAATATTAGTTTCGTCAATTTACCTACCTGGTATTTTATGTATTTACGTGTCAGTAGCAATAAAAACAGGAGGACGAATAAGCAGTAACTTTAGAACAACAAAAGATCTACTACAGGGTTGCCCCATTTCACCAACTCTTTTCAAAATATATCTGGAAAACACATTAAAAAATTGGAAAAGAAGATGTGAAGGGATGGTTGCACCGGTGAGAAATGAACATCTCTACACATTAAGCTTCGCGGACGACCAGGTAGTTATAGCCCAAGATGAAGAAGATCTAAGCTTTATGGTAAGAAAAATACAGGAGGCATATGCAAAGGCAGGGCTAGAAATTAACTTTAAAAAGACCGAATACATAACTACAAAAGAAGAAGAAGTAAAAGACCTACAAATCGGTGGAAATCAAAGCATAAAAGGAACAAATAAATTCAAGTATTTAGGATTTGTTATATCAAAGAACGCAACATCGGAAGAGGAAATAAAACGTAGAATGGGACGAACAAGAACATGTATTAGGCAGTTAAATTCATTACTCTGGAACAGACACACTACAAAAACTACAAAAAGAAGAATGTATTACTCCAGGGTGCAAAGTATAATGACATATGGAGCTGAAAATTGGGTAATAAACAAAAAAAAAATAAAGGAAAGATAAAAGCAACCGAAATGCAGTACTCGAAGGGATGCTGCGGAACTACGATAATTGACAGAATAACCAACGAAGAGATCAGAAGAAGGATGGACGTCGAAAAAGATGCAATACACTACATAGAAGAAAAAAAGGCTCATATGGTATGATCACCTCCGAATAACAGGAAGAGATACGTGGATTGGAGAGATTACGGAATGGAGCCCAATAGGAAGGAGAAAGAGATGGAAGCCTAGAAGATCGTGGAGAGATGAGTTGGATGAAGCGATGTAAAACAGAGGTCTGGAAGAAAGAGAGTGGAAAGACAGAGATAGATGGAGAACCTGGTTGAGGCAAGCAGCGCCAGCTGTAAAAACCTTATATACCTGTGTAAGTGACCAAAAAGATAAAATCAGGAGACCATCCTTGGCTGATGCTATGATCTTCAAAATTAACATTGCTGCATTTTACTATATCGATCACCATTCTTTCATCAATTGTTTGAGTTCATACATCTTTATTCCAATTAAACGATAAGATGCAGCATATGAGGTGGAAAATGATCATAAACCCCTTTAATATGAGCTGATGCTGCAGAACCGTGTATTTAACACTTAATTGTTTTTGAAATAACGTTAGCGCGATAATAAAATTGTAGTTCATCTCACTGGAAGCATGTGCAGAACCCGCTCGCACTTCGTTTCCATCGAATTTCGTTAGCTTGTACTTTCCATCCCCATTTTCATAGCGAAAATAGCATTAAATAATGTTGAGTTAACTGGAGCTTTCATTTGAAATAATAATGAGTCGGTTCGGCTGTGGCCTGCGCGTAGCAAAGAGCTAATGCGATTGTCATTTTTGGGAAAACAATTACGAGGCATATTCGATATTTGATGAAAATTGCAGCTTAAAGCTAATGCAATTGCAGTGGAATTTCTAATCCCTGCTTTCTCAGCGCTCTCTGATGAGCTCGGTAGCATTTATCGACGTTTTGGAAGCGCTAACGGGCCCCTTTATGCGCTTCAACTGCTGCATAACTAAACTTTATAGAAAATAAATATGTCTAATTGATCAGTTATAAACAAATTGCTCCAATGGCTATTTTAAAACGGTTGGAGAATATTCTGTAGTTCAAAATTGTAAAAAAAATTCTCGGGTTCACTAAATTGCACCATTCAAAAAAGTACGAGACCTTGAAGCTACTACTTTCACTCGTTAGTTCTTATGAATCTATAAGAGAAACTTTGCCTTTAATTTGGCATATTCGCAGAGTCTTAATGAAAGTAAAATGTGAAGCGTTTTTCGTCTTAAAAACCTGAAAAGAAATTTCCTAAAGTAACTTCAAACTGGAATTTAAAGTTTCGTGTTAAATGTATATTGAATGGAAAAATATTTTATGGTATTCCATTCGCAGTCACCAGTAAAAGAATGTCTTAACATTTTTCTTTTTGGAGTTAATTCATTTTAAAATTTTAAAATCGTGTCTTTTCGAGCAATATTCCCACTTGCCACAGAAACTATGCTTATTAAAGTCGACGCTATGGGCGAAGTATCAAATCAAAGCAATTGACCAATTCGTGTATCCATTTGTAGGATAAAGATGAACAATGCAAGATATAAAGTGGGCAAGGTCCAATTACGTTGATTACTAAAATAAATTGTAAAAACGCATTTCAAAGATTAAGTGCACATGAAATAGACAAAAATTTCCTATACAACGAAAGACAAAAGCCAAGTAAACTGAAAATAAAATAAGCTGAACGTAGTGACACTTTCTCACTATAATTTTTGTAACTCAACTTTAACTTAAGAAGGACGTGTATTTCTATCTCGGGTATGATCCTACTTCTTTTAAAAAGTAGCAAGAGTGAAAGCTTCAAGCAACAATCAAGTTTGAAATTCTCTTCTCGTCTCGTTGTTGGACAACGGAATTTCATTCCGACTCGTGGTCGGATATTTGTAAAAACTACTATCGAGACTTTTCCTTCAGTCAAACCTTAACCTCACTACACGAATACTAAAGGCAGCTCGGGTTGCTCTTCTGTTTTAGTAGCTAACGGAAGTATTAGCAGAAAAAGTTTTAACGCAAATTCATATTAAAGTGTAATGCTGATTTATATATGAAAAGCGCTCCCGTTTTAAATTAAAATTTCTCAGCTTTGTAAAAAGCTAGAAATATCGTGTTTCTCCTTCAAAATACGTAGAAACTCAAAACTTTTTATTAACAGTAGGTAAATAGGCCATGTATACGATCACATGGTTCTCAACATGTCACACAATTCAATCCATCAAGATCATGTGCCTTAACGCCTTCTTTACATCCTGAATTAATTGTTTGAGTTTCTATTTTGGAAGAGTAGCAACCGATATTTCCAACTTTTATCAATGCAAAAAAAAATTTCAGTGAAATGTTGGTCTTTTTTATGGGCCATCCTTTATAACGCATATATGATAATAATCCACGAGGATAGTTGAAAGTCTGGTATTATTATTGCCACTATACCTAGAAAGAGTAGTTTTTTGGACAGTTGATAGACTAGAAAACCCGACCATTCAAAGCAAGGTAGACGACGCTAGAACACAAGGAATCTACGTTATTCATAAACATCACAAGAAGCGCGGAGGCACCACCATAACCAGGTATTACGTGGGCGAATATCAAAACAAGTGATACGTAACTCCATATACGAGTAGAAAAACATGATGCCACAATACTCGAATCGAATTGGCGACTAACGACAGAGACTGATAAGATAGAAACGTATTTAGATAAGCTGGACTGCATAAATGTATATAATATATAAAATTTCAAGGTCACAACACCGAGGAGCGATTGGTAATACAAAAAATTGTTTAACGTGGTATTTTCATACCTTGTTTATAAAAAATATTTTGAAGTAACAAAACTGTTTTCTACATTATGCTTGTTGTAGAAACAAGCACAGTTTACGCAAAACAATAGCTTACAATTGCCTCTAACGTGGTCGTTTTCATAATAAAACACGCATGGCTTTATGAGGGTTTATATAAGTTACTTTACGGGACAACTGTAGCTTCTCAGTGTTGAATTAAAATACAGATTTCCTTGCCCGTGACCTTGATGGGGTCGATTCCATTTCATTAATTGCATTGATTTTTAAAATGCATGTTTTATGATTCCATTTGAATTATTTATGACAATTAATTCGATAAAATTCGTTTGCCAATACACCTGCCGTAAATTCTTTGTATGTTCTTCCTGCAGTCCTATTGTCTATCTCAAGTTGGTCCCTATCATTTCAATTTTAATAATTTTCTTGCTTCAGTTTATAAGAGGTCGATTGAGCTACATCCAAATAGATTTTACAACCAGCAAATTCGCATTCTACCTGCGCTTCTTATCCTGTTGATGTTACGTTGCCCACCGTACAGACATCTCCATTGGTGATTCTGTCAATCTCTCTCTTCTGGTCTAACCTTACGTAATTGTTTTAGCACTACATGTCAAGAGCTTCCTTTTTTCTCTAAAGTCTATACCAATTCTTCAGCCAGCATTCTTTGTAAACCACGTCACCCGATAATGTTTCCTAAATGATGAAATAAAGTATGGGGCGCATGCCAGGATGTCTTATAACGTGCCGGCAATGTGAAGATTTAATAAATTGAATTGTTTTGTCGATGATTTCTCCTTTCCCATGCAAACTCGAAAAACTTGTTTTGCTCTATATTTCCATCCAGGAGACTCTCAGCATTCAGCAATATGTGTACAACTTGAATTCTTCCAACTTTTTGAGAATTGTAACAGTGACGGTTCAAGGTTCAGCGCCATATAGAAGCACCGTGAGCAGTAGGTTCACATCATGACTACACCGGAGTTAGTTCATTTAAAATAGCAGCTGTAGCGTTTTGTATGACTAGACTTTAACAAAATGGTCCAATTTGTCATTCACAGCACTTTCTACGTACGCGATCTTTTCTATAGTTTTCAAAGCTTCACCGCCGACACCCAATCATCCTTCACAGAATTTCTTTAGACTGCATTTTACGTGTACGTATTAAAGAATTCTTATTCTAACGCTGAGAGACTATTGTGGTGCCAAGATAATTTCCTCAAATTGATAAACGCTTGTCTTGTCTTTATCTTAATTTGGGTTTGCTAGTTCGGTTCACATCGTATTGTTTACTTTTAGTTTGGGACCTTGTAAGATTGCTTTGGGTCCATATCACATGTATTTGTTCGTTCTACTGCGTCTAGTCGACCCTCAGCACAGTGTCATATTTTTCAATAGTGCATCTCACAGTGATATTTCAGTAAACGGTTACGGAAGACACACACTAGTCTGCCTTTAAAACTAGGATGCACCGAGCAATAAAGCATATCATCCCTCCTCGCTTGCGACGGAAAGGTCCGTTCGCACGTCTGGGACGCCACTAGAAACAGAGCGCCCAGCATCGCTCAGCAACTGCAGTACCCTTTTAAACCCCAGGATTTCGAAGGCCTATACCGTCCTCTTGATCACTGCCCGGTCACCCACCGGAACGTTGATATTGCATGTTCATTCGTCCAAACCGCGGCCGAAGCCGAGGTCGCTGACCAGCATACACCAACCACTGCCATTTTGAATCCGTCCTCATTTCGTCAGACAAGCGCCTAGATACCGGGAATCGAAATCCCATGTACCGAGGCACCCGGGGCTTGCGCTGGCTACCTGCAGTACTCTTGCAAACGTTGACGAATAACTGTTCGGGAGCAAACTCTCTACGACACAGTTATGTACCTCGGTTCAACGTTTCTGCACTGCCGTGCACACCTCCTTTCAATGTCCTCGCCCATTGCAGCGCAGCAATAAGGGGACGCAATACACAAATAAAGGCAGGGTTGTCCTCGGGAGTTCGAATGGGGAAACTCGTGCGGTGTGCCTCGCGGAAGCTCGTCTCAGATACTAGTACAGTGTAACCAGGCTGGCACTTCTGACGACGGTCATGACGCGTCTCGGAGCGTAGACAAATTTTGCACCTGGCCCTGCCCCTTAATCGGCTACCACACTCGCTCGGATGCTAATACATCCGGATACCTGTGACAGACAGGCAAGGAGTACTCCCGGCCCGGCACCGCAAACGGTAGTTCCGCGTTCGCCCCTTCGATCCGTCCCTTTCTGTGCAACAAACCAAAAAAACCACGAGAAGATAGGGGTACGGCCTTGAGACCACTGGGCTGTGTTAATACCCGTCTGTGCTCTCCTGAGTTGCCCTTGTGCAATTTCGCCCTGCACGAAGCATACTCGTATTAATCAGACGAGTAACTGTCGAGATAGGACTCTCTACCATACGTTTCCTGCCATGCATTTTTGCAGTGGTAACTTTCTACCTGCAGCATCCTCACCCACAGTTGCCCAGCAATACGCCAACGAAATACGCAGTGCCCCCCAGTTGTAGGGCAGGGTAGCCTCGCCTGTTACAGACAGTTTTACTGGGCAAACTCTGTTCGGTCCGCTCGAGATAGCTTGTTTCGGATACTTGTCATGGGTGAGCCTACCCGATACCTCAAACGGCGGCCTTGACGCTTCTCGGGACCTGGACCAGGATCGCTCCTGGCCCTGCACCTCAGTCGACTCTTCGACTCGTCTCCGATACTAATACAGACTACCGGGCTGACACCTCTAGCAACAGCTCAACATCTCTCCGTCGCTTGGATACTAGACCAAGACTGCTCCTGGTCCGACACCTCGTACCGGCTGCCTTGAGTTTGCCTTGGATTCGTCTCTCTCTGCTCAATAAACTGGAGCAGCTCCACCACGGAAAGGCAAGAGTACGGTCTTAAAAAAGCTGATCTGTATAAGTGCCTGTCTGTACTCCCTGGGAAACCCTTTTGCCTCTGTGCATCCCTTGATGTGTGGGTAGGGGGCACACTTCTTGGAGCCGGTTATGAAAAACAATGCTTCTTAACTTCACCGTAAAGTATTTTGAAGTAAAAATGTACCTATCAAAGATAAAGTAGTTCAGCTATTCTAGAATAGACCGCTATGGTTTTTTGTTATGTTGCCAGTTATGTATCTGCAAGTAGTTCTTCAACATTTTTGGACGGCTCGCCATTATTGTCAAATATATAGTAGACTAGAGAAAAAACAAAGAGATACATTTTCAATTATATCACCAGCCACAAAACCAACAAAACTGTACACAATAATATGTTAGTAACAGTTTATTAAAATGTAAAATATGTCTATATTAATTAAAATCAGATATGATAGTATACATTGAGTATATAATCGCAAGAGGTTTAAAAACCTTAGAACTTGGAAAGCATTACGCATGCAAGAAGTTTTTAAAATTTAGTTGGAGATTTACAAATTACATAACATGGAGCATTAAGACAATATTTAATGACAACATAAACTAATTATGAAGAACAAGTTATTTAGTACAGGGTAATTAGCTTATTCAAACTAAAAACAAAATATAAAGCTGAAAATTTGTCTGAAGGTACATTATGGGTAAGTAAATAAAAATTAATGGTCTTGCACCCTGTGCGTGATGGTGGGATGATAGGGAGGGGGTAGAAAGGTGCCCTTCTTTGGTTTTTCGTTTATAATTTGAAAACGGTACCTCGTAGCGAAAAATTTCTTACACAGAAAAGAAAGCCAATAAAATTTTCTACAAGATGTGTTCTTAACATTTTTTCGCTAGAATGCACCGTTTCCAATATATCTGCTCTCAAATGTCAGTCATTTCAAAAAAATATTCTTCCGTCCTTCTTTTTTTGTCATAATTCCCTTTTTGACAGCAGATATTTCAAAAACGGTGCATTCTAGAGAAAAAATGGTAGGAACTTATCTTGTTATTGGCTTTCTTTTCTGTGTAAGAAATTTTTCGTACGAGGTATCGTCTTCAAATTATAAGCAAACATTTAAAACATGGGACTTTTTACCCCCCAACCCCCCCCCCCCCCCGAAGTGGACGGGCTAGGGGCGGGGACTTTTAGTATGTTTAAGTCCGAACTACCCCCAACAAATTAATGGAGCAAAAAAATACCCCCCCCCCACCCTCCATGCACCTTACAACCCCTCGTTGCTTAGTCTAAGAAGTAATAATTACTAAAATAAGTTTGGTTGAAAAAATTTATTTTAAAAGTAAATCTCAAAAACAAACCAAAGGAAATGTCAGAAATATCCAAAAACTGCTAGGAAGGATCCATGCTTCAAGTATTTCGAGCCGTCACCATTTTGCCGATCTAGCTATCCGAATTTTAACCTAGAACAAATGAAATCTCCGATGAAATGCTTGGAATCTGCCAATCGCATATCTGCATATTATAGTGCAAAAATTTAATTAAATTAAATATAATTTTCATACCTTGAGAACTGATTAATTAGCTGATCTAGATGGTCCTGGTTCATTTGGCTGATTCTTATGATCCTTATCTAAGGAGCATTCCTGTAGCTCCGACTGTTCTTCCTCTTCACCTAGCATGGATGGTCTGTTGCTGCATGCTTCACCATTCCATTTTCCACACATGGCGGTACATGGGAGTCCTCCTCGGCGACAGTCACATCTTTGGCCACAGTCAGTTTTACAGTTACAAAAAACCAACTTCAATAAATTTTCGGGGGCCAAAGGGTTAAGTGTAGGAATTGGTACCAGTTGTCCCTCTCTTTTCTTCCATCCCCAATCAGTAGCAGGAAGTTCTACCCCAAGCCAAGACTGAACTTGATGAAAAACTCTGTAGCTGTGTTGTTTGGATGCTCCAGATGTTGGTGGTAGTATCGAAAGATCAAACTTTCCAAAAACTGGTTGTTTAGCTATAACCTTTTTATAACAGGTAAATCTGAATTTGCTTAAGTCTTCTGAAGAAACACGACCGTTATATAATAATTTTAGAAAATACTCTCCGGATTAAGCAATATCTTCTTTGGTTGCATTTTCATCATTGAACGCAAAACCCTTCTGCCTTAAAGTATCGTTCGATTGCAAAAGTTTAAAAGCTTGTTTTTTGCCTTTATTAAAAAGTGAAGACGTTGTATCGCAACCTGTAACTGCATGGAGAAAAGCAATATGATTATTTAGATCCCCAAGTGCTTCTTGGAGTATCTTGCTACTGAACACTTTTTGTGGCTTAAACTTTGTTGCTGGTATTAACATAAAACATTCGTCATTACTTCTTGCTACAGCTATCATTATGACCAGAAGATCAGTGTCCTCTCCGACTATAACTCCTTTCTTATTTTCATTAGAAAATGTGCAAGCTGTATTAACGATGTGGGTATCGGCATCCCCCGGAGAAATTTTACTTTTAAATTTAGCAGCTGTAAGTTTGGCGGCCAAGAATGAAATAAAGTTAGTTTTGTTGGAGGTATTTTTTAGAAATTCTGACTCCGTAGTAGAAGGAAAAATGGAATCACTTACAACAATATCCACAGACCTCTTTGCCATATTTATTCTTCTAACATGTTCTATATAAACCGACTGGACAGAAGCGCGCGGCACACCGTCTTCTCTCTCCACCCGCTCCGCGTCTCCACCACTCCGCACAGGCTGCAACACCGGAAATTAAGAATTGCCATACTGAAAGCTATCGGTTTACTAATTTTTAGCTTTATATTTTGTTTTAAGAAATCTTCACTAGGGCGGGCTAATTACCCTGTACTAATTCATTGATATCACTCCAGTTTAAATCACGATTCCATCTACATCTGTTTACACAATAGGTCGCGAAGTCTTCTCTAGGGGGTTCCGTTGCAAGTTCTTCTATAAGTTCGTTAAACCGTTCAGGTATTTCCATGGCAATTTTTTATATATGTTTGAATCTCATCTGTAATGTATGGAATTCCGTCATCTTGATGAATTGGCTGCTTATTAACATACTACGGGGTCTTCACAATTCGAAAAGCACTTTACATTGGGAGCTTTTAAAATTTTAATTCTTATAGATTCAGCGTATTCCAAAAGACAAGAAAATCTGTATAGCAGTACCTTTGTATGTAACTCAGGCATTTGATAAAGTGTGGAACACTGTTTTGCTTGATAAACTAAAATCGTCACTTCCCGAACCACCTTTACTTGATCCTGAAGTCTTGCCTCTCTAATATATATCTGAAGTGGGTAAGGTTTTCAAAATATTTCCTATAGAGTACAATGTGCACCAAGCTAGTGTATTAACACCTCATATATACTGCCTACATATCTGAACCCATGTTGGTCACGTTTCCTAGTGATATAACTGTGTTAGCTTAAAAATACAAACATGTCACCACTCAAAAGGTAACTTTATAAATCTGACATACGTCGATAACGTGTTGTCCTTTAAGAATAATAAAAAATGACTGTGCTTACCAAAGCGACGAAACATCGAAGATAATTGACTAAATGTAAGAAATGGAAAAGCAAATTCAGAAGGACGTGACAGTGAAGAAACTCAATTTATTATTAAATGCATTTAGAATGTCAACTAAAGCTAGATAACCAACATCAATAGGCGACTTGACAAAGTTGCCAAAAGTATTACGTCAAAAAATCTATATTTCTATAGGGCTTTGAAGCAACCACCACAAAAGAACACAACTACAAATAATCACAGAAATAGGCGTAAAATATTGATAAAAAGAGTTTAATAAAATGCTAATGAAACGGACGTGAAGGATACTGTACCAAACTTAAACGAAACTGGGATAAACACGCAACAAAAAGTCGATGAATGTTCGTGATGCTTCTTGAATTTATACAAGCCTTCGAGTTGTGTAGTTTCGCGAATTATTTCTTGCACTCCTTTAGGACACAGCTCCAGACATAAACTGTATAGGACTAGGTTATTTTAGTAAAGTGGTTTACACTTGATGAACGGATGAAGGGCTGTAGGATAAGATGTGAATGGAGTAGCCAGGCCTAACTACCCTTTTAAGACATTTGTAGCCTTTGTCTGTTCACAAATGAATACAATTCAGAGTTTAAGGGTATATTACAAAATAAAATAAAATACAGAGCTTTAAACACAATTTAATGGTGTCGTGTTTTGCTAGACGATCTAATAACTTGCTATTTGCATAAGTGCAAAACACAACGCTTGCATAAAATTCCCTGCTCGTGAACAGTGCGTATTGAAACTTGACCTAATGATAGCATATTGATAGTGAGCGCGACACACGTCTACCGTAATCGTTACACATTGTGAACTAGATTTGCAGTATAATTTGTTTCCGTACAATTTCACAATTGTCTATTTCATGGGCAAACAGAGGTTTGAACAATGACAAATATACTGCTTGATGGCTGCAACAGTGGTTAAAGTCAATTGGTACGGAATAAAACCGGAAAAAAGTCAAAAGATGGTCCATTAGCTTAGTGGGAAGGATGGGGTGTAGTAGGCTGCAATACAGGACTCGCTCATAATAGCCCAAATAAATTGCACCTGACGGTACGGGGACAAATTCGTGTAACTTATTAAGCCGCCATATGAAAGATTCCCGTCAACTGCGGGTAGTATGCTCAGCAGCACGCCGTCCTAACTTGAGCCCGCACTGGGAACTTCCATGAATTCTTCTTTTCTGCGTTCATAACAAGGCAGTGAGGGTACAAATTTTAAGCTAACCCAACACAATGATATAGCGCCGAAAACTGCGAAAAAATTGGGGAAAGTATTATTGATATTATGAAAACTCCATGAATAATGAGCAAATAGTAAACGCAACTACAATACCTAGCGTGTTGTAAAGATCTTTCTAAGATGGGAATAAGTATTCGTCCTAATGTTACTGTTCAAATGTCTGTTTTCCCATTAAATACACAATTCGGTGAAATTGTGCAGAAACAAATTAAATTGCAAAACTATTTCACAATGTGTAACAATTACGGTAGACGTGTGCCACTCTCAGCATTAATATGGTGTCATCATGTCAAGTTTCAATACACATTGTTTTCGAGCAGGGAGTTTTATGCAAGCCTTGTGTTTTGCACTTATGCAAATAATAGTAGATTATTAAATCGAATAGCAAAACACGACACAATTTAATTGGATATAAAGGTCTGTACTCTATTTGATCTATCAATATACTTTTGAACTCTGAAGTGTATTAATTTCTGAACAGACCAAAGCTAAATATGTCTTAAGGGGTAGTTAGGCCTGGCTACTCCACTCACATCTTATCCTGCAGCCCTTCATCTCTTCACCAAGTGTAAATTATTCAGTAAAATACAATTTATGTTCCGAAGTGCGTCCTGAACGAGAGCAAAAAATAATTCACGGAACTACACAAATCGAAGGCTTGCATAAATTCAAGGAGCATCGTGGACAGTTACTAACAGTGCAGCATTTTTATGTGTCATACTATCGAGTCAAAAAATATTATTCGGTACGAGCAGGCAAAAACTATTAAAAACAGCTTCCCCAGTATTTCGGTAAGGTAGCGATGATTTGACCATTCGCAGATTGATTCAGCTTCCATGTAGGGTTAATTAAGACCATTCAAATGTTATTTGAAAACTGCTTGAAATATGGAAGGTTCACTTGGAAACTAACTTATTGGTAACAGAAAAGTTTCAGTTGCTGTAGCAATAAGGTTAGTTGCTTCTTAAATACTGTGAGATTCTGATTTAACAACTCAGAGTACAGAAAATTACAAAACCATCACTTACATAGGAAACGAGGGAAAGTCGAGAAAATTATTAGAAAAATGCTGCACTAAAAAAGAGAATGTCGGTGAGTTCCCATAGAACAAAAGCAGTCCCACCATAAAACTAAGGAACTCCAGAAAACTAAGGAAGACAAGGATCTAATAGAAATAAAGAAAATGCGTACAGATGCTGATCTCGCGACAAAGGTAACCACGTTCACCATCCCTACCAACTTACCTTAAGATGGTGCAGGTAGATGTTCATCACACAATAAAAAGTGGCCTACAATGCATTGCCCAACCAAACACACAAGAAACGAAAATTAGCTGAAATCCTAACGTAGCATGTTATTAGCTAAACCCCCTTTTTTGGTAATTATGTCAGCATCTTTGATGTGCTCCATAGAACATTGTACATTAAAATGATAATGAAGAAGATCTGATTAACATTTCTCCAACCGTAGTAGAAATTCCTTTTGTACCAAAATTTTACTGTTTTGTTTTTCGGGGTAGAATATTGTGCTTGATTTATAAACCGTTCTGTTCTGTAGCGTTCCAGCAAAATTAGCAGTATTATTAACTAAGTTCAGCCGTTTCGGGCAATAAAATAAGTAAATGTAATACAAGCGGCTGCAAAGCACTGCGTGCTTTGACCCATTTAAGAAGTTATTAACTAAATCGCATCATTCAAAATTCGCTTTGTGCAGAGAAACCGACTTCTTTCACGGGCAATTTAAGACCGTTCCAAGGGCGTGTAGGATTTTACGAGGCTCATTAGGCATATTTCAGCGAGATGAATAATTAACGCGAGTCCATAAAAGAATAAACATGGACTTCTTTCTGGAGCAACAACTAATTAGTATGAAGGGGGGCCGTTCCGACACACGCGGCACGCTGTTAACAGTAGCAATTACACGAAATGGCTTAAGTTTGAATGACTTGGCCGGAATGTGCTCCAGATTCATGCCCCTTTCTCCGGCCCAAAGCAGCGCTTCTTGAATGCTTTGCGGACACTTACGAGATGTATACGCAAATACTTTTCGAAATTATAGGCTCTCTGCGTAGGTCGCCAGCCGGCAACGCTGAAAATTACAAGTTTCACTTTGTGAGCGAGTTGTTGAATAGCGACACGAAGGCCCCTCGTCTTATGCTCAGACAGACACAAATTTGCATCTCACTTAAAGCCCACTTTGTAGGCATTCCTCCGAGGCCTGTTTAAAATCTCAAACGAAATTTGGTCGAGGAAAAATGGCGGCCGCAGCAAGCAGTTCGAACGGCAATCCGACTGTTAATCTGACTAATCGGGCAGATGCGATGCCTGAGGTGGGCTTAAGATCTGAATGATGGATTACGTTCGATACAAATTTAAACTAGCGCGAGATTTAATTGAAGGTAAATGGGAATGAGACAGTGAAATGGGTTATTTGAGAGAAACACCGGGAATTGCAAATGTTTAAGCTTAAAGGATTCTGATAGTCAAAGTGTATGTCTTGTGTTTCCAAATGTATGTATTAACCTAATATGGAGATATGGAACGAAGCATAACGTCCTTTCCAAACCAGTTAAGTATATTCTCCCATTAGTATCAAATATATAATGGAACAATTATTTTCGCTAACATTTGAGAATAATCGACTTAAGAATTAGAAGAAATTGAAGAACAGTAAAGAAAAAGGCTCCACCCAGAAATGCCAAAACCATCGGACTGTTTTTTCGTCTCATATGCAAGTAAGGTTCTGTTGAAAATAATCGATAAAAAGCTGGAATATTCCACCAGAGCAAGCAGGTTTTCAAAAGAGAAGAGAAGATCAGGTTTTCAATGTCTGTCAACTAGTTGAGAAATAACGCAAATTTAACTCTCCCATGATATTATCTTTCATCGACTACAAGAAGGCTTTTGATTGTAGGTAGCGGTAGGTAGGGAAGTCTCTAGAAAAGTCTTTTGAAAAGGGGGGTTGCGAATCACCTAGTACACTTGGTGAAAGGTTTCTACAAAACGCACACTGGATCTATTCGATTGGACAACACTATTTCAAAACATCCCAAGAGCCATATGATGAGGATTTATACTGTCTTCCACATTGTTTAAAGCTTATGATGAGATCATCATAAAACGATCCCTGCATAATTATGATGAGGGTGGAACAATTTAAGCAAGAAGTTGAACAATCTGCGTTATGCCGATGACAGCAGTCTGCTGGCCAAGAATGATACTGAGTTCCAGAAAATGATCCAACTGATCAATGACGAAAGCCGAGCTTTAGGACTAGAAAACCAAATAGATGGTACTGCATAAAAGTAACACCCTTTAAATACAGAATTGATCACAACAGATTCAAATAGTCCAACAGTTCAATTATCTAGGATCATTAACTTCAAGTCAGGATAATTGCGACCCAAAAATCAGGCGGCGCATAGCTGTAGCTCGCAGTGCTGTGGTCAACCTTGTGAAAATATGGTTAGATATACAAATAACAATAAACACAAAGATGCAATTTATAGTGTGGTGAATCATGGACCATAAAAGCATCAGATAGACACCGAATTGATGCTTTCGAGATGTGGTGTTGGAAGTGAATGTTGCATATTTCCTGAACGAAAAGCGAACTAATGTTTCGATCCCAAATAAATTAGGAGGAAGACCAGGTGGTTGGATCAAATCAAATATATCAAAAGTAGCCTCTGCAAGCATAATATGAGTTAAGCCGAAGGCCGACTTACGTGGAGGAGGGTAGTGAAACGGCATACATGCCACATAGGATCACGATTCCTCAGATATGAGGAGAACGATTTAGAGAGAGAAGGGAAATATGATTTCCAACAAAAATGAGATGTAAAAATCATATAGGATAGCTATCGTAATACACATACTCAATTAATGCAAGCGTCAAGTGGCAAACCAGAAACAAATAGACACTAAGGAGGGATGTGAGGAAATACTGGAAGTAATTTATTTAATGATCTACGGATGGTGGAAGAATTGTAAGCACCAAGTGAGATGCTTAAACTCGCAGGAAGAACATTGTAGAAAGCTCTCCGGATTCTCATGAAAAAGTTACTAATCTTGTATCCACCTGCTGGTGGTTAATTCGCTCATAAATTCATCTGAGTACGGTTGTAAGGTTACAGGAAAACTCAAATAAAAATCATATTAAACACACAGGAAAATATCCTGCGAATATAAGAGCTGATCGGCTATTCAATATACTGCTACTACGGTAATTCCCTAACAATAACATCACGGGTTACAAGCTATAATTTATATATACAATATAACCTGATTATTAACAATAATCACTGCCGTTCCTGGTAGGGAAACGCTCAAAACTAGTATCCGCGAGGCGAACATTCCGATAAAACAAATATGTATAAATATTATAAGTTTTAATTGTAACTACAAGAGATATAAGAACTCTAGCCACAAGACGGCGAAGATAGATAACGTGCAAAAACTAATCAAGTTCAGAGAGCTCCAGCTCCCAAACGTTTACCTTGTACGACAGAAGAACAAATTAAAAAGTGTGAAGACGAGATGTCTCATCTCAAGGTCTCCTGAAATCTTAAGTGGGAGACACCCGACCCACGAAGAGGATCACCGGCACAGCGAATATGCAGAAACCTGGCGATGGAAATTAACCCACAACGATGGTAACTTCGCGAAGTAAGAAGTAAGAAGTGATTCGGAATCTAATCATTCCTGGACGGCACACGAGACTTATTTTTGACGGCACGGCACTCAACACAGGTGTTAGCTGTTTGAAGCAGCCGTCTTCTTTCCGCAATCTATTAATTTAATTTCGAACCCATACATTATTACTAGCTATACGTAAGGATTTTATCCTCAACGGCAAATGAAAATTTTTACTACAAAGTAAAGTTCTGAGCTTGTAGTTGGGATCGAAGAAGTCATTCACGCAGCCTCCTAAATATGTAAACGGCAGTGTGTCAGACGGATTACGGAATAGGTGCAAACGTCAATTGTAAATTTTGCTAAAGATCAATGAGGGCCTGTATTGAAAGGCTCAGCGGTTCATTTGTCGGTACGTCTCGTTGCCCGTATAAAATTCATTCATTTACATCGCCCTGTTTAAGTTACCTATAAACGTACAGTACTCAATTTTTTTTTAAATATAATACACACTACAGTTTCGCTTGCAAGTCCATTTAGTTTCTATTTGTAACAAAAATTAGAAAATTGAAAATTGTTCTAAATAGCCTAATACTCTGGAAGTTCTGTATATGTCATAATCATTACTGTCTTGGAAAATAAAGATCCCAGTTTAAAGTTTAATTGTCAAAATGGTAATTTTCTACAGTAAATGATTTTTTGTTAAACAATTACCGTACCTTCCACATGGTGCTACTCTGCTACTTCCTAATTTTTCTACATTTATTACTAGAAATTAATAGCCTTTAGCAATGCAGTTCCTATTGTAGAGAAACTTCAATACTGTGGAATTTCAGTAATTGTACAATGAAAATGATCTGCTGAACTTATCACAAAATAGCTGTTTGAACAGTAATTAAACTTCAATATCGGAACTCCAAGGCAGTCGTGATAATTACAACTGGATAAGAACGAAATCTCAGAATACCATGTGTTTCTAAAATACTTAAAGTACGTTTATTTTTGTTATAAGTAAGAATAAAACTGCACTGTAAGCGAAACCGAATTATGAATTACAATACAGTCAAAATTAAGTAATCTTGGGAGTGGAACGATGTAAAGGAAACCATTTTAGACACGCCAAATAACATATCCGACAGTGCGTCGCTGCGAGCACAGGATAATCACGGCCCTAGTTGATCTTTAGCAAAATTTACCATTTCCTCATGTTATATGAGCCGCCAGGTACACTGTAGATAGTTTAAGATGATCTAAATCTCTTTGACTTCAATGTGTGTATACTCAGATCGCTATTATTAGAACATTCCCGAATAACTCTGCAAAGACGCCTAGTTGAATGCAATATTGACATGTTAAGTGCCCTTTCTTCTAAATATAAAAATATATCAGCACTTTAAAGCAGTTTCTATTCACCTGAACACCTACTAGAAACCTTTAAACAATTCTAATTCTGTGTATTTAAGCCCGATGTAACAGGGGTAAGGCAAGGAGGGTTTTCAGCTTCCTGCATATTTTTAACCATGACCTAATTTCATTTTTCATAAATTTTGCATTCACTGTCGATTTATTTCCTAAGCAGCAGATGTGGGAACCGTCTTTACGCGCAACATCCGATGCTGCAGGAATTATTCATAAAAATAAATAAACCAGATCGGTAATGATAACGTTTACACGAATCCAACTTTTAACGAATTCGTGGTTTACTTTACTACACTACCTATTTAATTCTGTTTTGATTGCCCAAAGGCGAGTTGCCGCTTGTTTGACCTACTTAATGGAGAAGAGACGAACTTCCTCCACTTTTGCATTATTTGAGTTTACTTAAAATTAGTTTACAGTTTTGCACATGCTTCTATACTGCTAGTTCAGTTTATGTTTTTCTTTCAGCGTCTAAACACTGGGTGTTTGCTGTCGTCAAGCTTTAAATTTAGCAATTGTATGTATTATTATTTCGTCTACTAATTTTAACGAAGGACAACTGTTAATATTAGTACAGCCCAAGCTGATTGCATATTTGAGAAGCTTACGCCACTTGTAACAAGTGATCAAATAAATTTAGCCGAGGTCGGTAGCTCAGTGGTAAGCATCCTGGCTACTGATCGTAGGGTCGCGAGTTCGATTCCCGGTCCCGGTGAGGTTTTCAAAAATAAAAAAATGCAGATGAAAGCCTCTACAGAATGCCATCATTCGGAAGTGATGTAAAGCCGTGGGTCCCATGCTACTACGATGTGTAGCATGTAAAAGATCCCTTGCTAGGGTTGGAACTCCTTACTCTCGGCAAAATTCTAAGTAGGACTTTGACCATATGACCATAGCAGTCGGTGTCTAAGGTACCTGGTACTCTGCATGCCTAGACCTTGTCCATTAACAAACAAACAGACAAACAAATAAATTTACAATTAGAGTCGGCTGTTATATGTATTATACGTTTGGTAGTACTGAAGTGTATTAGCAGCCTATGTCAAATTCGAGATTTGCAGGTTAAGTTTTACGTCAGTCTGTGTCAAACAACAAACAAAACCTAACCTACTAATCTCGAATTTGACATAGACTGACAATACACTTCAGTATTGCCAAACGTATAACACATTTCACAGGCGACTCTAATTGTAAATTTATTTGATCTCTGGTTATAAAGGCATCCTAACTTCTTTTATGTTAAATGCACTCTCAAAAATTCCACCATTATTTTTCAGTACATGACGTTTAAAGTGGCCAAGAATAAAGTCCAATCGTAAGAAGCAGATGGTAATTCAAAGATAAAAAAATGACGCATCTGAAAGAGGATATAGGCATGAGAATAGGAAACTTAAATGAAGCAGATACAGAAAAAAAGCCTTCGATGGTTGTACAAATATAATATCGAATGCATGCGGCAACGTGTTCACAAAGAGGAATCTGAAAAAACAAAAGAACTTTAGTTCGACATAATGGAAAAATAGCAGCCACATACAAGAGTGAAGTAGTGTGAAGAAAGCGGTACAAAACTTCAAAGATGAAGCTTGACGAAACTATTGGAAGAGGTGGATAGCAACGTATGGAGAGACGGATACAAAATAGTGTCTCAGAAATTACGTTTTTGTCCCATAGGGGAACTAGATGGTTAACGAAGAACATAACTGGGATCCAATAATAACACACGAGGAGGAATAGGAAACATATGTTTAGAGAGGAGGAATTGAGGCAAGCAGGGATCAGACTAAAGTCTAATAGAACCGTACAGATAATGAAAATGAAACATCGAGAGCATTGCCTATAGCTCTTAAACACACCCTTGCAAAGATGATACTTTCCAGATGCATCGCAAAGAACAAAACTGGTGCTGTTAAGAAACCCTAAAGAAAGTGAAAAAGCGAAATCGGCATATATACCACTCTGTATGCTAGATACAATAATCAACCTATATGTAAACCAGCTAAGTAAATGCATCAGGACTGAATTGAAAGAAATACACGATCTAGTTCTCTCAAAGGATGCAGTACTATATATGCGGTACGGAAAAGCACTTAGCGCTTACATAGAAAACAGATAGCTTCAGTTAATTGAAAGCATAGAATTGAAGATCACAAGGGGTTACCGCAGGGATCAGTACTAAAGCGCATATTGTGAAATATATACTATAACGAGATACTAGACATATAGATGCCAGAATGGAAAAGAGCTACTAGAAGGGGGCGCTTCTGCAATGGAAAAGACAGAAGAATGTATTAATTCAAAAAAAATCAAGATAGCGTCACACAAACCAGAAACAGTGCCGCTGATATCCAAGAGAAAGTTTCGAAAATGTGAAATAAGTATAAACAACACGAACATACAAACGACCGAAACTGTGTAATAGCTGGAGAGGAAAGGAAAGTTAATAGAAACGCGATAATGCGCAAGCATGTACACAAAAAAAGAAAAAGGAACACTGCTGCAGCTTATTCGGATTTTCCCAAACAGAAGGGGGTGTCAAAGTCGATAGACGGAAGATACTGGCTACCGTGACATAGTCTGTGACGTTGGGGCCTGTACAAATTAAGTTTATGCTTTAATAATCTTACATTTTTACATTTCCACAGAAGATGGTCTAGCCATGAAGGCCCTGAAGAGGATGCTCGACCTGTTGGCGGAACTTGAGTCCAGCGACCAGTCCAGCCAGTTCCAACTGGTAGATCCAAAAACCCTCTGGGTTGAGCCGAAGCCGCCTGCAGCAAACAAATACCTTTCCCTTGAGTCCAAAGCCGCACTATGATTCTCACAAGTGACATAGGCCCGCCGCAACGATCAAAACTTGCTCTTGCCCGGAAAGACTAGTCGCCCCTATTCTGAGATCTAGGTCCGCAGACCTACCCGAAGGTGTCTTCCAGAGCTCCAAATATTTTTATAAACTCCAACCCCCAAACCTTTCTCCAAGTGGCTGGTTATGATACCGAGGAACAAACCTGAGACCTGCGGTACTAGTAAACACATCCCTCAACCCCTCCTAGGCAGTAACTTAAGTCGCTGCCCCTGGTATTAAACTACGCCCCCATAAACATCACTTAAACTGATTGTTCAGGCATCATGGGATTACTAACCCTGACCTTCAATCCGATGGCTGGGAAACCTAACATGTTGCCGCTAAAATGGCACCCTTATGCCTTCAAAGCGGCCTCGACGAATGCGAGATTGTTGCTTGATAAGCGCATACCATACCGGTCTACCATTGTAACTCATTAAAGACCCGATTTACTTGTTACAGCGCTTTTTCCTGACCCTCGGCAAGGTTTTGTAGAGCTGTCAGATTTTTTCACAGCTCCTACATGGACTTCAAAGGCAGCTATAAACTCACTACGGGTGCATCGCAAGAAAAATCTGAACATGTCCTGGCTACTTCGAAGGTAAAATTTATCTTCTTAAATAAGCTCTAGAGTCACTCTAGTACCTGCAGTATACTTTTGATGCATGCAAATGAATCGGCAGACGCGCTATACTTAACTTAAGTACAGAAACTGCCGCTCCAAAGTACAGCGCCGAGTTTAAGGCCACCGTCTGCGCTTGGGCGCTGCATTGGTTGCCGATCTACCAGGAAGTCGAAAACATCCAAAAAGATCGAATATATAGTCCAAATGATAAGAAAAGTCAGAATAAACACCACATCGAGAAATTGCATCGAAAAAATTATCGAGAGTGTTAAAAAAAGAACACGAAACGTAACTGCAACGACAAGCGGTATACGAAGATCAACACTTTGAAAAGATAAAGAAGGATCGCAATCTCAGGATAGCTTCCGCAGCAACGGAGTTTTACTCGGTAGATATCCCACAGTCCCCTGCAGAATCGAAGTCTTCTCGACTTTGCACTACGTCATAATTAACCAAGCAGCCTACAATCGCCGTTGAGCTAGATGCTTCTTTATGCTATTGCAGACTGAACAAGCATACGCATAGCATGAGCTTAGTTGAGGACCCAGCCTGTTGAGGATGCAACCTTGACGATAAGACATCAGAGTAATCCTGTTTATGAGAATGTGCTGCACTTGCTTCGATATGATAACCCATGTAGAGGCATTACTGAACTGACATTGCTATGAGTCGCAGCATCTTTTTGGCTAGTATCCTCAAGGTCGCTAAAAGAGTCGGATAGCTTTAGAAGGCAGCCAGACTGTTTCCGTGTGGAGGTAGTACGATAAACCCACCTGAGGCATTAGTAGGTGTGAATGTAGTTTACCTTCTCTTTGTAATGCGAATTCCAGAATCCAGTTACAAGCTGCACATACTTTGCGATATTGTATCTAGGCGATAGTTATAGCACATTAAATATTCTCCGCTTAGCTTCGAACAAATAAGCAATTAAACAAGTATTTCTTACATCCTTTTAATTTTTTTTAAGAATTTTAACATTTTTAATTGGAGGAAATTTAAATAAGTGCGAGTTATAAAATAACCTGCAAAATTACCAGATTTAATTCTGTAGCTGGCCAAAATTCTCTCTCGCCGAAGTGTAATTCAGCTAAAGCTGGAGACTGGAGAGCAGGGCGTAATAAAATCATCTCTGTATTTAAATACCTCATTAACGGTTATTATTCTACTACCTCTTGTAGTATCCCATGTTACCAGATTAAATTATGAGATTGTTGCTTAAGGCCATTCTTAGTTGTATAAAGTTACAGTGTATGCTAACAAAACTGCACGACGATGAATAATTGTATTCCGAGGTATAGGAACAGAGCAACGGTTCTAAGCAGCCTAACAAAATGTACGTTGAATTCGGCTTAATGCTAAATCTGCACAGTACTTAGCTGCAAAGTGGTTTTTGTATTATCCTCTTTATTTACTTCTGGTGGAAGGAAAACAACTTGGAAGCATATCATCTGATACAGGAGAACTTTCCACTTTATATGTATGTGAAAGAGAGGGCAAATAGAAGTAAAAGAAGTCAGGATTTTATATTAAAGTAAACACTGCTAATAGTTTCTCCTGAGCAACCTAGATAGCAAACATAATTTAATTTAAATTTAATTCCCGACCTACTACAAGTTCCAAGTAGGCTGCAAGGGACAAGGTAATTTAAAAATATTTCAAAAATATTTTCTATCTATCGGTAGCAAACAAAATTATATTTTCAGGTATGCAGATGACACAACTCTCTACGAATGGCGAGCGATATGCTGAAATTAGTCGCTACTTAAAGTCGCGTCTTCGGTCTACATATTAACATGGACAAGATCAAATTGATGATGATCTATAGGACTCACTCACTGCAGTTAGGACACTGATTACAGGATAACGAATAGGTACTAGAACTTGTTTACTCGATAGCTCTAGTGACTAACAACAACAGCTGCGAAACTAAGATGAAGCGGTGCATTGCAATAGTGCATGTTACTATGACCAACCTGGTAAAAATATGGGCTTTTTGCCAAATAGCAAATAACTTACGCTCTTGGCACTTTCACACTTAATTTCACCGAGTAGGCTCTCTTCCTTCGAAATGTACTTTTGAAGCACAATAATACGAGAACAGTGAATTAAGCATTACTCGAAACGCTGCCAATAGAGAAAAAATACTTAAATATCAAACATCCCCAACAAATAAACAGCGAAATTAGAGAAACCTCAAACGAGTAATAACAGCAGAGCTAGAGGAAAAGATAGAATTGATCCCGTATTGATTAAACACGGCAGCATATGCGTTAGATCCGTTTGAAAATTCCCACCGCTACTACACGAAAGGAAGGAGTTTCTATGAGCTCTCGCGCCAAATTCGGACGCGGAGGGAGCAGTTTTATAGTTGGCCAAAGACAGCGAAGCCGAGTGTTTGTGTGTCATGCGTTATGGTTGCGTTAATTTAGATGTTTGGGAAATTCTCGACCCACGATTGTCGGATATATTGTTATATCAAATTCATACGCTAATCAGAATTACTGCAGCATATGTTCCCCAAACTTTCATTAGCCGCGTGTTCAACCAGTCGCTATCTCATAAATTACTCAAACAAGACAGGTGCACAGGTGTGCAGCGCAGCTGCCTCCATAAGTACAGCCCTTGGTTACAGCTGCAATGCATTACGTTCTCAAACGACCAGCTGCTGCCTCATAAATCAGTCAAACGCTCGTTAAGGTATTGGAAAGGCAGTAAGAGTCACTTCAAGATTAAGATATGAGCCATAGGACACACAGGTTGAGCAGATAATTTTGAGATGTCAATCAACATAGTCGGTAGCCCATTAAAAAAGGTCGTAAAAGTAGTTGCAAAATTGGTATATGAGCCAAAAAACACACGTGGTCATCAGAAACCATTCCGAGCGGGCTGGCCTTATAATCGCCCAATATTGTAATCTCGCTTTATCGGGTAATACAAATTTGGAGGAAACTAGTCAAGAGAGCGTATGTTACTTTGGGGATTGCCCGTTACACTAGGCGTCCCACGTTTGGCGCCAAAGTTTTTGTTACCCGTTAAAACGAGATTATGATAATACTGGGTGATTACAAGCCCAAGTAGTAGGTACTTTACTAAAATATTGATTCTTATATCTTTTCAACATGTCGTAGACCAGGTGCAAAAGTTTCATCTGGAGAACAATGAAAGTCCTATGCTAATAGTCTTTAATAATGATTTACTCTAAAGCAAATCATAGAAAACAAACGCAAATTTAATCTAGAAACGCATTTGGCTTTTGTAGATTATGAGAAAACTTTTTACTGAGTGATCAGGCAAAAACTATAACACATAATGATAAAATATAATATGCAATACCCTTACTACATATTATACCAAGCATATACAATAAAGCCAAAATTATTGTCTATACCGGAAACAATCCATCGACCAAGCCCTATCAATAAGTACTCCTACATAGCTGGACCTAAAAAGCGAAGTACATCGAGATATCAGAATAAACCTGATAACACGGTGAAGATTCGTTCAAAAGAACAAGAATCTTAGAGCAGTTTCGTAAAAAGAAAAACGATAAATTTACTATAAACAAATCCTGAAAAAACTGATGTATCTGCGGGCAGCAACGTACTAGAACAGGTGGCACATCTCCTGTATTTAGTGTGTAATGTTGCATATAATAAAAAGAAAGACATACGAGGTAAGATCAATAAATACCAAGCAATTGCTCTACAATAAGACGTTTGGGAAAAAAAGGGAAGAAAACACAACGAAATTCATAAGATTATAGATAACGTATGTGATAAAATAGAAATATAGTTACATTATAAACGTTCACGCCGTGAAATATAAAAAAAGTAGAGGAACATGTTAATAAAGCAGGGCGTTCGTATTCCGAACCAAACAATAGACTATCAACCTAGAAAAAAATTGAATGTGGGTTCACTGACAGGGAGGTGGCGATTAGGATAAAGCTATACCTGGAGGGAAAGAAGAAGACTATTTTTTATGAAGAATGTGTGTTGGTAACTTATGAACCATCACAGGCCACCCATATTTTGGTCCGAGTCATAAAAGTACCGGGTGGCCAATTAAGAAGGGCACTCGGCCCTATCTCGAAAAGTAATTGTCGTAAAGACTTCCGGTAAAACATTTTATCACTAAAGCGGCTAAGAGAAAACGCTGGAAATTATTTTTAAGTTTCTAGAATGACCGCCAGGGGGCGTAATATTCTTATATTACAGATAGCTAAAATGGACACCGTTTTAAAGCTGAGATAAATTCTATTCTTTGTTGTTAAATGCTTTTGGCTCTATCTCTCAAGGGAAAGTGGTGGGGGTGTACGAACACTTTCGGAAAGAAATGTCAATAACTTCAAACTGGCTCAACGGATTTTGCCAAACTTGGAGTCGTTGAAAAGGGCTTTTCTTAGGCTATCAACATTGCCTTCAGCGGATTGATTTAGATTGCTTGTGTCGCCACTAGAGGCTGTTTTGCAAATGAAATGGATTGTCTAAAAAAAAAATAATCGCAACGATATCACTTTTATTGCAACAAAAGATAGCCAAATAAGGGTCTAACACGCTAGTGAAAACCGCATTTCGATATTTCTTTCCTAACCTAAAATATCAGTAAAAGAAATTAAAACTCGAAATAATGTCGCATCTTTGGGAATATTTTCAGTAAACCTGCCATATTAATAAATCCTAATTATCGTTCGTTTAGCAAAATATATATAAATTTACTGTTAAAATACCAACATTATATTTAAAATGTCAATAATAATTAATACTCATTCAATATGATTGAATATTGCCTTTCTGTTTACACGAAAAACTTTGACAGTTGGATGGCGCCTATCAGGATACTCCATTGCATAGATTCTAACAGAAATAGTTGCGTTTTCATTGCTTTAAAAATAAACACGAAACATATCAAACACTTCTACAGGTGGAAAAGGCATTTTTTTTAAATAAGGCCACCAAAATGCACTATAAATAACTGCAATTTTAATATGATTGACACTTAAACACCGCCATTATAATTTTTGCAATTTTGATTTTCAAATCACACTTGCATTATAAAAATTTCGAATTTCGTGTGGACAGAAAGGCAATATTCAATCATATTGAATGAGCATTAATTTTTATTGACATTTTAAATATAATGTTGGTAGTTTAACAGTAAATTTATATATATTTTGCTAAAAGTACGATAATTAGGATTTAATAATGGCAGGTTTACTGAAAATATTCCCAAAGGTGCGACATTATTTTGAGTTTTAATTTCTTTTACTGATATTTTAGGTTAGGAAAGAAATATCGAAATGCGGTTTTCACTAGCGTGTTAGACCCTTATTTGGCTATCTTTTGTTGCAATAAAAGTGATATCGTTGCATTTAATTTTTTTAAGAAAATCCATTTCATTTGTCGTGTTCTTGCAAAACGCCCTCTAGCGGCGACACAAGCAATCTAAAGCAATCCGCTTAAAACAGCGTTGATAGCCTAAGAAAAGTCCTTTTCAACGACTCCAAGTTTGACAAAATCCGTTCAGCCATTTTGAAGTTATTGACATTTCCTTCCGAAAATGTTCAGACACCTCCCACCACTTTCCCTTAAGAGATAGAGCAAAAAGCATCTAACGAAAAAGAATAGAATTTATCTCAGCTTTAAAACGGTGTCCATTTCAGCTATCTGTAATACAAGAATATTTCTCAAAAAACGGGATTTAAAATTCAAGAATGCCATTACGCCCCCTGGCGGTCATTCTAGAAACTTAAAAATAATTTTCAGCGTTTTCTATTAGCCACTTTAGTCAGAAATTTTTTTACCCCAAGTCTTTACGACAATTACTTTTCGAGTTAGGGCCGAGTGCCCTTCTTAATTGGCCACCCGGTACATTGTTAACAAGAATATTTAGGCAAAATTGTAGTTTTTGCTATTTGGAACTCATATAAGCTAACGCTTCGCCAGACACTGTCTGCATAATCACAGTAAAAGTTGCTCTAAGAACTAAACGTAGGCGTGATATTACTTAAAGTTAAATTATTCATTCGAATACTCGCGGTTCGTAAATAACAGGAGTCCGTTTACATTGTTTAAATAATGTTAGATTGCTATAGCTTTACGCATTTTTGTGGAGTTTAGTAGAACACTTTGGTATCCCTCGCAGGATGTCGATATTCATGACATCATGACTGCTTATTGTCTGGGAAGTCTGGAGAACCAAAAGTATTAAGGCTTACTGTATTCCCAACACACATAGACTATGGGGGCACTGTATACAAATATTTGCGAAACTAGCTTGACACGTGATACACTCCCTATAAATACTAAACGAGAAGTGTGTACCTGTACATTTGTACATCCTTGACGAATATCTCCTCCTAAAATATCTTGGGTTTATTCCATCCACTTTTACTCTTGCAGAAGCGTCTTCATATAAATGCTTTAAAATCAGGACAAAGTATCTGAATTCGCCCATACGAACTAACACTTTAGACCAATTTACACAATCGTAGCGTTGTTACAATCTAGTAACTCTATATAGCAGGCATTCTAAACTCGGAGTTTTTTATTATCATTCCAGCATTATGTATTTGCTCACTAGTTCATACTCCATCCACAAACCCCTCCCGTTCCTAGGATCACATCGAATCTTGGGCTGTGGCGCTCGGCTGCCTCCTGCTATAAACACAGGTCGAAGTATGGACAGTCGGCTTCATACCAGCGCCACCCTTGCTACAAAATATCCAGCCTTGGCTAGAGGGTTCTGCACAAATGTGAGAACTATTTTTAAAATTAGCAAACCTAGCGCATATAGCTTAAATTATCGAGAAGATACATAATCTAAATCGAACCAAGTTAAAGATAAAGCCATGAGTCAGGCAGAGAAAAACACCGATGGGGATGAGACCCTCTATAGACAATGGAGAACTCCGAGAAGCAGCAAGGTCAGCTTAATAGTAGAATGTATTATGAGAAAAAATTGGAATGCATCAGAGATTTAATAGGGGAAATCATAAAAAGTGCGAAGAGGGTCGATACCCACGTGGAACGTTAAAAATGACGTAACAACACGGAGGAAAAGGGCAAATTACGGAAATAGTAATGGATGTAATGAGGAAATTAAGAAAAACGGAGGGCATCAGCTAAGTACTTAATGGAATGTATAAGAAACTGGATTATAAACTGGAAAAGATTGCCGAACACGGGAAAATAGAGGAAGACAGGAGAATGAGGTATGCCACCGCAGCTAAAATGAGAAACATCGCAACGCCGAGAACATCTAAGGCAAAAGGAAAACCTATCCATAAAATACTAGTGGAACCCAGGGACGGGAATGATGACAAGTCACAAACTAGTGACGATACGAAGAAAATGCTACACGGGGCAATAAACCCAAGAAAGAAATGATATAAGATAGACAGAATCACAAGGGGTGATAGTAGAGTCGAGCCATGAAGAAATCGTAGTAAAGTCTCTGGTGGGCAGTCTTAGAAAAATCCGTAATAAAGACAAGAAAATGGAAAACATAAACCCTAAAATAGCAGTATATAGAATATACTGTTTGAGGCTTTCGCGGTTACTCGAATTATTCTTCTTAACATAGAATTTCGGCTCAGACTGCGTAGTATTTGTATATGAACACTCAGCAGTTTTTGGCTCAGTATGCCTTGCACCTTGTAAAATCGAGCAAAAACCAGCGCGATGGTTATGCTCTTTGGTGACTCGTGATGTTTGAGTATCTTGAGAACGAGGATGCTTAAGCAGATTTGGCCGTTCTGCTGTTTGTGCATCAATATTCACTAACGTTTAGCAAGACTTTGCAGCTTGCATCATCAGAGTAAAAGTCGCACTGCGTATGGTATTTGTGACAAGCAGATAAAGTGGCACTCAAGTTTACAAACTACATCAAAGCTAAAGTACTAGACAAAGACGTAAAACATGCAACCGACAATCACAGATACCCGATGTATAATAAAAAACTGCAACAACTGATCTCAACTATTAGCTATAAATAAATAATAATGCAGAAGACTAAAAGCCGTGTTTACACAACTAAAAGTACTATGGTTGCGTTCCACCATTTCTATTTTCGGGTTTTTGTAAACAAACTTCCCTTAACTTTTAATAGCGATATTATCACAGAAAACAATTATTTGTTATGCATATTTCTTGTGTTTTTTAAAACTATTGACTCAGCTTCGAAGGCAAGTCCACTTTGGTTAATTTTCATATCTGCTCATTGAACGCTTCTAAACTTGAAGCCGCACGCACGCGCTAAAAAGGCGTGTCTTTAAAGATTAGGTTAGATAACCTACAAATTTTCAGATTTGGTTACGTTTTACAAAGTTGTGGTGTTGTGTAGTTAACGGCCAAGTTTACGATACATTCCTTGAAGCTGCCAAAGAAGCCGGCAGGTATTTTACCTCGCAAAACTTTGAACAATTACAAAATATTACATTTTAGGAGATGACAAGTTACTAACTGCAGAAGACGTAGACAGAATTGTAACATCTCAGCTGTCATTTGATGATTTGAAAACCATTAATGGCCAAGTTCAAATGTTCAAATACACTGAGCGACAAAAGTCTGGGTTCACGAATAATTTTTCCAATTTTACATACTGAAAATGGTTTCTGGCGCTTAAAATCTGATGTCAATGTTTACGTATCAACAAACTTCAGGTGGATACGCAAGAACACTTTATCAATTGCATGCATCGTGTTGGTAGATACAGCCTGGAAAGACACGTCCAATCATTGTGAGTTTTTCGAGTTACAGATATCGGCAGGCAGTCTACTCTAAAAATCTCTCTTGAAGAATACCAGGGTTGTGATTAAGGAAGACTTGACGAGGGCAAATCTACAGCTGTTACAAGAATCCCAAAAAATTGTAGGAAAGGGGAAGGCGTGGACATGCGTGGACTTCCTAAGTATGCCCCTGTGGCTCATGTATTTACAAGTTATAAGCATTTTAATTTGAGTAAATTTAACGCAGACTTAGAAATGCTACCATTGCATAAGATATATTACATGCATGATGTTAATGATAAGGTTGAATTTTTTAACAATCAATTAATTAATCTTTTTAACGAGCATGCTCTATGGCAATCCATTACCTTTAAATATAAACCTGCCCCATGGCTGACAGATAACATTAAATTGTTAATGAAATTAAGAGATCGAGCGAAAAGTAAGTATATAAAACAACGAAATGAGAGTGCTTGGGATTATTACAAGCTGCTCCGTAATTATACAAACTTGGCAATTAAAAATTAAAAACAAGCTTACTTTCAATTTAAAGCTACTCATAGCAGCAGTAAAGAAATGTGGAATGAACTGAAAAGGTTGAATGTGGGTAGCTCAAATTCTAATAAAAAGAAAAACAAACTGATATCCCGAATGTAGATTAAATTAATAAGTATTATATAAATAGTATACCTAACTTGCCAGTTGATGAAGATTTATATAATTTTTACTCAAATAATGTATTAGAAGCATTTTTGGAATTTGAACCTGTGGCCACTGAGGAAATTATAAAAATAATTAATTCATTAAAAAGCAATTCAGTAGGACCAGATGGATTAAATGCTAAAATGTTGAAGCTGTGTTGCCCTCACATTGGTCAATACCTGGCTCACATTATTAATACTTGCATTACGCAAAATGCATATCCGCCACTGAGGAAATTATAAAAATAATTAATTCATTAAAAAGCAATTCAGTAGGACCAGATGGATTAAATGCTAAAATGTTGAAGCTGTGTTGCCCTCACATTGGTCAATACCTGGCTCACATTATTAATACTTGCATTACGCAAAATGCATATACTAATTTATGGAAATCTGCATTTGTAGTTCCCTTGCCTAAAGTTGAACGTGCTGTTGAACTAAAAGATTTCAGACCAATTATAGTAGGAGAGCTGGTGACATTTTTTGGTGATCATTTAGTTAAGGCCTATTTTTTGAGAGAATGTTGCCGGAGGCATGTATAAGTGTCAGCTGTAAGGATTCTCCTAGATAGCGGTATCGGAGGGAGGCAGAACACCCTAAATGTGCACTGTCAGTTTGTGTCAAATTCGAGGTGAGCCGGTTAGGTTTTGTGTCAGTTTGTGTCAAAACTGACGGAAAACATAACCTGCTAACCTCGAATTTGACATAACTTACACTAAAAAAGTCCATAAGGGGCGGCTGTGGAAATTGAAACATATGAATAATAGGTTGGTGGCATTGTAAGTCTATGTCAAATTCGACGTTAGCAGGTTATGTTTTCCGTTTCAGTGACTTTTTGATACTTTTCATAACTGCTCAAAATCATATTGATTTCACCTAAAAATGAACTAAATGAATTAATAACAGATTCATCCATTTTCAAGTAAGCTCTATTCTATGTGTAATGGTTAATTTATACAGGGTCCGGCAACGAAGCGGGGGTGGAAGATATTTCTAAAACAATGAGAGTTGCATAAATATTGCGTATATAAAAGTTGTAGGTACTAAGGTGCTGCACATTACTAAAATAGTTTTGATTATACAGGGTGTCTCAAAAAAGTGTAGCGGATCAAACTTACTTTTTTTTAAATAGAATGCCATATATTTAGGTAGCTTAAAAGTTATGTATTGAAATACTCTTCATTTTCATATAAAGTTGTATGGGTCTAACGTCAACTGTTTTGGAGATATTAACAATTTTATGCAAAAAATTGCTGAACTTCAGGCGGCTGCTGTAAGCGACAGAAAACAATTGAATGAAGGAAAACGTTTCCAAAAAATTATGATTTTTGTAAACTATCTTTCAAGTGTAAAATGGTGGATCTGGGTATTAATGTTATACAGAGTGCTCAATATTTGCAAATTTAATTTCTTTTTTTTTCAAATGAAACGCCCTGTATATTTTTGTATTTTTGAAAAGCCCTTTTAATGAACTTTCTTTTGATATGTTACTTCATACCTCTTAAGTTCCAACTGTTTTTCAGATATGCGAGTTTAAACATAAAAAACAATTTAAACCCCTTAAGATGCTTTATTTCAAGGGATAAAAAACAAACGCCTTTATAATAATGATTTAAACACTTGAATTCTTCTAACAAAAGATAAAACCAAGCTTAAAATACAAAAATTGAACCAGAACTCAAAACTAGAAATAACCAATACGAAAAAAGCAAAAAAAGGAAAAAATTAAATCTGAAAATCGACCGAATTTTGAGAAAGGAAATGAAGTGGAAGAAGAAAGCTCATTAAAAGTACTTTTTAAAAATACAGGGATATACAGGGTGTTCCATTTAAATAAATCAAACTAATTATATTTGCAGATTATGAATTCTCTTTAATACTCAAAGCAGGAAAGGAGAACTATTTGAACATTTAGTGTAATTACGTATAAGCTTTTGGTGTATTGGCTTTTCTTTTTTTTATCTGATTTAATTTGACCGTGGAATTAATTTATTCCTACATTTATCGTTTTTTTTCTTGTTTATAATTTCCTGTATCAACACTGACTGAATTTATATTTTCTAAACCTGGTTTTGTGTTTTTATTTTTAGAGAGATCATGCGTTTAAATCACTATTTTAAGGGCGTTTGTTTTTTATCCCTTGAAGTAAAGCATCTTACGGGGTTTAAATTGTTTTTATGTTCAAACACACATATCTGAAAAACAGTTGAACTCAGAAGTATGAAGTAACATATCAAAAGAAAGCTCATTAAAAGGACTCTTCAAAAATAAAAAATATACAGGGCGTTCCATTTGAAAAAAATATCGAAATTATTAAATTTGCAAATATTGAGCACCCTATATAACATTAATACCCAGATCCACCATTTTACACTTGAAAGATAGTTTACAAAAATTATAATTTTTTGGTAACGTTTTTCTTCATTCAATTGTTTTCTGTCGCTTCAGTCGCCTGAAGTTCAGCATTTTTTTGCATAAAATCGTTAATATCTCCAAAACAGTTGACGTTCGACCCACACAACTTTATATGAAAATGATGAGCATTTCAATACAAAACTTTTAAGCTACCCAAATATAGGGCATTCTATTTAAAAAAGTAAGTTTGATTCGCCATACGTTTTTGCGACACCCTATATAATCAAAAATATTTTAGTAATGTCCACCACTTTCGTACTTACAACTTTTATATACACAATATTCATGTAACTCTCATAGTTTTAGAAATATCTTCCACCCCCGCTTTGTTGCCGGACTCTGTATTTATACAGTACAGTAAACATTGCGCTTCCATACTTTGACCAAAATTATTTAAAAAGATATTTTTGTCAACTACACGGAAAAATTGCATGTTCAACACATTGGAAAAATGATTCTTCCATGTTCATGTAAAACTTTTACATTCGCTGGAAAACTCTCACTTTTCTTAACTTGTAGAACAATCTACTATTAATTCACTAGCGATTTAAGAACAACTCGCTAGCATATAAACATTATAAACAGTTACTTATGGTTGCTATTATAGAGTTAATAATAATAATGTCAGTTTAAAATGACAAAGAAATAATTAATCGAGTTATTTAACAATAACAGTAACGGCGTAACTGGAGACTTGAGTTACCGCATTTATATTTTTATGACGCTCAACGGCTTAAACCTGAAAAGAAACACAGATTGCAAGCAGCTGAAAATGATTTCGGTGGCACAAATAATTCTCACATATAATCTCATAAGAGTATTAATTCTTTCCTGATTTTTTTTGACTGCATCTAACAACGTCGTATTAATTAGGACGCCTTCCAGAGGCGAGCGTTTCCTTTCCAGAGACTTTCCATTTGAAAATATATTTTTTGGAACTTTTCCTTACTGCCAATCTCTAGCGTGCTTTTAAAACTTTCTTTAGTGCAACAAAAGTTATTACATTTGTCGTACATTTTAAATGCGGCATATGCCGCGGGTTTCAGCTAGTAAATAATAAAGCACTAGAAATCTGCATTGAAAATCCGGAAGATCGTGAAATCACACAACATTTACATACGTCTCGGTCAAGAACCATACACATATAAGAATGTAACCAAAGGCAGACAGGAATGCGTCGCAAATCATAAAGAAGAGAGATTTTACGTCGGAATATTAGTCCTTGACGAGAATCTAGATATACTACTACATCATAACGAATGCACGACCCACACCGCCACAGCTATCTTAGTGACAATGCACGTGGTAATAAAACTCATCGGTAACAATTGCCCTCCGGGGGAAAAAATCCATCCCCGCTTGAAAGAACTGCAAGGAGCAGCGGAGTCTGCTCATGAGAACGTCGTCATGGGACGAGATTTTGTCGCGAAGTGAAACTTATGGCACTCCACGAGAAACGCTAAAAGCGGAGATGCAGTGGAATAGTTCATCACGAAACTAAATTTAAACATTGCAAATAAACCTGGGCATAGTCCTATCTACCACTCTGTCATAGGCAGCAACATTAATATCACATTGTTCAGCAATATCCTGACCAATGCAACTTGACAGGCGTAAACCCATCACTTTTAACCTGGTCACAATGAAAACAAGCAAACCAGATACTACCATAAGGCGTAACCTCACTGACTACGACGACCAAGAGCTTAAAATCCAGGTGGCCCAAGTTATTAAGGACCTGGAGAAAAGACTTTGGATACCCAACAGGGAGAACATAGACCTCAGGATTGACCTCTTAACTAATAGGCTGAATAGAATATGTGACAGAGTGCTTCCTATTAGAAGGGTATATAACAATAAACCAGCCTGGTAACCGAATGCGAGGAAAAAATGCCGTACAATAAGGAACATGATAAATAGAGCTGCTAACGAGGAAGACAGAATAGTTCATATGCGGTGATACAGAATAGAAATAGAGCGATATCGTAAAATTATATAAATAATAAATGTAAGAAAAGAAGAATTAAGAATATCACCTTGGATAGGTGGCAGAACAAATGCGAAGAAAAGAAGAAGGGTGGGACGATCAAATGATTTTTCCCGCGGCAACACGAAGATACGAAGAAACCAATACAATGTCACCAAACGCAATTACCATAATCACAGGACACTGACAATTCCATATTGGAAGAGTAGTTTGGTTGTCCGGAAATATTCTTCTCCGCGTAAACATTGTCGAAGTACTTCCGCCATATACCTATTTTGTCCTTTATTTCGATAATAACTTTTCGATTAGTGTATTTTATTTTATATCATTTCGTCACGTCTTTAATTCTGTGTTTAAAAGGTTCCTTAAAGCTGGTCTCTAGGAGTCCAGGCGATCGATTTTCGGGCCACAGCGGTGGCACTCATATGCTTGCGCTCTCACCCGAAGGAAGACTCTGACTGAGCTGTTGCTTTTGAGAATTGAGAGGTTGCTAGTTGCAATGTTGAATTTGTTATTACACTGCATACACGAATAATTGTCTACGTCGGAGTCATCACTTTGGCATGTTGCGTTACTAACACCTAAAATATTTAGTAAAAATTTCGTAAACAAGGAATACCGAATCCACATGTTCGAGTATTGAAACGATCTAGTGCACAAATTGAATGTGCCTTTGGGTTAATATAAAAGAATCACACTTGTTCTTTAATCCATACTAAAAAATCAAATTACCAGCAGACCTTATGGTAGAGGTTTGTCTTATGACTAATACTGAACCTAATAAATATTTTATGCTGCAGAACATAAGTGTCATATTGTAGCACAAAGTAATTGAAGTTTATCAACTATTAAATTTTGTCACTTTTTATACTCCAAAGTTAGTGGCAGGCCGAAAATGGGCGTGTGGCGAAAGGGGGTGTTTGCGGCGAGTTAGGTTTATTTTCCTCCTGCGGATTTCCATTTTACAACAAGGAGGAAAGTAGTTCCTCCGCAGCGCGAAGCTTTGCGGTAATTGGGTAAAGAAGGGACAGATTAAAGTGGACTGTCTCTTAATTATTGAATGGCAGGGGAACAAAAAACGGCCTTACCTTGTATACATTCCGTGAGCACGACGTAATAAAACATTTGCATTAAAAACGTTCTCATTTTCCCAGCTGAACCCTTGGGTGGCACAACACTCGGAACGTCACTATTGTTTAAGTAATTCGGATATTCAATTAGCCCCGGAAAAGGCCATCCGGGCGTCGTTAAATTTCTAATCGGATTCTTCTATTCTGCTCCGAATGTAAATAAGTCTATTAGCGTATGAAGAGGAGACGGCTGGTGCAGTTTTGCTGACTTATTCGATTAGCTGCTGCTGCCGGACTTCCTTCCCGACCATGCGAGTGCAAAAGCCTGTAAAATAAATTGAAAGTTAACCTCTCGCCGTAAATAGTCTAATCTGCAATTGATTCAACTTATAATTGCCTGGCTGAAGCGTTTCAACTCAAATTATCGCTTTAATCTGCCAGTGGCGGCGACTTTTCAATTTCTGTCACGAAGTTTTAAATCAATTTATTGTTGGAGACTTAACATTTAAAAATTTACCACAACCTCAACTTTAACATCTTTCACCGGTAAACAAGGAAACCTATTTCTCACTATTTCTACTACTTCTAAACAAAGAATCGAGAGCGACTAATAACATCGTGATTGAGCATTACTATAGTTTTACATGTTGTAAACTGATTTTTAACGAATAATTTTGTGTACTTCAGAGCTCCGGTTAAAGATAAACAGCGACTGTCACAAAATTGGCAGGTGCTAACGTGTGCGAGATTGACTCTCACAAATGGCAGAGATCTTCTTAGGTCGCTGATAACAGTAGCCCCAATGCTTTAAATAAATACAAAACCATTTATGGAATAACACGCATGGTCGCAAACTACAACCGAAGCATTATTAACGCAACAGGCATTATACACCGAAAATCAACTCAGAAGTTAAAACGAACAAGCATTATATAATGCTTGCTGTTTGAAAAACTAGCAAGAAACAACTAGAATAGTTTCGAAGCCAATACTTTACTAATGAAGAAATGTTAGGAAGAGGAACTGAATGGATCAGAGTGAGAAAAAAAGCGAAAAGGCAAACTCTCCTCCAGGAGAAGCTGAACGATTCAAAGGTAGCTAAGATAGCTTCGAAACTAAAAACTAGGCAACCACTAGTCATTAAAAACGTGAATAATTATAATAGTTGAAATAAAATTATTAAAGAAGAGTACTGAACTGGGATAGTACTCATTCGAAAGTTAAGAAACCAGACCGATTAAAGTAGTCGTAAGAAAACTACATCAGATTGTAATAATGAATAAAGTGTAGATAATCTAAAAACTAAAGAATCTAAAGCATCGAAGCACCTACTCAGAAATAAAAATGCCATTACCCCTATTCGCGCTTCGCGCTATCTTTCTGTGAAGTCGAAGGTGTTAATATGATATAAAATACCAATACAGTATTACACATGAACTCGGAAACTAAAGCATTTAAAAAACCTAAATTAGTACTACAATGTAAAAAATGCCAGGAATAAAGACATACTCAAAACTACTGCAAAAGGGAGGCAAGATGCGTTCACTGCGCAAGAAAATATCAAGCAAAAGACTACCGAAACAGGATATAAAAAAGTTGTGATGAGACACACCCGGTCGGTTACAGTACAGCAATAACTCTAGAATACCTAAGACACAGGAATAAATAACTTTAAAAAGACGGTTAAAGGGCAAAGAACTTTATCATGCAATCGTTCAGTTCAAACGCAACTGACACATAACTTGAAAACCCACGCATTGGCCTACAAATAAAGATAAAAGCACAGATATTATGGATTTCTTCATTTCAAAAAAAGTACCGACCAATTTCATGCAGATAGAAATCTTTGAGGATCTAAGGTCTGACCACTCACCAATCCTGCTAGCATTAAATAAAGTCATAGTAACCAGAAAACCTATCCCGAAATGAAGTAATACGGTTACAGATTGGGAGGGCTTCAAATTAGAGCTGAGACAAAAGATCATGTTGAATGTACCAATTCATACAAAATTGCAACTAGAACATGAAGCTGAAAAGCTCATATTGGATATTCAGCATGCTGCATGAAATTATACACCACTAATGAGGACAAAGCAACAGAGACTAATTAGCCCAACAAAATTGAAGATTTAGTAAAGAGAGAATAAGAAAAAACACAAATATTGAATTCCGTTAAAGTACAGCTCAGAAAGGAAATCCAAAGGCTTAAAACGAAACACTCAATTCCTACCTAAAGGAAATAACTGAAGATCAAAGCATTGACCACTCATCTTGTAAGGCCATTAAAAGAATCAACAGGCCAATAAAGCATTCTGCTGAAAAACAAAAAAGAAGGATCTTGGGGAAAGATAACGAAAAAAGGCTGATACCATCGCTACTTATATAGAAAATATATTCCAACATTCAGAACTAATAGAAGTACGCATCAAACAGAGACAAAGGAAAACATCAACTTAAAAAAAGCTCAAGGATATGATATTATCACTGGGAAGATAATGAAACAGCTACCAATAAAAGGAAGTTTTTACAGGCGAATATCATTGCTAGCTATTTTATCAAAGTTGTTTCAAAAGCTGTTGCTAAAGAGAATGAAGGAAATAAATGAGAGAACACAACTCATTCCACCATTTCTTAAAGAAACCATGCTCGGTGATTTTTTTAGATAACTCTAAAGCTTTCGAGTTGATCATGAGCGGTCTAAGACAACTCGCCGCGACCGAGTCGCCGTCTCCAACTCCAACTGACTGCTGTACCAACTCGTCGCTGTAGTAACTCGCCGCGGCGAATAATTACACTTGCACAAAAAGGTTGGTATTCGGATAAACGATAAACTTATGTGAATCTAAACATTCTTTAAATAATTATTATAAGTACGTAATTATATAAATTAATGTCATAATACATACGCAATATATTTTTTGTCACAACGGTTATAATATTGATTTTTTAAGTAGTATCTAGGTATTGTTAATTAATTTTGATAATTATACTAATTATCCAATAAATATCTAAATTGGTCTAAGTTTATCGTTTATCGAAATAGCTACTTTTTTCTGCAAGAGTATTTATTCGTCGCGGCGAGTTGGTACAGCGGCGAGTTACTACAGCGGCGAGTTACTACAGCGGCTAGTAGGCTGGTGGCGAGGTGGTTGCGTCGAGTTGGCTGTGGCGATTTCTCCCATTTCGTGCATGAGGATCTATTGATAAATTTAAAAAGACGCTCGCTTACCCAATACGTTCACCTCATTGATTCATATTAGTGATGGGCACCACCGGACAATTTTCATAACCGAATTATTTGCATTCGAATGATATTAATAACCGAATGATTATTTGAATAATCATTCGAATAAATTTTGGCTCTCGATTCGTTTCGATTAAGTCAGCCGGTTTGCCGGTTGGCGGTTCACCGTCATCTGCATCGACATCGGTTCACCGTCATCTGCATCGACATCGTAACTTGCGAAATATGCGGGACTGCTTGCTATCGCAATAAAAACAGTGGTAAAACGTGTTATCTTTATCGATCGGGCGGGTTAAAGGCGCCGCCTCTTGTGTTGAACCTTTGGAGATGTAAGCAAATAAAAAATTGTTTTATAGCTTGATGCGTTTGAAGTTTTTAGGCGTTCAGGTTTCAGGTCCCCAGAATTTGATAATTTGATATTTTTTATGATAGGAGGTAGGTACGCGATAAACAAATGGTGTTTTCAGTACAACCTGCTTTGTTTATGAGTTATGACGTATTTATATTTACAGAATTTCAAGCACTGCGTAGGTCGCTGAGATATGGCACGTAGTACCTTTGAATAGAGGTTTTATATTCAAAGCGTAGTACGTATCAGCATGAGGTTATTTTTCATTCGAATACTTGGCACGAAAACCGAGTTACATAGGTTATTCAATAACCGCCTAACCGGTTATTTTTCATTCGAATAAGCCCATCACTAATTCATATTTAACAAATGTTGACATTTGTTGCGTCATATCTATCACCCTCTACGAGCATTATAAAAGTAGTTAACCGATTGTGTTTCTTGCTCCTATTTTAAAACTGAAAGCTAAAATAATTTTCGCTTTACAAAAAAAATACTTAAAATAATTTTAACTTTAGCACCATGCATCTCATTAACTATCTCTAATTACGTTCTCTGGAATGTTTCGAACGTTTGAACCATTATTTATGCCACACCCTGTGTATCAAATTGTGATATGTCCTACACGAGACAACTACATTATTTGCTGGCCATACTCGATTCATTTTACTGCTATTGCCAGACTAATTTCTCGGAATTGCTGCTTTCAATTTCAATTTTTTAGAATGGTGGCTATGGGTAAATTTCATTTCACGTTCGTGTAATCGGGTTATCCGCAGCTGCATTATAATAAGGCTGCAAGTGTTATTCCTAGTACTCATTTGCAGTTGTCCAGTCATCTTTTTAATTACCTTTTGACTGTTTCATTAATTAAGCTAGCATGCGAATTGCTGATGCATAACAGAAGCTGTGTAGTTGCAAGTCAGTTTAAATCAATCATCCTTGACCCTGTAAAAAGCTAAATGTCATTGTCAAACTGTTTAGTATGATTTCTGCGAACCAACGAAAAACTGCAATCTGACAACTGCATGCAATGATACGCTTAGGAACAATCTCGAGGCCATAAAACCTCTAATTATGTAACTTTATTTTGAAAAATATCTAAAAAATTTTAAAATTTAACTTTTAGCTAAAGTTAAAGAAATAGCTGTTTTCTGGCCTTCAGATTGTTCAGCTAGCTAACAATAACACACTCTAAAAAATCAAATTTAGTTTCCGAAAAATAGCACTTTTTGGATTTCGACAATTTCGAAAAACTCCATTTACTAAATAAGTAAAAATCACTATGTATATACGATAGGGGCTAAATAAGTTTTTAAACAAGCACCAATTATTGATGTCAAAAGTATTTTGAAAAATCACAAATAAAAAATGTTCCCATATTATGCCGACCTTTTGGCAGTCACTGTATAATGAATGCCTAATAAACTCTAGGCAGTTTATGAAATGTATGTTTTAAAGTAAAGTAGCACTCATTAGCCAACTTAGCCAATGGTTTTAATGGTAACTCATCACGCCATCTAATTTTGTAGGTATTTATGGCAGGCGAGCTTATCACCGACGTTAGGCAAAAGCCGGTGAACATCGCCAGAGACAGTCAACTCATTTAAAGCTGCATATAACACACACAATCAAAGGCTGCAACTAACCTGATCAAGCTAGAATGACACACAGCCTAGATATGAGAATCAGCGATACCGGTGTATTTAACGTAGCCTCAAATTATACATATTGCCTGCAACCGTGCAGCCATTATAAATAATGACTAGGCATTTTATATAATGAATGAAATTATACAAATTGCCTGTAGCACATCGATTAAAATGAAGTCAGTGCAACATTGTGCTATCAATTTCCTTTCTGTTTGTAAAGTACGAGTACAACACGTTCGACAGTGATGATGATAATGGTAGCAAAAGCGTTAAGAAAAAGATTAAAATGTCTCATAAAACACAGGGTAACACCACATATGACATTTTTTTTTTAAATTGGGTGTACTTACCTACTTAATTTTATCTAATATAAATGGTGCAGAATGATCGTCTTATCGGGGTTTACCCGATTTGCACATTTTTTTTTAATACGAAGTAGTTTTTTGTGCATTATTTTCTCGAATAATGGGATTATTTCTGTACGATTTCATTTAACAATTACCAAAAGTTACATTAAATTTACAGGAACCAAAATCTCATACTTGGATTTACCGGAATATAATTAAAACAAAAACTATTACTGTTTTTTCAGAAGTAATATATTAAGGGCAAATGATTTTGTATGTAGAAACGTTTTACGAAAGTTTTATGTTTTGGCAACGTCACAAAAAGAACTAGTTAATTCGTCAGGGTCATTGACAAAAACAAAAAATCTTGACTAAAAATAAATCAAAACAAAATCGTGGCTTCGAGATACTTTTTATAAATATCGGTTTATTTTGAATTTTGAATATGATAATTATACTGATGCACACCGACAGTTTAAGCAAGGTTTTTAAAATACCACCTTGATTAATACAACATATTTAGTGGTTGCCATGGATACAAGTGGTAAAAATCTGTAAATGGGTCGCTGGAAATTGATCAATTTGCAAATAAAAAATGTAATCCACTGGTATTCGAACTCTGCACTCCGAGGCGAATATTTCGAGCCATTTTCTTCTGCGCCGCTAGAATAACTAAGCCACGGGCGTGTTTGAACTGGAGGAGTTTCTGATGCGTTATAAAGCACCTTACTACTCTGGCCAATTTGTGATGTTTACCCTGCATCTGTTAGGTCACATTTTCACCAGTGATAAAGCCTGGGCTATGTGCAAATTGTTAGTTGTTTTTATTTCTCAGGTAAAGCAAAACTAAACCAAATTTTATTATGTAGGTGCTCATCCTGTACCTGTATATTTTACCGAAATTTTCTCGGTTTCATGCCAGGTAGACATATAATATGTATGCAAAATATCGTCTTCCTCCAACAAATAGTTGTTAAGTTATACATCCAGCAAGCAGACAGACAGACAGACAGACGAACATCCAGACGGATTTGAGAAAACCTGTTTTTCGTTACCTAAGGACCCTGAAACGTGAATATCTGAAGAAATCTCGGAAGGTGATTTTTTAGCGATTACAATACTTCCTTCGTCTTTTAGATGAGGGGAGTAAGAAGAACTGAAGCAATCCCAAAGGGAAATTTAGATTTTTAACACTAAAAACACTTGATTGGTTGAATTTAAAAAAATCATGGCATTTGATCGGATAATAAAAGATGTGAAAAAAAACACTCTACATACACATAGTCAATAAATTTCGTACAAAATATGACAATACCTCATCCGGACTGTAGCATTTTAGCTTTCACAACCTGATTTTAGAGATTAAGAAGTCATGCATTATTAAGAGTTATTGATAAACGATTTTCTAGTTATACATTAACGAAACCCATAAATAAACGATCAAAATAATAATATTTATATACGACCACTACTAAAAGTAGGCCTTTTAACGCTAGCTTGTTTCACTAAAAGTGACGTTTTATAGTTTACCGTGGTTAAAGAAATCAGCTGTTTACTTTTAGCACATGGGCTAAAAGTGAAGTGAGGTTATAAAACTACAATTTCGAACTGGAAGTGAAGTTGTAAAGTTATTCTAGTTGCTTCTTGCGTTACAGCTAAAGTATTTTTGAAATAATTAAAGCATTATGTAATGAATACAGTCAGATGTGGAGTATCAATAATTACATTTCGTAACTCACCTTGACAGCACTGGCGTGGCAAACAATCGCCCGCGCGGCGTGGCCTACTGTTTATTATGACATAAATTACAAGTGTCGCAGATGCAAACCTTTGTTAAATCGATATTTATGGATTAATAACGGTAAAATTAAGGTCGTAGATAAAATATTGTATGCAACGCGTGCTAAAAGTCGTTTATACACGAGACATGTTATGAAACTCAGCTTTCGGCTTTGTTCCATAATTTTCATGTCTCGTGCATAAACGTCGACTTTTAGCACTTGTTGCATAAACAGCTATTAATGTCCATTTCGGTTTAAAACTTATTTTATTGTAAATTTATATGTATTTTCCTCTTTTTCTAAAAAATGTTCAATATGTTATTACTAAACAGCTCACATAAATTTACTGATTACTAAAAGAAGAGCTGGTACTTTTAAGCATAGTTTTACATTATTAGAAAGGTATCCATAGCTAAGCTACAACAGCAGATTTAATGCGGGTTCTCTAAAGAAAGACGCATTAAAGGGTCACTGATGGCAAATAACATTAAGAGCTTCATACGTAATTATCATTGACTAACGCTTAGTAGTATGTTAGTGACGTCATCAGCAATTTGTGTATAGTAATCTGACATTATGATTAGAGGTTTGCACTGGCATAATTAAGATTTTACTCGTAGGGGTGATCTTGGATAACAATTTTACTGCGCACTGTTTTAGCAATGTAGCATAGTCCTTCAAGCCTCCTTGGGCAGACGGCCGAACGGGTCACTGGAAACGTTTTTCTTCTCGCCATTTCATTAAAATACTATTGCGATTTGTAACTTTTAATTTAAACTGACCTCATTAAAATTAGAAATGGAACAGTTGATACTAAATTAGTCATTAATAAATAGCTACTTTTGTGTCTAGCATGCGAGATGCTATATTTCCGCTCGAAAATTTTAGAGTTCTGGCGAACCGAAGGCGAGCCAAAATAGTTATTTATGTATCAAGATACGAAGCACCGATGGCTATAACACGACAAAGACGATTGTTGCGCCTGAGGTGCAGACAAAACTTTATGTTCGATCGAAATTTAATTTAGAAAGTAGAATCGGATTACATAATATCGTTGTTATTAAGAACAGTGCAATCCTTTCATATATTTTAGCTGAATACTACGTTTGTAATTATGGTTTGTACGAAAACGTATGTGTGAATAATAACTAGAAGTACGTCAGCGAGCGATAAAATTCTTTTATGCACGACCGAGCATTATGGGCTGCTTTATACCCTACCTGTAAGAACGCAATCTGTCCCTTTATAGTCCAAAGACCATAAAGTATCTTACAGCTCACTAACTGGCACTCCAGTCGGAGTTTTCTATGATAAAAAATGACAGCGCAAGTTGCCAAAGTTGATAAAAATTGTAAATCTTGTTTTAATTGTGAATATTCTGGTCTGGCCATAAAACATTGTATGCACGTGCGTAATTAGCGTTTATAGTCCTTGTCGTGTTAGAGCCCGCGGATACTCATTGAGCTTTAATTTTCAGCGCCTTCTTACACCCTTAGTACACAAATAACTATTTTGCTTTAACGAATAGAGAAGCTATCAATTGCAGCACTGTTTAGCTCCTAAAGACACCCACTTTTTTGTACTAGTAACTTTTACTTTTCCGCAGTAATAACTGTAGCAACAAACGCTTCCATTGGTTGAAATCAAAATCGACATTGCCATTTTGTAGTATGATCATGACCCCCTCGACTTTTCCCAACCGCCTTGATAAAAAATTAGAATAAGAAAAAACTTCCAAAGCAGTAGAACAAAAAATTATGCATTAACTCGTACGAAAGCGGACTTCTAGGTTCCCTTTATTTATGTGCCTCGCTCGCTGTGCTCGCTTACCCAAAAACTGCGGCTCGTCCAAACAGGTCCTCAATTTCGTTCTTCTAACATAAATAGCTATTTCATACGCTGATGTCATTTTATCAGGGGAAAAAGAATGTTTTTGCCCAAAGGCGGAAAACTTGCTTTAAGGCTTAAAATTAGATCTATTATTGATCTATAGTAGATAATATCCATTTGCGAACGCCAAAGCATTTCCCAATCGAAATGTAAACTTTTTACAATTTTTTTTTGAAAACAACATGAAATTATCTTACAGTTTATGACTAAGTAATTATAAAACGTATGCCATTGTGACACTGAAACTCTTAATTTACATATTGTAATAAACTAATTAATTAATTAACTGTAATGTATAATATGGTTAAGACTAAATGCTTAAGTTAAAATAAGTAATGGTAAATATATTGATCCATTTTATTCAATAAATTAATTCAAATGTCACTGGTCGCAAAGTACTTTTTTGTGCAGCCGTGCTGAAAAGTTTCTTCTGCGGACGTAATTACGGCTGCAAAATAGGTTTTCGCGGCCGTTACTAATAACAACGACTGCGAAAACGATTTTACCGGCCGCAAAATTATCGCCGTGGCTGCTTAAAAAATTGATAATATGTCTTTGATTATAATATGAATAAAAGATGTAGTGTCTGGCATGTTTGCGATTTCGTCTCGCCGTTCACACATTCCTTGGTACTCCAAGCAGTCATTTCGCGGCGTAGGTATGCAAGTAACAAGTTTATTTCATCATGTTTACGTAAATGAATGACTTCATCCATTGAAATCAAAATGAAAATGTATTTTTTTATAGTTTTCTAAAAATGTAATCTTAGATTTTTATTTAGTTATTCCTATAGCTTTTTGGAGGTGATTCAACACCGACATCACCCTCCGTAACTTGGCTTTTCATAGAAAAAGGAATTCCGAAGCTGAACTATTTTCAAAATTGAGGTTGCTTTATATGGTAGGGACCATAATTATATATAACAAACAGCAATAAGATAACATGAACAACAAAATATAATGCTTGAGTAAGAAAGAGATGACCATATGATAAAATTAATTTAGTAGGCATGTTTAGTTGACTTATGTCATAATTAAAATAAGCGTCATGCCTACTCGAATATTTACTACTATGTTTATCTCTTTCTTACTCAAGCAATACGTGTTATTTTCTTGTTCATGTTATCTCATTGCTGTTATATATAATTGTGGCCCCATCGGTATTTTAATAAACTTTGCAATTCGAAGTTGTGCACTTGGTTTTATTGAAATCGACTCTCGGCTGGCATAAATAAGGCTTTAATTAATATATTTAGTTATTATTTTTTAGCACTTCGAGTAACTAGGTAACTATAGATACAATCTTACCCATCCAAAAATTCGGTGCAATCTATTTCAGCGAAACCGGATGTACACTATATTTGAGAATTTACCTAAAACACTGTCAGAAAAAATCAACATCCATATAGAGACCTGATCGATAGCTAGGAAAAAAACTCGGCAATACTTGGGTACACTGGTGTAGAGCTATAATGTGCCACTACAGATTTTAGGGTGACATGGGATAGAGATTTGCATCCTAGTCTTTGGACAACTGCTAAAAAATCTTTTCCGGATCGAGATTCGAATTCGCGACTGCAGGCTCGACAGACTGGCGGTTGTGCCGCTTCGCCATCCTGACGAGGTAGCTATGCGATCGCTTAACGTATACTATTAGTAGTCTCTATACAAGTCGATAAAGAAAAGTGTGTTTTAAAGGTATTAGATTTCCTTTCACAAATAAATTTGAAAATTATTCCTTACAAATTTTAAATATGTCAACAGAAAACACAATTGTAGTTCTATAAAACGTTAAGTTATTGTGAAAGGATGACCTACATTTGATTCACACATTTTTATATGATTTCCTGATTAAGTCCTTTAACAAAATCACACCGATATTAAAACTTTGCAATAAAACAACGGTTTGATGTATCATCATATAACAAATCACGTCGTCACACTAAATGACACTTTCGTATCTACTGAACTCATACATAATGTAAGAAACTTACAATTTTTATATGGATATTTGTTTCAACTTAAAACAAGGTAACAGCGCTATTAAATGTATCAATTTGGAAATTGTACTTTGATATCTTATATTAACCAGGCCGCTAACACATCTTACACATTACTGAACCACAAAGTACATCTTATTGTAATTGTACTAGCCTGGAGAAATAATTGCCACGTTTACGTTAACATGGTTAGGGTTTAATTATTATTTTATTTGCACATCAACCGTTAGCTTGCAGCAGAATACTGAAACTGGCGCAACCCACACGTGTTCATTAGCCAAGTAATTGCAATCCTGAGTATGTAGGCTCATAAATATAGCAGAAAGGTTTGATAGATAAATTTTTAAATAGCTTCAAAGAAATCTAGTGTTTAAAAGCAGCTTGATGCATTCAGTTAAAAATTTCAACTAAAAATTTACATCATAAATGTCCACTTTTGTTAGATAAGATCTGGTTATGTGTAGTGAAATAAACTTTGTTATTTAATTTTGGTAAGTAGGTATAGTTAGAGCCAAGGTAGGTGTAGCTACAATAAGTAGAATAGTTCAATGAGAAGTATTTTGTTAAAAGCTGAACTTAATAAGTATAAAATAGAATTTTGTATTACGGTAGCATCTTCTAAGAGCATGAAATGCCGTTTGCCTCATAATTAATTAAAGTGTAATACAACCAAAATAACACTCTAGTTCGCTAAGACATTTTGCTCCAAATAATTTGCAACTGAAACAAAATAAAATGTTACCCGCAGTTTGATGGTATTGTTGATTTATAAAAAAAATAAAATTTTTAAAAGAAACAGAGTATGCGTTTAGCATTGCGGCACCAACCTCTCTCTGTGAGAATCGATTAATAGAAAAATAGTGCCTTGATCCATAACATTAACTTTTCTAAATTTTGTTAGGTCCGTTTCAAAATCGACGCCACCACTACTTTTATGCACACTGCAAAAACGTAACATGGTTAGGCAATTGACTTCAAGCAAAGAGGTTGAGTGCGCGGAGTGTCACTGTTTCGCAAATGTAGCTGTGAGGGTTAGTCATACGGTGCCAGTGCTTTTCTGAGATGTACCTAGCTCCCACAAATGCAGTGTATGGATCTGAAATTCCGATCTCGTCTCGTTGATTCCATGGAAATTTCATCTCAAACCCTATATCTGATATATTCCAAGGAATTCCTCTATCGTCCCACTATAAACCGTCACGCAAAACCTGCCATTATATCGCGTGTAGTAAAACGCAACTTTGCCCGTTGTAATTTTTAAAACTCACTATTTTTAGTACCGTCTTCGACTCCGAGATTCGAAAAAACTTTGCTCCGATGACGGACCACCGCCCTGATTCTCGCTTCATTGCCGTTTGCCCCTCTACACGCAGTCAAGTGGAGCCTGCTTGTATTCAATGTGTGTTTTACTGCAAACTTTGCATGAGTTTCAGGTTGCGCAGTAGAATTAATATAACAGCATGAAACGATTTGTGCCGTTTATCTCCAGAGTATTGGCATTGCTTTTCACTGTGGAATTATGTCCCAGTCGAAGACATGATAAAGTATCCTCATTGCGCGAAGTTACGTCACGAGCAGGTCGAATTCTTAGGAATTCTTTTTGCCATTGTTGTCTGCAGTTGTATTTTTATTAATATTATTTCAATAGAACTTTCAAATTTGCTGTACAATTAATTTTGTTACGCCCAGTCTGGAAATGGGACAAGCTTTGCAGATACCAATATAGATCAGTATTGCTGAACTCCATATACAGACTACTAAGCATCTCTTCCCACCGAGCTAGTTTGCACAACGTTTAGGTTTCCTGTAACAAAATACTTATATGGCGAGGCGTATTTTTTCCGAAGGTAATACTGTAATTGCTACCAATCTTCACCACTGCGAATCTCTTATAAATCGTTGACCTACGTTATACATCTTACACTATACTTTTCGTCATCCATAACATCAACTTTGTTAAATAATTCTTCCTTTCAATTCTCTTCTCATCTTTTGAAAGATAGCAAATCTAGCTATACTATTTTTCTTACATCTTTCGTTTTACATTTCACACCGATTGTTTATGTCTTCCACCTACTGCAGAGTTTGGAGACAAGACCAACCATATTCAACTTGACGGATCCTTCATGAATTGTATATTGACCTAACCTAGATCTTTGAATACGACTTCCTTGGTACATAACATCAACTATGTTATTTTTTTCTATTTTCTTGTTGCTTTCGCTGAAAAAGGTAATAGATGGTTTGCTATTTTTCCCAGTCTTAGCAGTTGTCGTAAAGTATGTCTTTTAACAACTTCTAATATCCAAAGTTAAATATAAATTAAAGCACCTATAACATGTTTAATCTTCGACGTGTTTTAACTTTAAACGAGACCTTAACGTTTAATCAATGACATCAGCTTTGCTAAATAATTCTTCTTTCCCGTCGCTTCTCCTTTCTAAAGAGGTTGTGGTCTAATATGTAAACTTTTATTTAAGATACGTTTCTTTGCTTTTGCTCGTTAAAATAGTCGTTTTTCTCTATTCTTGATAATTTTTGTACAGCGCTTGTTTCAGCAATTTTATATCAACTTTTAATAAGTTAGTTCATATCACCTTAGTATTTACTAATCACCTTGCCATATTTAAGTCAAACTGTATTCAATACGATTTTGTCAATATTCGAGACGATTTGGAGCAACTATAACTCCAGGTTAATTTATATAATTAATTCCCGAGATTGAATACCCGGTCCAGGAAACTAGAAACGTAATTAAAGAATAACGCCAAGTTACATCATCCTGGTGCGCGTTAGTACGAAGCCATGACATCATCCTGCTGACACAGCGCGTCGCCTAATTTTAAGCTACGGGGGGCAAAGCCGCACTAAGTGAATTTGTGCGCGAGAATACGCCTTGTTCGCATGATTTATTTGTTGGCTTAGCGTTGCGCATCAATCACACTTCCACTTAAGGAGTGTATTTAAGAATGTAGATTTATCATTAATCTCGTGGACATTTCTTAGCTATTGTGAATAGTGTACAACATTTCTATATTACCGTTATGTATGCTGTTTATGTATTTTCATGAATGTATGCGCTTTTCCAAATTATATGTATTTTCATATAAACTATTTGGTTTTTATTTCTCTCAGGACTTTCAAGTAAGGTTACAGAATTGTAGGTGATAACGGGCAGGCTGGAACCATCTGTATTGAGATTACCCTTAGCCGCACCGACGTCAGAGCGGATCTTGTGCTTCTACTACTGATTTAACTAGCAAGCAAAGGACAATTTATAGTAGAGTATAGGGCTAAATAAAAGTATCTTTACAGACTTGATTCTTGATTTATAGCACATATCTGGCTTATTTGCTTATCCCTTTCTAGTATATGGATATATGCTTTCTATATTGGCTTCCAACTTTCTTAATCCTGTTATTTTCTACCACATATCAATCCCACGCATCTTTTAAAGTTGTGGTCCATTTCGAGATGTTTCTGTATGGGCGACAGTTTCTGATCTCTTTGTTCCAGAATTGTTCCTGGACCACTTCCACTTGGATTTAGCAGCTTGTTCGGCTGTATCATTAATCTGGGATTTGCCTCTGAGCCTTTTGTGACTTTTGCGTTGCTTGCGCTTTTTCGGATTTTCTTATTTTGTCTAAGTTAGGTCTATGGTTGAACTATGCTCAGATTTTCAGATTCTTCATAAGGTTCTCTAAATGCTACCATGTTCAGGTATACTCTTTTTCGAATTTCAGTCATTTGTTTTTATTTTCTTTTTATAATGAACCATTCTTACTGGTATACCATCAGCGAATATAAGATGGTTCAAACATTTCCCGTTAATACTTATATCATTGTTTTCCTAGCTCAGGGAACTGAATGTGTTTGCTAAGGCTAAGATAAACAGTTTAGGGAAAATTGTATGTTCCTACTTTAACCCTCTTCTGATGTGGACGATCTTCTTCTAACAAACGGCCATAGTTACCTTCCTACCGTGTATAAAGATTTTGTACCTGCAGCATATTCTGCAATTGACTCAAGCTTTCGCTACTGCCCACAGTACATTACTGTCAAAAGTCTTTGTCTTAATGTTACCCTTCTCTAAACAGAGTATGAACTGTGCTTTTCTATATTTATCACTTTATTAAGTTCTTGCCTTTCTAAGGATTAGGTTATAGTTGTATAATCTTCTATTTACTGTTTCCTGCCTATAACCTCCATTACTTCTGCTATTTTATGCCATTTTTCGGTATTGTTGGATTTTTTATCAATTCCTTCCTGATTTTGCCTTTTCTTATATCCATTTTGGAAAGTTTTATTCTAATTGGTTCAGTTGTACATTTCTTTTGTTGTTTCTTGTTATCCAAAAACTATTTAGCCATCTCCTTCAAAGTTCATTCTATTTTCAAGGCAGGATAGGTACTAATTTAATGTCTTTAATTGCCCTTTAGCTAATTAGTCTAGCTAATATGTTACAAAATAGTGTCCGCTAATATCAAACTTCAATAGTCCATCAATATCAAACTATACAAAGCATTTCAAGTCGGCGCCTACGGGTCTGACGTGACTTCTGCCTACTACAACAAATAAGGAAGGTTTCCCGAAAGTTATCGAAGGCTCATTAAAAGGTTAAATTAATGCGCCTGTGAATAGGCCGTGTTTACAATTTCCAAATACATCAAAACATTTTCTCCGGCTTAATCTGCTTAGGGGAAAATTTGTGAATTACGGCAACTTGTGATATAATTACAATAATATGATTCCAACTTCTCCGTTTTGTATGCTAGCTTTCCTGTTTATTATTAATACCTGAGTTTGCGAAATAATGCGAGTTACACAGATTAACAAGTTTAATTTGAGCCGTTCTCTTCTGAAGCTTTCCCTTGCAACGCCCGTCCATTACTTTGGTTAGAAAATTGTTGTGCGGTTTAGCTGGTAATTGGCCTTTGACCTTTTTACTGTGTGGTGAGAACAAATAAGCTTTATTTACTGATCTATAATAAAATATATTTATTTAATATAATCTCCATGTGGTCGTGCTTTCAAATTAATTACAAGTAAGAAAAAATAACTCAAAGGCAGTATCTATATAGCATATAGACTAATTATACAACAAGTGTAAACAAATTCTGTGCATATCTAATCCGACGCCCGCAAAAGTTTTTTTTTTAAGTTATTATGGCTGCAATATACGAAACAAAACCCATGCCGATCTTGAGCAAACTGCATTTGAGAGTATTACTCCTGACTGACAGGTTAATGATGACGTCATATTCTATAAATACCATGATAGTTTCTAAAAATTAGGTAGTAGAATTTAAATAATTATTACTGAATTTTTAACTTATAAATATGAAAACATCGACAAGATCAAGTGCCCTCCATTTTACGTCCATTTGTATTGTCTTCATCATTTCAATAGAGTTCGTTTGAATTCATTATTATTTAGAAAACACTAGTTTAGCGATGGAATTATAATAAACGTTATAACGCGGTATTTGTTCAGCCCCATGCGTTGTGCCCCAAAACTGTTACACGGTATTTGTTCAGCACCACCCTCGAAACTGTAACGCGGCTTGTTATCCTACGTTACTTTGAATTTTAATTGCTCTTTGTTTGCTACCTAACTCAGTCGTTAATACCCTTTTCTTAACTTAGTGTGTCTATAGGCAATATGAGTATATCACTACTACAGTTTGGCTATGAGCCTGCCCCATCTACATCTATAATCCTTAAAGTAAACACTCTAACTCCGCTAGAAATAAAAGCCACGCTGCTTAGATAAACGCTAGGTACTCCATAAGAAGAAATACATATAAACGGTAAAGTTTAATTAAATCGCTACATACTAAAGGCTACGTTCTACACGTATTTACAAAATCTACAACGTACAAAGAATACAATATGAAGTATTAATGCCATTAACAAGACAGTGCTCGAAAGTATGTTCAGCACACTTCCCTCAATTCACTTTAATGTGATATTTTTCCACTGTCCATTTGATGCGGTACGGCGTTAGTTAGCCTCTACCCATTTAATGCGGCATGGTGTAAGTTTAACCACTACCAATTTCTAAATGACCCACTCGACGACTCATTCAAAGGTTATGCAATTTTGCCCAATTGCTCCAAACGTGATAAAAGCTAGCCCTGGATCGCGATCTCAATCAAATAACTTACTTTTGAATGAACTAACATGATATTTCCCTGGCATGTTTAAAACTAACATAGGTTGGTTCCACTCTGAAGCCATTGTAGCAGCTTCCTGCAGTGAAGTATGTAGTCCTCGGAGATGCTTTGCAAGGTAGCGCTGCGCCCTCAAAGCTGTATCTCAGCCACAGGAAAACAAAGCGTTGGCTACTATTGAAGCATGTCATCGCGTACGTTCATAATTTCACTTCAAGAATCCACGCCTTGATCCTCGAACCTTCCCGCTCTGTCGCAACTTACACACGACTTCCCACACACACCCGTTGGTATGGTATGAATCTCAACACTATTGCCATATCGTCTGCTTCGTTTTCTTCTTTCAATGTGTGAATCATTTCTTTGCATTCTTCGAATCTATTGGTTTATTCAAGCAACTTTTTGTGTTTTCTTTTTATATTTATTAGTTTTGCCGTATTTAAATGGTTCTACATATTACATTTCTTGTACTATAAGTAATCTACTGTGTTTATATGAATGGCTTATAAAATAATGTAACAGTTCATATTTGAAGTGCCTGCAGCTCATTCTTTCATTATATATTATCTACCGATAAGGTGTTACAACAGTACAAAAATAATGTCATATAAGAGGTGATATAAATAAATTAATATTACCTTATAAATATTATTCAAATGGATTGCACTGATAAATGTAGCAGGAACCAATCATTTAGTAGTAGAACGATAATGATAATGATTATGACATTCGCTTAAAGAGGAATATGTAATAAAGCGGAAATCCGATCATCAATGGGTCAGCGATAATCGAGTAGAGAGTTCGTGCGTAGCGACATTCTTTTTCCGCAAATGTAGTTGTGTGGAAAAGCCTCATCGTATCAATTCCTCAAAGCACTTCCTACTCATCTAAAATTTTGATGTCGTATTCTGAGTGCGTGAAACTTTATATCGATCTCCTGTAAGAAACTTCGTATACCCCTACTGACGCCCCATAGATAAACGCCCTGTATATCACCGTATCCACTTTGAAAGTATTAGCCCCTTCAGATCTTTGCGTCAGCCTATTTAAAACGTTTTCTTCTGTGAATTTTCTTCTTAGGCTGACAGGAACCGGCTAAGTTCTTTATTTAGCCACAGCTACCAGATTGCTGCAATAAATGCATTTTTATGGACGTTATCTTAATAGAGTTTTCAAATTTACTTTATGAGCTTTATTTGTAAAACGAGGTTCAATTAAAACGTATTCTAGCTGAAAGGTAAGCCCTCAATTTATGTCTGCAGCTGAGATCATCCATTTACCATCGCCAAGAAGGTAAGAATGTTCTCAGTACATCACTGATAGATACACACTAGGTGTAAAGTAACGTAAAAGTAACACGAATTTGTACCCCACACTTTACCAAGTACGAAACCGCAAATACGACCCCGAAGTTTCAAAGTATTTAAACTAGAACGTCGAGAAGATGAAAGGGTATAGAGAAGAATGTGTAACGAGGCTGTGGTCATAGACACCCCAAAAAGAAGACACTAATACAGCATGGTTACATGAAGACAAAAGATTAGTGTAGATATCATCAAATGAAGAGGGAAACGTGATTAATAAGGGTACAGTGACGTAAATAATGCAACAGCTAACGTCAGTTGTGAAAGTAGTAGCTGCTAGAATACCAACAATTAATAGCCGTCCAAAATAAGGCTAATAAAATTGTCGATAAGGTTATAGAACGAGACCATATGTGTTTCTTAACATTTATTGAAGTATTAAAATGCTACTATGGACGAATTTATATTTAAAAAGGGTTTTGTTATATGCCAAACTACATGATACATTAAACTAAGTGAGAGCGCCAATAGCGTTATTACCATCAACTGAAGATGAATAAATAAAACGAACAGCAGAAGTCATAAACTGATTCCTCTTGAAGCAGCTGAATATCGATTGTGCGCTACACATTAGAGATCAATTAAAGGGTAACAACAGCAAGAAGAGCTTAGCGAATTGGTTAATACAAACATTTTAACTTCGTCTTGTATGTACCTAAGAATCTCGCCTTTCTAATTTTGCCATCTCTATCAATTCGGAAGATGTTACTCTGACAACAATCTCCTATGAGAGATTACTATTTTATACTATTATACTGGAACCGCGACGTACAATTCGGGCCGCCTAATAGATCCAGCAAGGGTTTAATTTTCTCCCGTGGGAACCACCGCCACAAGGTCAGGTTTGGTCCTCTTGTTGGGGCGCAGGAGCCGCTGAGTATTTCAAAGTAGGGAAATTCCCTATTTGAAGCAAAAGGTTCTGTGTCCTTCCAAAATCCAAGGTAATAATTACTAGTGATTAGTTCAACGCATGCTTCCTCAAATTTGTTTACTTTTCCCGCTTTGTCCATATCCAGCTTCCCTTCATGCTGCGAATTTATCATTCGAGCATCAGCATTTACCATGGAAAGAAAACTCAATGGAAGTTTAAAATAGCAACACGGGTCGATAACCGAGAAATCGCCCACCTGCGCCATGGAATTTCCAGTTTTTTTCCAATTCACAGCACAGCCGTCAAAGTTAGAGTTTTCCATTATTGGGTGCCCAGCAATATACCGTATGCGCATTCAAAAGAAATTCCTGGATATTCTAAATTGCGCTTGCTGGTGATAATTGGTGGGTTCGGGCCCCGAGTGTTGAATTATTATACAGGGTGTAAAAAAAGTCTGGAATATAGCAAATATTTCAAAAACTACCGGAGATGAATTTTTCAAAATTTCCAGACTTATATAGGTAAAAACTGCGCATCTAGGAAGGACAAAACCGTTTCTGTAACTATACAGGGTTAGTCAGAAAAAATACCAACTTTTGTATTTTAAATTGGACACCCTGTATATTACCGAGGAATCAAATAGTCCTTCAAAAGACAAATTCAACGATATAGGGTTTGCTGGACTTATCTGTCAAAATGACAGATGTGGGGTGACTTAAAGAATAAGGTTTACAACAATAGACCGGTTAATATTGAAGCTTTAAAGGATCATATTAGAAATGAGATACGTCAAATTCGATGGGATACTTTTGACGTCTTACGAGAATTTAAAGACAGTATCCGATCGAATTTGAGGTATCTCATTTCTAATATGATCCTTTAAAGCTTCAATATTAACCGGTCTATTGTTGTAAACCTTATCCTTTAAGTCACCCTACATCTGTCATTTTGACAGATAAGTCCGTCAAACCCTATATTGTTGAATTTGTATTTTGAAGGACTATTTGATTCCTCGGTAATATATAGGGTGTCCAATTTAAAATACAAAAGTTGGTATTTTTTCTGACTTACCCTGTATAGTTACAGAAACGGTTTTGTCCTTCCTAGATGCGCCGTTTGTACCTATATAAGTCTGGAAATTTTGAAAAATTCATCTCTGCTAGTTTTTGAAATATTTGCTATATTCCAGACTTTTTTTACACACTGTATATGGAATTTGCATTTATCTAAACCTCATCTTTGGTTTCGTATAATGTAATCAATTGTAGCAGAAATAGTACACGGACTAACCAAATCATATTCAGTCACAAGGGAAGACTGTTTAATAGAAGCAACTAATAAAATTCTAATTATTTGCATGAAACCATTCGAGAAGGCCTTTTCGGCGACAAGATTCGCGACTATGTTTCATCTACAGTGTTTTCTTAAGTAGTAAGTGATGTTTTTCCACCAGGGCCTTTATTACTTCGCTTGATCGGTACCTTAAAGGCAAATTGAAGACAGACCTTTATGCGTACATGCTCGCCTTACTATAATAATTTCACTGTGTCTCGGTGTACTTCAGAGTGCAATCAATTTCGAGTATTGGGTGCACTCCAAACGGGTAAGATGTACGATCAGACCTCACACTACCTAAATTATTTCAGAAAAGAAAGTTGCCAGCCGTAGAAGCGCTGTAGAGAAAAATATTAATATGAATTCGCCCTTCCGGTGCCGGACCATTACAAAGCAGGTAAGTCCAGTCGAGATTGTTAGGTTATGTGCAGTCGTTGCCGTTGTTGTAATGCTTTATACCGACAATATCTTAAAACAAAATGTGCGATGACGTAAAAATCTACTACGATTACTGTGTGGAGTGCACCCAGTACTAAAAATTGCATGGGCTTTGGAGTGCACCGGCGGACACAGCGTGGCGCTACTAGTAAACCAATAACTGGTGTTTCAAACTAGCAAATATTATTTCTGTAGTTTGGGTGTTAGCTATCTATTGTAGTCTGTTTTCGTCCATATGGTTCAGCCAGTGAACATAGCGTCTAATTGTTAGTCATATCAGTAGGTGAATTTATTATTTACATCTGTATGTCCACGACCCCTTATCGGAATTTTGTTTGAGTTAGTTCTTTAAATGGTTGTATACAAATTACTTAGAAGAAAACTTACTTTCTCTTCTCTGCAGTCCCCAACTTTTACAACTAAACCAGCATTATACTTTATTAGCACAATCTAGCTAGAACTGCATATTTCCGCATAATGGTCTAAGCGAGGCAAAAATAAGCAAAATATCTCCCTAATAGAAAATTAAGTGAGTTTCAGCCAACTACCTCAATATTAAACGATTAAAACTTTAGACATCTCCCAGTGGGATGTCTAAATAGTTTAGTAGTTCAAGCCAGATTGCTCAGTGTGGCATAAAAACGGTATTTAAACAAAAATTACATCTCTCCGGGATACGTCATCAATTACATCTGAGACGGGTCCATTAAGCAAATTTCTTGCAGGAACGGGAGCTAATTAAGTGGAAGGTTCAGTCGGACCCTGGTAATTTCCAAAACTGCTCCGAAGCACCAGCAGTAGCACCGCCTGATCGAAAGAAAAGTGCCTCCGACAACGGAAAGTTAAAATTGTAGGCCGCCTCCGGAGGTGGCTCATTAAAGGCAAAATCGCAAAAATCCCGATATGCGAACTTCGGATCAAAAAGGCATTCATTATTCAGCTCCCTGAATTAAACATCGCAGCTGAGGAGTTCCGGCAGCCTACCACATCGCCTCCAATCTCACTTACATTCATAACGACTCGCTCATATTAAAAGCAAATTACCTCAAAACAAGCCCTGGGCTTCCCGGGAGTCTGCGGAAACCAGACTGCGCCGGCATACCTGCCTTTGAAGAAGCCAATTTTTCTTATTGCATTATCTTGCAAACAATTTCAAGGCATGGCCCAATAAACACGCCCCGACAGGAACATTTTCCGCAATGGAAACACTAACGCAGCACTTAAGCTTTGTTTGTCTTCTGTAACACTCGGACTGCAGCGCTGGGCAGCAATTCGGGAATTAGCAAGACCTTTATTGAAAACAATTCGGAAATGGCATTTGGAATAATCGGGTTTTTATGCCTTTAGGTATTTACTGCATCTCACGACAATAACGCCAACCGTTTTCGCTAATAAACAATGTTAGCAGCACGTGAACGTGACTAAAAAGGAAAGTCGACTAGCAGCATTTCTAAAATTACTATCCATACGCTGGGTGTTTGTACAGTAGGAGGCTATTCTATTATGGGGTGACTGATTCGTATTTATAAATATGCATTTTTATTTTGTACAGGTTGTAAACTAGTTAAAAACAAATGCTATCCATTGTGAGGTTATGACTCACAGCAGCATTCCCTTTTGCGTCTTTTATATAATGCTGTACTCAATTACTTAAAATTTGTTTTAGATACGCTGATATGTGGATATTGAAACCACACCGGTACTGAAGTCAAAAGACAAATATTTGTCGTAGTTTACTCCATATCCATCAATTATTCAGTATCAGTATCATTATCTAGTACTAAATCAGATTCCTTCAATGAAATAATGAATGGAGGAATATTTTCAAATGAACGATGCTCTAAGACCAGTTACCCAAAATTTGTTGTTAGCAACGATTGTAAAATTTTTCCTACATGTCAGATGTACATATTGAACGACACCATCGCATGCCCATGTTCTTTTTTAGAATGTCGTCTAGTACGTAACAGTTTCGTTTTACGGTAAATTAAAAAAAAAATGTATTGACTCCCAAAGTTCCTTTGCGGTAGTTTTGGCCGTTATGCTTCCATTTCGCTTTTTTGATAATTTCTTAAAGGGCACTGGGTTCAACCCAGCGCAGAAACACATTTTTCGATGAACTCCGAGAAGCATACTCAGCTAAGTACACATATTCATAGAGTAATTAAAGTAATAGTTGTGCATGCGCATATCCATGCATTTTGTATACAATAATTATATTCTTGCAATTTTAAAGCCATATGCATTATCTACCCAACGAACTCAGTATGTAATAATTTCCCTGTCTGGGAGTGCTAATCGCTATTTGGAACTTTAACTGATTTGCTGCCAGTCAACCAAAACATATTTCCTTTACGATGCAGTTTGTATCAGATTTAGGAAAAACTTCTGTACAATCCTCAACTGAGCTCTAAGAATTTAATGGAAATTGTGATTTGAATATAACGGTATTAGATTAGTTCCTGTTCGATTGTTGGAAAGAGAAGTGCAGTACGCGTTTCCAAGAGCATAAGCATCCAAACGTATGAAGGTAAGTAGGTTTACTCTGTGTGCCAAACACGTTCGCCTTCGCAAAGCCCAGAACCATGTCATCCATACTGAAGCCTAATTAATAATAAACACCTTTTATACATGTCTACCGATTTGACGTTGGCAAAAACGAAAACCTGCATTTTTAGATTAAGGCCTCGCCCTTACTACCTGCAGTAAATCGCGTCCATCTTTTAAGTATGTTACAGGCAGTAAATACATTTTCACCTATAACAATCTCTCTCGTTATCGACAGAGTTCAGCAATAAATCATAGTTCTCACAAATTCCAGAAGGAGTTCCCATGAAAAATAATAAATCCTATCCGCTCTTTTCTTATTTTGGTGGATTACTTTTAAATTCTGATCTCATGCATGAATCGCGAAGCATTGTTTCATCTACATAATATACTAAATTTTAAAACTTGTGTTGAATTGCAATCATTTCCGCAATAATTTAATTTTAGGTGCACTGCCGTATTTCGAGTAACACACTCACATTGGGGCAAGAATGTAATTTTCTTGTAAATTTTTCGACAAAATGTACCTATTATAAGTCAATAGGAAGCTTTCCACGGTTATAAAATGTTTGATGTGGCTACTTTTTTGTAGCCTCAATGGTTGCCGAGCTATGAGAATTTGAACATTTAAATTTTCAACTTCCGCGCCCGCACGCCAATTTTGTTACGCTTTGGCATCGAAGATGGATTTATACTCAAATCTAGTATAACTGAAACATACAACCGTAATACCTATCATTAATCTGCAAAACATACCGTATTCATCTCTAGAATTATATTGCTAAACAATCCGTTGCAGATATTTTCTTAATATTCGATATGAAATTTAATAAGTTTTGCTCATATGACAGATTTTTTTTTCAAATTTTAACGTCCGAAGATCCTGGGCACATATTACTCTCCTGGAATATTGAGGAACACATTATTTACCCCAGGGAATTTTCGCAAGAATCCTGGCAACCGGTGACGTCAAGCGCCATCATTTCAGTATCATATTACATCTTCAAGACCTGTACAAGGATGCTATCCAAAGTCGACCTTTAGATAGAGGCACTTTTAGTAAGAACAAAATTCATGTCGTTTCTTTTGGTATTATTAAAATTTAGTCGACTGTCGTTGTATGCACTATCCACCTGCTCGTAGAATTAAGCAATATTGCTCGAGTTTTGATAGCATTGAATATTACCGTGTGTATAAGTAATGATCCTTTATTTAATGTGTTCCTACGTGCCTAAAGACAATGTAATCGTCTATGTATTACACCGAATGTAAGCAAATTGTCGTTTATTTAAATATATGTTTGGACTATTTGATTACAGGTTTTTAGCAGTAGTTGATTAACCGTCGGGGCTTTGTAACATTGACGTTTCCCTATCTAAGAACTTAGTTAAAGATAAGAAGTAACCTGTTGTGGACTGAGCTAACTGGGCATCAAAGGGAGAAAATATTATACAATCGAACACAATGACGTAATTATCAAACGCCTCATTACAATTCATTTTCTAACGGTGTGGCTTGAACAACAAGATAACGAAAAAGCCGCGTTAAGTTTCTAATTAATTGGCCTACGAAGTCATCTGATCTGACACCATAGCACTATTTTTTATGGGGGTTTTAAAAAATTAGGTCGGCAAGATGAAGCCTCGAAATAGAGAAGATTGCGCTTAAATTGCGCCGTGATCCCCTAACGACACGTTATAAGCAACAACAGAAGGCGAATTGAGGCTTACATTAGGTTGCGAAACCAATATTTAAATAGTTTTGTTTTATATTTTATGAGGAAACGTAAGGAAGTACTTGATAGCTAAAACTCCATTAAAAGAATATTTTCTATCGAAATTTCGATATTTTTAATTTATCTGTATAACTTTGGATTTTAGCGTTTTGGTCAATTATGCATAACCTCTATTAATAAAGTTTACAATAAAAGAATACCCAATATAACTTCTAGATGTTTTTCATTAATTTGGTACTTGTGGCTTTGTATTTGAAGGGGGCAAGTGATTTTGGTCAGATGTAGACCTGAATACGTTCTATAATTGAGGAAATATATTTTTTAAATCGAATAAAAATTAATACAGTTATAAAGGTGACACTCGTAGGTGAGAAACAATGTATATACAAAATGTTTGTCTTCCTCTCTTCTCTCATTGTTTCTGATCTTCCCATTTTCTTTTTCTCAAATCGCAAGTATTTGAGCTTCTCCGTGCGTTCGATTTCGTTTAATTTCTCAATCTCTATGTTTGTCGTCCTTTATTACTAAAGACCTGGTTTTATTAAAGTCAATTTGAATCCCTGCATTCTAGTATTGTTTTCTCAGCTTTCGGATCATATACCTAACTGAGATTTTCTTCGCAGCGTACCATAATAACTTCATCATCACCAACACATAGAGTGTATACATGTTTTTTTCGGACTGGCTTATTCATTCCGTCCTATTTTTGTTTCCAGTTCTTCAAAAAGTGTCTGGAAATATCTATTCCTTTTCTTACTTGATTCACAAATATCTGTGAGTAATTTTACTACTTCTCTTACTTCTTTAAAAGTTACCGCCAGTTTTTCATATTCGTTATGTTTATATTCCCTATTATGTAAAATCCTTGGCATTTGGACTTTATGACAAACAATATTTTCACTTTATCGTATTACTTGTAAGCAATGCTTTTAATTTCCTCTGTAATTAAGATTTTCTAGTTCCTCTCAGGTATTGATCTATATTTGTATATAAACGGGACTGAGCGCGCTATTGCGCGGTCTATTCTATTCAATTTATCACCATTTTTTGGGCCTATTGCGTTTATTTATTAGGCTTACTCGATTCTGTTACACACCCCTCCCCTGCCTCCCCCTGCCGTCCACCTGACCAAATAAGGAAACCCTCGGGGCTCCGCCCCTCTCCAAGGGGGCTACGACCATCTCCAAGGAGGCCCTCGGCGATCCGCCCTTCTCCAGGGGGGCTCCGACCCCCTCCAAGGAGGCCCTCGGGAATCCGCCCTTCTCCAAGGGGGCTCACAAAGCTCCGCCCCTCTCCAAGGGGCCCTCGGAGCTTCGCCCCTCTTCAAGGGGTCCCTTGGGGCTCCAGGGGTTCCGTCCCTCTTCAAGAAGGCCCTCGGGGCTCCGCCCCTCTCTAAGGGGCCCTCGCGGCTTGGCTCCTCTCCAAGGGGGCCTTCGGGGCATCGTCCCTCTCCAAGGGGGCCCACGGAGCTCTGCTCCGGTCGCAAAATCGAGGCGACCGCGAAATGCATGCAAACGCAAATGGGGTGCATCTGCAATTGTCGTTACGAACACACACGTTTGGATCGTTCTATTTTATTTATATGCTATTATGATGCAATCCATTTTACACGTTCTTCCTTTGTTACCCATTTCTTGACTTCTTTGCATTTCTTTTAACTTCCGATGCTCTTGTACCGCTTTCATCTTTTCCATCTATGGTTTCTATCGCATTTTTTGTAAAATTCCCTTGCACTTTCTACTTTTCTCTAAGTGTCTCAAATTCCGCTTCTCGTAAAAATCTATGGAAACTGGAATTCTAACATGCTTTGGTATAATATACACACTACACACCAACCACAGGGTACGCAGCATAATATAAAAGGAGCAATATTAGATACTATCCCAGAAGATAGAACACCAATAATGTGGATCCGATGTGGAACGAAAGTGAAAGATATAGCTGAAATAACGGCAAATTCAAAATAATGTGGGCTGGTCATGTTGCGTGGATGGAAGAAGAAAACTGCACGCAAATAACTCTATGGAAGGAAAGTAGACTGCAAGTCGAAGATAGATGACAATCACCCAAGACAGGAACTCAGAAAAAAAATAGCAGGCGGATAATGTCGAAATGTGGGAAAATAATTTTGAATAGAGAGAAGAAGCAATGGCTTCTATGTATTACGAATACTTTGAGATGCAAGTTTTTCCATCTAAGGTAAAATGTTATAAGCGAAATTATATAGCTGACTCGGTCTACCACGTGGCGTGGTTCTTGGTTTGTTTTCTGCGGCTTTCTTTTCAAATGGCGCAAGCAAGTTTGGCGGGTTTTGTGATAGTTCATAATAAAGATCGAAGAGTTGCGAAAAGCTTTATTTCTTTTCAGGAAAACATCTTTCAGGAAAAACGAGTGGTGGTCGCGTTTCAAACAAGGTAAAATTTCATTTCAAGAGGAAGCTGCAGAAAGCTAACCAGCCATGCCGGAACCACGCCCCTGCTGTATTGTGTAACCCCTTTACAGTTCCATTCCAATGATTGTTTCTTTGGATGCCCCTCGTACAACCTCTCTTTAAAATAAAATTTTGTGATCGGCACGTACTTTTTGGTGTAAAGTTGATTTTGCAACTGTACCTTGCTCGTTACTGCTGATTGAAGCAATTAATTCTGGAAAATAGGAATAAAAGGAATATGAAGTTGCTTGCTAATTCTGTAATAATATTTAACTAAGCAAGGGTGTTATTTTAAACTTATATGACGGAATTAATTAATTTTCGCTTTAAATTAAGCCTGTGTGACTTAACAAGTGGCAAAACAAATCCAAAATAACAAAAATGCATAGGAAACCGGGCTGAAACGCTCCGACAAGAGAAGCTGGGCACCTGAGAAAATAGTAAGATTCTTATTAATGTGCAGCGGTCGCCCTACTTCATAAACTTTGAAACTTTGCGAACGTAATTTATGTCGTGTCCCCAGTTTTAATTCCGCGACATTTAGCCCGCTCTGCGGGTCGCAGAAGATGCGTGTAGGCTGATAAGGGGGTGGGCGCGTTTAATTTTCGAAAGGGGTTTCCTTAATTTTATCTGTTTCATCGTACAAATTTCGCCGTTTTGTCAGCGCAAGTTATCTACCTCAAAAATTTGGACGGGAGCTTATCGCGAGTGCCCTGTATCCGTGCGTCCCTCTGGGGAGGATCGAGTGGTGCTTATCCCAACTTCAAACGCCCCACCTTGACCGATATTAATTTGCCCGAAGTTCCCGAAACCAAAGCAAATCCAGAAGCCGCGCTCGAGCGTTCGGATTTATCAAAGCGAGTCTTCCCAATAAATTTTTGAGGCGAGATTTGGGGATGTTAGTCATCGTTTTACGACGCGCTGTTTAAGAAGTGAGTAATGAGATATGGAGCCGCGAGCGAAAAAAGTAATTTGCCTGATTTTGTCGCTATTTTGCGGTCGAAACGGAAACATTAGCGGACTGGAACTGCGAAAAAGAGTTAGCCTTAAAGACCCCAGGGCATAATTACCCAGTCCCAGTCGGGCCCTTATTAGTTTTCTGTCGAGCTCGCGCAGCTCTTGCTATTTTGACTTTAAAGCTCTTTGTGCCGATCGACGAAACCATTTTCGAGCCCAAATAGCGGAAGATTTTGTTTCTGCTCGGCATCGTGCCGATTTGGTTTTACTACAACGACAGAAGCGAAAAGATTGAACCAGAACAGTAACTCAGTGTAATGTCTAATTTTCTGAACTTAGCGCAGATTTGTATTTTAAAATACAAAATGGAAAACAACTAATGTCAACTGTAATTAGAAGAAACTAATCTAAGGCAGCTGATTGAATTAGTACAAATGACTGAAATAGCTCATAAAATATACCAACATAACACGTACAGATAAACGTCTACTGTAATACTTGGAGAAGTAAACAAAACGATTATTGATAATCTAGCAAAAATAATCAGATAATTTGGAACTACCCGAAATTAGCCTTATATGTCAGATAATAATTATTAATAATTTATAAATTAACCAACAAAAACACAACTGTAAACAAAAATTAGAGTAGCTTTTTCAAGAGAGTTAGTTGTGCTTGCCAAACTTCCCCAAAACAAGTAATTTTTAATGTGCTTGTAAATACCCAAGTTGACTAAAAGTTGTGTTTTATTGAGAGAGTGTGTCCTAAGTAATTTGTGAAAGTTTTCCTTTCATTTCTTTAATAACGCAAAGTAAATACGAGACTTTAATTTGGTCCAGTGTAAGCCAGTGCATTTCGTGATTTTACGGAGGTCCAGCCAGTTTGATAAGTGCGTGTACAAATGTATAAGCACAGTACGTGTGGTGCAGCAGAGCCCTACGATCAGGCCCCCAGCTTTAGTGAAAGCGATCCAAAAGATCATCGAGGTTGCAAATGACATCCAAGTAGGTTCGAGTGCAGATTTGGCCTAGTTAACAGCAGGCCGGCAGCTACATCTTGTCTAGAACGTAGTGGGACGTCCAGGTCGGTGCAGGTAGCCCGAGATTCATCTTAGAAGCCATCTAAAGGTCAGATTTGCCATCTAAAAGGTGTCATTTTGTGAATGTGCCCGTGGCGTCGGTTTGTGCTTCACTTCCGGTCGTCGGCGTCGCGTGGATAAAAGTGTTTTGCTTTGTGACGCGGTGTCAATTATTATTGCATAGCAACAGCGTTTACTGCGTGGGCATCGACGATTTAAATAAAGTTTCAGAGCTGTTTCTGTACCAGGGAAATATCCTAAAATTAGTGTCACTAACATCAGTTAGAAATACTACACTTGAAATATGCCATCAGTAAAATAGCTGGCATACAGATTGCGTACAAATAAACATGTATTCAGACTGTTGAATAATTGTTTATAGCAAACTAGAAGTAGTTCAAAATTTGGATGTAGCGACCTAACCCTGTAGATGCAGTCATTATAATAATTATAAAGTTAAAATATTGGCGGGGCACTTTACCAAACTTGAGACAATTACAAGAATATATATATTGTTGTGATGGGCGCTTATTGAAATTGAAATTAATTACTTCATTAGCTAATAATAGATTTGCCATAACAGATACCCTTTGGTACCTGATTTTGCAAGACAAAATAGTATATTATGATACAAGTTTAATAAGAAGCATTTTGTAGCACTCACGCACGCCCTAAAGGAGTAAGTACCACAAAATGCCTTATAAACGCGGTATCATACAGTATTTAATCTACTTTGCCACTTTTTTAAACGAAAACACTAGATTTCTAAATTTAGGGAATTTCGCGGCAGTTGGCTGCATTTGTGCGGTGCAATAAAGGCGGCTATGGTTACCAACGTTAAAAAGCCTCGGTACGAACGCAAAGTATATAATACTTTATTATGGTCACACGTAGTGAAATTTACAGGTAAGAAAATTTTAGAGATTCTTATTTTACCCTTAAATAGTAATTCAGGGTTCATAAGAATTAACTCAAAAAAACAAATTCCATCGTGGGTTCATGGAAGCAAAAGATTAATATACTCAGCTGAGTATCGAAACGAAAAAACTCTGTTTTATTTAGTAAACCCAAACTCCCATTGTTTGTAAGCATTATTATCATTAGAGAGCTCATCATTGCAATGAAATTTCTCGAACTAATTTGAAATTTCTCGAACTAATTGAACACTCAGTACAGAATAACTTTGCTAATCTTTTTTGCCCTACGCCAAAGGTTGTTGACCTCCTACAATCTTAAATCGCACGCCGATGCGTGTTACACTTCGGAATCGTTGTAGCTCATTTACTTATTAATTGTTGTACCTTGATTATTTAATCTACTATCGGCATAAACAAGTTTTTCTAATTGTACACCTTTTAAATTCCCGTTTTCCTTAGTTACGCTACGTATCGGGTTCAGTGAGTCTCCCTCTGCTATTTCTTTATTTGTTTACACTATCTGACTGCTTTTCGTTTATTCTTACCTCGCATGTTCCGTATGGATAGTTTTTAACTGTTAAAGATCATGTGCCAAAGTATGTTCATAAGAAAAAATCCGTTGTAGCTTATTATAGGAAAAATGCTTCCAATCTGGCTGTCGTTGATGAACAAGACCGTTATCCGTAATTTAAGCATATAATTCTATTAAATATAGATGTAGAAATAATTACTTCTAGTTGAATTTAATATAACATTAAAGTATCATAAGATATAAGCGTTAATTTTTTTCTCGAAACATATGGGCATGCATTAATCCCACTTCTTACAGTAAACTCCATATACTTCTTTCAAGGATTATGCCAAATGTCGTATATATGGCACTACAAATCGAATACAATAATTGTACTCTGATCTGCTCTTGCGTCTCCTTCAATCTATACTATGTCAATATTACCTTGTACTTTTCTTGTTGCCGAAATACTACCTGTCCCTCCTTTAAATATACCTTCTAGGCAGTAGATGATACAATCCTATAGCTATTACAATCATTTATCTCCCAAGGTGGCGTTTTCTTATTTTCTTAGTCTGCTGACGAAAGTCCAGCTTTAATTTCTTAACTCTTTATCTCTTTCACCCTCACCCCCACTTATGTTTTAGAAAGTTCTTGACCTCCTCAAACGATATCTCTTCCTTCCCCTTCTTGTATTTGTGTATAAAACATAGTTTTGGTGTTTCTAGGGTTCTTTAGTTCGCTGTCTCCATTTGGTATCCTTTACACAAATAAAGACTGAAGTGTTAGAACGGAAAACCTACTGTATAGTATTCTGGGAAAATTCAAAAAAAATCTAATAATGGAAGAGCACCCAGTTCTGAATATAAAGTAATAAGAACAACCGGTTCTTATACTCAAGGTTGACTGTTATTACCCAGTACACCTCAAAACTAACAAAAGTAAAATCAACAAATTGAAGAAAACCCAACAATAGGGGTATATTAAACCGAATTAAATACAGATCTAGACGAGTATAAAAACACGAATCAAATGTAGAACAGAGATATAAATTGGTAAGAGAAATAAAGTAGATAGCTGCAGAACAAAACAACAACCATGGGATAGCAACTCCTTTAAATCTCTAAAACTTTGCACTTCAAGTTATTCCTTGAAAAATAAGAGCAAAAGAAAAAAGAAAATAAGATTTTTGGAGGAGAAACGATCTTTCAAGCTATAGAGAACAAAATTCTCCCACAGAAAATGTAGACAAGCAATAGGATGGAGTAGAAAAACAAACTGAAATAAAATAGACTGAAAATTGCATCTCTTCGCCTTGTCTGTTCACTGCTGGGCAAAGGCTTTTCCTACCTTCTTCCATCTCTCTTTGTGGAACCAGTTGTTGCTTGCTAGTTTTCTCAAGTCAACTATCTACTTTTTTTGGCGGCTTTCCAACACTAGATGTTCTAGACCGCTACTGCAACGCACATATATTTTTCATTACTCTGACGTTTACTGGCAATATGGCCTGCCCAACTCCACCCAAACTTGATAATTCTTTGCATATTAGTTACTCAATATTTTTCCCTTTTAACTGTGTTTCTTACTTCCACCTTAAGATAACCCCGAAAATTTGTTTCTCCATAGACCGCTCCATTACTCTGAACATATCAGCATTTTCCTATGTAAGAAAAGTGATCTTCATACCATAATTTATTAGCGGCAGGAGGCAGTCAACATTTTTCGTTTGAGACAGATGATTTTTCAATGTATGTCCCATCTTTCTGAAAACTACCCAATCAGGTCTTACCCTTTGTTTCACCTCTGCTTGATTTGATTTACCCGGTGCTATCTGATGTATTCCATAAGCTGGCATATTTTGATTTCTTCACTCTTCCACTCTCTCTGGTTGTGTGACATTATTTTAGTTTTGTAAGATTCATGTGGAAGCTTATCCTGCTAGTTTTCGCGTTCAGTTGTTGGACAACTTTCGTAAGTTGATTTTTGGCGCACTCATTAGAATAGTATCATCAATATATCGAAGTATCAGAGGTATTATATGCCTCCAGCTCAGCTTCTTACATGAATTCTCCAATTCAAGTGTGAGTAGTTTAAAAAACAGTGTTCCCCCTTGTTTCACTCCTCTACTTAAGGGTATTTAATTTGTTAACATACCTTTATCAATAACCATATGCAGATGGCTCCTTGGTACATATTTTGAATTATAGATGTATGTCGAGAATATATACTAGCGTTCTACCATTGCCTACAACTCAACAGTGTCGAATGCGTTTTAGAAATCTATAAAACCAAAATGCAGGGATATGCTGCATTTCTCGCATTTTTATATGAGAGTTCTTTCAGTTTGAAAATAAACCCTTTTCAGAAACCTGCGTGTTCAACTTTCTGGTGTAAGTCTACTATAATGGGCAGATGCTTCGCTATAATTTTGTTAAAAAGGTGTATAGGTAAGACAACAGGTTCATGGAGTTTATACAACAAGACTACTATCCCAATTCGATAAAATCACACATGATATATTTTATCGGACTTTTCAACTGCCTCGGGTGTTTATCACCAAGCGGGTGGCTTAGTAGTAAGAGTGACAGACTCGTAATCACAGCGATCAGTGTTCCCGGTTCAAACTCCGGGGTAGGCACGAGTGTAAGTGAAGAAACGTGCAAAAATCGGTTCGTCTCAGGACTAACCTGAGGACGGGAGTAGATAAAAAACTCCCGCCAATAGACCACTGCCAAAAATGGCATCATTCAGCGAACAGGATGACACGTTCTTTCAAGCAGCGACTTAAATGTCGTTTTATTGCTACAATCAGTGGTTGTCTTTCAAGTTTAACCATTCCAGCTTTAATGCCGTCTTCTCCAGGTACACGGTTCTTCGTCGCATTTTAATTAATTATTATGATTTCGTCTTCCTGTTATGCATAAATCTTTGAACCTTTGAAAATTAATGTAACGATACAGCAGAAATAACGATACAAATTGGTTGGACATTTTTCAACAAATTAGAAACTTATCTACCCAGGAAGTAAATAAATATCAGAAATTCCTGACATGCAAATATAAATTTTTCCCAGGTCCACATTTATCCTACACAGCTGCACATCCTGACCTCTTAGTTCAAAGCTACTTAAAAAATAATTAGTGCTCAGGATTGGTCACCCGATTATCTCATTTCAACGTGTACACAAACCTGAGCAAATGATAAATGGTTCGCCTGGAAATTGCAACGCAAACAGCGACACGGAATGTAAAAATAATTACAGCTCCGTCGCGTAGTGAAAGTTGAATGAAAATCAAGGGACACGTGTCGAGAATACATAAACTAGGTGAGCCGGCATAACAACCCGAAAAACTTCAATATTTTAAGAACATTAGGGTAGGCAAAAAGAGTTGAGGCCGCTAGATTTACTGATTACTAAATAGTTACACGATCTCAACGCTACAGAACCTGCCAGTCCTAAGCAAACTTTCTGCTCTTTTCCCTAATGTCTTCTAACGTACGTAATAAAATGTTTTCAGGATTCTTCTTCCTTGAGTGCACGCTATGTCAGCATTAGTTTAGAATCCGATCTTAGTAAACGTGAGTTACCACTGAGTTACAAAAATTACTATCTTTAGACATAAGCATTTCCCAGGTCTTATCCGGTAAAATACTGCAAATCTACCCTTTTTCAGTTTTTATATACGTATTAAACTAGTTTTAGTCTAATGATACTAATGCTTCAAATATGTATTTCTTGCGATATTTCCATTAGATATTCGTCTCTGCTGGAACCATGAAGCTATTTCGTTGCGTAAGTTAAGTAAGTTGGAGCTCTCTTTACCTTTCAACTGATCTTCTCTGACAGTGATCGAAGAAGAGGTAAAAGTGCTATGTACTGGCGTCACCCAAATGGGCGGTAGTCCTGATTTTCTAGGACTCCCGCAAGTGCGGCTTTTGGGAGATAACATGGCCTCTCCTCCAAAGGTGACGCCAAACAAAATTCATTAACCCTCAAACAGCTACACCGCATACTCTGCCTCCATGTATTTAAAGATGCATAATACAATAACACCATCAAAGGCTACAAATAACCTAAACAAGCTAGAACACATGGACCGGGGTCACGCAGATGGGCGGTCCTTTGGGGTTTAAGAATGTTCGTGCCATTCTAGCTTGTTTGAGTTACTTGCAGCCTTTGATCGTATATGGTGTAAACATCCTTAGTTACATAAAAACACAATATACATTATAACGTTTTATAGCTAAATATAGTAAAGGGCAAAATTACCCCTCAAGTATCAACCTCATCAGAGAGTCGGGACCACCACGATTGTGTTACCCGCCCCGACAATCCCCAAGGGAATACCCATCTGAGTGATCCTGGTGTATCGACTTTTACCCAAAACAAAATATATGTTTGAAATAATGGTGCTAAGTAATGCTAACATTAATTGCAATAAGCGACAATATAAAGTACATCTTAAAGTATATCTAAGCGTTTAATCATCATTAACTATATTAAAGCAAACGAGGCTCGTTAGATGACTTTCCGTTAATAATTCTAAATAATACACCAAAACCAGAAATTCAAGCCGTCACCGATCTTATGGTGTCTTATTCACAAACTTTTTCTTTTCACTTGTTTCTTATTCAAAGCGTTTCCTAAACATCATACCCAGCTTGCAATGTGCACTATTAAAATTAAATATTCCAATTACAACCCTTAGTTGCCAAGCAAATAGTTTATGAGATACAAGTGACACACATTCAATGTCAGGATGGATATGAAACGACGATACCCACTCTCACCCATAATAATTCTACTAGACGAAGTGATGAGGAAGGTTATGCAGCAACCAAACCATTTGCAGTGGAGAAAGGCCGAACGACCTGAAGGCATCGGGAGCGCAGATAAGTTATTTGATTACCTAGAATTTCAGAACAAAGTTGAAAGTTGTTACTAGTAAAGGAATAAACTTAGATCTGAATAAAGGCAATCCAATGTAGATGAGACTAACCTTCAGGAATCAAGAACAGCTAACTGGTTATGACAGACCCCTTCCAAAGGAGATGGAACAGATGAAGATGTACAGCAAAATGTTAGAAAAATAAAATAAGTCTTTGCACAACTCATACTTGCGTGGAGATCACGAAGTTGACGGCTTTCAAGAGTAGTGTAAAATCTATGCTGCTATACAGTTGCCAATTATGAAAATATTAAACCCCTAATTGCTATGTGTCATATAACACTAAATATTTCAATTATAACATTTAATAGCCAAGTAATATAGATACGGGTGAAAGGTGACACCCATTCAAGGTTAAGACGGGTATAAGATAGCTGTCTGATGGAATCCATAATATATCTACTGGCACTGGAGAAAGTTGAGAAAGGTTTCTAAAAATGTAAGGGTTTGCCATGGAGGCTGGCCGAAAGACTCGAAAACATGGTTTCCTTAGACAACTTATGCTTGAAGACCCAGCAGTGAAGGAACTTAATAGTGAAAGTAAGTCCGAATGAATACAACCAAAGAGGCTGACACTACTCTGCAATAACCGAGAAAAGCTAATTATTAATAACTCGAACGTTCTAGAGCGCGTTTATCAGTTCCAATACTTTGGTAGCACAGTTTCCGAAGGAAACTACGTTGAAGAGACCGACTCAAATAGAAATAAATGAAAACGGTATGGCATGAGTGGCGGGCAGCTAAAGAATTCGTTCAAAACCGTGTTCGATAAAATTTTCGTTGAAGCCTTACGTTCGCCAAGGGATTAACTGAAATAATCATCAGCGTCAGGGATTACACCTTCTGGTGTGTTTCAATCTCGCAGATTAAAGCTGACCTTTTCAGCGTTTTTCCGATCGTCGATCGTCCAAGGTTTCTTCCTCCGACTGGTAATGGAGTATTTGTTTCGGTATACGGGAGTCGTCCATCTTATTGAGATGTTCGTGTCAATTAGTTCTGTATTGTTTTTTGTTTTTCTTTTAATTCAAGATATCCAATTTCTTGTAATTTCCTCATTCTGGTTATGGTGCAATATTGTGTAGCCAGCTGTATGTCGTAAAAATCTCATTTCAAATGTTCCAATTCTTCTTTCTTGGCTTTCAGTAATCGTCCAATTTCGCATTCATACAGTAGTACGGGGAAGGCCATAACATATATAATTTTAGACGCGTTTCGCTTCCTGCGTTTTTTAGATATATCTTTGGTGTTCCACATATCTGGCTGAATTTCGCAATTTTGCTGTAGGTGTCTCTTTGTTCTTCATATGTAATGCTGCATCCTAGATATTTGAAGCAACTGACTTGAACTAAAGTACCTATGTCACGTAATTAAGGGCAAATAATGTTTGATTGCAAACATTTACCGCCACTGAGGTCACTATTTATTATTTTGGAATTTTTACTTATAATTAGATTAGTATTTCAAAATTTTAGATTTTGCATTCTGGATTTATAGGTAATATGTAATTTTACTTCACACGCAGTTAGGCACCCAGATGTACCGAGTACTTCCAAACTACATATGTATGTATACGTTTTTATATAGTGGAATTACACTACCAACATCAAGCCTAATATTACTAGTTATGGTGTTATCTTAGTTCGCAACAACTCTTAGCCTTAGACTCCTTAGAGAATAATATGTTGATTTACTTTATTTGAAATAATTTATTACCATGAGTAATTTCTGCTGCACGGGCGAAAGAGCCTTTTATGTTACTTTTGCCGTTACGATCCGCAGATATTGCTCCGAATTTCCGCCTGATTTTGTAATGGGTCTAGAAACTTTATACTAAATTTCCAAAAAGCATGCGGTAGGTGACCTCTAAACTCAAACTTATTTTTAAACTAGAAAAGGATAGATTGTTTGACTGCTCCTGTTTTGCAATAGTTGTGTGCTATATAATTCAAATAAACGTTGTAGGTTAGCCTTTTTTGTCCAATATGTATCCGTTTTCTTTTTATAGTTTTGTGATCGATACCGAATGTCAAATTGACAATTCTTTAAAAATACCTAATTTTCAGATGGCTATGATTACTTTGTTTCGACAAATTGCGACCATAGTTATGATTACTACTTATAGTCCATTTACTTGACAGCTGCACTGTCAAAATGACATTATGTTGGCACCACTGCTATTTTTAACATTTTACATTTCTGTACAGTCTAATAAAAAACACATTATTTTTGAGGTATAGTCAAGAATTTTTTTTTATTTGACACTGACGGTGCATATGTCAAATAAATGGACGGTTACCTCTTCTGTCACCTGTCTAGTGCTTTGTTGAATTTATTTTCAAAGCTTCTTCTTTTTCCATTTTTCTTCTGTTCTCTTACTGTATTCGTAACATCCTTGATCTTCTATTCCTGCTCCGATATTTCTACGAGGGCATTACCGCGCTATCATGACGAAAATCTGATGTGTGAAGTAGCTGCAGGTTGCTGTTTTGTCGGCTTGTTGGATTGCAAAATCGGCGCTAGGACCAAAATCCTTGCGATTACTAGCGGGCCCAAGAAGTTTTACGCTGTGCTCCTTTCTATGGGATAGTAAAGGGATCATTTCACTGGTATACGTGCGCCACCCATCGATTATACGGAGATTTGTTGATTTCTTGATAGGTTGATTTGCTATCTTACCTCTATCAACGTCTGCTCTGGACGCCTCGTCGTGCCACGCGATACGTGATTTCCATTAGGGTTTCACTACTTTGCTTAGTCGATTCCGTGCGCTCTTATCAAATCTTTTTATTTACTCCTCTGTTGTTGTAAGTTAGATGTGAACAATTTGCAAACTGGTTGCATTAATAAATATGGTATTATTGTTTTTCAGCATATCAAAACCGTTTCTACTAGATGTATTTCTGATGTTTCATACTAGCTATGGTTGTTTCTCTTGGATATTTATTTTTTCTTTGTAGCCTGCCTTCCGCCTCAACTAGATTTCTCCGTATAGTCCAACGAAGTCTCTCATGGTGAGTTATTGAACCAAAGGTTTTTTAGCTTATAGTGAAGAGCAAAGATACTGAAATGAAACCCCTAACTAATATAAGGCTTTACTAAACATATAAATAATAAATAAGGCAAATCACCACAATTTATAAATTAATATTAAATAGTTTCAATCAAGAATTTTGTGTCAATCTCAGGTCTAAAGAATGGAGTAATAATTATTAGTCCAATAAACGGTTTACTGCTCTTTGTATTTTATTTATTTGCAATAATTTATGGCAAAACTCCGGTGTAGTATAAGAAAAACTCTAATCTCAGAGTTATGTTCAACAAAAAACGTTGTAATGCAAATGTTTTGGTGTATGACAAATTAACCAGTGTAGTATGACAAACGCTCAACTTAATTCTGACAGATCTTTAACCTCAAAATTGACTGCAACAGCAAATGATCTGCAGGTACAAGAAATCAGCGTAATCTCAATTTAAAAACACCAAAAATTGTAAGAATACATTACGTAAATACTGCGAATTATGTGATGTAGCTTCCGGCTAACCTCGTATTATTTCAGATGACGTAAACCGACGCTATGATTTTTTGTTTTATTTCCGGTAATGTCGCAAATCAGTTCCCACTTCATAAATTTAAAGAACGCTACCTCAATAATTCGAATCTGGGTGGATCTGGGCAGCTAGAACCACGTTCAACCACTCGGGCAATGTCCAATCTTGAAGAGCCCCACGGTTTATGGGGCTTCGGCAACGCTTTCCTGTGGAATACTACTTTAAACGGAGATCTTCATACGCTGGATACATTTTCTAGTGACGCCAGGGCAATTACGCACTTGGGAATGGCTTGTTGGTTCCAATTTCTATACCAGGCACTCCTGAAGGTCTTCTTTAAACGTAGTACACATACTTTCGCTGGCCGATGTCCGCATTAGTTGAAAAAGGGCTCCGAAGTTGATCGCACTTGCGCAATTCTTGCAGCTGGCTGTCACTCTTCGCTGGCCACTGTTATTACTTGGATAATTTTCCACAAAGATGGCCTGCACACTGGTGAATATGAACGACACCATTTGACTCTCACTAATAACTTTCTATTCAAAATTTTAACACTCAACTGTGCGGCACAACTGGCACACAACATAAAATTTTCAAGCTTGCTTGAAAATTAAACAATTGACAGTCTCGTTACCTAGCGATTACGATTTACATTTGATTTTCAAAAATAGGTTTGATTTAAGTTTTACTTATGGAGTATAGTTTTGATATACTATTGGTGCTTAAATACTACTGTTACACTTTGCTCTGCTTTTATTTACTTAATTTTTAATTGTACTGATTCACATGAATTTATTTAGCACTGCACTAATTGTTTGTGTCTTTTCGATGGGTTACCTTATTTCATTGCTGTTTGCAATAATTGCTTTGCTCGCACTGCTCCTTTAACCGTCAGTTATCTTGCCGTTTATTGGCTTATAAACTTTTAATACTCATAACGCTCATACAATTTCTGTACTTCACAAACCATCTTTGTATTATATTAAAATTTGCATCATTGTATTGATTCCAAAAAACTCAAATCTGTCAGCTACATAAATTAAGCTGTTCTTGCCATTACGAACACCATTATTGCTGAAACTCTGAACGTAACCCTTTCGAATTCTGTATTCTCTAATGCCAACCTTTCCCTCCCAAAGAATAGTTACTGCTGCTCATATTAAGTGCATTTATTAGTGCAAAATACTGACTATCTTGCAATAAATAAAATATTTAGTTCTGTGCTCATTTTGAAATTATTCATTTTTGTGTTAATTATGCAATCATAATTGCAGGCAGTAAACCATTACAATACATCTGCCTTAACGGATAATACTTATGATGTATGGCACATTAACACGAATCTTAGACTCGTTACTAAAAGCTTTCCGAGGAGTTGGATGACGACGCATTTCTTTTACTAAGGCAAAGGCATTTGCTATGTAAGCTTGTGTATAGGAATGATGTAAACCATAGTAAATTTTTTAAAGTGTTTACCATATGTATACCATAATCATACCATTACTGGTTACAAGACCAGGAGATAAGGTTATCACTACTAAGCATCTAAAAAATGCAGTGAATTGTTATTTGAAAGAAGCAACAACCCTCTCAGCAAACCGGTTTATATATACGAGTACCATCAGCCTTGTCTAGCAGAAGCTTTAAAATGCAGCGATAAACAATTTATAGTTCGACAGTATTGCCCATTCTCACGATATGTTCCAAAGCAGAATTTGTTTTCGTTTAAATATGATTACCGACAACACCCATTAATTCTAATTTGAATTAGTATATGTGGTTACAGGGGTAAATCAATTCACTAACTTGGCTACAAAATTACACCAGAAATTCCTATGAAAAATCAATAGGTTCGCTGGAAAGTATCGGAGTCGGTGTACTTTTAATTACTCCAATCCCTCGTTCAAATATCGATTTATTTGCTTTGGCATGTGTGTCACATAACCGTTTATTTATAAAATGTCAAAGCGTGTTCATAAAACGTAAATCATTCGACCTGTATCTGCTATTCAGACCTCATGAAGCGACTGTTGCTAGGAAAAATATGACGGGTGATGTTGCGAACACGTGATGAAAGTAAGTAAATCCATACGTAGCAGGTTATTAATCAGATTTAATTAAATCGCGGGCGAATTGCGAATGACGTCAATAATGCGGGTTGCATTAATCATAATTAGCAGGTGTTCACTCATTAGTAGTTTAATAGAATTAGTCACACGTAGATTGATGTAGTTGGGTGAAAAATTGTGCGGGGTTTGTTAAATTAGCGGCATAAGGGCGGCAGGGTCCCAGCACGCACACAACTGTGCAAAATGCACGACACCTGGTTGACATTTGCTGCGAAATTAGTGTTCGCACCAAAACATGTGCTTAAATTGCTATCAGGTGATAACTAATGCACGCGGCTTGATTTGGGATATTTCAATCATGTAATGGAGAAGCGTACCACGAATCAATAGAACAGAAGGTTTGCCCTGCATAAAATAAAATCAACCTGGGGTTGGCCAGTATGGTAAAAAACGTATCGGTATATTCTAAGTGTAGAAATACTTCTGCTTTCGCCTTCAGGCAAACTACAATGTGACCATAACCTGTAATAGGTTTGTGGCCAAAAGATCAGACAAATATTGCATTGTCTTGAACAAACGTAATTGATGCGAGAAATACCCCACTACTTAAGATGTCAAAGACTAGGGCACACTCAAAATATTTGCTTCCATGATCCACAACTAGAAATATCTTCTGCTGAAATGACCAAAGCAGTCAAGATGCAGCCTGCAAAAAACTAGACAATTGCGCATCAACAAGAACCAAATAATAAAGTGGGCTCATTCCATTCAAATAAGGTGTCGCACCTAAAGGCTCGAATGGATTATTGTATAAAAACAGGTTTTTAAAATGTATCATCTAAATCGTGCCACGTCTGAAACTCATTAGATGCTACGTCTTCTCAGTGCTACTTAATGATGTAGAATCTTGGCCATCTATTGATGCATGTTGTTGAAACTTCAACGCCTTTGAGAAGGGGATCTAACACCACATATTACGAATATTGTTAAAAGACTCTCAGATCATATAACTAATAAAAAAGATTTTGAAACGCCCACGGAAGTTGCTGAAGTATTAAAAACAATTAAACAATAAACATTGAAATACGTAGAAGGGAGTGCATGGAGGCATTAGAAGTTTTTGATTAAAGAATCTCAGAACCTGTGTTAGTTCCGGTAGAGCTTTTGGGCGTCTTTTTCCTTTTTCGCACGCGCTGACCGTCGTTTCGATTATTTCCTTGATTTTTCTTTCTAGCCACCTGCTACTCGAAAGTTGAGTATGGGATCTTGTTGCACTTGCCATTAATGTGGATTTTGTTGGAAGCGGCGTTTAAGGATAATTATTTCCGCGTCAAGATGGTGGATTAGGCAGCAGCGTTAATTTTGTTGGAAATTCGAAAATTTTCAGATGGCTTAAACTGGGTGAACAGCACAGAACCTTCGTTGTTCGTTTCTATTTTTTGAGCCGTACAGCTCTAATTTGCTTGGTATTTATGGGAGCCACTGTAAAGACCATGAGTTGCAGTGGTGGCCAATTCTACTCTCGGATGTTCTCTTTTGGTGCTTTGGAGTTCTAACCTCAAATCTAGCTGGTTTCTATTCTACCGTGATCTACTGCGGTCGCTTGTGGCATGCCGAGGCCCAAGAATCTTTTCAGCGCCGTGAAAGGTCAGCTAAGCAACTGCCAGTGTCTTCGATTAAAGTCTTTAAAATATCATTAAACGTTACCCTTTTGCCAATGTAAATTTTATAACATTGCTTTGGCCTTGCATGGTAAGCTTTGCCGTTGTACTGAAGTACCTGCGCCTTCTATGAACACACTTAAGGCCTCATCGAAACGTCATTTGCTCTAATAACGATATTCAACACTTTGAATCTGGCTCTCATATCATGATATTTTATATTATCTTGTGATTGACTGCTTTCTTTTCGAGTTTATGAGTTTTCGTTTCAATCTGGGCACATTTCTCGTGCTTGGTTCCCTCAGAAATTTTTATTCGCTTATTATCTTGTATCGGAATCGAGCCATCTTTACTGCAGCTAGTCAACCTTTGAATGCGCTCATGTAGTTTTGTGATAATTTGAGAAATAGTTACTAAACCTATCTAAAATTTGGTATCGCTTGGTTCAATACAACAGAACTTTCTCGAACAGCAGTGAACAATATAGCTATCGCTATGTGGATAACAAACATCCACTAAAGGTTAAGCACGGAAAGCATTTTAGAGGAATACTTTCAAGAGAGGCAATTAGTGAAATACTTTTAAAATATTCTATATTTTCTATTTTTAGGTAAGCTACATTTCTTGCGACCTTGAATCTTCTTTGCAGTCACGAGGTTTCCAAACCAAGACTGAACGTTCGTAGCTAATATGAAACCGAGATCACGGTGACAACACCCAGACAATACCAAGACTGTTGCCTCAAACCTTGCAAAAATTGTAGAAACGCGTTTACAGCTTGTAATAATACCGTAGATGATATCATGTGCCCCAAATAAGGGGAATACTTGAAGAAACAAACAAACACGCTAACACCTGTGGTAGTCGTTAACCCCTAAACAAGGAAACTCTTCCTCACTTTCAAAGGACAGGGCTAGCCACCTACCCGGTCTAAGGGTAAAGAGGGCTCACAGAACCAATTTGTTGTTAAAACATGCCACGGGAAGGAGAAAAAGATACTTAGAAACTATATAATAGACATTAACAAAATTAAAATTAAGAGACATCTAGTACGACCTCCATGAACTTAAATGACGGCCTGCCACCCTAGCGGCAAACTTTCCATCAACTTTCGAATACTTTCTTAAGATATGTTGGTCCATTTTTCTAAAAGTACTATCATGAGCTGTTCAAGATTTTCTGAAGCTACAAGTCTGACTTAAGAGCGGACCAGTATATGGCAGGAATTTAGCGTTCTTTTAGGAACCTCACTGTCTGCGTCGCTATGCGTGGTCTAGCATCATCTTGTTAGAAAAGAAATCCAAGGTCTATAGGGGCAGAATCTATTTGTCCTGGTACAGCAACGAGATCTGTATAAGTGTTAGAATTGATAACAGCCTACATCATATCAGTTAGTCCTGATCTACCTTCTGAACCAGTCCTTCATGGTAGTGTTCACATGCATGTGCCTGCACTCGAAGACGACTATCACATCGTGCCAACCTAAATTTTGGTTTATCACTGAGAAGCACTGCTCCATTTCCTATCTGCGTATTGTTGAGCAAACACAAGTTGGTCTCTTTTGTGAGTCATTCTTGGTATTCGTTCAAAATTTCAAATTCAAGTCTCCTCGAAGAGTTCTTATTTAAACTTAACCAAAATTCGCTAAATTTAGATTCAAACTGATTGGCTCGGGTAAAGCACAGGTGCCGAGAATCCGTTTTAGCTAAATGTATAAAATATAGAACACAGTGTAGAAATAAATTGTATAATGTGTTTAGGTATATACAATATAATTCTTACTCAAGAAAAAACGTTATGTACATAAATATTATAAAATAAATTTTTTACAGCGGTTTAGTTCTGCGTTCGATCATTTTTGGGACACTCCGCAACTCATAAGGCAGGTTGATTTGTGGCGGTTGCTGTCCCTGGAGCCTTTCAAAAAAAAAATTCGGAGCAAGTAGGCGCGGATGATCTGTAGTTCTAATGTACTGAAACCGCAAGTTCTCAAACAGACTATATTTGCGCCGCAAAGAAGGCGTTTGTTATTGATAGTTCAGTGAGGACGAATTTAATAGAAAAGGGTGTTTTATGGTGTCTGTGATGTTTACGGTGAATGCATAAAGCCTGGCTAGACATGGTACGTCTTTTATTCATACGTTTGGAATAATATAAACTGGACATTTTCACCTTTTAAAAAGTCCGGCTCTTTGCAGCTAGAATCGCCGGTCAGCGCTGGAAGACCTCGGTCGGTTCGAGCTCACGGCAGACGGGCTAATTTGCCTCCGTCAAGGTATCTGGATCATGCCGGTGGCCTGGAGTTTCCTCCTAATATTCTGCTAAGCCGTGTTCTATGTTAATTTCATAAAAAATATATGGAAATAATAGCCAGCGGAAATCCGCTAGTGCAGGCAGGCGAATGAATTTTCCAGCGAGATGAAAACCTAGTCCACCATCGCTTGACAGGTACAGTAATTCGTTAGCGAAATGGCAACCGAGTCTACCGTCACAGGGTTCAGGAAAAGAAGCGGAGAAAGGAGACTAAGCCCTGAGGAGGCTAACAGCTTGTAGACAGGATCGGGAGATCAGTTAGTGAAGTTAACTAGTTTCGGATTCTGCTTTTATACTCTTGTGCACCTCGATATGGGGCCATTTCTAGAGAGGATTGGAGAAGGAACTGCATGAAGTACCGATTAACGCTACGTCCGCGCATAGCGGCTAAGATCGCTGTATCGAAAATCCGAACGCTATGGAGATGCTAGTGAAGATTGTTATGAAAACTAACGCCATTCAAATTTCTAGCACACTATCTGTACCTTCGGTAAATTTGACGCGTGAGCTAACGTTACACCACTGGCTCTTCTAAGATTATTCTGTAGATCTCTAGTTGTAAATGCGCGTCGTGCACAATTGCTCAGAAATCTGTCTTGCTGTGCGGTTGTTTGTGTCTTTTCTATAACATCCTACATCTCAGTAACGATTCCAAACCCTGGACATAGCAGAATAGCTCACATGCAGTTTTCTTGCAGTTTCGCTACCTACGAGAGTTTTGGCTAATATAGTCATATGAACCAAAACTCCATTATCTTAAACAGAATTAATGATTCTGTTCGCCCCTAATTCATTAGGGTAGATCTACAAGGTCTATAAGGTTAAATTTTGTTAAATATTTACAAACACTACCGCTACTACATTGTTTGTCGGTTATAACTACATCTATATGGTTTTACTTCGAATTGATACAACATTTAAATATTTACTTTTTCTGATACAAGTATACTTATGGTTAAGTTTAACTTCTAGTTCCCTCAGCTACTAGGTATGGAAAATATCATATGATCTACCCTACCGAATTCTTCTACCAGTGTTTAGTTTCATCTACAACTTTATTGCCAAATAAATATCTATAATTATTAATAATTGTTAAAGGGAATTGAGCTTCAAAGAGAAACATTGCTAAAATTGCACTGAAAGCCTCGTATTCAAATCCGAGGCTGTCTTGAAACTTGTACTGAAACCTATGTGAAAGTAATGTACAACATAGTCGTCAGTATATTAGCGGAATCGTTTAGCCAGTACACAATGTAAGTCAAGGGATATGTTTATACTGCGATGAATTAATTCAGTTCCTATTATGTCAAACTTCTCAAGGCAGTATAGCTTATCGAATTGTGTTTTACTTAGTATTTTCGGTCCACACCCTCTGGCACCAGCATAGCACAGAACCGTTAGTAGAAAAACGATAGAGCACGGTATAAACAGTCCAGACCAATAAATGAATTTTGTCGAGGCTCGAGGCGGAGTAGGTTCAGTAATTTTCCAATTCGACCTAACTGTGGTGACCTCACACCGGAGAGCTGAGGCATTGTTCTTCAGATGGTACTGGTACGACGCACTGACAATAATTTGCAATTATTATATAATTCTAGCACTTGATTTTACAGAGTATCCATTGCTGTAGAGTTTTATCGTTTGCAACACTAGTAACTGTTTGATAAAATGAGGCATTAAGGCTTGTGTGAGCTAGTGGTGCCTGATACGCTTAGTCGAAGTGACGTCCGCACCCTCTGAAGTAATGGGAAAGCGATTCCAAGTGGTAACGGAAGGGAACTCGGTGGGCGAGTTGTGTCAACTGTTGCAGCCTAGGTCACACTGAAAATACGAAACGCTCGGGTCAGAGGAGCGGGCGAGGGTTCGACTCCTGGTTCGGGCGGTCTGGATTTCACTTAATTAAGGTTTAGGTTTAAGTGACGCCCGCGCCCCCTGAATTAATGCGTAAACAGTTCCGAGGGGCAACGGTAGTCAGTAGGTAGAAAATAAAAAAGGGGTAGCAGTAAAGGTTAGGAGCAAGCAAGTAAACTGCGGCAAGTATTTCTAATAATAAACTTTCATAGTTGCAGGATTTGGACTTACAAAATCAGTACAATCAGACACATTTCTTGGCCAAGATGAACACAAGTTGATGGATTGGGGAAGAAAACCCTTCGAAGCAGTAAGACACCGAGGTGTAGACATTGTCTATTCACATAACAAAATGAAGGTGGGAAAAGGATAGGTCTCAAACAACTTTAATGCTCACGAAGTCTCAAATTTGAAGAGATAGTGGACATGATGACATTCAATTGAAATTGCACACATGACCACACATTAAGAAGATACAATGTTCTTGTAATGTTTCCAAGGCAGTTATTCAAATTTTAAATCCTAGTGTCGTGCTGGAAGGATTTAATATCCATTCGGCTGCTCCACAGCCTCGGGCCTGCAGAAACGCCAAGAATCTGGAAACGGAAACTAAGTCAACCCAAATCGATTTGGGCGCAGGAGAGCCTCGAATGGGGTTCCCCGTGTGCTCGAGACGAGCCCGGACACGGTTTTGATGGAGTGACGACTCTGTCTCGTTTGTATAATGAACATTCCTGCTGTAGCACAGCTGTCACTTCACTCGCGAAATCTCGGCGCTCTCAAACGCGAGGTCGGCGCAAAAAATAATGAAGGAGGCGAGCTGAGGCGCTACGGTTAATTATTTTCAAAGGGTTGTCTCGCATACCTTTGTGCAGCTACTTTTCGGTTTGTAACTACTAAATTTATTTCGGAATTAAGCGGGACCTTGTCTCGGTTTTTAGACTCTTGGGGCGCTGTTGACTTTTCGTTTGAAGACAAAGGCCCGTTTGAGCAGTTTTTAATGGAAGTGTTGTTCAGCTGTTTTCACTAACAGGATGAGACTGTACGCGAAAGCTCTAATTTTTGGCATGGAGGATCTTTCTTTTACATTTCAGTAAGCCGCTTTTTGGATTTTCAGTCATTTGGGATCTAAAAACACTCAGACTTCTTTGCTCATTTGTGGCAGGGATTGGAGGGAAAATATGATTTTTCTTTAAACAAAATCTTTAATTTTATCTATAGCGTTTTAGAATTTCGCAATCTAGGCTTTTTGACTGCTAAAATGTTTCTCAAAGCAAACAAGAATAATACGAGGGTTGCCCTGAAAATTGTTAGTTATTAAAAGACCGTTACATTTTTTAACAAAAAATATTTACTGTTTTTCAAAATATTCTCCATTCAGATTAATACATTTGTGCATTCTTTGAAACCACTTTTTAAAACATTCGGAAAATTCATTTTCTTAAAGATTCTCAAAAATTCCTTGAAATTATGTAACTGCTGCATCTGCGCTCGAAAGTCTTTTACCTCGCATAAATTTTTTTACAGTTGGAAACAAAAAAAAGTCGCAGGGCGCCAGATCTGGGCTATACGGAGGGTGAGTTACCAATTGAACTCCCGAATCTTTCAAAAAAACCATTGTTCTGGCAGCAGCGTGGAAGGATGCGTTGTCATGATGGACTAAGATGTTACTCAAACCGGTCGTTTGGGGACCTGTCTGTAATTTTCAAAACATCTGTGGTAAAGCCACTTCGCAGTACCATTCAGAATTAACAGTTCTGCGATCTTCAAGTGGAATAACAGCAACAGGACCACTTCAGCGGAAAAAACAGCAATCATTTTCTTATTGACGCTTCTGCCACGAATTACTTTTGTAGGCAAGTCTTCATCTTCGAATACCTAAACACTAGATTGCTATTTAGTTTCAGGGTCGTAACTGTATACCCAAGATTCGTCACTTGTTACAATGTATGCCACTTGCTTGGAAGCTCCTCCGTCAAATAATTGCAAAATAAATTTACACCAATCTACTAGATCTTGTTTTTGACTTTCTGAGAGCAAATGCGGTATCCAACGGCTTGCTAGCTTTCTTACCTTAAGATGTTTATGCAAAATTGTATTCACCGCCGAGGATCCAGTCTTCACTTCCTCCTGAATCTCTCTAAAAGTAATATTTCGATTGGATTTAATCAAGCTTGCCACACCATCAACATTTTCTGAACAGGCAGCTTCCTCAGGTCATCCAGGTCTTGCTTCGTCTTCTAGCAGCTCTCGCCCTCGTCGAAATTCGCGGGACCAATGACCAACACCGGATAATGAAGAGACAGCATCGCCAAAAGCTGCTATCAATTTTTCATGGCTTTGGTGGTATCCCAACTGTCTTTTATAGTCATTGAAAACCATAGCTCTAAAGGCAGTTCGCGGAATGCCAACTATGTCAACTAATGCGGCATTCAATTGTTGCAATTGTTTCTAGCCAATTGAGCTTCCATGGCCTGCTATTAACTATTAACAGAGCATCCCTCGTAATTATTATGATGTTGAACTTCAGTTTGAATCTATGTTCCTGCAATGCGCTCCTGTTCAAGCCAGAAACGGCTTTTGGAGTTACGCTTTCCATGGGATTATGGTGTTAAGATAAAACTATTTACTACCTCAATCGTTTTGGAGTTTTGTATTTCCAGAACGTTCATATACGTGGCAGCTATTCCCAAACAGAAATACTGAGCTGTCTAACTTACTACCTGAGATTTTCGATTGTATCTTTGCATTAAAGAAAATATCCTTAGGTACCATCACATGGTTGAAAAACTTTAGCGTCCTCTTATCTTCGTGCCAGATTTATTAAAGTTTGATATTTATCTTGAGAAACCTTCAACAGAAACAGTATTAGTTGAGAAATCTTTTAAAAGGGTTCCGGTATATTTTACTTTATCAATATTTCTTCACAATGACTCAAGATCTTTTTTATCACGATAATGGTTTCCTTAGAGAGACTATCAGTGGCTGAGAGTATTGGTTGATGTGCAATTGCAATCACGGTCATTATTCGTTAGTGTAATTTTAAATTTCTAAAGATTGACATTTATTTTCTCATAGCAAAAAAAGTAAATAATCTAAATGCAATTTTATTCAGAAGACTTAAGGAGACACTTGTAACCTTCGGAGATTTGCGAGGCAAAGCTAGCTTTGTTTTCAACTTATCAGGATTTAAGATTATCTTTCATTCGAGAAAGATGTTGCTTATCTCTGTAAATTTCCTTACAAGCATCATGTTATTCAAGACAAGGTATGCATTATTAGAAACGCCTGTCATTCACTAAACGAATGATGGATAGGGATTTATTTTCGCTACTAGACGATGTAAAATTGGGTAAAAATTAAGATTAGAAGTATATTTTGCACTCATTAAAGTCGTGTTTCAATATCTATCAACACGTAGGCTTTCATAACAGTAGTTTGCTTTGATACCCTTAAGGCAAAAAACCGAAGTATGAATATCATCGTCTACCAAATCGGTATAAGAAAGATAGTGTAGCCAGTACATTCGAGATACTATTGCGAGCAGAAAAAACCAAGGAAGCAAAAATATGTTTGGGATATTAGAAATACTTCATGAAGAGGTCGATGAAGTGCAGGTGCTTTTCATAAGTTCAGAAACAAGCCATAGCTCAAACTCCCTACGATCAAATACCTAGGATGAATGGATGAGCAGAAGAGTTTTGCCTTTGCGTGAAGAACAAGTAGAAATTCAAAAATTGAAACAAAGTTTTGGAATGCATTCTTCGTTGCGTTTATGACCTTTAGCAGACTGAATCTAATCTTGACACTATTTGTATTGTTTTTCTCCATTTCAATCGGTTCTGTGTTTCTGTGGTAAGTATTTGACCAGACTTTCCGGTTACCTTGATGATTAAGTCGATCCATTTAATAGATGAGCAACTACGAAAAGAGTGGTACTGTCGGCATTTTTTCAGTTTTTTCCATTAGTTGAAGTATTGCCATCCCAATTTTCTTAACTTGTATTCTCCATATATACAATATGTTCATTAAAATTCGAGGTTAGCAGGTTAGGTTTTGCGTCAGTCTTTGTCAAAGCTAACGCAAAACCTAACCTGATAACCTCCAATGTGACATAGAATTACGGTGCTACCAACATATTATTCACACGTTTGAATTTTCACAGCAGCCCATTATGAACTTTTTTAATAAAAATATTGTATAAATACTTAATTGAGGGAATAGGCTGCCGCTCTGTCTAACCACGCACAGCGGTTGGAAGTTCTTCTTGCCCACGGTAAAGCCTACAACTGCTAAAGAGGAATTAGAGAAAGCCTCTTAGATATGAAAAGTAAGGGAAAATAAAAGACTTCCTGAAGACAAATAGGCCTGATAAAGAGACACGCTTTGAAGTCCAGGGTAGGCAGCAACCATCGTGCATCGCAGTGGAACCCTAGTTGTGGGCACGGGAACTGAGATTAGAACTAGGAACAGCTATCAGAAAACGAGGAGAACATTGATGAGTCATTAGGAGGCTTACAAAACATGCTAGCTGATAATAAGGGGGCCCAGTCTTCGAGCAGTAACCATGAGAATTGCAGTGGGACGACAGAACCTGGAGTAGCACTGCAATTCAGAACAGCACAGAAATCCACGGCATCATCTTTCTCATGAGAACCACTGTGTATACTAGTTAAGTTTTTAAAGTGTATACTACGTGAGTTTTAAAGTGTTACAAGGCAGTATCTCTTAAACCGTTTCAAATATTTTCATAAAATTTAGTAATAGGGCAATGGGGGGACATATTTAAAAGTATGTTTTACAATTACCCCCACCCCCTCTATTTTGAAGGGCAACTATAGAATTTTAATAGAATGGTGTACTTTTGTTTGTAAAATTCGAATCTACGTAAAAAACTACGTATGTGTACAAAACGCTTTTGGATTTGCTGTTTCGGTTACGGAATTATGATTAACTAAATTTTGATTGAATTTAAAAAATTAATAAATTTTCACTTATTTCAGGATTATTCGTTTGCATGGAAATGAGTTATTTTTGCTTAAGTCAGTTGAGAATTTTGACGTTATAACGATTATTATTCTTTTCCATTTTATAACCTAATAAATCATAATTCCGTTACCGAAAAAGCAAATCAAAGATGTTTTTGTCACATATGTAGCTTTTTATGTAGGTTCTAATTTTATAAACAAAAGTACATCATCCAATTTAAAATTACAAAGTTGCTCCCCCCTCTCAAAATAGAGAGTGGAGGTAAATGTCAAAAATATGTTTTTTATGTCCCCCCCCCCCCTCCCTATTACCTCACTAAAGTTTCATCAAAATATTTTATACCATTTTCGAGATATCGTCTTATAACACTTTAAAAACTCACCTAGTATGATGGTGTCATTATCGAAGAACCCTCGGACAAAGTCATGCATTCCAGTTGGTAACTGGCCTTATTTCAATTGCCAATATGAAATTTGCTTTTCGCCCCAGAAATGCACCCAGAAAAGAGTGAAAACTGTGATACTGAACAAATATCAATACGTATCAAACTTAGAAAAGAACTAGATGTAGGAGCGTAGAATGTACACGGCGTAATGACCAATACCGAGGAGCCAGCCATCCTAGAAAAAGAAATATCAGGCATATGTTACAAGGCTTCTCCTACTCCGCCAGTTATGCCCCTTCATTTTAGTCGATAGAATCTGCCATAGTATTACTTTCGGGTTCAACCACTTTCACTAATTTGCAAGTTTTGCTGCAACCGCTCTATCGTTATCGACCAAACCAAAATTATGTGAAACATCTCATAAAACTGCACAACTTTTGTGAAAACAGCAACAGCAACAGTGAAGGCTACCTGCTGGGTGGATGTAAACATTGCATATCCACAACGGTATAACCTAAGGGATGGTTTCTGCGTCAGTGTGTGGAATATTAATTCCTATAATTGAGAAGTGTTTGGGCAAGCTTGATTTTTTCTTTTTATGTATTTATGGATTTGTATTCATGTTATCAGTAGTAGAAGGTAAGCAGTAATGTAACTACGCTGTGAGAATGGTCCCGTGGAAAACATATCGGCTGATGACCCAGAGGGCGGGAGTTCGCATCTCTCTACGCGCAATATTTTCTTTAAAATTGTCGAAAGATGTGGACGTAAACTTTTATTCTTTCTTACATTGAAACCTAAAATGCTACATTCTCGGCACTCTCTGCTTCGATCACACTCTTCTCTAACGGATGTATTGATAAATCGCTAACTTGATGTTACACCGATATTCAGCATCAGATCTAGGCTTTGCCGTAATTAGTTCCCCTCCCTTGCGGGATGTCCCAAAGAGCGCACTCCATCTCAACACTGTTTCGAAGTATCGATAGGGAACTTGCATCTTCTCATCTTGTTTAACTATTTGTTTAGTTACAACTAAGACAACGTCCTTAAAATTCGAAGTAGTACGAAACTAAGGCTGCGTTCATCTACATAGCGATTCATGGCTTAAATGGCAAGAGATAGCTCCATTATTAAGATAGGCGATCAATAATCATAAACAGTTACCGAACTATATTAATGAAATAGGGCCTGAACAGAAATTATTTTTGTTTGCCAATTGTAACGAGTCAACTAGATCCCTCGCATTTAATGTTTATTTCCACGCTTAAATGTAAAAGTCAAGTTGTATTTCCTATGTTCTATTATTAGACTTATTATTATATTTTATGTAAGCAAATATTCTCAAAGCCGTCCCTGCGCTGGAAATGTATTATAAATTTGGCTTTTCGCAAGTGCAGCAAGAAATACGCACTGTGCGCGGTATGCAAGAATTTTGAACTCGTACAGATTTAACAAAGAAGAACTTAGTCGCGAACAGCCGAATATTGAAGGCGGAGTCGCTTGCGACTCCTGTTCGAGTGCATTGTGCAAGTAAAATAATTAGAAGCGGCCTGAAAGAGCCTGGTAGCCAGCGTTTGTTGCAAACAGTATTGAGGTCCAGTGTAATTATGCTAACGCATTTTCTGGGTGTAACGGTGAATACACAATTTTGTGCTATCCCAAGGCACATTCGATCCGTACATTTGAAGATGCTACTTTACGCCGCCAACAAGGAAGCCGTGAAGTCGATTGCTAGTGAGTCAACGATTAGGAGTGCTGGAAGTCTCCGCCTTGAACTTTGTCTAGTTATTTTTCACGCCTTGGTCTCTAAAATTGAATAATGTAATCCAGCGCAACTTCGAGGAGCCAGGGTAATTCTATAGAAGAGAGTGTTGCAGTTACGCGGTAAGGTCCGCATCCAGAATTTGTTTACCGACGCATATTGATGCGATTTGATTAGATGATTAGATTAAGACATTTGGACAATTGCGTTTGTAAGACAATTGTTTTAACGTTCTTTCTGATGTTTTCCGTTGTCCATGTATGTTTGCAACTTGCCTGCGAGTAGCCTCAAGCTGTATTGCACGTAGGCTGTATGAGGGTTTAACTTTATTTTCACGAACTTTTTTTACTTTAGGGTGTGGCATCTAAAATATATGAAAATATCGTACGTGTTGCCTCACGTAGTATACATATACTAAAATTTATTTCCCTTAAAGCACGATTTAAATTTTTGGGAACAGTCAGAAGTTGTAGGAAGCCATGTCAGGATTGTACAAAAGAGATTACGGGCATAAGCCATAAGTAAGAAGTTTATTGGACACAAACTTGTTTGAAAAGATGATATAAGTGCTTTCTCCTTACTACATCTCGCAGTCCTCTCCAACTCCAGGTCATTTTTGTATTCTCGGACAAGTCCCCTTCTTGTTAAGCTACATGTTCTCTATTTAACTTTTTCAAATCACGTTTGCCTTCCAACATTTCATGCCGATTTGTAAAACAATTGTGCAATTTACAACTTGGTTTTTATGAAGTCTGGTGAAAAGTGACACTAAATAGGGCTATATACGTCAATAGGGGACTGCAGATTTAAGGATTTGGACTATACCCCTTACACTCCGGATCCAGCCCCTTCCGATTACTTTTTTTTATCGAATCTTAAAAAGCCTATGCAAGAAACAGGTTTAGAGGCGATAAAAAACACGCAGCAGATGTAGAGGATCATTTAAACACAAAAGCAGACGATTATTTCTATAAAGGCTTACAGTTGTTATTAAAGCGTTCTGATAAATACTTGTATTCTTAGAAAATAAAACTATGTTAAAAATAATTTTTATCGGTAAAATAGCTATTTGCTTTCGTGCTTAGTCCGGAAATATAAATACCACTTCTTGTAGTTTCGTTTTTCACCGTATGGCCTTACGAAGCGTGATGAACAACACGTTCGTGGTGAAAAACGATGGGAATTTTCATAAACGTTGTTGATGCGGTTTCTTTGGTCTTTCTTCTTCTAGCGTTAAAAGCTTGTCTCTTGGCTTAGCGTCATTGAACTACTAGAACCAGTTGGGGAGATATTGTTGTTGGTCGGTTACATGCCGAAGAAACCTTGTATATACGATTAATTTTGTTTCTAAACTAACTCTTTGTTGATTTCTAAGGCTTTCACGCCAATTGTCATTAAGTAACAAACGACTTCCGGGATTGGACCGTGTCATGATTGAGTTCTTCGACATGGTCCAATCCCGAAAGTCGTTTGCAACTCTTTGTTATTTGACGTTCTTTCAAAATACTACGGAAAAATAATACCTTCCATTTTAAACAACAAAGTTTTAATATTGATATTCTTGTAGACGGTCAGTAGTTTTTACTTGTACGAATACTATCATATCAGTAAGCACCGAAAGATGGGTTGCTTTTATTGGTTACCCACTTTCCCATATTTATTGTAAATTGTTGGCTACTACTTGTCGATTCCTCTGATATAGGTTTTATAACCTATAAGAAATCATGCAAAACAATGGCGCAAACTTCAGCGAAAACAAAACCGAAAACATGTTCATTGAAATTAATGTGACTTACGTGATGTTTACTGAATTTTTATCAAACACTACACCAGCACTGCATGAGGTTTCCGGAATATTATTAGCTAGTGAAATGAAATACAGTAAACCAACAATGTGAGATAATTGTAAACGCTCTGTCAGATTGGCACTGAAGAATCTTGAACAAGGTGGTTGTTTGCGACCTCACAGACAAGTTGGGTATATCCACTTCTTCAGACACAATAACTTGCTAATAGCAACTCATTGTTTCCCGATCACGCTATCACATATCCAGTGAGGGCTTGTTATAATTGTATTAGGGTTGTTATAGTTGTATTAAGGGGGAGGGAGGGGCTTAATTAATGACCTACATTTCGTGGAAGTTTTGATTAAAATATAGGAATGATTTTTAATTTTCAGTCCAAAAGGAAACACCATATGCACAGAACAAAAAATAGATCATGCATTAAATATCCAAATCCCTTTGTTTTTTAAAGTCTACAAAAAAATATTTTGAAATATTGCGAGTTCCAACGTTATTTTGCAGATTGAATTTTAATTCAAGTTTTCTTTTATTTTAACCATTGAAACTGTGATAGTTCCATGCTGCAGCGTCAAATCGCCCTGAATAACTGTCCAGGCACACGTTATATTGACACACTTCTTGGATCTTGTTTTACCTGTTTTAAGCGTAAACGAATAGCTGCCTCCGGATCTCGCTACTTAAACCTTACTATATTATAGCTGTAGTATAGATGATAAAACATATTTTTATTTATAGAATAGTTACTTCTTTCTAATGCCATAGATACTGTACCATCCCTTGTTTTTTGGTTATGTAATAGCTTCTGTGTTAGCAGATATCCAAGCAGTATAGTTGTTTGCAGAGTAAATATGTTATTTAAGAGAAAGCTGATTTATAGTAAGCATTAAATACAAGTAAACAAATATATTATTGTATTCAAAAGAAGTAAATATAATATGTGGTGGGCTAAATGCAAATATAAATTTATTATTAATTTTAATCACATGAGGAATAATATATCAGGTCTAAATTATTAAATAACGAGCAACGTTATGGAACGCTGCTTAACGTTTTTATATTTACTAAAACATCACTAAATTGGCAGAACAGTGCGGGTGGATGCATAAGTCTGACCGATTTATTTTGATTTTTACTTGGACGCACAAAGACTATCCCCTTTAAAATAATATTTTTTCTCATGCAAGATAATAAACTCTCTCATAAAATATTAATTAATCGTTGTAGAGCATATTCAGCAACCTTTCATTAGTTTTACTAATTTCTACCATTACGATTTTCTACAGAACAATTATTTGTGTTTTTCCAATTCTCTCCGGTATTGTAGAATTTGAAGAGTCGTCGAACCTTTTTCTTTAATGTACATTTTTCAAAACATAAGATACAAATTACCTCTGTAATTTTATCATAATAGTTATAAATTATCCAGTATTTACATATTTAAGTAGGTTTTTTCAGCATATGTGATTACAATTGTAGTGGTTTTGACGTGCAACGGGAATACTTAAAACTCAGCACATAGGCGCACTTCCAGCTAGAGTATATTTAGTTTCGATGTTTCGATTTAGTTTAAAATCACTTGCATTAGCTAATAAAAACATATTTAATTAGTGTGATAACGACTGGCTGAACTAACAGCTAAATATCTTAAAGGTATTTTAATACCTGTTAACAAGTAGCACAATATTTTATACACCAGTATTACCTTATTTGCACTCTACTATTTAAGCATGGCTGATTTTGTGATGAGACGAATGAATATTTGAGTAACCGCTCCAAATCAGCAAAATACAAAATTTCAAGTTTAAACACAGCTGGCGTATATCAAATTTCTGGTTCTTGAGGCTCAAGTTACATTGAGCAGACTGGTCGTTCCATTCATCTAAGACTTCAAGGACATAAAGGCGATTTCAAACACAAAGTCGTAGCTGATCATACATTTACAAGTCGGCATACCTTAGAATTTGAGCACGCTAGAGTACTTTCCAAAACACCTCACAACTTCCCACGAGTGATACGTGAAGTCATAGAAATAGAAAAACATCCAAATAATATAAACAGGGAATATAGTTTTAAGCTTAGTAAAACATAGACTCCTGTGATATACGATCTAAAGCATTACAACCACTGTGCGTCATACGGCCACTGCCCACGAATTACGCTGCGCTTGAACGACCAATCAGAGTTACGTCGCCCCGAGCGGCTGATATAGAGCCTGTAAATAGTTCCACAGAGACCTTCAGTTCTCTTCACCAAGCTCTATAGTTTAGTAGTTAGCACGTCTACTTAGCATTCGGGAGGTCATGGGTTCGATTCCCTCAACCGTCTGCTCTGATACAAGTTTTAGGTGGTTTTCTTGAGTCAACAGAGTACTTTCTCCGAGGCAAATGTGGTGCAGTATTGCTCCACCTTTTCTAGCCTTTCTTCTATTTTCCACCCCTCCTTTCGCTCACCCGTCCTGTAACTCTCGTTCTTGGCTGAAGAGGAACGCAAGGTCGCAGCCCGCCTCCATCTGGGGGAATTGAAATTACTTTGAACCTTTACCTTTTTTTCCCTTCAGTTCTTAATGCGACATTCACTTTGATAATGCAAGCTTGCGAAACGTTAGACAATATGGGTACACAAACAGCAACAAGGCTAAGTCTGTCTAAGTATCCTCGTTCTCAAGGTACTCACACAACCGGAGTATGGCCATCGCGCACGTTTTTGCTCGAGTTCAAAAGGTGCAAGGCACAATAAGCCAGACGATTCTGGCTGTTTAACCACAAAGACTACGCGGTCTAAGCCGAAATTCTGTTAACAAGAATATACATACATTTAATGCAAACCTAATCTCACAGAAAAATTCGATATAAGGAATAATAACGATGAATATGCTACAACCATCAACCAAAACAATCTTGCGGAAATCCCAATCTGCAGTAAGATGAATGACATTCCCCACGACAACAGTAAAAATTCGACGTTCGAGGAAGCAGCTATCTTATAGGATACCGATTCCTAACAAAAACTGAGCTGTGAAGAATATTTCTTTAGCCAATAACAAGCTAGGTAAAACCATTCTAAAAGCGGCACACAGTGCATACCGTGATTAAGATCAACAAATCTTAAACCGAAGAGTTTATACTTTCTGCAAAATCAACTGAACGGAAATATAAAAAAATAGCCCGAAAGGTTCATTTGTAATCACTTCATCGACATGGAAAAAACATAATGAAGAACTTGAAGGGAAGAAACTGCCAATAAGGGTACTTCGAAATTCTGGAAAAATTTAAAAGAACAGAAAATACCAAGAAGCAAAGAAAGGCAACAAAAAGTGCGCATTTAGTGAAAGAAAAGATAGAAAAAGAAGGATACTACAACGTACTGGAAAAAATGTCGACAAAAACAAAGAAAAACTCAGAGAATACCAGTAATGATTCTACACACTCAGATAATAATAAAGAAATGAAAGACATTGCAGTGTTTATGGAGAAAGATATTATATAAAAATTATTCGATAAAAATTAAGATAATAGTATTAAAGCCAAAACGCAAGAAATTCGCTGTTATATCAGATATAACCGTTAAAAGTTAATGTGCAACGTCTGGAGAGGATTTTCTTGGGTACAAATTTGAAAACCTAAAAAATATACAATAGTTTGTCTTTCGTTTGTGTTCAAAACCATGCCAACGTACTTATCATATAAAATGCGCATTTATAAGCGAATCTATGCCCCAAATTAATCAATCAAAACTGTATTGTCCTTCATTAAAAAATTTGTTATTACCAAATATTATGTTTCAATACATATTTTTGTATAAATAGAATTATACTTACTTAAAGCTTTTTTGTTTTAGTTTTCACTTCAGAGGAAATTTTACAGAATCTCCAAAAGTATAAGTAACATTGGCCAATGACTAAGATATGTCGCCAGCCATTGAAAAACGTTTGCATTAAAACTGAAAATCCTCTTACCTATTACCGTATCTAATATTGTTCTTGAATATATATGAAACAACAAGTTGTAAGCTTCTTTCTACTGTACAGGTTTTGATATTTGCATTTAACAGATTTTTAAATACTAAACGATGCCTAGGTGGCCAATAACTATATTTAATATAATAAGTTAAACAGCCTCTGACTGTTATTGATTCAGCCCAATCCCTAATATTTGATCTTGTCTAGCTGCAGAAACTCTAGCCGGGTCTAATAACAAACACATCTTTTTTACGAATTCTCTTCAGCGCACGTCGTCAGATATATGACACGATCAACTATATAACATTATATGACAGCAATAATACCACATTGAAAGCATCGTTCCAACAGATTACGAAGACTACGGGAAGGAGGGGAAGGAGAGGGGCGTTTCAAAAGATGGATGTCAAAAACCACTGCATACCAACCCTTTGTGCCGAAGTATGAAAAAGGGTCTTCCACGTCTCATCCTGTTTAGTAATTAATTTTGCTCTATTCTTCGCCATTTAATATTACTCATTAGTAGATCATATGCAAACACTACAGGCACAATTAAAGTGAACATTAACAACTAAAGGCAATTAAATAATATTAGGAAGACATTGTCCAATGCGGTGATCTTCATGAGGAGTAATCAGGAGATGGCATTTCAAAATAGTTACAAATTCTTAAACAGTATAACATGTTCTTACTAGAAATTTACCAATTAACTCGAAATTCAACAATTCGCAAAACAAATGTTTATCTTAATGCTATATTAAAAAATGATGCTGGTTGTAGTAATAAAACGTCTGCTACAGACTTGTTTTTGGAAGCCAGTTCGCAGTACGTGAGGGATGGGGCGCCATCTGGGGAGAGTGTGCACAACGCATGTGTCAGTCCGGCCTTAAATTCAAACGACATTAAATGCTACTCAGCTGCAACGAATTGCTGTCTATTGGTGCAATCTGGGCGCTGGAATAAGGAATGGCGCTCGGTGGGAGAAGACAACTGGGTGGCGTGTGTTCTGCATATTAAGGGAAGTGTGCTACGACTCGAATCCCATTTCATCAGAAATTTCATCTGGCGGTTATAAATTTGTTGGTTATTGATACAATTTGACTCTTGTGTTTCTAAAGATGCGTGAGTTGCTCGCGTGGAAAGATCCGCGCGGAATATTAAGGATGTCAATCTGGGAGGTCGCTTTGCTAAATTCTCCATTATACAAGGGTCGGATTTGTTTCCTACAAATTTTTTATTGATCTCGCAGATTGAAAAAAACTGTTGCATTCCACATCAGAAGTAATCGAATAAAAAATATGATTGCATCATATGGTGATTATTTACTTAGACCTACAAATCTCACGATTCCATTTAAGGTCTATGCTTTTAAAATTATCTCAAACTATAAAGCTCCTTCATCCATTCTTATATTGCATTGACATATATAATAAGCGATTCCTACAATTACTTCCGTAATTAATCCAACAGCACCGTTGTAAAATGTTGTGGCTGCTTCTCGAGAGAACTATGGAAAGCCAGAATTCTATTCGACTAAAACCAAAAAGGTCGAAACAAGAATTTTTATATTATTTTATAGACGTTTTACTTGGTACTGACGATGTATCTTAGCTACACCATAATATATGTGCATGATGACAAGTTCTGGACAACGAGGAAGGAGAAGAACAAGAAGACCGCTAAAACGTTACTGCTACAATTTTTGTCATCGATCTAACGCAAACCTTATCAAGTTATTCTTTAGCTTCATTCTAAGTAGTTTATTCTTGGTATTAATAACGATAATAAGATATCATACTGTTCGTCGATAGCAGCTGTCCACCTTGCAAAGTAATGAATGCTAAATCTATGTTAACTGACAAATTAATTGTTCGCCCAATAATTTACCTCAGCTACATTATTGTCAACAGATCATTCTCCGTATCTCAAATTAATGTGTAACTTCATTCGAGGAGAAATCCTGGCTACAGGTTATAGACTGAATTAGAATTTATTAGCAACTCTGAGCTTTCATTCAAATTAGAGGCAAACTTTTCGAAGTAATTCTACAACTTCATTCAACTAAGTACAACTTCTACAGATTGAATAATAGTTGGCAAACCTGTTATGGGTTACATAGAAATTGAGTATTTTGGCTCGGTATCAGTGAAATAACAAGAGATATTCTTAAAGGTGTTGCCACAACAATGCATTGTTGCCTTGTTAGACTTGTTTTTATCTATAACTCTTTCGTATCTTTATTGGACAACAAATTTGACCAATATCATAGGTAAAAGTAATGATCCAAATATTATTAAACTAATATCTCTTTATTCTAGGAAAATAAGAAAAGAATCGGCAAAGATGAAGAAAAGGAAGAAATTACAATTAATTTATGGGATGATGGTGTTGTGTGGGTTTGAAACAACACTACCTTTACGTAGAGTCCCTGTATATAATAAGATAAGAGTTGGGACATGTGCGATGCCAGTTTTTCATTGGTTGGATCCAATCTCATGGGGTCTCGAGATAATAGCTGATTTCGACGCTTCGCGTCTCAATCAGCTAACTAATCTCTCGACAGTAATGAAACACTTCCCATCTCGGGCTCTAATATACTATTACACAATTTCACAACTCGTTTTTAAAACTGAATAAAGAAATATCTATTTCTATTTGCTGTCACTATGACAGGCTGCTCAGCATTTAATTGTAATAATAGAACAAATCAGGTATCCCCTTCTCATACGTTCCTCAAAAAATCAATTTTGATAGAAATAGTTGAAGAAGACATTCTTAAATAAAGATGGATTTCGCTTGTATAATCAGCATTTCACAGGAGACCAATGGCTAATAAAATTTCAGTGGCAACAATATCTAGAAGCTCCTAAAGGATTATAGAAAATTATTAAAACCAAGTTTCAACTATACTAAACGTTTGCCGATTAGTATTTTGAAAAATAATAAGATTTTATCAATGAACTGACAAGGGCAAGAAAACACAAAATTGAAAATTTAGAAAATATTTTCTGTCCTGATCAAATTAATGTTATCCATCGTAAAACCAATTGCTGCATTCCATCTTCCAACGAAACTGCCGTGGCAGCGTTACATCTTAAATTTACCTGTGGTACCAGTGGTTATAACAGCTTATCAAAACATCATTAAGTAGAAAACTGGAATGTTTAAAATTTGAAATTGAAATTTTACAGGATGTATTTACATTTTTGAAAATTAAAGTAAATTATATGAATTACTATGACGCACGAAGAATGTAGGTACCCATAATTACCCTGGACGAAATGAATTTAAAAGAGTGCATAGATATGCTGCGTATCTTTTGATAAATTTGTTGGACAGATTACTGTCCCGAATTATACTGTGGTTGCTACTCCTGGTTTAGTATTTATGTTAGCAGGAATTACAAGCATTGCAAGCAATTAAAGTTTCTTAATACCTAATATGTAATATGTTTTCATTAGTAAATAATAAACATGAAAAACAACGACAATGTCAAAACGAAGAATTTATTGACATGCCTCTTGTCACACAAGGATTATGTGTCAATTCCGTCGCCTGCGTTGGTTAACAAAAACTGCATACTAACATAACCTATAAACGAAGGTCAAATCAAACAAAACCGGAGGTTAACAAGTAAAAAAACCCGAAAAATCAGTGGTTTTTGACATTGGATCCACATGTCCCAACTGTTATTTTAATATACAGGGACTCTACTTTTAGGCAAGCCGAGAAGGGATATGCATTTATGTTAAGCGAAATGCAATACGTGTTGTCAAGAAAAGAAGGTAGCTTATTCCAAAGACAGTTGAAGAAGGTAGGTTCGACTCCAGGCATAAAGCACATCAGTTTCTCGACGCTTATGATAGGGTAGCCCATGATGGATCTTCTGAGTATATCACTGGATAAATTATCATGATGGTGCCGTCTAAACGCCAATAAATTTCTTCCCCCCATTTAATACCACGCTCATCCCACTAGACAGCTGCGTGCCAACCTTTTAAACCTATTACTGGCAGTAAAGGGAGTTTAATCTGTAACAATGGATGTCCTAGAATTAGCTTGAAGTGCCGCGGAAATTTTGTATTGATCGCTGATCGGATTTACTATCGTTTATTGAGGCTTCGCATCGCATACATCCCGGCATATCGACGCATTCCCGAATAAAACCTTCTGTTCTGCAGCTATCGATTCATCAGACGATTCTCTGCAAAACATCTTTCCCTGCATTGCGTGTAGCGTTAACGCCGTTCAGCCTGTGGAGCTTTCGTTTCTGATTAGCTTTCGGGCCAGGAGTTCACTGAATCTGAGAGTCCGCCGACATCGCTTAACTTTCGCGAAGAGCGGTTCAAAGCGCTCAGCCAAAATCTTATGCCGAATTTGGGGTCTGTGACATCCTTTGTATTTGGCATTTCGCCGCTGATCGTACTGCACTTAGGTAAGTCTCATTTAAGTGTTCATATTTTATACATGTGTGTTTTATCTACCTAGAACAAGGATCTTGTATGTGTCCACACGTAGTTGCCGTTATAAAATAAGTTTCCATGCATTTTCGTTAGTACGTCAATAATGCCCTCAGTGTTCTGCGCCAAACGTGTCAGTATCGTTTTCCCTTGTGGGACTTGCTATTCCAACATGATATGAGTCTGTTATGTGGCACGAAATAAAATTGTTTGGAAACCCTTGTTGCGATCATAGCTGCAATATTATGAATCTTATCTTTTTTTAAATTTTGTGTATTATTTACATTTGTAAGTCGCAGTGCAGTTACATGTATATTTTTGGTTAAGTAAGCATTTCAAAAGTCTATAAGTAAGGCACCGCACACATTCTTCATGGATAGGAAATTTTCTATGGTGGGATTTTCCACTCCATCACAGGCACCCAAAACACCATAGTGGGGCTCTAAAATTAAAAAAGGTATCTACCCCTTGCAACGCCATATCTTTCAGGGTATAATTAGTTTGACTTTGGCCAGCGAGAGCCTGTTCTTGTGACAATTTCAGACACGGCCCCATCCCAACGAGTTAGCTTAGCTGCATTGACTCATGACGACAATATATTTATCTCAAATTCTTCATTATCTCAGCAATTACCGCGTAGTATTAACTAAATAATTATTTTAAATCTTTGAATGTTATATCAGAAAGATTTTTAAAAAATGAGGGAATGAAAATTTTGAGATTTTATATGTTGTTCGTCTTTTCCTTTAGTTAGAAGACCTGGGCATTGAAGTTAGCAGCCCAATTTTGACACATTTGAACTTTCGTGGTACCGAAGAATGATTTCGTGTACACCCTAACCAATACAAGGTGCCTCAAAACGTATCGGAAATGTTTTTAGGAATCAATTGGGTAACTCGTTAAAGTAAAGAATTCCTGATTTTATAATTCTTCGGGCCAGCATCACCTAGATCATGAATGCTATTTATTTTCCATAACAATTACACCCTATTGTTGACAAGCAATGAGATTGTTTTCAATGTTAACTGCTAATAAGTTAAATAGCTACAACTATCGTACTAAGAAGTTTGTTAATATTCATAATTACAATGCCGAGATTATTCCCGAACGCGAAATACGCAGATATTCTGTATGTGTATGGTTTGTGTGATGGCAATGCTTTAGCAGCGTAATTGGAATAAAGAAAAAGGTATCCTAACAGATGATTAACTGCGGAGTTTTCACTAATTCATATCGGCAGTTAAGATACCACGCAACATTCCAACCAAGGCATGCGGTTAAGGTATTGTTCGTATCCACAAATAATGAGGAGCAAATTCTGAAATTATTAGAAGAAGATTCGACATTAAGTGTGCGGAGAATGTCTATGCGTAGTAAAATATCCAGAAAACAGGTTCATTATGCAAAAATTAGTACACCATTATTTTACTATAACCAAGAGTTTTCTCACTCATTAGATTTAGAGAATAACAAGAAGGGAGCCTTTTTATCCATACTATTATCAAAGAGCTCAAGCTCTGGGAAATAATGCAGGAGCTCATTTAAGATGTTTTAAGTAGACTCAGATTGCATGAAAGTGCTCTCCCTAACATTTTGAAAACTTATTAGCTTTCCGAGAGACGGAATTGCAATTTTCATAATTTCCATAAATGGGCAAGAAAAAATCGTCATTTACAACCAAGATTTAGTGTGAGTATCGTTGCTGATATTCAAAATCCTTATTTAACTGGACCATTTGGATTACGCCAAGGTTTGAATGCTGAAAATTACGAAAAATTTCTAGAGCATTCGTTGCCGAAATTACTGGAAGATGAAATGTTTTACGATCACGATGAGGCACCCACTTGTGCAAGTTTATGCGAAAGTAATTGGCTTGACACACATTTACTAGATATATGGATTGGAACAAGCGATCCACTGGCATGACCATCCCGTTCGCCAGACCTCAGAGGTCACATGAAACAATTAGTTTATACTGCGGAAGTTTACACTTTGGAGGAATGACGTTTTAGAATACAACAGGCCGCAAATACTATTCGCAATAACCCATAAATTCTTTTGGTAATAATCCACAATCACTTTTACGACCCCAACGTTCATTTATATGTCTTTATTTTGGAGCAATTTAAATTTGTATGTTACTTGTCCAATTTTTCCGATTTCAGTAATTGGTTGTGTTTCCAGATTTGTTAAAGAAAAGTTAATAAAATTAGTTTTTGTCATTTCTATAAAGCGCATATGAATACGACTGCAGAGGAAAGAAAGCCAAATCTGATGCATGTGGTAGCTCTGCGAGTAATACGGAGAACTGCTGTAACAGATTACAACTTGTTTAATTTTTATTTTACTAGGTGCAGCACAGTACGACACCGCAAGGAAAACTATTAGTAAGATTGTGTGGACACCGTCTCTTTACCTCTCTTCCACTTCGCTGCGTGTAACACAGTCCGACACCGCATGAAAACTTGTTAGTAAGACTCTTTGCCTCTCTTTTACTTCACTAATAGTAACACACTTTGACACTGAAGTAACTTGTTAGTAAGACTGTGTGCGCACCGATTATTTGTCTCAGTATACTTCTCAAAGCAGTTCACAATCCGGTACCGTGGTGACGTGACTGTTAGCCAAGTTTTAAACCGCCCTAATCTCTTTTCTTACTGTTGTTTCTGCCACGAGGGGTATCAGAGGAGCAGTCGGACTTTCTTGCTGCTAGACAAGCCACCGACAAGCGTCTGACGTCATTTTAGTCTTAGAAATACCAGAATATTTGCAAAAGTATGTAGTACATATACACTTGGTCATAATAAAGAATATTATATCTCTTTGTCGGTGTTTTCTTTCAATGTGAGAAGCGAAGGTCTTCAGCCTCTATACGATCAGAGCAAGGTTACCTTAAGTACCGCCGTCTAGAGTAAATTATCGTCTATAATGCAGCAGAGAACAGAAAAAGATACACAAAGTAGGTCCATTCATAAATTAAAGCCAGACAGAGTGTGCACCGTTACAATATAGATACTGTAAATTCCAGAAGAATGTGCGTTTTTTTAAATTGTTCCCTGTGTCTCTACTTCCCAACTAGTAATAGGTAACAAAAATTCTAAGAAAGTAGCTGAACAAAAAATAGAATAGAGCAGATTACATAGTACCATCTGTTCAAAAATAAATTACATAAGCGTTGGCCATGGAAAATAAAACTAATGTCAACAGCAAGCTGTAGAGACAGCAAACTTTAGAATTTCCGTAGCCGATTATAATATGAATTATGACAACAACACTACGACAGTTAATGAATTCTAAAGCTTTCTGTATACATGACTTTTATATTCCATGGCCAATCCTTATGTAATTTCTTTTTAACACACGTTATATACTTATTTAAGATTTAGTTATGTAAATATTAAACTTACTATTGCACTTTTACTTGGGTGAATTACAGAAAAACGGCAAAGACAATTTTATATGTGCTCACGCACACATACCGAAAGTACGGAATAAAATAACTTTCTTATTAATTAAAATTTTTTCAAAATTCTTGCTGCACTATAATTTCTCTTTAACCCTCCAATATCAAATGAATTTTTCACTACAATCGTTATATTGTCATCATTGTCGTCTATATTCCTTCACAAAGTAATTCGACCGGTATCTTTCAATTATTATAACTTCGTCAGATAAAAAAACAGTTAGTGAACCTAATAAATTTTGCATATGAGCTTCAAATTTTTTTTTTGATATAAATGTAAATTGTCTCAAAAACATGAATCACTTGCATCACTACTATATCATTCTACTGGTCTAAAGTTCCTCCACAATTACCACTTGATAAATAATGTCTATATTGACGTGATAACCTTTCTTGCATTATCACTGAAAATATAGGGGAGAAAACGCTAAAGCGTCCATTTTCAATCAAAACTGCCACTTTGCCATGTCTATTTCGCATTTCATTTCGGAAAGAAGAAATTAGCAGTCGGTAAGCCATTTTATTACTCACTGTTTTCATATGAATACAGAACATAGCAAAAACGAATCCTTTCAAATATTCGTCCATTGTATTTGGTGATTGAATTCTGTCATGCTGTCTTGAAATGTACGGACCCCGCAATTGGTTTTAAACCAGCGAAGAAAAGCTATGAATTCATTGTCGAATAAATCCAAATAGCCAGCGAAAACCGCGAGCATAGTTCAGAGAACGTCCTAGTGGCAAAGTACAGCTTCCTTCGAATATAAACCGCTTTCCATGCAAAAAATTACTTGAAGTTCTGTTCACCGTATAGTGGAGTTTCGTAGAATTTTATTTTCAATCCATATCAACAATAATAAACATCTCGTCTCCATTTCTATCGATATCTCAGTAAGTGTCTTTGCATGTCATTAAATTTACAATGACGCTGTAATTTCATTCGACAAAAACTTTAATTCTAGCATCACCAATTGTTTATAAATTGGACATTATATAAATAACAATTACTTTCAACTTTGTATTATCAGCAATTATAATCTTCAAAACTAACGTATTTACTTTCTATCTAAACTAAAAATATATTTCCTATAGCAATTATTGTACTTATCCTAATGCTTTTCTGTCTGCAATATCGCTAAGTGTACAGCTTGATACAGTTTGATATTCTCTAGACCTGCACATCACCAAAAGCAAATAAAAGACATAAACGTAGTAAGTGTATATCATTACCCTAATTTCCTAAGTGGGCTACAGTCGCCTATCTCTACTTCATCATTTCCCAAGCTGTAATTTAGGTAAAATGCTTAACTATCACTTTATGAGCCAATTAAGTGAAGCAGTATCGAATACGCTTTAGATCACTCACGTGGCTCCGCTTCCAAGTCCTTCAAATTTCATTTCAGCATGCCTGAAATCTTTTAAGACACTCCAGCGTGAAAAACCTTTTTCAGTTTTTACAGTTAACGTCGTTCACTGACGACAGATTAAGGTTTCATTAAAATCGTACCAAAGTCGTACTAAAAATGGATGCTAAAAGGAAGATTTGACAAGAAGTCATCAGACTTATGTGTTTGTTGGATGTCTTAAAAAGCCAGTATGTTTTATTTTACGAGTAAATAGTAGTTATAATTTGAAGGAATATTTTTCAGTTACTTAATAATAAAATATAATACTGCAGCATGTATGTTGGGGTTATTACAGTTTCTGTTTTTGCTTTACTTTTAATAAAATCTATATGTTGATGTTGATGTTTTCCGCATCTCTAGAAGCGTCATATCATATCTTAGGTAAGCTATTTTCATTTAAAATTACGGAAGATCTTGAAAATGTAATAATAAGAAACCGAATAACAAGTATTATATTAAAACGAGAGCAAACAAAATATACAAATAACTCAAGAATCAGATTAATTGAAATAAAAATGATTCGCAGAAAATAATTATTTATTTCCATAATTTTTTCACTTCTTATTTTTTGGGCTCAAACTTTTTAAAAAATTCATTGATTGATTGAGGCATTTATTTTAAAAATCACACTAAACTGTATTATTATGACATAAACTATTGGATTTTATTTTCAGATTTTTTTAATTAGTTATGCTCATGTGATATAACTAATATTAATTTAGAAGGAGGACTATAAATACCTCCACGCCGACATCTAGCCTTTAGAGACTCTGACGATGCAAGCTGTAATGTCTTGCAAAACGTCAGTCTGCGTGGGCGCACAAACAGTAAAAAGCCAAGGTACTTAAACGGGTCGGATTATGCAAGACTTGTGAGGGTTTCAATGAACATAATTATTAAAAAAATCCCTGTTTGAGTTCAGAAGATGTAAGAAACACAAAGCAGAAAGATGCTAGATGTTTATTTAGGAAAACAACGCAGGATTAGACGAAATGTAATTACAATAGTATTTATGTTACCCTGAACTGTAAATACTGTTTAACAGTGATCACCCTATATAATGTTCATAACGGGGTAGACCGATAAACATTTTTATCTTCATCGGTGTTGTTATAGACTACTTACCAACTCAATTTGAGTATCGTTAAGAGCTTTGTTACCGCACTCAGTGCGGTTATAGATGATATTACCGTACTCAGTGCGGTTTACAGCAGTTTATTTAAAATTATTACATTTTCTTCTTTTAGAAAACCAAACAGCTTCCTAAAAGTAACTACTTGAAAGAAATTTTAAGCACATTTTGCAATCTTAATCAATTTGAATTTTGGCATTTCTACATCGATACATGCAATTACATAAAATATTGTGCAATTTCTAACTTGCTTCTTTTCAAATAAACAGTTTCACAAAAGGGGTTTACATTTACACTTATATTCTTAATTCCCTTCTAGTCAATAAAAAATTTAGATACACCTAATGCTTATCAATAATAGGGTTTTCAAGCTACTTAACCCTATATAACTCAGTTTTTGTGTAAATACTTTGAAAACAATGTATGGCTTAAATGTATTTTATGAAATACAGTATTATACAATCTCCAAACATTTTTACACCTGTGAGTATCATCGTATACAGCTTTTGATAAGAAATTAAATTTTCTATGGAGATTGCTTCTTTCAGCGCCATCTAACGATAGCACAAACTTTACTGCTATATTGCTACGCGATGCTGTCTCATCAAAAATAATAGGAACTGATCTAAATAATAGGTAAAGACGGGAGGTTAAGCTAGTATATAGTAGACTTTAATTCAATCTACCATTCTATTTTTTTTAAATAGATATAATTTGCATCATCAGTTTCTGGTCCTAAAGGAGTACTATTTTTCCCTCTGTCAATCATGTAAGTAAGTGATACAACCTTAGTAACAAAACGTGTAAGTCGCAAGATGCAGACGTTTTGTTTATAATTGCAAGTGTTTATGTGACATGTGACACTCACAGGTAACACGACTCAGGAAAATTAATCCTGGTGACAGGTGACAAACCAAACGTTTTTTTAAAGAATCTAGGAAAAATTTGATCAGCAGCGGGAAAAATATAATAAGATAAGTCGGAATGTATCGCCTATTAACATTTTCGGCAGGCAACAAGCCGCGGCTTTGCCTCGGCTTGTACATGCCTACCTCAAATGCTAATAGGTCCTTACATTCCTTGTTACTTAAATATCTATTAACATTTGAAACCTAGCCATTAAAGTACTAGGAACTAATGATATAATTTTAAACATTAAAATGTGTCTAATTTCTCCTTAGAACCTTGGTTTTAAATTAGTGATGGGCATAACCGGACAATTTTCATAACCGAATTATTTGCATTCGAATCATATTAATAACCGTTTGATTATTTGAATAATCATTCGAATCAATGTTGGCTCTCGATTCGTTTCGATTAAGTCAACCGGATTGCAGGTTGGCGGTTCACCGTCATCTGCATCGGCATCGTAACTTGCAGATAGCAGAGGAACTCAGTTAATCGTTAATTATAATAATTGTATAAATGATTTTTATTTGATTTCTAAGGAGTTTAAACCATTGAGAATAGCTATATCAATACTAATCATAAAGAAATTATAAATATGCGAATACAAAGTATCTATTGAATCAATTTTTAGTTCCTAAAATTATCTATTAGCCACCCTTCCCTTTTCGCTTGCACATCATTCCGCTTTATTTTAGATTCCATAATTTATCTACGTTCAGCCTTCAGCGGTTCTAAGGACGCACACTTAAAATTTTCAACATCGAAATCCACTTCTTCTCCCGACTGCTCCGTTATTAAAAATTAAATATAAATCTGTTACGATATTGGAAAATCTTAATTCGCTTTCTGTTTATCCCTTATTAGGCATAATCAACCGCGTTTCGAAGCAAAATTTTAGGCCGTTATAAATTAATACCAACACAGCTTCGGCAAATCTCATACTCAGCAGAACATTATCTTTAATAGAAACGGTGCCATAAATTTAACTCGTCGACTGGGAGTCTCAAATGTCTGAATAACATCAACAAGCAGCCGCGAGCCTCACTTGGGTCAATCAAGTACATACGTAGAAAAGGTTATATGAGTTATGAATGACGTATTATTTACAGAATTTCGATCACTCGCAGGTCGCTGAGACGCGGCACGTAGTACGTATCAGGATGAGGTTGTTTTTCATCCGAATACTTGGAAAGAAAACCGAGTTACACAGGTTATTTCAATAACCGGATAACCGGTTATTTTTGATTCGAATAAGCCCATCACTATTTTAAATCATTGATATGTTGTAAGGTGCCACACAAAATTTCAGTGAAGAGCACATTAGTAGAACATGTTTAGGAAATTAATGCAGAAATTGGGAACGTCCTTGCACGTGATTTAAATGCTTATATTTTAGGTACTAGTTAAACATTAGTAAGAATAACGACCAACTTTGAACTTCTACCCAACAAGTTAAATTGGCAGATAAGTGACGGGTTTTCATAAATTCCAAATACAACGAACTAATAATTATTAACGTCATTAGGCAGATATATAACAAATAACGAACATGATTTAATTTTGTAATCCGTGGCGATAGCCGTGATTTATTATCAACCTGGTCCGGTATTTCCGTATCGTCCTTGTATCGTTCAAGCTTTTTCGTAATACAAATTGATACATTACAAGAATAATATATTAAACATAATTTAAAGATCACGTGATCCTTAACGGCCGGGGTCCATTATGATTCGTAACGACCGGCAGCTTAATTCAGTTAAAATACAGTAACTAGACAGTATCGTATTACCAAAAATATATAACACTAGTAAACTTCGTAGCAAGAGCGATTAAACAAGCTATGCGATTTTAATCGAAACAGGAAACCCAGAGACGCTGAATGCGGCTACGAGTACACAAAACGTTGAGTTTTCGAGAGCTGCATACACTCACTACGTGCACCGGGATACAGGAGAAGTAGCAATAGAATCATCAATTTTTTACAGCAGCCAAATAAGATGGACACCATGAGGAGCTCTGTCAGCATTCGAATTGAGACTGTTAGATGCCATCATGTGGTTTTACTTCCAAAATAGTATTAAATCCTAATTTAATAACATAGGTGCAGCAATTCACCACAGCATCATCTATATCCGATGACTGACGAATTTCGGGATAATTCGTTACAATCACAATGACTCAAAAATGCGTCCTATAACATCAGCAGTAAAAGGAAGACTCCAAATTTCCAAAACGGGTACAGGAAAAATAGCTCTCTCCGGAAGTTACTTACTTGGAATTTTTCAAAGACAGCATGCCAGTCGCGAAATCAATAATTACCAAAAACTATGCAGTCAACGCAGAGGAAGAAAATGATTTAGAGGCAATCTTCCAACCCAGTTAAATATTTTTTGCTTCAACAAAAGGTACAGTTGGTGGTAAGGTTCTTGTATTACGGGACAAGCATAAGTCATAAGTTCCCAGTAGTATTTCAAGCAGAAATTGCTTACCCGCCAATTTAGTGTGGCAAACTTCGGGGAATTGTAACCTGGTGCACTTATTGAAATAAACGAAAATACTCTCTCATAACTAACGCACCAAAACACAACTTAAGGCTGACAGAGCTGAACATCTTGTTACACACGAAATTCGATTTACGACGTATAAAAGGAAACCGGCCTGAAGTCGACGATTGTACGATAACTCGGTAACTACAAGTGCCCTACACCCTAATGGTTACGGTATTTGTGTAACAAAAGGTTTGTCAGCTAACTCGTCGGGAAGGTCGCAGTTTCACTTCGATATTCGTTACTTAGGGCGAGGATCTTATAATTTAAGTAGATGATTATTGCTTTGAGCGCCACCGCCTACACTTGTTTTAGAACAAATCGCCAAGAGGCCGCGAATAAACAAACAACTTTAGGCTCGTCGACTGTACTACAAGAGGGCTTGAGAGTAACTGATTGCACAAATTCGGTTAGGCGTCGCTCGCCGTCTCTTTCTTACCTTCGGTGCAGCAAATTGCGGGACCTGGACACTACGCCGACTGGACACAACGTCGACCGTGGACACTACGCCGACCGTGGACACTACGCCGACCGTTGGCCGTGGACACTACGCCGACCCTGGACACTACGCCGACCGTCCTCTGTGGACACTACGCCGACCTTGGACACAACGCCGATCGTCCTTTTTGGACACTACGCCGACCGTGGACACAACGCCGACTATTAAAATAAAAATTAATAGCAAATGCAACACTGTAGTGGACACTATGCCGACCGTTCCCTTTGGACACTACGCCGACCGTGGACACAACGCCGACCGTACTCTTTGGACACTACGCCGACCATGGACACAACGCCGACCGTTCCCTTTGGACTCTACGCCGACCGTTGACATAACGCCGACTCATCCTCCTAGAATAAACGTTCGTAATAGGTCTCAGTGTGCATATTTCTTTACGTCGCCGGCGATACAATTTTCCTTACTAGGAATACACTATTTTTTCTACTCCCGCATGTAAATATTCTATTTTCTTCACAATCCACAGAATGGATAAGTGGGCAATTGTAGTTAACTGAATGAATATGATTTCATATCCACATACGGGTGGATATGAAATACACCAATCACAAACCACGTTAGTCGTGATTACCTAGGCAACTTTCATTTATTGTTTGTTTTGTTATGGGCACGCCCTGCGGAAATGTGTGTGGCACACGTGATTTTGTTGTAAGATATCTTATTAACGTTGAATACATTTTTCTTTAATTTTCCAGTTTGTACTTTCTTTTACAATAAAGGAAGTATTGGATTCACCCCAAAAATTCGAAATTGAGTTTTCAACAGATCTTCACGAGTCCCCTGAACCCAAAAAACATATTTTTTTCATTGGTCTGTCTGTGTGTGTGTCTGTCAGTGTATGTATCTGTGTGTCTGTGTGCGTGTCTGTCTGTCTGTGAACAGAATACCTCAAAAACGAAACGAGGTATGGCGTTGAAACTTCATATATAAGTTTTGTAATTTTGTAAAGCTCTTGTAATTTTTCAGTTTTTTTTTTCAAAAATGACTTTAACGATTGTTTTCAAACTTCACATTTTTATTACATCTTTAATTTGTATTGATGTGAGATAGTTGATTTTTCAATTGAATACTTCTAAAATGGGATTCTTTTGTTTTTTCCCAATTTTTTATTAACTCCTATATTAAATAGAACACCCGGTATATTATTAAATTTTTGAACTCATCTTAAAATTCTAGATATTATTCAACACTATAATGAACGAACCAATGAAAATTGTTCAATTTGTCAGAAACGGCCAATCAAAATTGACTCTCATTGAAAACACCTAATGTCACAGTGTTTTCACTCGAGCCCAATTGGTTTCAATGATTTCAATTTAGTGAGTAGCCTTTGACTGACATTTCACCAAAACGTCAAAGTCAAAGTTTGCAAATCAGCTTCATTCAAAAACTCATAACAATCGTGTTGGAAGCTCCAGTATTGAATTAATAGTGGAAAACGTTAAAAATGTGTGCTGTCGAACACGGTAAAAGTCATCTACCCATATTGTTGAATAATCTTTCCAAATACCACTCAAGGGAAAATTTTTTAAGAGAATTTATTTCGTCAACATGCAAATTATTGCAAATTTCTCTCAACAAAAACTGCTCAAATTCCACTCGACCTGCGGTCTCGCGGAATTTTTAACGCAGTTTTGGTTTCGAGAAATTTAAACGCAAGAATTTGCATGTGAACGAAAAAAATTCTCAAAAAATTTTCACCTTTTGTGGTATTACCCTTGAAAATTTGTCTCTTCAACTGACGCTCTATTTTGTACCGTTTTTGTAGAATTTGTAACTTTGAAAATTTTTTACAAATTCTTAAAAATTTAAAATCAAATTTTTGGCTAATTATGAGATTACTATAAAAGAAAGTTGTGTGCGTGTATCACACCAGATTTTTTCCATTGATAGGTCGTAGAAAAAATACACTGTACAACTCGAGTGGAATGTCCACTCTCGTTGTACAAACTACTAATAAATAGCACTGTAATACTACCAAAAGTATAGCGTTTGGCTGTTTCACATACAGTTATGCCTTGACAATGTCGTCAAAAAGAGCTACTAAATTTAAGAAAATAAAATTTTTTTTTACCGCAGTACCGGTATATTTAGACAAACTCAAATAGCTTTAGAACGGTCACAACGTCATATAGTAAAATATCAGGTATGGAGTATTAGATACAAGTTTAAACCGGTGCAACTGAATTGCGCACCAAACCCATTAGTCCTATAATCTAACACTCGAATTGCGCTCAACATATTTTCCTACCTGGGTTGATCCTTACTATAACTCGAACTGAGCATAGGAGGGATTAAGATGAGGGACAATCATAAAGTGATTTTTTTATCTTTACGTGCCGAAATTGGCATAACTTGCTGGGTGACCGGTTACAAAACGGAACAAAGCAAGTTTTTAATTTTTAGTAAACAAAAGATATGTCTTAACGTAATTGATGTCTAAAGGATGTTCAGCCCCCTCCCCCCATAATTTAAAGTTCTGATCTAAACAACTTTTTCAAAATTAAATTAAATGTTTCTCGTAACTTTCGTAACCAAACTTTTGCTATATTCGGTTTTGTTTTCGATGTTGGTTATTTTAGCCCCAATTTCACAATAATTTTATCGCACTTATAGTTTACACATTTTTTAAAAGATTCTGGTTTTAAAATGTAGGAAGCGAAAATAGGTTAAATATTTGAAGACGTAACGGTCGTAAAATATTACCAAAAGGAACTAAATTATCCAGCTATTGTCATTTGATGTTTTCATTAGAAGAATTATTAACATGGAATAAATTATACCAGGTATGCAATGATAAAAAGAAATATTAACTGTGTAGCGACATGTGAAAACAAATAGTAATTTATTATACAAGACGATAAAGTTAAATTTTATCCACGAGTGAATCGTTTAACGTCGAGACGAAGTCGAGACGTTAATGATTCAAGAGTGGATAGAAATAACTTTATCGTCGTGTATAATACAATATTTTTTTCTATAGCAAGAACTTTAACAATTTCAAAAGAAAATAATGAAAGTCAATCACATTTCAAAATGTCAGTAGCTAGATTGGGTTGCTACGATAATACGAAACTGTCATATTTAATTTAAACAAATGTTAGAAAATTAAATTACTTTATCTATCCTTGATGTTAAAGTGCTACTTTATCTACCCTTGCTGTTAAAGTAAAACTTGACCTTTTGTTTTGAGTTGATAAAAGCACACTTTAACATGTGCTATAGAAAAATATATTTTTTATCATAAACAGTGTGATTCACTTCTCACCTTCACACCCCTGTATCTTTCTTATTTATTTTTTGATTGACTTGAAATGTTGGCCAATCACACCATCATTTAAATTAATTATTTTTATAACTTTTAAATGTTTTACCGAGTACCAGTAACCCAACTCCATCAAAAATTGAAGCGAAAAATTAAAAAAATATTGCAGGCCTAGTTTTATCGAAACACGTTATCACAGAAAGTTAATCAAAATCATAAAAATAGTCGAAATGTAAATTATTTAACTTGCTATTTGCATTTAGAGGAACATAAATTGACAGCTCATGTATATACTTAAATAAATGTAGTCAGGCAACCATTAAAATTTAATTCGTTTAGATTTAAATATTATTCATTATCAAAAATAATAAAATTTCTATAAAAATTTGGATTTCGACTATTTTTTCAATTTTGAGCAACTTTCTTTAATAATATTTTAGGTAAATTAAATTTTTATTGGTAGCTGAGCGATTTTACAAATTTCAACTTTGTGATTTTAAGAAAGAAAACTTAAATTTGCAGCACTGGGTTACCTAACAGGTAGTGGTCGGTTAAGTAGACAGAAAGTTGTAATTTATTTTCATCTAGAGGAAAGTCCGACAAAGGGATTATAGTAAGTTCTTCTTGGATAGGATTATTTGCGCACTTATTTGGCGGTACTTCTTCCCCAAGAATATGATTTTGTATCTTAACTGAATCTATGCATAGAGGGGGAAAGTTTCTTAAAATTTTACTGATTGGTTGTAGGGGTGTAATGTATAAATAAGCTTGATTGCCCAGTATCCACAGTTTCTACGGAGATTTTGCGAGTGCACAAGTAAGAATTTATTAACAATTTAAGTACATTTTATTGACTGACAACATAATGGAAATTGTAACTGTGCCTGGTCAAAGACGTGGTTCGACCTATTACACGTGTAATGCGGACCTAGGGTTTTTATACAGAATAAATAAAACAAAAAACGGTATAAAATTTTTGATCTGTACGGAGAAAGGGTGTCCAGCACGAGCGTCTGCAAACGAAAATCAATTTACCAAACTTGGGGAAAACCACAGCCATTTACCAGACGCGAAAAAGGAGGAAGCGTTGCGTTTAAGAGTGGCGATGTTAGAAACGGCGAGTAATACGAGCGAAGATATTAAATCTATATTTGTTACACAAAGTGCGAGGTATGTATCATATATTTATGCTTTTATAAACGAAACTTAACTTGTAGAAAAAACGCACATTGTTTGCGATTACTTTTTATTGTATTTCTACCGAGAAGAAATTCATTAACAGGAATTGGTAATGTTATAGTTTTATTTACGTTCTCTTTTTAAGGGCTCCTGTAGATGTTGCCAGCAAAATAGCCTTTCCAGCTATGTCAAAGGCTATGAGGCGTCATCGCCGGTTAGTTGCACCCCCTATGCCAAATACTTTAGAGGATTTGGGGAACATTTGCCGCGATAACCCTCTATACGGTAAAATCGACGGAACCAATTTTTGTTGGGGTACTGTAGGTGAAGAAGATTCGACATCAGTGGTATTTTTGGCGGAGGACTTGATGCAGTTACTCAGCGAATCAAAAGAAATCCATATTGACGGTACATTTAAAACTCGTCCCCGTCATCCAGCCAGTAGTCAGCTACTGACTATAATGGCAGTACAATATGGATACGTATGTATTTTTATCAAGTGATAATATCGTTGTCCAAACCAACGTTTAATATAACATTTTCTAGGCATTTCCGTGTGCGTACGCTTTAATGAAAAGCAGGAAAACTTCGGCGTATGACCAAATATTTCAAAAACTTAAAGAAATTCTACCCAATATGAAAGTGAAGTTCATTATGACGGATTTTGAGAAACCTCTTGTTTCTTCTTTGGAGAGGCAATTTCCAAACGTGAACAAGGCGGGTTGTTTATTTCATTACGCTCAGGTAATTAAAATGGCTGAATATTTGGTACTTATGTGGTTATTTTCTGTACTAAGTTTATTTGTTTTAGGCTATCTTACGAAAAGCATGCTGACTTGGCTTGAAACCATTACTACGCGATAACAGACTTGCGAAAAGGTCCCTAAAGATTTTGATATGTTTAGCATTATTGCCTACCAATCAAATCCAAGAGGGCTTTCAGTATGTGTCTCACTTTATCGCGGAAAATCACCTTTCCAATTCTTTTGAAACGTTGTTAACGTGAGTATTCTGCTACAATGTTATGCCAAACTAACCCTTGCAGCATGTGTATATGCATACATAATGGGGCGCAATTTACTTAAACAACCATATTTACAACTAACCATAATTAAACGAATTGTATCCGTTTTATATAACTGTATATGTTTTAGGTATTACCGAAGGCAATGGCTCACTAGAGTAGGTGCGGACGGATTTTCCGTATACAAGCGATCCAGGCGCACAAACAACGATTCTGAATCCTTCCATGCGTTGTTGCAGAGACTACTAAGGGTACGAGGTCCGAATGTATGGGAATTCATAGGTAATAACAATAACACCCATTTGGTGCATTTTAAAAATTGAATACAGGGCCTATACACACAATTCATTTGTTACAGGCAAAATACGAGAAATATCGATGCTCACAGTTAGAGAAGTTCGAGCCTTTATTGACGAAGGACTTCAAATAAAGGTTCTACCAAAGAGATCGTATCAGTCAAATAGTAGGAGGATACGGAATTTAACTTCACAATTTGACGAAGACGGAGATGTGGAATCCTTTTTGAACGGAGTCTCGTCTACGATGGAGCGAATTTTCCAGAATGTAGTTGCTGATGACGAAACTATCAATATGGAAGAGGAAATTTTGCTGACAGCACTTCCTGGTGACGTACCCCCTACGTTCGAAATTAATGGTATGTGGAATAATATTAATATTTTTAAAACTCCGTCTACATTAATAAATTAATTTCAGATAATAGTACCACTACTGACTCGGAAGAGGAAGTTGTTGAAGTAGAGGAAGAGGCCAGACCTGACAGTAACAATGAAAATGCTCTCAATCCAATTGGCGAAAGATATAACGCACTTTGCCTGATATGCCACAACGCTCCCCCCACCACCATTATAATGCCGTGTCGGCATTTCGGGATGTGCACTGAATGTGCTGAAACGATGCAAAACATGGATGCTACGCCACAAGTTCCAGACGAGATTTGGGGTCACACCTATAACTACGCAATCTGTCCTCTCGATCGACAACCAATCGAACAGTATATAACTGTCATAAATACATGATTTTATAACATTTGTTTTATGTAAATTGTATTGTCAGTTAAATAAATTTTATTTTGTGCAGTTGGTTGTAATATGTGTTAATGTGTAATGTGTTAATCAATTTTAATTAAACTATCTCATTAAATTCAATAAGGCAATTTGACATTAACAGGTAGTTTAGTTTTAATTTTTTTTAAAGATGCAAGACTGTTTTTAAATAATGACTAGGTACTCTCTAAATGCGCACTGGTTTATACTAAGCATAACTTGGCTATTTTTAGAATTGAAAATAATTACGCTATAGAAGTCGACCTTCATTGGCATTTATTTAATGTTTCTGGAATAATAATTTCATGCCAATATCAAATTAGGCATACGTGTTCTCGAAACGTTGAACTAGGGTATGACAAAATTTCAGGGGAATCCAACGAATGGTCATTAAATTGCCAAGATTTACTCGCTTCAACACATTAGACTGTTCAATTCGCGTGAGAACAACCAATCAAAACATTTTATACCGATATGACCCGCCGCATCAGTATCTCCAAAAATAAATTTTTCAGTGAAGGATTATATGCTTATAATCTTCTAGAAAATGTTATTTCCTATTAGGGAAAATTGTATCGACGCCGATGTGAAGAAATGTGCACTCTGAGACCTATTACGAACGTTTATTCTAGGAGGATGAGTCGGCGTTGTGTCCGCGGTCGGCGTAGTGTCCTAAGGGGACGGTCGGCGTTGTGTCCACGGTCGGCGTAGTGTCCAAAGGGAACGGTCGGCGTTGTGTCCACGGTCGGCGTAGTGTCCAAAGGGAACGGTCGGCATAGTGTCCACTACAGTGTTGCATTTGCAATTAATTTTTATTTTAAGAGTCGGCGTTGTGTCCACGGTCGGCGTAGTGTCCAAAGAGGACGGTCGGCGTTGTGTCCACGGTCGACGTAGTGTCCACAGAGGACGGTCGGCGTAGTGTCCAGGGTCGGCGTAGTGTCCACGGCCAACGATCGGCGTAGTGTCCACGGTCGGCGTAGTGTCCACGGTCGGCGTAGTGTCCAGTCGGCGTTGTGTCCTAGACTCCAAATTGCTCAATGATCCGCAAGAAAACGACCCTTCAAACGACGAAGACCAGTTAGATCTTGTCGCCAAAAACGAGACAGCCTGGCGCCGAAAGCTTCTTAAAACCAATGACGTAACTAACTGAGCAAAAAATCCTAAAACGTGATATGGAACGACTTCTATTGTTTAACGGCCAACCTGCAATTTTATTATAGCGAAGCAGAGAATGTCGCTAGTTATTTCGTAACTGAGCTGATTTTTGCAGAAAGTGTTAAAATTTTAAATTATCATAGCATTCTATGTGGAGTAGCTGTATCTGTTACCTAGCGAGACCAGGTAGTAACTCCATTAACTCCAGAGACAGACATTTACTTCAAATTTTTTTGGGCGTAGTATAATTACTTACAAGCAATATGGTAGACAAGAAGAGTAGTTTAGAATAATAGAAAATTAATTTTAAAAAATCGAAGGTCTGCGTCAATAATGACCTGTTCTGGATTTTCGGAGTGTTAATAAATATAGTTATGAAGTACATATCCTATTGAACTAAATAAATTGATACGCACTAAACTAACATTTTATTACAGTGAGGTGATCGTCAAAACCGATTAGTAATAATAATGAATTTTTTAGGGCCTGAAATATTGATTTCATCATGCCCAGCAGTTTGAACAAAAGACCCGGAAAGCTCTGAACGCGAAAAGGAATTGTAATCCCAGGGCTTTTTGCTCAATATCTACAATTACATGCACACATTTTCCGAATCTGGGCGGGTATACCTGTTAAGCGAGCGAAAATTTCCAGAATTACATTCCGCAGTTTCCTACGGAACTTATTAAAGATATTTAGAATTCAAATTTGGCATAATTATGACCCGGCAGGCAACATGTAGGGCCTCATGAAATATGCAAATTTAAAATTGAATATATTACTAAATGTTGTTTTAGGCGCCGGCGAAGGGGTAATTCCCGAGCTAACAGGTACGGGGGTGTAATCCCCATGTTTGTTTGAAAGACGCCTTGTATTCGCAAACGTTGAGGTTCTAATCCGTCTGAATGTGGGCATTCGGATTAATTAAATCGCTGGCTGGAGACGCTCGTCCTTCCTTACTTAGCACAATTGGGGTAGGGCACTTACAACAGGTCCTACCGATAAAACCAATCCGCACGCCACTGATGCGTGGCCAATTTAAATCACAAGCCCGAATCAGATCGCCAACTTTCTCTCTAATTTCACATTCAAGCCCCAACTTGGAAGTCGATTTTTAAATTGTAGAGTTGTGAGTCGATTATTGAAAGTAAGGGGGGGGGGGGCTAATTGCGTCCCCTACAGGAGCTCTCTACACGACGCTACAGAAATGTTTTCTTATGCTAAACTACGCAATACAGATGCAAATTCCCAGAAGTGCCTATTAGTCTAGGGTAGTAGTTGTTGGAACGTTTTAACTGCCCCAAATTTATTCAGCGAGACCGTTTACCGACAATGCAAATTTGGGTTAGTGCGAATCGCGCTAATCCTGCAGGCGGTAAATAAAAATCTGTTTTGTTTCCGGCATCGATGCTGCCGCGGCAGGGATTAAATTTTAATAATAGCGCCGTTACGGCCCTGCCTCGGCGAACAAATTGCACCGAAGAGATACTCGCAAGACAACAAAAGGAGATGCGAAACTAGCAGGCATTCGCCTTTATGATTATGGGCAAATATTTCTCGCAACGGCACACATGGACGACATCGGCTTCGGCTTTATATTAAATATTTAGCCATTTGAAGAATCGCGAACATGCTTGAAAAAATCGGCGAGGAAATCCACGTCCTCGATAACAATATGGGACGCATACGGCATAGAAACTCAAAACTAGAAAGTACAATAGCTACTTGATGTACTAACACTGACAACAACGGAAGGTAACACTCTTATCCACAAAGCTTTTATGATGCAGTTGGAAGGATAAATTTCTGGATTTTTTCTTTTATAATTCTGTAAAGGTGCTTCTTAAATCGCTTTGTGTGTAAAATCCTCAAATATAGCAGTTTGTAGTAATACTTAAATTCAAAACAAAATCAAAACTCTAGATAGCTCACAAGTATGCACAATTATTAAAAAGAAACTACTGGGCTAGCAGAAATTGAAAAGATTGTGAGCAAGCAATTCTTGTAACGACATACACGAACGGCATCGGTAATTTAAAGAATTGCGAGAATGTTTAAAAAACGGCTATTAAGTAAACGTTTTTAATAAGAACATGGAAAATAAAAAGTAAACAGTAAAATCGCTATTTGATTACAGACCCCGGCAACACCCGCACACAACCCTTTTAAGGAACAAAAGCATCATGCTACCCTAATACTATCAAATAAATATGCAAGCACAGTATTAATTGACCAATATTTCACTGACTTGGTGCAGTTGGTGGGTTAAGCATTTAGTATTTGCTCAATAATTACATATAAAAAAGTTCCATAAGTAGAAAAAACTTTGTACTTTACTATAACTTCAATATGAAATACTAGCATGTAGTAATGCTTTGAGATAATTAAGACAATGCCAACAGCAACAACGCTTTTTAGAATAATTGTGCGCTCCAAAAGAACCCACAGCATTTAGCGAGAACACTGTTTCAATCCATTAACCTACTTTGTGTAGCTATCTACAATAATATTGTATTGCAACGATTAACGTTTTAGTTAGCTACTTCTCTATTGAACATAATTATTAAACATAAGGTAGTATGTATGTATGTATGATTATGGGTAAATATATCTCGCAACGGCACACATAGACAACATCGGCTTTGAACTTCTAGGTTTATTTTTCAGCTATTTAAAGAACGCGAGTTTACGTGAAAAAATTGTGGGGGAAATTTACGTCCGCGATATGAGCATGAGACACATATCGCGTACAAAGTTAAAATTAAATTTTTTTTTCTATTACCTTCCTAATACGTTACTATTACCTAAGATGTATGCCACAAAGTTATCCTACCGACTGCACAAAATCAGCTAGATTTAGTGTAATTGGTAGGATCGGCGTTTGACTAAATTGTTTAGTAATTCGGTAGAAACGCTTGTTTAAAAGGAGACCCTATGGACCTTGATGCATTTTGTATAAAATATTTGCTACTTCAATTTCAACAGCAACCATGCTTTTAAGTACGTGCCAACCAAAGCGGTGACATTTAATAAAAACGTTGTCTCTGTTGATTGAAGTGGTTCATGTAACATTTTATTGAGCCAATGTCATATTATCGAATCCAGAGAATCTGCCTCCTAACCAACTTTTCATGCGGCGAGGAAATTCACATGCTTAATAACAACATGGTACGGATACGTCCCATGCTTTATTTTAACCCACTGTTTCATTATTCTCTTTCTTTTTTCTCTACTCGCTCCTTTATGTGATAAATACTGTTTCTATTTAAGAAGAATATAGAACATTATTGTATCTATAAAACTGATATCCCAAATAGACACAGATATAAAAAAATTACTAACTTGGAACAATCTGTAGGATCAATTCTTGGTTGACCTATTTAGAAATTGTTGGAGTATTTCCTTTAGATGATGTACGTATGTTGAGTATCCACTTCGTCTGAATCAATGCTCTACATCTGCCACAGCTAGCTGAAGAAGTGGAAATGCCATATGTAGAAGTTGCATTAATAGTTGAATAAAACACTTAAAATCCCTAAAATCCTGTTTAATACATTAAATTGAAGTATTGTTCTAAACTGGAGCAATTTGTGTAAGAAAGCTTACGTGAAGTTGTAATTACATGATTACCTTTCAGTAAAAGAAGCTTACAATTAGATCAGTTTTTTCAATTGAATATAAATGAGAACAACTCCAAGTTACTGATATACTGAGTTTTGCCTTCCACTTCAAATGGGTTTATTAATAGCAAACTGTAATATAAATCAGAGCTGGCTGCTGTTAACTGCATACTCACATGTTTATCAATGATACTTTCTCCAATTATTGAAAACCCATCGAACAAACATTACATTAATTGGAAACTGCATCTAGAATACCTATTAAAACAATCAGTAAATGCAACAATTTTGAAATATGTACTATAAATTAATTTGAGTTATTGTTTCATTTGCAAAACATTTTATAGATATTTATGAATTAAGGGAGATATGAATATGTTTTTCCCTGAGGTTAGCATGTGCCAGAGGCCCTCGGTCTGTAAGTCAACTGAAGGTAAATAACATGAATATCTCCCGTGGTGCATACAATATTTTATCTACTAACATATTCATAAAAATAGTATGAAATTTCAAAATGTCATAATGACATCTAAATTAGAATATGTAAGTAACATCAAGGATTGCCTTATTGTATGGTTGCTAAGACGTTCATTGTAGTTGCATTGTTACCATGAGTTTGAGGGAGAAATAATTTGACAAGTCCCTTGGGAGTTATAAGTAGCTTTTCATATTTTGTTTCTATGACGAAAATGTACAATAGAATGTAGATAAAATATTAAACATACAGTTTTACTCAAATCCGTTCGCCTCTGTAAGACCGATAAGTCTCCCTGTTTGAAAGTGCTCAAGGATAACTCGACGTAACAGTTAACTACCACTTTATCAGCTGATTATGCGAATTGCATAGAAAAGTAGGGGAGGTGTTAGAACAAAGCTGCGACTTTCCAATAGGGTAGTTTGAAGAAGTGTTAGCATGCAAGCGATTTGTCGGCTAATTCTCTCGGAACAAAACAACCTTTATGACTACTTGAATACAGGTGCTGGCCGGCTAGTCAGGAAGACGGCGTTCAGTATTTTAAGTACTAACCAATGATTAAAAGTCGAAAGGGCGCCAACGAATCTTTACCAATTAACGACAAGTGCATCCAGGCATTCAACTGAGAGTTCGTAAGCTCAAGTAGCACATAATTTTTTAAAAGAAAAGCTCAAATCAGGCACAAGTAGCAGTAATCAATAGTAACATCAAAACTCTAATAGCACTGTATAACAATTTCTAATTCGGTAGAATTTAGTAGAAATATCAGATGGTTAATAGTAAAAATTACAAGTAATCAGTAATACAAATTTCAAATAAAAGGCCTGCACAACAGTCCTAACAGAAGTGCAAACAGTTTAAATTAAATACGGTCGCAATTAACCTAGGCGCCGTGGTTAACAAGTCAATTAATCACGTACATGGTTCAGGTTTGTGAAACGAACTGTATAATAGCAGCCGACATTCGAATTGGTAACAATCGGGTGACCCTCTAACACTGGTTCACTGATCGCATCTTATATAATTTTAATTAAAAGAAAGATCTGCTCTTAGCTTCCTTTGAGCCCCTTCTGCACTCTATGTGATGTTCCAAATAAGCGAAGGTCCACACTATCTATGGTTGCCGTGCAGGTGATAACAGCTCGAACCAGGCAAATTGCGTTTCACGGTCAATGCTGAACCTATAAGTTTCAGGAGCCTCGGATTAGTTGCTAAAGAAAAGGAAGAACTTCAGACTCATATATACTTTCGGTAAGAATCGGCGCAACCAGTTTCGAAAGGATTTACCCTAGATGAATTTGGGCAACTTGCAGCTAAATGACAGGTGAAGCGCATATGAAATGCGCCAACTAGGCGTGAGAAACAAATTCTGCACAGAACTGCCCGGGCTACAACAATCCGCAAAATTCTGCGGGCTCCACGATCCAAATCCAACCATATTCTGTAACCCCGTAAAGATGCAGAGCAATTTCAAATACACTACAACCAAGTCAACATCACGGCGTTCTAGGAAAAGGAGAGACGCGTTCAAACAAAAGCCAACATTCAATTCGTATTTAAAAGTGAAGGAAGCCGTAAGTTCGCGAAAATACGAAAATCTACACCGGATACAAAAATTAGACGGCGAACACACCGAGCTGTAAAAATAGTAGAAAAGCCATCTAAACGTAACAGGAGACTGAGGTGCTGTTGTTCTAGGATAGCAAGTTTTATAGCAAAGGATTGGATATTTACAGGAGCAACCTTGAATGCAAAAGGAAGAAATATAAAAAACAGCAGCAACATTATCTTTATATATTTCGTAGCAATACATTTTGTGTATCTAAAAACCAAGTCAGTTCAATAATAATAAAAAAATGAAGAAGAAGAGGAAAAGAAACAGAGAATAGAGCTGAACATCTATTCTACTTTATCAACGTTTAATACCTTTTAGTATAGGCTGGGAGCCTGTTGATAACCACATAGGTTATGGTCGTTGAATAAAGGAATCAAGTCCTCTTAGAGAGGTCGGGACAACTAAAGATGTCCATATGATACTTTATCACTTCGGTTCCATGTTATACCATGTACTTGGCTAAGAGACACTTAACATATATCATAAACAGGTATCGTCTCCTTCATAACAAGCTAAATGTCTACATAAATTAGCAACTTACAATTTTTGCATAACCTATTTGCATTAGAAATATTGTAATAGCATCACGACGATTGTTATGCTTTTGTAAATTATTGGATATTTGCTTTGTTGGGAGAAAAAAAAGGTCACATTTAGCTAACTGCTAAACGTTGCATTTGACCAAATGTGAATTTTAATTTCCGTATATATTTTTGTATAACCAGAGAATTGAATGACATAGAAATCATTAGAAACTGTTTCCAACCGGTTTTACATGTAAATTCTGATCGACCAATGCAAAACTACGAAAACTGCATGAAGTAAATAAACCCAGATGTATGCATAGTTCAAGTAATCATATTATAGTAATATATTAATTCTAGCTATTGTGCGCATAAACTCCATCGAGTCGCAATAGTTGAAGGTCCCACAGGAAATGAGATACAAGTGCGTAGCCTCCTCATCTTTCCTTAACATCTAGGGGAATATATAACGCTCAAAGAACTACAAAACTCACATATCCACAGGCTGCAAAAAGGTTGTCCAACTTTAGACACACTTACGATACTAGGTTGAATCCTGCGAGTGACCTGGAGATGGCTGAACTTTTTCGTCGAGGTAAAACTATTCGGGTATAGAAAATTAAAGAGGATGAGAGCAGAAAGTGAAAAAGAAAATTGGCATAGCAAAGAAATCGGAGTTTTAACGACCACAACAAGACTGGTTCAAAGCCTAATCTTCTCTTTCGTGTTTCGCTTTACATAGCTTTGGTACGTGGACAACAAAAGCTGTTGAATGTAGAAAACTAAACGCTTTTAAGATATGCTGTGGCGGTATGCTACGTCACTTTGAATTTTTAATAGTACCGTGAAGCTGTCGCACCCTTATGGATGGCACGGGCAATATTTTAGGTCGGCCCGACGTCGCGACTGACAAATGCTTGAACCCATCTGCTCGCACTCCTTAGTTGGACATAATACCTTAAGAGACAGGCTGCTTGGCAGCCCGCTAAGGCTCAATGTGTCCTCATTATTGCGAAACGTATCTATCTACTAACACGGCACTCTTAGCTGACGTGTTATACTCGTGAGATCGCATTGCAGATGTATTTAGTAATATATCGATTGATAATAGAAACTTCAGTCTGCTAAACTACTTTAATCGACCTCGCCCCGTGGTTGCTTACCGCCTTCAGATTTCTTACAAAATAGCAGGCCTTGTAAATAATTGATAATATGATGTTTTTAGAATAGCATTATTTTTGTGTCAGAACTAATTAAAATCGAAGTAGGCTTGGCGTTTCATGCAAAAAACAAAACTGAAAACATTAGAATTGGAGGCAGCTTCTTGAAGAGTTTAGTGGTGTTTAAATAAACGATATTTATGTGCAATTAAAATACCCAGGTTTACTAAAAGGTTGTATTTTTATTAAAAGGGTGTCCCCAGGGTGGTTTGTGGAAGCTTTCCTTTGTATTGACTTTCCGCAACAGATAGGATGAGACATAAATTGGTAGAGTGCAAACCCTATTATTTTGAAGTAGTTTTACGGAGGTCCAGCCAGTTTTGTAGTGCGTTTAAACGGTGCATAAGCAACCAGTATACGTGTGGTGTAGCGAGGTTCTGTAATAATCCCCACGCATTCAGAAGAAACCATCTAAAAAATCATCCAAGAGCAACCGATACCGAGGTGGCGAGGCTGCAGGTACACTGAGATCATCTTAGCAGCCATCTAAAGGTCAGATTTTGTCAGCTAAAAAGTGTTTTTTTTTGTGATTGTGTTCGGTTGGCGTAGGTTTTTCGATTTACTTGCGGTAGTGCCGTCTCTAGAAGTGTTTTGCTTCGTGACGTGGTATACTTACTTTCATTTTTTCTCGCATAGCAACAGCGTTCACTGCGTGGACATCAACAATTTAAATAGAACACGGAGCTTGTTTACTTATTTTCGAGACCAGAGTACTATCACGTTAGGAAATTCCCGTTAGTTAAATAGCGAGCATACAGAGTGGGTGTTAATAAATCTTTATATGATTATAATTAGCAAAACAGCAATTTAATTTTTGGATGTAGCGACCTAACCCTGTAGATAGAGTCATGATTAATTATAACAAACCCCTCAGAAACGGTAATATTATATTAATAGTGTAAACCCCTCGCCACCTTCACAAGTTACTACTCCCTGTATTGTGTGTTCTTTCAGAGTTCCCTTATCGTACGTACTTTGAGCTCCTATACACCTTCAGTAGGGCGTAGAATACATTGTTAATAGACAGGTTGACTTGTGAGCAGCCTTACAAGTTTGATAAAATATTACTTGGCGAGATTCTAATTCAGTGGCGCCCGTATAATAATAATTACTTACTTGCAGCGTATTTAAATTAAAATAGCAACGTTTTCAGTGTAGAGCCGCGCCCATGTCCTCCTGTAGCTAACTGGAGGCACTTTTTCTTGATTAACAGACAGACTTATCAGTATATCTATTCCAGAAAAACTTCAAGCTATAGAACCAAACTCTCTTCTGCCTCAGACGAATCTTTCAGTTCTTTAGTCACGCTGCATGAAGAGATAATGACACCAACAAAAATGTAATGCCGCCGGTGCCTAAAAAATACGAAGAACAGACCAAATAAGAGCAACCACGAGATGTTCTATAGAAAAAAGCATTACATCCAGCACAGTCTAAAAAAAATTGGAAGAGATTCGTGAGTCGTATGAGAGATAGCTGCAAGAATCTTGATTCTCAGGAATGAGGAAGTGACTGCAGAGAGAGCGAAAGAGGGAGACTTTGAAATAGCAATAGCAAATAACTATAATGCCATCATATAGACATCTTGTTCAACTAGAATTGCAAATGATGTTTCGTTTCAAATATTTACGGTTTGTTGCAGCTAAATTAGTAATTGAATGACTTCAATCCCCTTTACAGGAAGACGTTGTTAAACATTTGTAATATACAAAAACTAAATTTGCCATTGGGAGGTTTGAGAATTTCTCCGCAGCGGAGTTCATCTACAAATTAAATAAGACGATTTCAGCTCGCAGCTGAAACTAAATTTGGCCGTAATACTATGATTATTATAATACCTAAAAAGCCTTTGGACTTGGAGCTTTGCATTTAAATCCGCCTGGAACATCCAGCTCGCCGGGAGGTGTATGAAAATATTTATTAGCAGCACTTCCATATTAAATACAACGCGTATTTAGGTAAATGGAATTCTGCAGACCGTCCTGCTATTTCATAACAGAGCTTAAAAATCCCAAGAATTCGCGAAGAATCCCGGCTGTAAGAAATGGTTCTGCAGGGAGCGAATGCTACAGGATTTTTGGTGATCGATAGCGGTTCTAAAAAATTCCACCGCCCGATGAATATTTTATTGCGCGAGAGGAAACAGTTTTAGCACCGCAGATTAAAGCAAATTGACTGTATCCCTCATTGTATTACCCGTTAAAATTAACGACAATGGGTCGACGCTCCACGAAAATTGCATTTTACTAGCGCGGGACACCTCGCTATGGAATTTATAACACCTATGCATAGTTATAACTTTTAATTGCTTTATGTGGAGGTCAACCCCCGACGCACCAGCGCAGTGAGCTCTGTCGCCGGGATTCGTTTTTAATTGATGCTTAACAAAGCGCGAAACGCCATCACGCATTCATCAACACAATGTGGCCCCGGTCTGGAACCCTGCGTTGCGCTCCCGCCTTCGAGGGCATATCGGCATCATCTATGAAGGCTTGTTCTAGACTTTAGAATAAGTTTTTCACGAAATATAAAGTTGAGTTTACCTCTAGAAGCATTTAAATTATTATTTCGTTGAATGCTAGCACGCAGGAACTAAGGTGTACAGTAATCGTCACTGTTCACTATGCAATTCTCTTGGGTTGGCTTCAACTCTTGAATGTAAACCCATTTAATAAAAAAGACCCCATCAAAACTACTTTGTATCTTTTAAATGAAATGCGATGTAAATCAAATCTTGTCCAAACGTACTTTTCAGTGGTATAAAAATTATTCCACTTGTTGCAACTTTACCCAAAAAATAATTTATGTTGTAATATCTTGGATGAAAAATATGTGCATGCTATTGGCTAACATTATATTAAGCCTAAAGCTACCCTGCTGCTTCCTTTCTTTATTTACTTTCTACTTTTAGCATTACATACCTAAAGCTAAATGAAATCGAAGCATTACAACCCTAGCGGTAAACTCAACAAAACTCAAGGTAAATTGTTTACCTACTACTTCCAGAGAATGAAAATGGGTTGGGTCTAAAATGTGTCGACGGTAAAAACATTGAAGGCGTGTGCAGATAAAAAGAGTTTGTGTCATATCATGTCATGTCATCTGCGAGATTAACTCATCCTCTTATTTAAAATTTAATACTCCGCAGAATAAGGGTTCGCCCAAAGCGTTGGAGCATTTTAGTAGTTAAAGGTGGCACGGTCTCATCACTTATTTGGAAGTAGGCTTTTTGACGACTAACATTTTCAATACCACAGCTTGCTGTAGCTTTTAACAGGCCACTGACTAAATTCAAAATGCTTGTGGTTTTCAAATTAATTTTGATAAATACCAAACATTAGTTAGTACTAGTCAAACAATAAATGGATCAGTAAGAAGGAATTCTACGTTGTTGAAGAGCTATGGAACCCATTATTGGTGTTCTAATTGAAGCAATATGATAACGACCTCCTAGGGCGGCTTACTCTAGTTCTACCTCAAACGCATTTTGTCAAAACGATGACTTTGTACGGGCGATTACAATTAAAAAAAGTTAGAGCTCAATTATTTTGCAAATGTATAATATAGCTTTCATAAACACAACTTTGATAGACCACTATATTTTCAAATACACCACTATCTTGTACATAGGAGTATGAAGTATTGTAACAAAAACTTGGCTTAGAGGGTACTCAGCTTTATTCCCCCCTAAAATCTCTGAAATCTACTCTTGAAAAGCTAGGAGTACTGTAACAGTTGATTTATGTAAAAAGGAGGTAATTATAACGTAGCAACAACGATATGGGGGCAAAACAAGTCTGGAATTTGAAGTACCGAAGTTCAGAAAGCTCTAGCTCTGCAATGTTTACCTGGCACGGTGGAAGGGAACATTACAAGACTCAGAGAACGCCTGGCCCACGAAGATGGTGGCTTGACCGGCAGATATGCTGGAAACTAGCCATGAAAATTGGTCCACGGCAAGAAAATTGACCGACGCCCCCAACAACAAAAAAAGAATCACTTCAACCATTGTCGCATCGTATAAAACTATTTAATGGGAATTTTCCACTAACTAACGTCTGGTCTCTTGCCTGCTTACCGGTTCCTCTCGGCAACGCAGCAGCCGGTTTCTGCTGCACTCTCGGGGTGTTGTCATCTCTTCCCACGAGTGAGATAATAATATAGCATAGCTACTTTATTATTCCATTCAAGAAGCCCGACTTGCAGGTTACTTAATCAACTTCGTGCTCTGGCGTAAGGTAGATGATAATGTTTTTTTAAACCTGGAGTATCTTGCCAGTCAGAATTTTATTAGGCTTAACAATATGCGTTGAATTCATCAACTTTATCTACAATTAAAACTAGATAAATTTCACTATTTTACATAAAATATCTATAGAGATATGAAGTCTCATAACAAAAAAATCGTCTGAGAAGTCATTTGATTAACTTAGTTTTCTCACACAAGCTAGAAAATAATATATAAAGAATTGATTTTGTGACTGATCACACAAATTAATAATGGTATCAAGTTAAGCGTATCTTACATACGCTGCAAAACCAAAACTGTGTTAACATAGATTTCACCACTAGGTGCTAACTACAGCGTGAACTACGTAAACGTAACTATCTTACAAGTAATATCTATACATTTCAAATATTGCTGGTCTCGGAAGTTACTTAATCAATTATTCTTGCGTACAGGCGAGAAAATTATGTATTTAGAAAATCTGCAATATATGGCCAGTTAGCTAAGAATTTAAAGTCAAAACCATATTTAAAAGAGTTGAATTCATATCCATCTAGTCACATAAATGACGATCAGAATTTTATAAAGTTGATCATATCTTGCACATGAAAAACACTTGTAAAACCAGGAGTAATTTAATAGTTAATTAGATTGGAAGTTAAACTCTGTGTCATACAAGTTGAATTTAGAAACATTTGATCAACTTCAACTCAATAAAATTAACTATCTTACATGCAGCAAGAAGCCCTGAAGCGCAGTTGGTAGAACGTTAATCTTGCATTAAGCTACTCCTCGGTTCGAATCCCATGGTGGGTGGATTTTTCCACAGGCTTGGCGATCGGTATCGAGTTCGGTGAGACCATTCACAGTTGCGCACCAAATTAACTGTGCTCTACTCGGAACCACAGACCTAAGAGGTAGAGTAATAAGATCAACACATCACCAGCACACACACAAACACACAATGGTTGCTACGCAAGCTCAAATGGCGCTCTTCAACTTTGTAACTCGAGCCAAGTTGAGTATTGCACCGCTAGATTCTAGAGTACAAACTACCAGACTCTACAACGGTAGGTAAAAAAAGGTTATTGATAATACATACATACATCCATACATGCACCATCTATATAGATATTAAACATCCCTATAGGAAGATCGTCTTGGAGGTTACTTAATTAACCCCATTTTCTGGTACAAGCTGAAAGATGTTTCCCTAAAACCTGAGTTATCCTGCTAGTTAGCTTGGAGCTCAAACACAATGCCATATGCAGAAAGTTTAAATTTATCACCATATATCCACTGAAATGACTATCAGAACTTTAATCATGTCTTACACACGCTGAAATACTCTTGGAGAGTGTCTTAACAGTTAATTAGTTCTGAATTTAAACTTAATGTCATACGTGTTCAGTTTATAGCAATTGCATCAATTTAAACAACAATGAAAACTTCATAAACTTAGCGATCTTATATGCACTGTATATAAATATGGCACATAGCAATAACAAGCTCGTCTTGGAGGCTACTTAAATAACTTCATTCTCTCGTATAACCCGAAAGATTTTTATTATGAAACTTCAATTATCTTGACAGCTAGGTTGGAATTCATTCAGAAAAGTTGAATTTATGAGTAGATAGTCATAGATATGACTATCAGAACTATAAAACTTCAATTATGTTTAACATACGCTAAAGTCAAACATTAACAAAAATAATATTAGCTTTGCATTTAAACTCAATGTTATATGTGTTGAGTTTATTACATTTACATCAACGTTAATTCTACAATCTGAAATGCTTTACATTCACTCTATACAGTTATATAAATTCCAATAAACAAGAAGCTTAACTTAGAGGCTACGAAATCAACTTCTTTCTCGCACAAGCTAGAAGATATTTTTCTTCCATCAAACCTAGAATATTTTGCAAGTTCGCAATTTAAACTCAAGGCCATAATATATTGTGATGGTCTTAGGCCCACGACCAGATTCTGCTTGTAGTACAACTTAAGAAACAAGTCAATAAGCACAGAGTTGGGGTGTTTTATGTAACTGCAATACTAAGCTTAAATTTCAATCAGTACATGCATTGGAGAAGAGATGCCAGTATTAATAATTGACTTGAGTAAAGAAAGCAAAGGGCAAAGCTTGTTTTTCACAGGGTTAAAGTTGACGTTCAAATTAATTAAATATTCGGTTTGCGCAGAATGAATGGTCGAACCGAAAGAAATGAATAGTCACAAAAAGGTTTGCGAAGTGCATGTCGATGAAGCGTAGTTTTCAATATAGCTAAGCAGGGAAATTGTGAGCAATCTAAAAAAGGTATAGCAAGCCAAAAGGAAATAATAATACGTTGCAAAGAGCAAATAAGAAGTCAAGCAGCAAGACATAAAAAATCAAATGAAAAGCAGACAGATGGACATGAAAAAGCAAGTGAAAAGCAGACAGAAGGAGATGGTAAAGCAATTATTAAAAAATGAACTCTATAATATAATCAGTGTAATTAACGCGAGTGAAAGAGAGCAGAGTAACTAATAAAACGTGTTTGTGGCGCAAATAGACCTTTTAAAATTAAGAAATGGAAAATATTTTAGTTAGAAGAAATTTGTAAATATAATTTGTAATCAAATTCATTTCCATAATGTATTTAATTTGATCAAAACCAATTTCCGGTGCCTTGGTAACCATAGTAATAGATTAGATTTTGTTTCTAATAACGGAAATAAATGATAACAAATGAATAATTAAATTAAGCTTGACATGTAGTTTTGTGCTATACTTCAACTAAAGTTTTTATATAATAAATTAAAATATTTCGAGCTAAAAAGGTGTATCATTGTGTTAACCAAGTGTTGAAGTTTATGTGGGAACGTTTATGGGATTTTCCGCAACATAAAATTCAATTTTCACCGGGAGCACCTTCGACGATCATTGCCAGCCGATCACATCAGGATTCCGATATTGAATTCCGACCAGAAATAGCATCCAAAGCCAAGGATTTCTACTGCGACGCATCAGGCAAAAGTGCAGAATACCGACCAACAGCAAAAACACCGGAGGACACCGTTCCAGAGGAAGATACCAGCTAGGGCATTTTTCCGAACATTGCGAAAAACACACCAAAGTTTAAGGTACTGTGTTAACCTAAAAGTATCAGTGGTAGGATTGGAAAATGTGTGTGCATACGAGACCAGACATTGCTTATCAAGATGCAAGCATATCCTACCATCCAGCGAAGGAGCAATTCAAATTATAAGCATTTACCCAAATTTGAGGTTAGGCGAAGGTAAAACAATTGTTAGATTTAGTCGGCGTCCCTTCTGACGTCATGTAACAAATTAATGCCTGAAACAAATGATAATAATAACCGCCAAAGCCCTGCGATTTAAATAAATACATCTGCGAATGTTCACAATTTTGATTATTTTAAAGTCAACAACGCTGACTGCACGATACGAACCATTTTGTAGGTTTTGACATATTGCATACAATAACTACTGTGTATTGGAACTAATTCAGGAGCACAGTGGCGCACCAGATCAAGTAAAAATTACAATCTATTAGGAATTCACCCCTAGGAATATAGTCAATTGTTCAATTGAGCTGGCGCTTCGATCATAAATTGCAAATAAATAAAACATTAAAAGGGCATACTACCGTTTATTTTGGACCAAGTAAAAGAAAATACAAGACAGCATATTTTAATCAGTCTAAATTAATTTTATAAACAACCCCAAAAGCGAATTAATAAACAAATAAGGGGCCATCTCAATATGTAGATGTTGTATTTATGTTCATCTGATCACATAAAGGGCGATTACAATTTTATAAACTTAACCTTCTCTTACACATGTTAAAAAGCGTCTCTAAAGCCACAATTGCCTTAACAGTTAAATAGCTTTGAATTTGAACCCAATGCCTTACGTGTTGAATGCATGACTACTGCATCAATTCTAACTACAACGAGAACTAAATAAATGTAACTATTTTATGTGCAATATGTACAGAAATACGAAACAGAGCAATAACAAGCTCGTCTTGGAAGTTACTTAATTAACTTAATTCTCTCGCATAAGTTAGAAGATAGTGTTTTCCCAAAACTTGGAACATAACTTCCAGTTAGCTTAAAATTTAAACTTATCATTATATGTGGAAGTGTTTAATTTGTAATTGTCCGATTGGGCCTCTTTTAAATACACTGGAAAAATCTAGTAAAACCAAAAATGTCTTACCTAGCTTTAAATTTAAAACCAATGTTCATAGGTATTGGATTTATGGCTAATGGATCAATTCTAATTACAACGAGAAGCCCATTAACTTAACTATTTTACATGGAATATCTATGTGGAAATATTAAATGTCGCAACCAGAAGCTAATCATAGATATTACTCAAGTAATTCCCTTTTCTCGAACAAGTTAGAAGATAATTTTTTTATATATAAAACCTGAAATGTCTTGCTTGTCACCTTGGAATTTAAACTTGAAAGCATATGTAGAAAAGTTGACTGCTCACGCAGAAAACAATAAGAATCTTACAAAACGTATCCATTTTTATGCACGCTGTAAAACATTTCTGAAACGGGAGTGTATTGAAGTTAAACCCAATTGCATACATGTTGAATGTATGGCTACTGGATCAGCTTTAATTACGGGAGCTCCGTAAACTTAACTGTCTTACATGCAATGTTTATGGTGATATGAAATGTCGAAACAAAAAGCTCGACTTCTAGCATCTTAATCGATTTCGTTTTTCTATAAAACCTGAAAAAGCTTGCCATTGAATTTCGGATTTAAACTCAAAATTATATGTAGAATAGTTGAATATGATCACACAAATGAGCATTGCAATATTATAAATGTATCCATCTTTTACACAAATTGGAAAACCTCCTAAACCAGAAGTGTCTTGAATTAAAACACATTACGTTTGGATAAGTGGATCAAATATGATTATAACCAGAGCTCTATAAACTTAACTATATGACATGCAATATATATGGCGATATAAAATATCGCAACAAGTAGCCCATCTTGTAGATTCTTTAACTGAATCTTTACATCACAAAAGCTTTTTATAGAACTTTGAATAAATTCTAAGTTGCTTTGGAATTATACTCAAAGTCATACGTAGAATAGTTGCATGTATGATTATCTGATTATATAAATGCTCGTTACAAGATTATAAATTTATTTATCTCTCACAAACGCAGGTAAGAGTTTTTAAAGCAAAAGTGCCTTGAATTTAAACCCAATGCCATACGTTTTGAATTTATGGCTACTGGAGAAAATATAATTATAGCCGGAGTTGTATAAACTTAACTATATTACATATATATCTATGGAGATATAAAAGGTCTTCTAGGTTACTTAACTCATTTCGTTGTCTCACAGAAGCTAGTAGATATATTTTATAGAACCTTGAATAAATTGCCAATTACTTTGGAATTTATATTTAAAATCACATGCAGAAGAGTTAAATGCATGATCATCTGATCACACAATAGATCATCACAACACGATAAATTTATCTATCTCGTACAAACCCTGGAAAGCGTTTTTAACGCAAAAGTGTCTTCAATTAAAGCACAATTTAAAATTTATGTAATCTGGATCAAACATTATTATAGCTAGAACTCTCGCTTCTTCTTCTTCTCTAGCCGTTCTTCATCCTTTGGATGTAGGCCTCTTTCATATTCTTCCAAACAGTTCTGTCCTGGGCTTTCTGATACCAGTTAGTTGAGCCCTGCATGTCGTTTGATGTCGTCATACCATCTTTGTGGTGGTCTTCCTATACTGCGTTTTTCTTCCCACGGCCTCCATCTTGTTATTTTCCAGCTCCATTTATCAGGATGTCGGGCGACGTGGTCTGCCCATTGTCATTTCAAAGAGCATATTTGCTGAGCTATATCTGTTATGTGGGTTCTTTGTCTTATCCACTGCTTTGTTTTATAGTCTCTTAGTGATATACCTAATATCCTGCTTTCTATAGCTCGTTGGTGTATTTGTAGTTTGTTAAGTGTTTTCTTATGTAATACCCACGTTTCGCATCCATATGTTGTTATGGGAAGGATACATTCACCATAAATTATCGTTTTCATTGATATAGGTATTTTCATTTTCATGACATAGTTCAGTTTTCCATAAGCTGCCCAGCTTAGTCCTATTCTTCTCTCTATTTCCTCGTCCCGACCTGCTTTGGTGAGAATTATGGTCTGTTCTAAGTATATACACGAGTCGACTATTTCGATATGTTGACCATCAACCGTTAGTGCTTTTGAAATCGGTAACTGGTGTGTCATGATCTTTGTTTTATAGGTATTCATTTCGAGTCCGACTTTATTGGCTTGTGTTTTTAGTTCTGATAGAATTTCTTTCAATTGAATTTCATCATGTGCAAAAATTACAATATCGTCGGCAAATCTTAGGTTATTAAGTATTTCGCCTTGTATCATGACACCTTTTTCTTTGCACTGGAGGTTCTTGAACATGTCTTCCAGCACCAGAGTGAACAACTTCGGCGACATTATATCTCCCTGTCTGACTCCTCTTTGTATTTCGATTGCATTAGTTATTTCATGAAGTTTTATTTTCATAGTGGCGTTGTTATATATATTTTTTATTAGGTCAATATATCTTTGGTCAATTCTGGCATTTCTCATTGCGCTAACAATGGCTCCCTTGTCTATCGGATCGAATGCTTTTTTAAATTCTATAAAAGCTAACCATAATTGTATGTTATATTCTATGATTTTCTCTATAAGTTGTCCTACAGTGTGTAGATGTTCCGTTTGTTCCGTAATCGTCTCTAAATCCAGTTTGTTCCTTTGGTTGGTACAGTTCTCTCTAGCCAGTTAGTTATGACCCTCATAAACAACTTAGAACTCTATAAACTTAACTATATTACAGGCAATATCTATGGAGATATAAAATATTCCAATAAAGAGTTAATCTTGTAGATTAGTTAACTGATTTCTTTACTTCACAAAAGCTAGTAGAATCTTGTATAAACTGCCAGTTACTTTGAAATTTATAATCAAAATCATCAGTAGAATAGCTAATTCTCTGACTCTGATCATACAAATGACCATTACAGTACTATAAATTTATCTGTCTCTTACAAACGCTGGAAAACGTTTGTAACACAAAATTGTCTCAAATTTAATACAGCGCCATAAATTTTCAATTTATTGCTGCTGCATCAACTATAATTACAGTCATAGCTCTATAAACTTAAATATATTACATGTAATAGGTATCTATGGATATATAAAATATAGGAACAAGAAACTCGCCTTCTAGGTTATTTAACTGATACCGTTATCTCTCAGAAGCTAGTAGATATTTTTATAGAGCCTTGAATAACTTGCCATTTACTTTAGCATTTATAATTAAAATCACAAGTAGAAGAGTTAAATGTATGACTATCTGATCAAACAAATGACCATTACAATATCACAAATGTATCTTTTACCCAAGCTAGAAATCGTCTCGAGGCAGAAGTGCCTTGAATTTAAACCCAATGCCATACGTTTTGAATTTGTGGCTGCTGGATCATATATAATTACAGTCAAAGCCGCATAAATTTAACTATGTTACATGCAATATTGGTTGAGATATAAAATGTTGCAACATGAAGTTCACTTCTAGGTTAATTAACTGATTTCGTTATCTCATAGAAGCTAGTAGAATTTTTTATAAAACCTTGAATAAATTGCCATTTACTTTGGAATTTACAATCAAAATTATCTGTAGAAGAGTTAAATGTATGATTACACAAACGACCATTACAATATTATAAATGTATCCGTCTTTTATACACGCTGCAAAACGTTTTTAAAACAGAAGTGCCTGGAATTTAAACCCAATGCCATACGTTTTCAATTTATGGCTGATGGATCAAATATAATTACAAAGCGATCTGTATTAACTTAACTGTACTACATGTAATATCTATCAAAATAAAAATGTTGCGACAAGAACCTCGTATTCTAAGTTACTTAACTGATTTCGTTATCTCACAAAAGCTAGTAAATATTTTTTAGAACCTTTAATAACTTGCCACTTACTTAGGATTTTATAATCACAATCATCTTTATAAGAGATAATTTTATCTGATTACACAAATGATCACTGCAATATTAGAAATTTAACTGTCTTTTACACTTGCCGGACAACCTAAAACAAAAGTGTCGAGAATTAAAACACAATACGTTCAGAGTTTATGATAACTGGATCAACTATAATTATTGCCAGAGCTCTATGAACTTAACTATATCACATGCAATATCTATGGAAATATAAAATGTTCCAACAAGAAGCTCGTCCTCCAGGTTACTTAACTGATTTCGTTATCTCACAGAAGCTAGTATATAGTCTTTAATAGATCCTTGAATAGATTGCTAGTTACTGTAGAATTTATAACCAAAAGATTACAATATTATAAATTTATCTATCCCTTACAATCACTGGAAAACGTTTTTAACGCAGAAGTACCTTAAATTTAAAGCCAATTCCAAATTTTTTGAATTTTAGGCTACTACAAAAAATATAATTACAGCCATAGCTCGATAAAAATAACTATATTACGGGTAAAATCTATGGAGATATAAAATATCGCAGCCAGAAGCTCGACTTCTGGATTGCTTAACTGACTTCGTTATCTTACAGAATCATGTAGATATTTTTTAGAGAACCTTAAATAACTTGCCATTTACTTTGGAATTTATAATTAAAATCACAAGTAGCAAAGTTAAATGTATTATCATTACAGTACTAAATTTACCCATCTTTTACATACACTCGAAAACGTTCCTACGACAAAAGTGCCTTAAATTTAATCCCAATGCCATACGTTTTGAATTTATGACTATTGGATCACATATAACTACAAAGAGAACTGTGTAAACTTAACTATATTGCATGTAATATCTATGGAACTAAAAATGTCGCAACAAGAAGTTCGTCTTCTATGTTACTTAACTGAGTCCGTTATCTCACAGAAGCTAGTAGATATTTTTTATAGAGCATTGCATAACGTGCTATTTACTTTAAAATTTATAATTAAAATCTCAAGTAGAAGAGTTAAATGTAGGCCTTTCTGATCACACAAAAGATCATTACAATACTATAAATGTGGCTATCCCTTACAAACACCTGAAAACATTTTTAAAGCAGAAGTGCTTTGAATTTGCAGCCAATGCCATACGTTTTGAATTTTAGGTTACTGCATCAAATATATTACAACCATAGCTCTATAAACTTAGTTATATTACATGTAATATCTATGAAGGTATAAAATATCGCAACAAGAAGCTCGTCTTCTAAGTTACTTAACGGTATTTCATAGAAGGTAGTAGATATTTGGTATAGAATATTGAATTACTTGCCATTTGCTTTGTAATTTATAATTACAATCACAAGTAGAATAGTTAAATTTATGATCTCATCGCACGAAAGATCATTACAACACTATAAATTTATCTATATCTTACAAACGATGGAAAACCTTTTTAAAACAGAAGTGCCTTGAATTGAAACCCATTGCCATACGCTTTTGAATTTATAGCTACTAGAGCAAATGTAATTACAAAGATAGCTGCATAAACTTGAATCTTTACGTGTAATAGATATCTACCGAGATAAAAGCGTCGCAACAAGAAGCTCGCCTTCAAGGTTACTTAACTGATTTCCTTATCTCACAAAAACGTTTTTAAAGCAGAATTGCCTTGTATTTAAAGCCAATGCCATACGTTTTGAATTTCAGGCAACTGCATGAAATATAATTGCAGCCATAGCTTTATAAACTTTACTATATTACATGTAGTATCTATGGAGATATAAAATATCGTAACAAGAAGCTCCACTTCTAGGTTATTTAGCTGATTTCGTAATCTCACAGAAACTAGTAGATATTTTTTTGAACCTTGAATAACTTGCCATTTACTTTAGAATTTATAATTAAAATTACAAGTAGAAGAGTTAAATCTATGACTATCTGATCACACAAAAGATCATTACAAGACTATAAATTGATCTATCCCTTACAAACACTGAAAAACTAATTCAAAGCAGCAGTGCCTTGAATTTAAAGTCAATAGTCACACGTTTTGAATTTCACGCTACTGCATCAAATATATTGCTTCCATAGCTCTATAAACTTAACTATATTACATGTATTATCTATGAAGATACAAAATATCGCAACAACAAGCTCGTCCTCAAGGTTACTTAACTGATTTCGTTATCTCACAGAAGCTAGTACATATTTTTATTTATAACCTTGAATAAATTGCCCGTTACTTTACAATTTATAATCAAAATCAGAAGTAGAAGAGTTAAATCTATGACTATCAGATCAAACAATGATCATTACAATATTATAAATTCATCTACCTCTTACAAACGCTGGAAAACGTTTTTAAAACAGAAGTGCCTTGAATGTAAACCCAAAGCTATATGTTTTGAAATTATGGCTACTGGATCAAATATAATTACAGCCGGAGCTGTATAAACTTAGCTATATCAGATGCAGTATCTATGAGGATATAAAATGTCGCAATAAGAAGCTCGTCTGTTAGGTTCCTCAACTGCCTGCGTTATTTCACAGAATCTAGTAGAAGTTTTTGATACCACCTTGATCAGTTTGCCAGTTACTTTGGAATTTATAGTAAAAATCATAAGTGGAAGAGTTAAATGTTTGACTATCTGATCAAATAAAAGATCATTACAAAACCAGAATTTATCTATCTCTTACAAACGCTGGAAAACGATTTCAAAACAGAAGTGCTTTGAATTTAATGTCAATTCCATTCGTTTTGAATTTCAGGCTACTGCTTCAAAAATAATTACAGCCAAAGCTGTATAAACTTAACTATATTACATGTAATATCTATGAAGAAAGAAAATGTCGCAACCACAAGCTTATCTTCTAGGTTACTGGACTGATTTCGTTATCTCGCAGAAGCTAATAGATATTTTTTATAGAAACTTGAATAAATTGCCGGTTACTTTGGAATTTATAATCAGAATAAGAAGTAGAAGAGTTAAGCGTATGACTATCTGATTACAGAAATGATCTTTACAGTATTATTAATATATCCATCACACTCTGGAAGACCTCCTAAAACAGAAGTGTCTTGAATTAAAGTAGAATACGTTCAGAATTTATGACAACTAAATCAAATATAATTATAGCGAAAGCTCTAGAAACTTAATTACTTACATGCAATATCTATGTAGATATAAACTATCTTAACAAAAAGCTCATCTTGTAGATTACCTCACAAAAGCTAGTAAATATTGTTTCTAGAACTTTGAATAAATTCCCAGTCACTTTGGAATTTATAAACGAAATCATTAGTAGAAGAGTTAAATGTATGACTATCTGATCACACAAAAGATCAGTACGATACTATAAATTTATCTATCGCTTACACACGCTGGAGAAGGTTTCTAAAACACAAGTGCTTTGAATTTAAACGGAACACCATGGATCAATTATAATAATTACAGCCAGAGCTGTATAAACTTAACTGTATTACATGTAATATCTATGGAGATGTAAAAATCGAACAACAAGAGGGGTCTTCTAGGTTAATGAACTCATTCCGTAATCTCACGGAAGCTAGTAGAGAGTGTGTATAGATCCTTGAATAAATTGCAAGTTACTTTGGAATTTATAATCAAAATCACAAGTAGAAGAGTTAAATGTATAACTATCTGATCACACAAAAGATCAGTACGATACCATAAATGTATCTATCTTACACACTCTGGAGGGCGCTTCTAAAATACAAGTGCCTTAAATTTAAACCCAACGCTATGGATCAAATATAATTACAGCCAGAGCTCCATAAACTTAATTACATTGCATACAATATCTATGGAGATGTGAAATGTTACAACAAGAAGACCGTTCTGCTAGGTTATTTAATTTACTTATTTCTCTCGCACGAACTATCTTAGCTTCTCAGTTAGATTGGAGTTTAAACAAAAACCATAAGTAGAGAAATTAATGTATCACTATTCGGGGACTGACGTGGCAATGGTAATTCTATACTATTACAAATTTCGTACTAACTTGGAAAATGCTTGTAAAACCAAAAGTGTGCTACCAGTTAGCACCACTTACAGGATACCATATGCGTTGAATATCGGATTAGTGAATCAATTTGCACAAAAACAAGGAACTTCCTCAACGTACAAAAAGCAGTCGAGGACAACTTTAAAATGTCGTCCTAATACCCGTAATAACGATAGCTGTAGGTTTCCTAGTTGCCTTCTCCTACTCAAACCTGACGCTCAACTTTAGTGCAGCTGTCAAATTTATGGCCATTCGATCAAATTGCTGGTGACGGGTCACCACAATTTAAACATTTCCAATTGGTCCTCGGAAACTTGTCGAATTTTTCTCTCATAAAGTTTAAAACACATTAAAGCGAAACTTTAGAAACTTAACAATCTTACAAATACTACTTTCAGAAGCATAGAATGCCATTTTGGATGTTGCTTAGCGTTGTTTTCCCACCACTTGAGCATGTAGAAACGTACGATGAAAAACTTCTTCGAGTTGTGCCAAAAATGTGTGTAATTTTGGTTCGGAGGGTTTGAAAACGCGTGTAGCAACTTTAGAGGGAAGTGTAAAAAATGGCCGGAAGCAGGACAGCTGCTCAGCGTTGAATTCTATTTATTTTGCAGGATTCTTCCGCCGGCTCGAATCATTAATGAAATCCTGTTTTTACTGCTTTTTGCCGGAGCTCTTCACTAGCGCCGAAGTACTTAGCATAATGGTATTATTTTAAGTTCATCATGCTCGAAGTGAGAAACACAAAAAATGGCGAATTCGGAAATGGGCCGCGCGCAGTCAGAGCTGACGAATAGCAAAGCGGTAAATTGTTAATAATTGCCACTAAACGAAGTTGAACGAGTTGAAAATTTAAACCGCGATATCGTAGGTTGTTCTGGCTGCGAGCGGGAGCGCTAATACAAAATTAATTAACCTACGTCTTAAAGTTTTGAGAGAGGATTATGGCTTTAAAATACCCGCTAAAACGGAAGGAATACAAGCTCTTAGTACTAAATTACCGCTACATATCATAACTTCCTTGCAATTAACCCATCTTTATGTATCAGCGTTATTTGCTTATGATCCTGGCTTATAAACAGGGGTTAATTACGACCTTAAACTTCATTTTCTGGCGTAATTTTCCGGCGACCGACTTTGGACGGTTTAGGCCCAGACAAAAGACGAACGCCGAAACGTACGATAGGCCTGGTTTATGCAAGGCAGAATCGATATCTTGGATAGTTTGACAAATAAAGCCACGTCGTAACTGATTAACATCAGCTTTACAATTTCCGTAAGAAGATAAGGCAAACAAGACAGCTTTATATCTCAAGAAAAATATATTAGACAAGTCTTTTGTCTGAGGAATGTATTCAAATCGTACGCATTTCCTTTCATAGTATTTGTCTTCACTTTGAACCAACTATGTACGGAAGACGATAGATACATCCTGGTTCTTTTTTCTCATTTATGGTAATATATACAAAATAATTTTTCCATATTTGTTGTTTACCAGTCCATCAGCTATTGAAATACTATATAAACGCAACTGGTTACATTAAAAACTGCAATTGTATTGGCTGCCGTTTCATAAAAAAAGCTCTATGTAACAGTCACACTTACCGTTTCAACTCAGGTCTTGATTTCGGCACGTTATCGAAAACGTGTGTTTTCAAATTACCTCGTCAAGATAATTATGCAGTTTAGCCTGTCTAACGGTCCCTTGCTTTTAAAACAGGAATTTATATCAGCATTGCCTCCGAAATTATTCAAGAATGTTGACTTTACACATTTTTTTACGAGTTTTCATTTTGATAAGGGCGCATTTTGCATTCATATATGCCCAACTTTGGGTGTTGAGAGAATTGTGAATTATTGCCAGGCCACTTCCTTATTTCAATTTTACAGCTTGACGTTTACCCGTCCTGTTGCGATTTCGTCGCCCACATTAACTCGGTTAAAACGACTTCAGCCAACATTTGCATGTGAATTTTAAATAGAATATGCCAAAGCATGTTAGTTATAAAATGTACATAAAAGTAACAGAATGTAGATTAATAAAATTTAATTATAAGGTTCTACTCTGGAAAAAATAAAAACTTTAAAATTACCATTATCATGCTGCTGAGACGTCCAACTCCCGTAGCCAAAGACTGATTTCTACAAAATCGGCTGAGACGATTTTGGTATCTGAAACAAAATATTTAATATCATTTTCAGTAATAGCAATATTGAAATTTCGTATAAACTTTGTAAAGCCACAACCACGACAAAGGGCTTTCATTATCGTTATTTTGAGTACTTTCTATTTCCACAAGGGATATCCTACCGACTGCATCATTTAATTTTAATGCAATTATTGCAGAATTTATTTTTGAAGTGGCAGTAGTTTCTTCAGTTTTATACTAACGCACAATTGCAAAACTCTTTCTAAAAAAACTCCACGAATATTACGTCAAATATGTATAATATATGAAATCTAAAGTAATGTTACACAAGAAGAATAATGATTATCGAAATGCAACGAATCTACATCGTAAAAATTGAGCTAATTCTAATATATGTAATATTATCTCATACTGAGAGTTATAAGCCAAGATATACCATTACATTCCGCAATATTAACCAACCAACGGTAAAATTATACACCTCCAAAGTGGCAACGATGCGAATCTACAATGCTGTATAGTTTCCAATCTTGCTCTAAACGTTCGAAAATTGGACAACGCTATACCTATACCTAGCCATGTTATTGACGAAGTGGAAAGCCTGCGGAGAAAACTATAAAAACACAGACCTAGTCCACCACGATAGCGTGCATAAAAGTTACTTCAAAACCCACAACAGTCCACATAGAAAAGAACGTCTCCGGCAAATTCCTCGAATGCAATTGCTCGAAATCTATTGTTCGAAAATCAAATTGCTCGAATGTAACTTTTCTCGAAAAACAAGTTCCTCGAACCGCAATTTCTCGAAAATGTTTTGCTCGAATTTATGTGGTCTTAACATCTGGAAATTTATTTCGGCATTAAAGAGGGAGCAGAGTTTGAACGAATAACGGATAGAACAATATGTCAGTGGTCAACAACACACCATAAGTCGAAGAATATATCGTAATAGTGCACAAAGACTTTTAAGATTAGTGAATAATTATGGACATGACAGAAATGTATATGCTTAAGTCTATCGAATAGCACATAACATATCGTAATAAAAACATATAATATTTGGTTTTTATAATTTTTAACTTAATCACATACCTATACCTATTTTTTATTAATAAAGATTATAATGTGTAATTTGTGTTTTTTTTATATTTGATAATAACTGATTCGAGTTAAGGCTATTTCACAATTTTATTTTTTCGAGCAACAGATAATCGAGAAATTTCTGTTAGAGAAACATGCAATGCGAGCAAAATTACATTCGAGCAATTGACTTTCGAGCAACTGATTTCGAGCAATTCGTTTTCGAGCAATTGCATTCGAGCAATTTACCTGGAACCAGAAAACAAGGTTAAATCGAACACTTGGTTAAGATTTTGGACAATTAAAACTCTAATTTTGTACACTTTCACAAGGACAGGATGATCATAAAGGTGTGGAAACGTTTCACAGCTAATTAACTGTTAAGACATGATTAGAGTTACAAAGTTCTGATTGTCGTTTGTGTGATTACATAGTGATAAATTCAATTTCTCTTCATATATTGTGATGGTTCACTGCCCATAGAAATTCTGATAGCCTAATTAACCAAATGAATAAGGTTAACATGAGCACAGAATGAAATATTTTATCTATTGCAAGATAATCAAAACTTTACATTAATAAGTGCACTTGATGTGAGCAGCGGTAACTAATCATTGGAGGGATAAAAGTTTGCATGAAACAAAGCAGGTTTTAAAAGGGTTACATTCAGAGTTTCAGATATGGTAAATGATCGGAAGCGCTAATGCAATTTAATTTGTAAGTGGCGAAATTGAGCTTATTAATATCAGACATAATGTGAATAGAATAATACAAAATGATTTGCTAAATACAGAAAACATATGAACGTTATGTAGTAAAAGTGTATAAGCCAGGAAAAGGCAGATTAGCTGAAAGGTAAACGAAACCGTGCTAGCAAAATAATAATTGCAAAGAGCAATGAAAATGAAAGACAACCGATCGAAAAACAATTAGTTAGATGTTAAATAAACTCCAAATGTATCAGTGCATTATAAACAAAAGTGAATTAAAAGCAAAGTATGTGTAGTAACAATTATTCCAAGAAAAAGACAATATTGGTGGTTGGGCAAAGACATGACGTCAAAATGATAGTCCATAAGGTTAAACATGATACCAATCCTAATTTCTTTTATATGTATGTATGTATAATCTATAACCTCGTTTTACCTTGCGGTGTAGAGGCTGGTGCTTTATGTCCTTGCATCTGGCGGTACAATGCCCCGGATTCAAAATACAAAGTTGGAGCGCGCCTTTTTGTGCTTGCACAGCAACCATTGTGTAAGGTCTGTGGTTCTGAGTAGAGCACACTTAATTTGGTGCCTAACTGTGAATGATCTCAACGAACCCGGTTCAAATCGCCAAGGCTGCGGAAAATTCCGGCCCTCGCGGAATTCGAACCGAGGACTTGCTTAATGCAAGGCAATCGCTTAACCATCTGCGCTACTCGGCTTGTTCCTTTATAAACATTTGAAAATCTAGTTGCTAAGAAACATGATTGTCATTTAAAAAAAAACTAAACAAGCTTGAAAGTTGTGTGTTGGGGCCACATTAAGCTCCTCAATTATCATGTAAAATTATAAATAAAAGAATTCTTAGTTATACCAATTGTGGTTAAAGTTATTCACGAGTATCATGTGCATCTGTGGGTATAGTTTTCCAAGTATTGGCGTCATTTGGGGAGCGTTTCCAGCGTCCAAGAGGTCTTCGATAAAGGTAGAATTTCACAGGGAAAGCGTTTGCGTAGGTCCATTATTTTTCAACAATTTCCGAGTGTCTACGAGGTGGAGAGCCATATTCCAGTGGTCCAAAACCGTCCAGTTTCCAGAAATGTAGGTAGCGTCCTTTAAAAAAGTTTTGTGCCGGATATGAAACAAAAGACTGTCGAGCGTCGGTTGCTACGTCACAGCTAGAAACAAAACGAACTTACCAGTTGCAACGTCGCAGTAATAAATATTTACCTGACGTGTCTTTGCCATTTTAGTGGTATCTAGAATTCAATTTACGCTGTTTTGTGCACTAGCAGATCATTGCGTTTGTTGAGTGAAATTTAGAGGTTCGCTAAATATCAGATAAAATTTTCCATTTGCCCAAAATATTTGAGAGTAGTTGTCATACAACAGATTATTTGTCATACCAAGTTTTTCCTAAATTTTATGAACCTACGACCCTGAACCAAGATTGCCTCATATCTACGGAGCAAGGGCAATAAATCATTTATTTGTCGTAATTTTATATTACACTCTTTTAATTTGCCTTGAGTTTGGCAGGTTTGTAATTGAATTCAATACATTTGATAAAGTGTAGTTTCCCTTGGCATAATTAATTAATTATTATAAAAACTCCTATTATTTCTTATTAAGTAGCAGGAGCTATTACAATATGGTCTTAAGATTGAATTCTAAACTAACTGGCAAGGTAATTCAAGTTTTATGAGAACATCTTTTAATTTGTACGAAAGAGTTAATTAAGTAATCTCCGAGCCAAGTCTTTTATGGCGACGTTACGTATTTAAGGAGTTCTCGTTGTTGCTAAAATTGACCCAGTATTCAGAGAGAATGTAGCCGGCTGCTAAAGCGTTTGCGCCTGCACAGTCGGCAGGTAGTGGTTCGAACCCCACACCCGGACAACCATTACATCTCACGCTCTCCGGCTATCGCATCAACACCTTTGGTGGTGGTGACCCTATCAGACGGATATATTCCTATCAATGGCTTAGTATAGCCAACTACCCAACCTGCGGGTAAGGTAGGCTTTTTTTAGAAAACCTCACTTATTGTGGTAATAACATGCTCTCAGCATATACTGAGAGAAAGAAGAAGTCATAAATTTAACACGTAGGGCATTGAGATTAAATTTGAAGTTAGGTACTTGTTTATTGGGAACGTAGCACTTCACATATGTCAATCTAAGACAACAGCCACCAATAAAAAGAGAGGGCTACGTTGTAAACACGAAAAAAATCGCTACATGCTTGTGTTGACAACAAACTCAATATAAAAAGAAAGATAAAAAAATATAAAACGTAACGACAAATGTACGAAAGAAACAAAACATTAATTGGGAACATTGTAAACCTACCAGGATGATAAACACAGTAATAGAAGGCATTGCGTAAGAGGCGACAAAGAATAAAACAAACCCACATTCAACAACTACATCGTACAGTTACAAAAATTGGAGATAGATGCAATGAGATGGATGATCACAGTGCTGAATCGAATCATTCGAATAGATAGATAACCAAAAAAAAAACCAAAACTACGAATGAGACGTATTAACTACGCTATGCACATTGAAATGGAAACCTGGCTCTATCGCCTGTATTGTTTATGTTTATGTTAACATGTACAGCCGGTTATAGTTGCAAGCGGCTATATTGCTAATTAGACGTAAATTGCAACTAGCGTAGCTAAATGTGCTTGGATACGTTGCTGTAGTACATGAATAGATCACTTTCGCAAGCGTAATATTCGATAAGGATCCTTTAACGGCTCTCGAGTGGTACAGAATCAGTAGTCAGTGGGCGCTGCTCCAAATAACACACGTGTAATCTACTCACAGTGCCTTGTGCAAAATCGCTTTATAGCAAAACAAATGAACGCGGCTAAATAGGCTTTGGCATGTTTCAAGTTTGCTGCATACATTTGTGTGCAGCAAAAAGCGTTTGCTTATCCAGCAGATACCAATTTAATCGTAAGTACGTTAGCCGACCGAGCGGAGCCAAAGCCAGAAGCGCGGTACTTTCCAACTGATTTCGTGTGTAATTCTCATATAGGAGTCATTCCAGTAATGGCACGATCCTAGGTCGAGCCCGATCCACGACGTTGCAATTAGCAGGCCTCGAGGAATGATCGCAGCTAGAAGTGTTTGCGTTCAGTTGTGAGAAGCCTTCGCGAGGACAACGAAATGTGCCACATAGATAAATAATACGTATGCGAATTCATAATACGATACACTTTAGTGTTCGCACAGTTAAAAACAGTTATTTGAAAGTTACTTTTAATATTGTTTTATGTATGTTTAAATGTAAATGGCGGCAGCCCCAAACAATTTTGCCCGTAGAGGCTTTTAGTCTTATTTTCTTTTGTTCCCTTTATTGTTTTTATGTGTGTTTCAAGGTCAGAACATTTGTCTAAGCAAACTGGTTTCCGTTACGATATTCCAACCTTGCACTACGGACTTGATAGATGTATGGAAAAGATCGCCGTGTATAAAAGGTAGCTACAAACCCCCTTTTTCAGTAAACAAAAAAAGGAGTTTTATAAACCACATGGTCAGGTTACAGACGACTGATAACTTAAACAAATGTGGAAAGCTAGATCAAGAAACATAAAAGCTGTGGGGCTGCATGCAAAATAGGAGAGACAGTCGACGACATAGATAACCGTTAAAGTGTGTCGATGTGTATTGAAAAACCTAAACAGAAAAAATTATATCTCTACATTCCCAAGCCGGAGAAATGGGATACGATTCTAAAATCCTAAGTAAACTTTCTCCTTTTACCACTCAGGCAAAAAGAGAAAAATTACGGAGAAATAAAAGACTTAAGGATAAAGTTATCCTGGGAATAACTACCCTAGAAACGATTGCTGTAACAAAGGAAACTATGACAATTATACCTCGGATAGCTTATTCTAGGTATATACTTGCATTGTAGAATCCGCCCTAAGGCAGAGATAGGGATACGTATATCTAGAGCTGTATATATTTTCCTCTTAATCTATAACTTTGAAAGCCGGCAGACCTAGAAGAACAGAAAAGTAAGAGTGGGAAAACCAAGCCAAATCATGTAAATAGTTTCAACAGAACCCCATTCCGGGTAGGGGTGTAAAACTCCAAGAAAGAAGAAAAGAGGCGAACAAGTGTGCAATGAAAAGGATGTATCGAAATGCATATAAACCTAGCTGGAGAGATCAACGCGTAGTGATACCTAAGTAAAAATGGAAAAAAAATTTCTTTCTATGTGTTCAGATTTGCAGTTCTCAGAATTCCAATATGTGAAAAAAATGTTGCTAAATTCGTTGAAGTAAACATGCGTTTAGTTGTATGAATTCCATCCAAGACACATTTTTTTAACGAACGTCTAATATCCTACATTCCTTAATGTGGATCTTCGAAGAGAAAAAACAGATGATGGATCTTTCCAACTGCTCCTTCGCTTTGTTCAAAGCGTATTGGAATTACATAAGCATACCAATTATTTCACCATGTTTAGCTAAAATTTTCCTAGTTTGGATGTGATGTTCATCATTTTTTAACATTTGCTTTGTGTCACTCCCCCTGCTGTGTGTCTCTCAAAAAAAATCAAAAATATTAAACCATTTTAGGATAATCTGCTTTCCTGGCTAGCGTTATTGACAATATCCATAATTAGAACTAGCTTCAAGCGCATCCCACATGCAGCCATCGTAAACCGTATTTGAGCGGTGCGTCCCGGCAGGAAATTAAGCAAATTATGACGTTCCTGTCAGCCCTTCATATGACCGACTGCAGACATACATCATGGCTGTAGATGGAGGTGCAGTAGGTATAGGAAACGGTTCTAAATCAAATAACCCACATTGATACTACTACACGGGCTCTAATTGATATATTCATTATAGATGTAATGGCGTCCGGGACGCGTGACAATCTCTGTAATATGCATACATGCAATCATGCAACCTGATGAAACTTTATGACATCAGCGAGCGCCAACAAACGGCCGCCTCTTTTCGATGCGCGCCGGTCGGTTTTGTTGCAGCCAAATTACGAAATAATTGCGTTTCGCACTCCTCAGCAGGATTCGCTCGTTGGCTATTCATAGAGTAAACGGATCTGCCTTAAATTCTTTATTAAAGGGTGGGCCACTCGGCTGCCGCAGTTCTGAAAATTAGCAAAACGTGTTAATAATGCACGGTCATTGATTTGTTTCGAATACAATAGTTGGAGCTTTTAAAGATAATTGATCAACTGCTTTCTAAGCTCGGCTTTCGTCTATTTAGAAGGTCATTGATTACATTGTCGGTCTCTAAGGTGAAACATAATAGACAAATGTTAAGACCTGACTGTTTAGAAGTAGAGAAAACGTAATAAAAACGTATTTACTGTTACAATTCAAGAATGAAGATCACAGCTTCAAAAATAGGGTAGACCATTATCGAAACCTTCATATACATTTTCTGGTATTATCCCTAAATCACCAACTTCATAACTATACGTGCTCTTGGAAACAAGGAGGGCACTTTGAATTTTCCGCGTGTATATTATTACTCGTACAACTCGGGTTGAACAAATTGCACTTATTAAATACTAACTGCAACTGATAAATCAACAGTCGATTCAATTGGTATCAAAGTCTTCGGTCTAATTCACCATCCATTACAGTAAGTTTTAGTAACCAAATCAAAAAGTACTTGGTGTCTAGCAGTTATATTGTTCTGATTTCCCTGAAAATATGCCGAGCGCTACCGTATTAAGTGCGATTCCTAAGCCATCTTCGACAGGTATTGGTATAATGGTTGGAAAGCTTCCTATGTCACCAATGTTGGGGCGTGAGGTTTAAAATTAGTACCTGCCAACTGGAAACACTTACTAAGAACAGCTACAGTTTCTTTCACATTGTGTGCAATACAAATATCATTAACACAGATCATTAGGCCGTACGCTAGTTATCTAAGAGCTTCATGCCTCTGCAGGAGCGATATCAAGTAGCCCCTCCCCCCAACCGGATTGTAGAGGATGCATGCAAACGTCACAGCAAAGCAACCATGCGACGAGGTCCAAACTAAAATAAGGCTAAAACGTAGAGGGGCTCTCTGAAGTAGGAGGAATCGCTAAAGTTTTTACAGCTCTCGGGTGACGATTGGAGAGAATTCTCAAGCAAGCAGAATCGCTGATGTTTTGCCAGAAGTCAAGCTAAATATAATACGCTACCAAAATCGAAGCTAATGTAATTGATTTACCCTGTAATTGCAATTGGCCAGGACGGCTAGGATATCTGTGATAAATAAACCGTATAAGGACGCAGACGTATTTCTCCCACATAAGTGTCCAAAGCTCATAAACCGCATGCAAGCAAAGCTTCCACAAATAATATTTTAAGATTCAAGATACTACAACCTAAAGGCTAAAACTTGCAGCACAATCACAGGAGTTCTGCCGACGCCACAAGAGACAAACAAACTTACTCAAAACGAATTGTTTGAAGCAGCTGCATAGTTTGGTGGTAAAACGAATTACCACCTAATGGCTAAAGCTGAGTTGGCACAATCTCCATGTTTAAATATAGGAGCTTTTACACGGCCAAGAATTATGCACAAAATAAATTCTAATGCTAATTACGCTTTTAACATTATGCTTAATCGATCACTTCTACCTCTATTCAACTCTAAGCAATACTCCGTCAAAATTGGGCGAGTTGCCTTTATAAGCTAAAAGGAAATACAAAATCCCTGTTGCATTTTTAACAAATTCTCACGTGTCAGGATTTCAATCGCTACACCGTTTCCTCGCATTACAGCAAATAAAGCAAGGTGCATATTAAATGCAAACGAATATTGGCAAATTTGTTACGGACTAGGTTTACCAATTATTGCCAATTTTATTATCTTTGAAAATGTAACAACGCAATGTGAATAGATAAACCACCAGAATCTTTCAAAGAGATCATTTTAACAGACCTTGTCTTTCAACCGACAGAACTCACTGACCACAAAGACAACATACTGACAAGTATTAGTTTTTAATATTTGTCAATAGATGTTAGACACTGCATGTGGCTTATACAAACGAGAAAGAGATGTTGACACTTTGTTGAGCTTTTTTGCCAAGTCCATGGGCGGGGGAAAATCTTCAGTTGGCCACGGACAGTCCAGCTAGAGGCTTGTGTGTGATGTGAGCGTTACTGGTTCCGTGAATGTAGTTGTTTTGGAAAGCCGACGACTTTGCTGATATATCCAGCACAAATCCCGTTTACTGATCAAAATTTTCGAATTCCATTTCGACTTCTAATATCGCCTTCCGACCGAATATACATAAGAAACCTCATATCCCCTCCCCCAGCCTAACACTGTGTATCGTCGGCCTGTATCCGGACGCAGCTCTGAAGTTATCAGTGTGTAGATACACCCCAATTACTAGTAGTGGATCTTTGAACATGCCAACAAGGAAACTCAACCCTAAAAGTATTTCAGTCATATCGCCTGTAGGACACCAATGCGTTTATTGACATTCTTAAAGCTACCCATGTTGGTTTTATTAGAACCTTGCCTCCAGCTTTCTTTCGAGTATGAAGCCCAGGTCAACTTTTGGTTGTTATCGGCTCGAAACTTTCCTTAATTGCCATCGATCAGGAACGCCCGAGCACGGGAGTACACCAAAAATTCTCGAAATGTCGTGTGATAGACACCCGAGACAGTGCAAAAAGTCCTTAAAACCTATCTAATTGAACCTGTTGGTATTGCATACGCTAAGTTTACATGCGTAAATGTCCGTTAATTTTATACGTGTTCATAAGTAAATTTCCAGTTTCAAAGTAAGCTTTATGTGGAATTATTTTGCAGGTTAACATGTGTGAAGGTTTTGCTTATTGTGGGACGTTACGTTACGAGCGGCAGGTTGAATTCTTAGGGAATGTTTGTGGCGATTCTGGCCTTCCGCTGATGTCCATTTATATGTTAGTGTTATATTAATCCTCCTCCTTAATATGTGATAGATACTACATCTGCGAAGTCACTGACAAGGAGTCTCCATCCAACACGGTGTTTTGTTTCTGTGGCTAGCCGATGTTTAACTTTGCCTATTGCCTTTGTGGTTTGATGAATCTAACGAATTGGCGATCTACCTTTAACGTTTTTCCTTGAACTTTGCCCTGAGCAATTAATCACATTCTGCCCACTAGATATCCGAAATTTTGCAGAATCTCCACTTAAGTGCGCCTTCTAGGATGTTGTTCGTTCTTCTGCAGTCCAGTGTATTATTCAAATTTTTCGGCAACAAAACATTTCTAGAGCGCCAGTTTTAACGTTCGCGCTCCTAAATAGTATGTTTCATGCTCGTACATCAAATTGAAAGACTAGCAGGTGACCAGCTCTATCTTAGTTGCATTACATATTTTGCCTTTTCTCATATGATTAAGTTGTTTTAATCAAGTTCTTAAAGTTGCTGTATTACCCTGGTGAGGATTTTCCCCAGTAGATCATCGACAGGCAAAACCACCATGTAGCTCTCTCACAAATAACACGAATCTGTCTCCGTATCTTTCCAGGTACAATTGGTTTGATTATCGCAAGCGACCTCTCTTTTATTTAGGTCGACGGACCTTCACGCTGAGTTACTGGGCTTCCATAAGCTTGCCACCTTTCGTAAGCGCGATTTAACTTTGAGCAGCTTCTCAATTGCCTTTATTATGTGTTGTCCGATTTCGTATAAGTAAATTGATCGATTACCTTGTTGCTACACTATTACAAAGGCGTTGCTGTATGATAGAGACATGTTTAGATCTGGTTTGGTGAATTAAACGTAAGCAAAGTGAAAGACGATACAACGTTACGTTTCTTTAATCATTTCAAAGAAACTCCCATGCTGTCTCTGCGCCTATTGATCCTTTTTGGTGGTAGCTGCTTTTCTTGCTGAATATCATGAAAATGTGGTAATTAATGTACTTGTAGATAGGTGCAGATGCCACAATCAAATTCCGTGTGTTAGGAAAGTCAACATCGTAAAACATCAAACGGAACTTCAACATAATCTAAAATTACTAGAGTTATTACTTGACCCAGCTAGCGTATCCAAATATACGCCACGCTCTTTTGCAAGCACTAATTAGAATATCCATATAGCAATATTGGAAAAAACTAAATTTAAACTGAAAACCAACGAACAGGCTTTCCCTAGAACTGACAAATGTGTAAATTCAACGCACACGCTTTGGAAAAATCGGCTTTCAAACAATACCCCTACTTAATTAAGAGAAACCTCGAGCCGCCGAGGCGAATATTTTGAATATGCCGCATCCCTATTCAAGAATTGAATCCAATTCATGTTCATCGCCGTGGTAGAGGCCAGCCGGCAAAAACGTTAAGCCCCGTTCGCCGGAAGTAATTCTATTTTGCTTTGAGAAAAATTAAAGCACTCTATTCAGGTCGTTGAGGACACACTCAAAGGGCCTGCGTTGTAACGCGCTTGGACATTTTAAATACGTCTACGGATTATCAGAAAAATACATTCGTATTAGCTGGTAACTTGAAATATTTGTCGTTCAATGCGCTCGGAAACTACATGACAAGATATTTATGAAATAAGACAGAGCAGCACACGCACCAAACATTAGTTGCGGTTTAGCTACCTCCAATACGGGGCTGCAGTATTTGCTCTAACATGTAATCGGATGTAATTCGAACTGCCTCGTCAATATTTGAGCAATATTTCGTGCCCTAGTCGGGCGATTGCCTCAGAAATGAGCCCGGTGTTTTGGAGAAACCTTTATATGTCATAGAACGCTGCCCGAAAGTGGAACTATAATCATGCTCATGTAAAACTTGAAACGGTGGATCAAAACAAGCGATCTACAAATTGGTATTTTTCTTCTGAATATTTTATTTTATCAGCAGGACCAGCGTGCTTTCGGAATTTCCATGCCCGAGACGAGCTGAAAAAGCTATGTCGCTATTTAAATAACTCGACAACGGTGGACGTAGGCAGAGAAGCGTGGGCTGCCGCCCCAGGGAGGTTAATTAATCGAGACAACAATGTGGCATCTGTTATGCCATTTTTTCATCGGAGCCCCAACTTTGCTGTTTTTACATGGAAATGCTCTCAGTTCCAGAAATGTACCACAGTAGGAGTATTTTTATTTAGTAAACAATCTTGTATTTGCATTTTCGAACAGCAGGGGCTGATTAAAACATAAAATTACCTTCCTGTGACTGTTTTGAAACAAACAAAATTGAGCAGATAGAAAACCTTAAAATCAAACTCTAAGGATCATTTGTGATTTATAATTGATTATGTTTTGCTATTTTATAAATATATAGCAAAGCTTTGATACACGTGCTATAGTATATCCAAACAGTTGTCACCCACTTTCAACCTGATTGCATATTTTTATTTCTTGATCTAGTAGAAACCAATGGTTTTCTTTGTCAATATCTTTATCAGTGAGTTGTTGTAAAAAGCTATAGCATAGATCATTTAGATGAAAATATCTGAATTCTTCTTCTTCTCAAACTTCTCTATTTAATTCAACTATTACTAACTTTTTTACTAGTCTTTAGTTCTATTCTCTTATTTCGTCTTCTAAAATACCAAATGTACCACTGCCATATGACAGTTTCGGATTTGCAACTGGAATTCCTATTTTATTTAACTTTGTATATAACACTTCCGAATAGAGCTGTTTCCGGTTAACATTTTAGGAAATTTTAGCTTTACATCCGATTGCGAGGTGCAGCAAATATCTGATAAAATCAGGATTTTAAACTCTTTTAGAAGTAAACCCACCTGTTGGCCATCCAGAATCTCAGGCACGATGTGCCATCGCTCCGCCTTTGACCTTTGACCCCGTTTTAAATTCAGTTGTAATTAATAAGTAGATGGTAATCATCAGTTGTGTACCAAAGCCACTTGCTTAAAAATTTCCTACTAGTATGGAACAATCAGTTGGTCAGCAATTTTTTTTGTACTGTTCGGATTTACACTGTGACCTAGTTGGGTTAACGGAATCGGCAGATTATTTTATTAAATAGTTTTACTCGAGTACTTAGTTATGATTAAGGCTGTGAATTATATGCAAGAAAAAATAGAAAAATATGCGCATATATATGCATTAAATTAGGGTAAAATATGCAAAGAGTTTTCGTTTATATGCAAAATAATCTGATGGGTAATATGCAATAAAATAAAGAAAAAAGTCTTGATATACATAAAATTTATTAAAAACAAATCATATTTACATACACATAATTAGTAAGTTGTAACATTTTCATACAGTATTCTTATTTATAATTATAGTCGTAATTTATTTAATTACAGTTCCTAGCAGTCTGATAAAAACTAACAATAAGATGTTTCTCTATGTTATCGGCAAGAAAAGATTGTCTCCTGTCGCTTAAAATTAATTTATACGCAGAGAAACTTCTCTCTACATCAACAGATGTAACTGGCGCATTGGCGAGGGCTGATATAATTTCCGGAGTTATTTCCAATCCTTCAACAAATTCACCATTCAAACACTTTGGTACATTCCAGAAGATTTAGTTTTTTCGTAGTTCCTCTTGTGTAGTGGGGTGCCACAATGTTGCTCAATCAAATACTTCCTTCCGCATGATATCTGCATTTAAACAAATATAACTTTAAATCGTGTTACTATTTATTTTGGTAATTGTAACTACGACAGACGATAGTTACCAATTAACAATTTCAATAAAATCAAAGCAATACGAGAAAACCGGATAAGATTAAACTTAAAATCGGAAATCACAGCACAAAAAGTGAATGATGGTAATATTTAAAAGTGAATAAAATTGAATACTAATGCATGAAAAATAAAATTCTATTCTTTATGAATTTACAAAAAAAATGTAAGTGAAAAGTAAATACTTACTGGTTTTCCACAAGGTTTACAAAACACTGTATCACTCTCTAACGTGAGTTCTGGGTATGGTTTTATCCACGAAATAATTTTTGACATTTTTAACAAAGCACTGGACACTGTAATTCGCTATGCTGCTTAAGTGCAAGCTATGCTGCTACTCGACAAACAAACTTCGAAAATGTGAAATAGAAATTAAAAGTGTTTATTTCTCCTACCAACTCACTTTCCTTCCTTCTGTTAATTTGGAAAACGAGAATGGATATTCTAAATCAGCAAAATGCACATTACCACATTAGGATTTTAAGAAATCTCTTAAATTAAATGTACTAAATCCAGTAGCCAATGAATTTTTCTGTTTATTTGTTAAACTATCTTAAGAATTACTTAGAATTACTTCTTTTAAGCATGATTGACAGGTACATTTAGCTTTAACAAAAGATTTTGAAGTTGTACATTTGAAACAAGTTCTAAGAAAACTTAATCCTCACTTAGCTTAGACTAAAATGCGCAAGGACGGTTACCAATTCGAAAATAGAATGAATAAGTTGCACGCAATTTTCCAAATATAGTTCAAATTAAATTTTAAAAAAGTCAAATAAGAAAAATAAGAAAAAATGCAGAATATGCAAGTTTGATAAAAAAAATGCAAGACACAGTCAATATATGCAAAATATGCAAATTGAAATTGGCTTTAATCAGTGTGAAATACCCCAATTCGTTCATACTTAAAAATTCAGTTGAGTACACTAAATAATAAACTATATGCATTTTGCATATATTCACAGCTTTAGTTATGATCATTTCAACTAGTTTTTCTTTTACTTCGCCTACTAAATTCCGGGCGCTTTTAATGAAATCAACCTTTTCACGTTTGCATGATCGCATATACTATTTGTTGATTAAACCGAGTTTATCTTGAATACTTTAAACCTCGTGTTATTTATATAACAATAATTCCTAGCTAAACAGCCTAATTAAATCTCAAGTTGGCTTTTTTATTTATTCACTTGAACCTTTTATGTACGGCACTTTTATGGCGTCAAATTATTAAAGTCGATCCCTTAAAGTGTAACACTTGTAATTAATCTTGTGTTGTCGCTGTAGGGCAATTGATGTTTATATGTTTAGTAAATCGTTTCGTTAATCCAACTCATGACCCAAAATTTCCTAGACGATCGAGACGGTAAAGGCGTCCATCTAGAAATTGCCAAAGCTGGAATATCCATAGAATACGTAAGGCTACGATGTGTGTTATTTCCTATACCCTTGTCCTGCTTTGTGTTTCGAAGAATGATCAGTTAGAGCAGAAAATACGTTTATAAATGCACAACATTCCCAAATAATGTAATATCGTCTTGTGATATTTAGATTTATAATTAGCTTTTCCTTCTCTGCCAATTTTTTCCAACACGTCATCGTGTCTTAGTCATTTCGACCAGGATATTTGCATCATCCTACCATAAATTAAGAATTTTATAGCGTCTAGTATTTTAAATCAGGGACGGGAATAAGCAGCATATTGCCTTTCTTATTTAAAGATTGGTCAAACAATTACGATTGCACAAAATCCTCTATATTCGCTGAAGTACTTCTTGCTGTAAAAAAGTGTTAGATATCGAATTGGGCCAGCGTTTGAGTAAAAGGCGCTTAAATAGCGTCTCGGTTTCGAGAAATTGTTTCTAGTCAGATTCCTACATAATTCTGCGGGCTCTGCATAATGAGCTGTTGTAAATACAAACCGACAGCACCTACAGCGGGCCTTTAAGCATTATGAGAAAGCTTATTTCAGATGGGAGAACGTAGACTTGTGTACTCCCAAGAAATTATTAAAGGTCGGTAGTTTTCTGGTTTGATAACAGTACTTATATCATTTCCGGTCCCATACCAAAAAATGTATTTTGACTCACCTTAAAGTCGTTGCTGCGACTTGTGACGTCAAGCGTCAACTCTCCACTTAAGTTTCGGATTACCTCGCGAGGTTCGGTAAAATATGGAGCGTTGTGCCTACCGTTTTGCAGTTGAATGTTCGCGAATAAAGGTTAGTTATGTTTTCTTTATAATATTGTTTAAACATAAATGCATGGCAGTGATATTGATTTTAATTCTGTATGACTTGTAAATGCGTGTAGTACTTAGCCAATGCTCATACTATTTATCGGTGTATTTAGAAATGACCATTTAGATTAAGGTTTAATCGTAGTATTTGTTTGATGTGTGTATTTGAAGGCCAATATATGCATGTGCTACACTATTGTGAGCAGTTTGGCTTCAATTTGAGTAGAATGTTAGAGGACATATTTTCAGTGTTGCAAGACATATTGGATCAACTGCCCGAGCGTTATTGCATTGACTATCCGTAACCATAACTGGGAAAGAATGACGAGTGTTCGCTTGTTGTAAACTGGGCTAACTGGCAACCACAAAGCAAATAATCTATAAAAATACTAAAGTGAACAAGACGTCTCATTTGAATTGGCGAGTTAAAAGCTACCCACCTACCAAAAAGGTGAGAACATAGAATTGTGCATAAATACCTTGGAAAATGCGGTGCAGTTTTTTTAAAAGCACAAACCCTATATGCTAACAGGCAATACCAAATTGTGGAGTATTCTTGATTTGCTCACTTAAGGCACCCACCTTTAAACCCTTGTTAAGCGCTTAGTGACTTCTTCCTTGATTATTGGAAGCAAGGTATATAACAGATTAATCGTCCTGTTATGGATTAAGCATGGTTGCTTCTTCTGTTGTCCATAAACTCTTAGGGAGTCCAAGGTGTATCTTTCATGTTGCTCTGTATTTGTATACCTGCCATGGGATTCTCTATTCAGCATTACTGTCTGTATTGTTTCCGCTAGTGGGTGATATTCAAGCTCATACAGTTTAAAAAATGTCGTTGACAAAAGGACTTGAGTTAATGATCGGAAGTTTCGGAACCGTTTCATAACTAGTACAATTTGTTTGATTCACACAGATGCGTGCATCAAAACCTTTTTGCTTATAATTATTCATGTAATTCAAGTCATAACTGTTCTATCTCATTCAAAGGTCGTGGTAAAGTCAAATTTGCATCTTGCAGTATTTGTTTGCCTCTGTTAATATTGGAAAGGAATTTGTAAGCTTCCCTTAATGGCTTTTAAGCGGATGGATACGCTTTCTAATAGGACTTAAGCCGACTTAGCGTATTTGGGACTCATGTCTTTATGGATTTCGTTCAATACAATGCCTCATTGAGAGAGCTTAGCATTAATATTTCTTAAAATAAGCATTTATTCCTAAACAACGTGCGACGCTCCGATTGGCTACGCAGGATCGCCTCAGCCAATAGTGTTTGAGCCTTCCCCTCCTTGTTGAGTTTGCGAGTTCAGCTCATTGTCAATTCAGTTTCAGTTAGATTCAGAATTTCGAGTAAGCAAGTTCAGCTATGCTTTGTGCTGGTTTGCGGTCGGTCTAGCTCCCTGGTAAAGACGTTTCCAGGTTGTTTTGTGTGACGGTTACGCGCAATTTGCTATTTTCGCGTTGGCCAATCCAAGCGTGTCACAACAGTTGAAGCTATTGTAAAAAACCATCGGTCCATCAGTGACGTTTGTAATCGTTGTTACTCAATATACTCGTGTTTGTTAAGTCTTGTTTCACTCCAACAAATAACTGAACCCAAGTCAAGGGTTATTAAGTGGCAGTTCCCGGCAATCCCATTGAACCGGAATTCGCAGCGGATTAACTGGGGGCCCCATTCGTGGAAGCCTCTTTTCAAGTTAATCATACAAAAACACAATTAATATTTAGAATCTCTCCATAGCAGGAAAATCAAGACGTACAACTGTGTAGAAATACCTTGCGAAAAATGGGGTAGCATTCTTATATAGAGAGTAAGCTTACATGGTAGTTATCGATCAGGTTGACTAGGTGCGGCGGTATATTATTGAGGCTATAAAGTTTTTTAGAAAAAGCCTCAGCCTGGCAACCTTTGTTTACAACTTTAGCAACTTACTCATTAATAACTTGATATGAGGGATTCATAGTACAACAGATGAATATCACAGGGAATTTTGATAGGTATTACTTTCTAATGGTAGGCAATAGTTGGAAAAGCGGTAAACCAAGTGTGCATTCACTTATTTTGTCCTGGCATTTGTGCTTCTTAACCTTCAAGAGTGATTAACTGGAATCAAAAACTTTGAAACAGAATTTGTACAAACCACTGTAGATATTACAAGAAAATTTAGAAAGCTTATTTCAAGAATCTTCGTCAGCTCCTTATCATTGCTAGTTATCGTTATTTATTCCGTCAATCATCGTCACTTAGAGCGTTCGACGTCTCTCTTTACCATTGATCGTAGTCATCCATCCTATTGAGCTGTTCGTATCATTTCAATCTATATTTTTCTATTAATCCCGTCAGTGGGATGAGAATAAGCCCGTTATAGCTCAAAAATCTATCTGACAAAGAGACTCGGTAGAAGCAGTGCGCTCAGTAGGCGAATGATAAAGAGTTTATTCAAAACCAATTGTTTGAATCCATACGCAGATTAATTAAACAAATTACCTTCCACAACAAGTAAAACCTCTGCTTAGTTCGTTTTTCTGCACCACGAACTACAGATGGGAGATCTTTCACTACCGATGGTTTTTTCACCGATACTTGAAAATCACTAGAACTACCAGTGAATCAAATACTCATATTACGGTGACCAATAATGAGTAAAAATTTACCTTGCATCACGAAACATTAAGCATTCGCATAAGAAAATTTATAGAAGCCACCTTGCAATCAACCAGTACTATCAGCAGGCACATAAACAGTGAGAACGGTAAAATAGTCCTTCTTTGTCAATTGAGGTGCATACTTTAAGCGTTGTATGCGTTTGTAGCGAATGTACGGAAACAGTAATCACAGTGACTGATTAAAATCAGTGTGATTAAAAGGTAGCAGTTACCCAATGACTACAAAATCACCAGATCGCCCATCTCTACCACGAAGCCAGTGCTTAACTAATTCGTAAATACCAAAATTTGATTTACTAGCACAGGAAACCTAGTAAAGAGTATTCTTTACTTATTCAGTGCACATCCGCAATCCAACACGTAACTCTTTGCAAGAGTGTACGTCTTTTTAAATATTAACCCTTTATACAGTACTAAAGCTAATCTCTAATAAATTCCCACAAGCTCGTTTCAAGTGCATATTCAGGTTGCACACGGCTTTTAAAAGTCCCAGATGTTGTTTCCCTCATGCCGAAGTAATTTATGTAAATTCAGCTCAATTAAGATTTTTATCCCTGGAAATTAATAGACCATACGTTAGGTTACCGTGCAAGTCTCAGGTGGCTGCAGAGCAGAATTGCCTATTACAGAGACGACACATCTCATGCGGCCGGGATGTGCTCCACATTTTCCGGTATTGCAGCGATTGACAAAAGCAGGTTTCCGGCAATGTTTGACACATGTACACATAGAAGCTATCGCTGAGCGACGCCCCCGCTGCGGCAGCGAAACAATATTTACTCATAAAATCGAGCACAACAAACTGCATCATAACCTGTTTGCCTTGCAGGAATTCGCATCAATATTCGACGAATTAAACCGGAGATAAATCCGGACAAAGTGCCTCAAAAAGCCTGCTTTCCAGGACGCATTATTATTGGGTGTTATTCCGGACTTTTAGTGCTCAGCCCACTGTAAAACGTAAAATATCTAATAAAATACGCATTAGCGCGGAATTATTGGCATATAACTAACTCCGCCGATTGTTCAGGCGAGCTTTGTTTAAATGCAAATTGGCACTGCATCGGCAACGAAATGCAGTCAGCGTTAATGTTTTATATTGCTCGCTACCAGTCAATGCAGGGGATTTGTTTGGGTTATTTAAACATGGACTTAACGTACCGTGATACCCAGTACGTGACCTGCCAAAGGTGGATGGATATTGCAATAATTTCAACTCTACCTGTAAACCTCCATACCATGACGTGTACCACCTTTGGAAACAGGAGTTCCCTCCGAACCCAACACTACCAAATCGACATGTCTGCAATTGCTTGTGTCCAGTTTGCGTTTGTTGGGATTACACTGCCAACTGTCTCGCCTTGTCTGCTAATCAAAAATACTTAAACACGAATAGACTACGCTCAAAATCTGGTCATACTGTAGACTAGAGAACAAAAAAAAACGCGCTGGTGACTTAGTGGTAAGAGTGATAGACTAGTAATCACAGCGATCAACGGTCCCGGGTTTAAACCCCAGGAGAGCCACGAGTTTACGTATAAAGAAGTACAATAACCAGGAACACCTGAAGACGGGAGTAGATCAAAACTCCCAAAACGTCGTGTGATATACACCCTAGACAGTGGAAAAAGTCCAATAAAACACATCATCAGGAAAAGCCTAATATTAGGTAAGCTTAAGCCATCACTGTCCTGCCCACGCGGTGAAAAGGTTGGGTAGCTTGTCGAACTTCCTCTAACAGGCGGAGTAGATCCGAAAGGTTGCGTGTGATTTTGAGCGTTATCGTTCCGTAAATATAGCTGCCTAGGAGCTGTAGCAACCAAATTTATGAATAACATTGATGCTAAATATAACAAACTTTTCAAGTACAGCATACCAATTTAAAATTCAGTCCCCGGTGTCACTGTCGTTCCATGAAATGTAACTTCAGCTCCCTTGCGACTACATAAAGGAACACTAACTTGGCACGTTATGGTTGATCGCGAGAAGATTAATGGGCATCTTCGCGCAAACCTGCCGACGTCCGCAATTTTTCTGGAGCCCAGGCGAATTATCTGCCGCTGCCATGACTCCACTGCCCACCAACATTTCTCTCAGCGCCGAGGTGGTTGACTAGCTTTGGTTTTTGCATCTTGTCCTCGTTAATTACTGCACTAAACTAAGTTGAACTCTTTCATTACCGCGTAATACATGTGTGAACTATTGCAGCTCGATATGTCCCACAAGGTAATTCTCTACATACACTTTCAATCGCGGAGCAACATGCTCCTGGTGGAATTCCCCTATTCCATTCTAGGAAAACATATCTGGTCGGGCCCATAAATAGTAATTAATCCCAGATGCTCTCTGAATGATGTCATTTTTAGACAGTGGTCTATTATGATATGTTTTATCGAACTTTTTCTATTATCTAAAGTGTTTATCAGACAACGTTTCGGGCGTTTCTAATCTACTCCCGTCCTCAGGTGAATGAACTCCTGGTTAATCCTGAGGACTGATTTTTTGTACGTTTTGTATCACGTACTCTAGTGCCTACCCAGGGGACCACTGATCGCTGTGACTCGAGACAGTGGAAAAAGTCCCATAAAACATATTACAATTAAGCCCAGTATATTTCCAGGTGCAATTATTTATATCTTACATTTCGTTAACTTGAAGGTTTGGAAGTGTAGAGTTTTTCACAGTTTACTGCATCGATACTGCACGGGCCCATTTTGAGGCCCTGACCTGCAAAGCGAATATTATTCGTGATTCTGAGCCTTAAAATGGGTCCATGCAGTATCAGTTTACTAGACTGTGTAAAAACTTTGGTTTACGCAGGGATTTCAATCGAATAATACTCTCTTTTAAGGCTAACCCTCTTCCACTGACCTATGGCAAGGCGAATATTCTTCTACTCTGAAATTTTACTTTAAAAAGTGCAATTTCAATTAACACCCTACACTTCCCAACCTTCAAGTTTATGAAATATAAAAAGTAATATGAAAATAAATATCCCGTTAGCGTGGATAGTCGAGCTGACTGCGAAGCGGCGAGATATAGCAAATGGTTCGTTTCACATTTCAGTTCCGCACCGACTCGAAGCAGAACGGCTGCTCGGGGGCCTAGAGGTTTTACGCTGGCGGCGAGTCGTTCCGGGTTGTCTTTTTGGAGAAAGCTGCTTTGTTATGTCATTATACCAGGCATTTGAGCTATAGAAGCCAGACGTGCCGGTGAAAGTAATAATTTTTACGTATATGCACGGTGTAAATGCAGAGAAATTAATCGGTTCCGCTGTAAGTCCATAGTCAATATTATAACCGGTCGGTTTCATTATCGTGGAATAAGTGCCGCCTGACCCTCAACAAGAAACTGTGATCAGATTCTAGCATACGCACAACCATTATATACGTAGCCCTTGCAAATTCTTGCTTTCGCTACATGCACGTTTCCATGGGTCAACCTTTCTAGTCAAATTGCCTCATCTCTGCCGTCTCGGCGAACATCTTCGTTGGTCTCTCGTGCCCATTACAAAATGTTGGTATCTTCGTCATTATGGAATGCATCATCGTAGGTTAGTCGTACCCCAGGGCTGATACAAGCATTTCCACAGCACCCCGATAGCACTATCAGACAGTGGAATCTTTCTGAACTTTACTACTTAAAATCTGCACACTCACTTTGCCTTTATGCTGGTATTGTTGTCACTGCATGAAGTGTTACCTATTGTTTTTCTGGATAACTCTACAGAAGTCATACTCCCTACACGTTTATTTCTCTCCATTCTAGTCACTCAAGCTTACTTACCTAGAAGTAAATCGGATGTTATCCTTATATACCGGTTGACCAGTTTCAAAACCGAACATAGCGAAAGCATGGTATATATATATCACAAGCTTTACTAGAAACATTCTATTTAACTTAAAAAATTACGTTGCATAGATCGGAACTTTAAATTATAGAGGTGGGAAGAAGAGCTAAAAGTCCTTAAACATCAATTACATTAGACGCATAATTTGTTTACTAAAAATTCAAAACTAGCTATATTCGGTTTTGAAATCGGTCCCTGGTATGTGTGTAATGCGAATTTTTGCTTTATGGGCATCAGTTTTGAACTCCTCCTGATCACGGAAGAATATCAGTATTATCAGTAGACAGGTTGGGTTGTGACCAGCCTAATGAAAGTAATATATTACAGTTTGTTACCGAAACGTCACCTTAGAGCCGTTTTCCCATTGATAATGGTAAATGAAATAGCGGTCAGCTTCAGCTGCAGCCGCATATTCCCTACGTA
>OW679201.1:66891579-66987671 GCA_940337035.1 Agriotes lineatus | reverse complement strand
ACAAAAGCAGACGATTATTTCTATAAAGGCTTACAGTTGATATTAAAGCGTTCTAATAAATACTTGTATTCTTAGAAAATAGGACTATGTTAAAAATTATTTTTTATCGGTAAAATGGCTATTTGTTTTCGTGCTTAGTCCGGAAATATAAATACCGCTTCTCGTAGTCTCGTTTTTCACCGTATGGCCTTACGAAGCGTGATGAACAACACATTCGTGGTGAAAAACGATGGGAATTTTCATAAAAGTTGCTGATGCGGTTTCTTTGGCCTTTCTTCTTCTAGCGTTAAAAGCTTGTCTCTTGGCTTAGCGTCATTGAACTACTAGAACCAGTTGGGGAGATATTGCTGTTGGTCGGTTACATGCCGAAAAAACCTTGTATATCCGATTAATTTTGTTTCTAAACTAACTCTTTGTTGGTTTCTAAGGCTTTCACGGCCATTGTCAATAACTAACAAACGACTTCCGGGATTGGACCGTGTTATGATTGTGTTCTTCGATCTCAATCCTGACATGGTCCAATCCCGGAAGTCCTTTGTAACTCTTTATTATTTGGCGTTCTTTCAAAATACTACGGAAAAATAGTACCTTCCATTTTAAACAACAAAGTTTTAATATTGATATTCTTGTAGATGGTCAGCTGTTTTTACTTGTACTAATACTATCGTACCAGTAAGCACCGAAAGATGGGTTGCTTTTATTGATTACCTACTTTCCCATATTTATTGTAAATTGTTGGCTACTACTTGTCGATTCATCTGATATAGATTTTATAACCCCTAAGAAATCATGCAAAACAATGGCGCAAACTTCAACGAAAACAAAACCGAAAACATGTTCATTGAAATTAAAGTGACTTGGGAGTAAAGGTTACATGATGTTTACTGAATTTTTATCAACCACTACACCAGCACTGCATAAGGTTTCCGGAATATTATTAGCTAGTGAAATGAAATACAGTAAATTCAACAATGTGAGGTAATTGTAAACGCTCTGTCAGTTTGGCACTGAAGAATCTTGAACAAGGTGGTTGTTTGCGACCTCACAGACAAGTTGGGTATATCCACTTCTTTAGACACAATAACTTGCTAATAGCAACTCATTGTTTCCCGATCACGCTACCACATATCCAGTGAGGGTTTGTTATAATTGTATGAGGGTGGTTATAATTGTATTAGGGGGCACTTAATTAATTACCTACATTTCGTGGAAGTTTTAATTCAAATATAGGAATGATTTTAATTTTCATAGTCCAAAAGGAATCACCATATGCACAGGACAAGAAATAGAGCATGCATTAAATATCCAAATCCCTTTGTTTTTTAATGTCTACAAAAATATTTTGAAATATTGCGAGTTCCAACGTTATTTTGCAGATTGAATTTTAATTGTTTTTTTTTATTTTTAACATTAAAACTGTGATAGTTCCTTGCTGCAGCCTCAAATCGCCCTGAATAACTGTCCTGGAAAACTTTATATTGACACACTTCTTGGATCTAGTTTTACCTGTTTTAAGCGTAAACGAATAGCTGCCTCCGGATCTCGTTACTTAAACCTTACTATATTATAGCTGTAGTATAGATGATAATACATATTTTTATTCATAAAATAGTTACTTCTTTCTAATGCCATAGATGCTGTTGACAGCTGGGAGGCTATTATCCCTTGTTTTTTGGTTATGTAATAGCTTCTGTGTTAGCAGATATCCAAGCAGTATAGTTGTTTGCAAAGGAAATATGTTATTTAAGAGAAAGCTGATTTATAGTAAGCATTAAATACAAGTAAACAAATATATTATTGTATTCAAAAGAAGTAAATATAATATGTGGTGACCTAAATGCAAATATAAATTTATTATTAATTTTAATCACATGAGGAATAATATATCAGGTCTAAATTATTAAATAACGAGCAACGTTATGGAACGCTGCTTAACATTTTTATATTTACTAAAACATCGCTAAATTGGCAGAACAGTGCGGGTGGATGCATAAGTCTGACCGATTTATTTTGATTTTTACTTGGACGCACAAAGACTATCCCCTTTAAAATAATATTTTTTCTCATGCAAGATAATAACCTCTCTCATAAAATATTAATTAATCGTTGTAGAGCATATTCAGTAACCTTTCATTAGTTTTACGAATTTCTACCACTATGATTTTCTACAGAACAATTATTTGTGTTGTTCCAATCAATTCTCTCCGGTATTGTAGAATTTTAGGAGTCGCCTAATCTTTTCCTTTAATATACATTTTTCAAAACATAGGATACAAATTACCTCCGTAATTTTATCATAATAGTTATTAATTTTCCAGTATTTACATATTTAGGTAGGTTTTTTCAGCATATGTGATTACAATTGTAGTGGTTTTGACTTGCAATGGGAATACTTAAACCTCAGCACATAGGCGCACTTCCAGCTAGAGTATATTTAGTGTCGATGTTTCGATTTAGTTTTATAATCACTTACATTAGCTAATAAAAACCTATTTATTAGTGTGACAACGACTGGCTTAACTAACAGTGAAATACAGCTAAATATTTTAAAAGTATTTTAATACCTGTTAACAAGTAGCACAATATTTTATACACCAGTATTACCTTATTTGCACTCTACTATTTAAGCATGGCTGATTTTGTGATGCGACGAATGAATATTTGAGTAACCGCTCCAAATTAGTAAAATACAGAATATCAAGTTTAAACACCGCTGGCGTATATCAAATTTCTTGTTCTTGAGGCTCGAGTTACATTGAGCAGACTGGTCGTTCCATTGATCTAAGACTTCAAAAACATAAAGGCGATTTCAAACACAAAATCAGCCGTAGCTGATCATACATTTACAAGTCGGCATACCTTAGAATTTGAGCACGCTAGAGTACTTTCCAACACACCTCACAACTTCCCACGAGTGATACGTGAAGCCATAGAAATAGAAAAACATCCAATTAATATAAACAGGAAATATAGTTCTAAGCTTACTAAAACATGGACTCATGTGATATACAATCTAAAGCATTACAACCACTGTGCGTCATACGGCTTTGGCCCACGAATTACGCTGCGCTTGAACAACCAATCAGCGTTACGTCGCTCCGAGCGGCTGGCACAGAGCCTGTAAATAGTTCCACAGAGACCTTCAGTTCTCTTCACCAAGTTATAGTTTAGTAGTTAGCACGTCTACTTAGCATTCGGGAGGTCATGGGTTCGATTCCCTCAACCGTCTGCTCTGATTCAGGTTTTTAGGTGGTTTTCCTGAGTCAACAGAGTACTTTCTCTGAGTCAAATGTGGCGCAGTATTGCTCGACCTTTTCTAGCCTTTCTTCTATTTCCACCCTTCCTTTCTCTCACCCATCCTGTAACTCTCGTTCTTGGCTGAAGAAGAACGCAAGGTCCCTATAGCAGCCCGCCTCCATCTGGGGGAAATGAAATTACTTTGAACCTTTACCTTTTTTTCCCTTCAGTTCTTAATGCGACATTCACTTTGATGATGCAAGCTTGCAAAACGTTAGACAATATGGGTGCACAAACAGCAACAAGGCCAAGTCTGTCTAAGTATTTTCGTTCTCAAGGTACTCACACAACCGGAGCGTGGCCATCGCGCAGGTTTTTGCTCGAGTTCAAAAGGTACAAGACACATTAATCCAGACAATTCTGGGTGTTTAACCACAAAGACTACGCGGTCTAAGCCGAAATTCTATGTTAAGAAGAATAAACATACATTTTATGCAAACCTAATCTCACAGAAAAATTCGATACAGGGAATATTCCGACTGGTTTTATGAATAACGATGAATATGCTACAACCATCAACCAAAACAAACTTGCGGAATTCCCAATCTGCAGTAATATGAATGACATTCCCCACGACAACAGTAAAAATTCGACGTTCGAGGAAGCAGCTATCTTATGGAACTCGATTTCTAACGAAAACTGAGTTGTGAAGAATATTCCTTTAGCCAATAACAAGCTAGGTAAAACCATTCTAAAAGCGGTACACAGTGCATACCATGATTAAGATCAACAAATCTTAAACCGAAGAGTTTATACTTTTTGCAAAATCAACTGAACGGAAATATAAAAAAAACAGCCTGAAAGATTCATTTGTAATCACTTCATTGACATGGAAAAAACATAATGAAGAACTTGAAGGGAAGAAACTGCTAAGAAAAGAACTTCAAAATGCTGGAAAAAATTAAAAGAAAAGAAAATACCAAGAAGCAAAGAAAGGCAGAAAAAAGTGCGCATTTAGTGAAAGAAAAGATAGAAAAAGAAGGATATTACAACGTACTGGAAAAATGTCTAAAGTGTCGACAAAAACAAAGAAAAACTCAGAGAATACCACTAATGATTCTATACACTCAGATAATAATAAAGAAATGAAAGACATTGCAGTGTTTATGGAGAAAGATATTCTATCAAAATGATTCGATAAAAATTAAGATAATAGTATTAAAGCCAAAAGTCAAAACCAAGAAATTCGCTGTTATATCAGATATAACCGTTAAAAGTTCATGTGCAACGTCTGGAGAGGATTTTCTTGGGTACAAATTTGAAAACCTTTGTGTTCAAAACCATGCCAAGGTACTTATCATATAAAATGCGTATTTAAAAGCGAATCTATGAAAACCCAAATTAATCAATCAAAACTGTATTTTTTTTTATTAAAAAAATGTGTTATTACCAAATATTATGTTTCAATACATATTTTTGCATAAATAGAATGATACTTAAAGCTTTTTTGTTTTAGTTTTCACTTCAAAGGAAATTTTACAGAATCTCCAAAAGTATAAGTAACAGTGGTCAATGACTAAGATATGTCGCCAGCCATTGAAAAAAGTGGTCAATTATTGTGGTTTGTTGCATTTTTTCGTTTGCATTAAAACTGAAAATCCTCTTACCTATTACCGTATCTATTTGTTCTTGAATATATATGAAGCTACAAGTTGTAAGCTTCTTTCTACTGTACTGGTTTGGATATTTACATTTTACAGATTTTTAAATACTGAAAGATGTTTAGGTGGCCAATAACTATATTTAATATATTAAGTTAAACAGCCTCTGACTGTTATTGATTCAGCCCAATCCTTAATATTTGATCTTGTCTCGCTGCAGCAACTCTAGCCGGGTCTAATAACAATCACATCTTTTTTTACGAATTTTCTTCATCGCAAGTCGTCAGATATATGACACGATCAACTATATAACATTATATGACAGCAATAATGCCACTTTGAAAGCATCGTTCCAACAGATTACGAAGACTACGGGAAGGAGGGGAAGGAGAGGGGCGTTCCAAAAAATGGATGGCAAAAACCACTGCATACCAACCCTGTTGTGCCGAAGTATGGAAAAGGGTCTTCCACGTCACATCCTGTTTAGTAATTAATTTTGCTCTATTCTTCGCCATTTAATATTACTCATTAGTAGATCATATGAAAACACTACAGGCACAATTAAAGTGAACATTAACAACTAAAGGCAATTAAATCATATTTAGAAGACATTGTCAAATGCTGTGATCTTCATGAGGAGTAATCAGGAGATGGCATTTCAAAATAGTTACAAGTTCTTAAACAGTATAACATGTTCTTAATAGAATTGCATTTTAAGACAATTTTACCAATAAGCTCGAAATTCAACAATTCGAAAAACAAATGTTTATCTTAATGCTATATTAAAAAATGATGCTGGTTGTAGTAATAAAACGTCTGCTACAGACTTGTTTTTGGAAGCCAGTTCGCAGTACGTGAGGGATGGGGCGCCATCTGGGGAGAGTGTGCACAACGCATGTGTCAGTCCGGCCTTAAATTCAAACGACATTAAATGCTACTCAGCTGCAACGAATTGCTGTCTATTGGTGCAATCTGGGCGCTGGAATAAGGAATGGCGCTCGGTGGGAGAAGACAACTGGGTGGCGTGTGTTCTGCATATTAAGGGAAGTGTGCTACGACTCGAATCCCATTTCATCCGAAATTTCATCTGGCGGTTATAAATTTGTTGGTTATTGATACAATTTGACTCTTGTGTTTCTAAAGATGCGTGAGTTGCTCGCGTGGAAAGAATCCGCGCGGAATATTAAGGATGTCAATCTGAGAGGTCGCTTTGCTAAATTCTCCATTATACAAGGGTCGGATTTGTTTCCTACAAATTTTGTATTGATGTCGCAGATTGAAAAAAAAATTATCTCTATCTAGTGTAACCCCATTTAATCACGAACTGTTGCATTCCACATCAGAAGTAATCGAATAAAAAATATGTTTGCATCATATGGTGATTATTTACTTAGACCTACAAACCTCACGATTCCATTTAAGGTCTATGCTTTTAAAATTATCTCAAACTATAAGGCTCCTTCATCCATTCTTATATTGCATTGACATATATAATAAGCGATTCTTACAATTACTTCCGTAATTAATGCAACAGCATCGTTGTAAAATGTTGTGGCTGCTTCTCGAGAGAACTATGGAAGGCCAGAATTCTATTCGACTAAAACCAAAAAGGTCGAAACAAGAATTTTTATATTATTTTATAGACGTTTTACTTGGTACTGACGATGTATCTTAGCTACACCATAATATATGTGCATGATGACACGTTCTCGACGAAGAGGAAGGAGAAGAACAAGAAGACCGCTAAAACGTTACTGCTATAATTTTTGTCATCGATCTAACGCAAATCTTATCAAGTTATTCTTTAGCTTCATTCTAAGTAGTTTATTCTTGGTATTAATAACGATAATAAGATATCATACTGTTCGTCGATAGCAGCTGTCCACCTTGCAAAGTTATGAATGCTAAATCGATGTTAACTGACAAATTAATTGTTCGCCCAATTATTTACCTCAGCTACATTATTGTCAACAGATCATTCTCCGTATCTCAAATTAATGTGTAACTTCATTCGAGGAGAAATCCTGGCTACAGGTTATAGACTGAATTAGAATTTATTAGCAACTCTGAGCTTTCATTCAAATTAGAGGCAAACTTTTCGAAGTAATTCTACAACTTCATTCAACTAAGTACAACTTCTACAGATTGAATAATAGTTGGCAAACCTGTTATGGGTTACATAGAAATTGAGTATTTTGGCTCGGTATCAGTGAAATAACAACAGATATTCTTAAAGGTGTTGCCACAACAATGCATTGTTGCCTTGTTAGATTTGTTTCTATCTATAACTCTTTCGTGTCTTTATTGGACAACAAATTTGACCAATATCATAGGTAAAAATAATGATCCAAATATTATTAAACTAATATCTCTTTATTCTAGGAAAATAAGGAAAGAAGAGGCAAAGATGAAGAAAAGGAAGAAATTACAAATAATTAATGGGATGATGGTGTTATGTGGGTTTGAAACAACACTACTTTTACGTAGAGTATAATAAGATAAGAGTTGGGACATGTACGATCCCAGTTTTTCATTGGTTGGATCCAATCTCATGGAGTATTGTTTTTACACAATTTGACAACTCGTTTTTAAAACTGAATAACGAAATATCTAGTTCTATTTGCTGTCACTATGACAGGCTGCTCAGCATTTAATTGTAATAATAGAACGAATCAGGTATCTCCTTTTCATACGTTCCTCAAAAAATCAATACTGATAGAAATAGTCGAAGAAGAAATTCTTAAATAAAGATGGATTTCGCTTGTATGATCAGCATTTCACAGGAGACCCATGGCTAACAAAATTTCAGTGGCAACAATATCTAGGAGCTTCCAAAAGATTATAGAAAAGTATTAAAACCAAGTTTTAACTATACTAAACGTTTGCCGATTAGTATTTTGAAAAATAATAAGATTTTATCAATGAACTGACAAGGGCAAGAAAACACAAAATTGAAAATTTAGAAAATATTTTCTGTCCTGATCAAATTAATGTTATCCATCGTAAAACCAATTGCTGCATTCCATCTTCCAACGAAACTGCCGTGGCAGCGTTACATCTTAAATTTACCTGTGGTACCAGTGGTTACTTATCAAAACATCATTAAGTAGAAAACTGGAATGTTTAAAATTTGAAATTGAAATTTTACAGGATGTATTTACATTTTTGAAAATTAAAGTAAATTATATGAATTACTATGACGCACGAAGAATGTAGGTACCCATAATTACCCTGGACGAAATGAATTTAAAAGAGTGCATAGATATGCTGCGTATCTTTTGATAAATTTGTTGGACAGATTACTGTCCCGAATTATACTGTGGTTGCTACTCCTGGTTTAGTATTTATGTTAGCTGGAATTACAAGCATTGCAAGCAATTAAAGTTTCTTAATACCTAATATGTAATATGTTTTCATTAGTAAATAATAAACATGAAAAACAACGACAATGTCAAAACGAAGAATTTATTGACATGCCTCTTGTCACACAAGGATTATGTGTCAATTCCGTCGCCTGCGTTGGTTAACAAAAACTGCATACTAACATAACCTATAAACGAAGGTCAAATCAAACAAAACCGGAGGTTAACAAGTAAAAAAACCCGAAAAATCAGTGGTTTTTGACATTGGATCCACATGTCCCAACTGTTATTTTAATATACAGGGACTCTACTTTTAGGCAAGCCGAGAAGGGATATGCATTTATGTTAAGCGAAATGCAATACGTGTTGTCAAGAAAAGAAGGTAGCTTATTCCAAAGACAGTTGAAGAAGGTAGGTTCGATTCCAGGCATAAAGCACATCAGTTTCTCGACGCTTATGATAGGGTAGCCCATGATGGATCTTCTGAGTATATCACTGGATAAATTATCATGATGGTGCCGTCTAAACGCCAATAAATTTCTTCCCCCCATTTAATACCACGCTCATCCCACTAGACAGCTGCGTGCCAACCTTTTAAACCTATTACTGGCAGTAAAGGGAGTTTAATCTGTAACAATGGATGTCCTAGAATTAGCTTGAAGTGCCGCGGAAATTTTGTATTGATCGCTGATCGGATTTACTATCGTTTATTGAGGCTTCGCATCGCATACATCCCGCCATATCGACGCATTCCCGAATAAAACCTTCTGTTCTGCCGCTATCGATTCATCAGACGATTCTCTGCAAAACATCTTTCCCTGCACTGAGTGTAGCGTTAACGCCGTTCAGCCTGTGGAGCTTTCGTTTCTGATTAGCTTTCGGGCCAGGAATTCACTGAATCTGCGAGTCCGCCTACATCGCTTAACTTTCGCGAAGAGCGGTTCAAAGCGCTCAGCCAAAATCTTGTGCGGAATTTGGGATCTGTGACATCCTTTGTATTTGGCATTTCGCCGCTGATCGTACTGCACTTAGGTAAGTCTCATTTAAGTGTTCATATTTTATACATGTGTGTTTTATCTACCTAGAACAAGGATCTTGTATGTGTCCACACGTAGTTGCCGTTATAAAATAAGTTTCCATGCATTTTCGTTAGTACGTCAATAATGCCCTCAGTGTTCTGCGCCAAACGTGTCAGTATCGTTTTCCCTTGTGGGACTTGCTATTCCAACATGATATGAGTCTGTTATGTGGCACGAAATAAAATTGTTTAGAAACCCTTGTTACGATCATAGCTGCAATATTATGAATCTTATCTTTTTTTAAATTTTGTGTATTATTTTCATTTGTAAGTCGCAGTGCAGTTACATGTATTTTTTTGGTTAAGTAAGCATTTCAAAAGTCTAGAAGTAAGGCACCGCACACATTCTTCATGGATAGAAAATTTTCTATGGTGGGATTTTCCACTCCATCACAGGCACCCAAAACACCATAGTGGGGCTCTAAAAATAAAAAAGGTATCTACCCCTTGCAACGCCATATCTTTCAGGGTACAATTAGTTTGACTTTGGCGAGCGAGAGCCTGTTCTTGTGACAATTTCAGACACGGCCCCATCCCAACGAGTTAGCTTAGCTGCATTGACTCATGACGGCAATATATTTATCTCAAATTCTTCATTTTCTCAGCAATTACCCCGTAGTATTAACTAAATAATTATTTTAAATCTTTGAATGTTATATCAGAAAGGTTTTTAAAAAATGAGGGAATGAAAATTTTGAGATTTTATACGTTGTTCGTCTTTTCCTTTAGTTAGAAGACCTGGGCATTGAAGTTAGCAGCCCAATTTTGACACATTTAAACTTTCGTGGTACCGAAGAATGATTTCGTGTACACCCTAACCAATACAAGGTGCCTCAAAACGTATCGGAAATGTTTTTAGGAATCAATTGGGTAACTCTTTAAAGTAAAAAATTCCTGATTTTATAATTCTTCGGGCCAGCATCACCTAGATCATGAATACTATTTATTTTCCATAACAATTACACCCTATTGTTGACAAGCAATAAGATTGTTTTCAATGTTAACTGCTAATAAGTTAAATAGTTACAACTATCGTACTAAGAAGTTTGTTAATATTCATAATTACAATGCCGAAATTATTCCCGAACGCGAAATAGGCAGATATTCTGTATGTGTATGGTTTGTGTGTTGGCAATGCTTTAACAGCGTAATTGGAATAAAGACAAAGGTATCCTAACAGATGATTAACTACATGTGGAGTTTTCACTAATTCATATCGGCAGTTAAGATACCACGCAACATTCCAACCAAGGCATGCGGTTAAGGTATTGTTCGTATCCACAAATAATGAGGAGCAGATTCTGAAATTATTAGAAGATTCGACATTAAGTGTGCGGAGAATGTCTATGCGTAGTAAAATATCCAGAAAACAGGTTCATTATGCAAAAATTAGTACACCATTATTTTACTATAACCAAGAGTTTTCTCACTCATTAGATTTAGAGAATAACAAGAAGGGAGCCTTTTTATCCATACTATTATCAAAGAGCTCAAGCTCTGGGAAATAATTCAGGAGCTCATTTAAGATGTTTTAAGTAGACTCAGATTGCATGAAAGTGCTCTCCCTAACATTTTGAAAACTAATAAGATCTGCTTTCCGAGAGACGGAATTGCAATTTTCATAATTTCCATAAATGGGCAAGAAAAAATCGTCATTTACAACCAAGATTTAGTGTGAGTATCGTTGCTGATATTCAAAATCCTTATTTAACTGGACCATTTGGATTACGCCAAGGTTTGAATGCTGAAAATTACGAAAAATTTCTAGAGCATTCGTTGCCGAAATTACTGGAAGATGAAATGTTTTACGATCACGATGAGGCACCCACTTGTGCAAGTTTATGCGAAAGTAATTGGCTTGACACACATTTACTAGATATATGGATTGGAACAAGCGATCCACTGGCATGACCATCCCGTTCGCCAGACCTCAGAGGTCACATGAAACAATTAGTTTATACTGCGGAAGTTTACACTTTGGAGGAATGACGTTTTAGAATACAACAGGCCGCAAATACTATTCGCAATAACCCATAAATTCTTTTGGTAATAATCCACAATCACTTTTACGACCCCAACGTTCATTTATATGTCTTTATTTTGGAGCAATTTAAATTTGTATGTTACTTGTCCAATTTTTCCGATTTCAGTAATTGGTTGTGTTTCCAGATTTGTTAAAGAAAAGTTAATAAAATTAGTTTTTGTCATTTCTATAAAGCGCATATGAATACGACTGCAGAGGAAAGAAAGCCAAATCTGATGCATGTGGTAGCTCTGCGAGTAATACGGAGAACTGCTGTAACAGATTACAACTTGTTTAATTTTTATTTTACTAGGTGCAGCACAGTACGACACCGCAAGGAAAACTATTAGTAAGATTGTGTGGACACCGTCTCTTTACCTCTCTTCCACTTCGCTGCGTGTAACACAGTCCGACACCGCATGAAAACTTGTTAGTAAGACTCGTTGCCTCTCTTTTACTTCACTAATAGTAACACACTTTGACACTGAAGTAACTTGTTAGTAAGACTGTGTGCGCACCGATTATTTGTCTCAGTATACTTCTCAAAGCAGTTCACAATCCGGTACCGTGGTGACGTGACTGTTAGCCAAGTTTTAAACCGCCCTAATCTCTTTTCTTACTGTTGTTTCTGCCACGAGGGGTATCAGAGGAGCAGTCGGACTTTCTTGCTGCTAGACAAGCCACCGACAAGCGTCTGACGTCATTTTAGTCTTAGAAATACCAGAATATTTGCAAAAGTATGTAGTACATATACACTTGGTCATAATAAAGAATATTATATCTCTTTGTCGGTGTTTTCTTTCAATGTGAGAAGCGAAGGTCTTCAGCCTCTATACGATCAGAGCAAGGTTACCTTAAGTACCGCCGTCTAGAGTAAATTATCGTCTATAATGCAGCAGAGAACAGAAAAAGATACACAAAGTAGGTCCATTCATAAATTAAAGCCAGACAGAGTGTGCACCGTTACAATATAGATACTGTAAATTCCAGAAGAATGTGCGTTTTTTTAAATTGTTCCCTGTGTCTCTACTTCCCAACTAGTAATAGGTAACAAATATTCTAAGAAAGTAGCTGAACAAAAAATAGAATAGAGCAGATTACATAGTACCATCTGTTCAAAAATAAATTACATAAGCGTTGGCCATGGAAAATAAAACTAATGTCAACAGCAAGCTGTAGAGACAGCAAACTTTAGAATTTCCGTAGCCGATTATAATATGAATTATGACAACAACACTACGACAGTTAATGAATTCTAAAGCTTTCTGTATACATGACTTTTATATTCCATGGCCAATCCTTATGTAATTTCTTTTTAACACACGTTATATACTTATTTAAGATTTAGTTATGTAAATATTAAACTTACTATTGCACTTTTACTTGGGTGAATTACAGAAAAACGGCAAAGACAATTTTATATGTGCTCACGCACACATACCGAAAGTACGGAATAAAATAACTTTCTTATTAATTAAAATTTTTTCAAAATTCTTGCTGCACTATAATTTCTCTTTAACCCTCCAATATCAAATGAATTTTTCACTACAATCGTTATATTGTCATCATTGTCGTCTATATTCCTTCACAAAGTAATTCGACCGGTATCTTTCAATTATTATAACTTCGTCAGATAAAAAAACAGTTAGTGAACCTAATAAATTTTGCATATGAGCTTCAAATTTTTTTTTTGATATAAATGTAAATTGTCTCAAAAACATGAATCACTTGCATCACTACTATATCATTCTACTGGTCTAAAGTTCCTCCACAATTACCACTTGATAAATAATGTCTATATTGACGTGATAACCTTTCTTGCATTATCACTGAAAATATAGGGGAGAAAACGCTAAAGCGTCCATTTTCAATCAAAACTGCCACTTTGCCATGTCTATTTCGCATTTCATTTCGGAAAGAAGAAATTAGCAGTCGGTAAGCCATTTTATTACTCACTGTTTTCATATGAATACAGAACATAGCAAAAACGAATCCTTTCAAATATTCGTCCATTGTATTTGGTGATTGAATTCTGTCATGTTGTCTTGAAATGTACGGACCCCGCAATTGGTTTTAAACCAGCGAAGAAAAGCTATGAATTCATTTTCGAATAAATCCAAATAGCCAGCGAAAAGCGCGAGCATAGTTCAGAGAACGAACGTAAGGTCAGTGCAGTGATATTTTCACTTTTTTAAGCACTTCCGATGGTCTTAGTGGCAAAGTATAGCTTCCTTCGAATATAAACCGCTTTCCATGCAAAAAATTACTTGAAGTTCTGTTCACTGTATAGTGGAGTATCGTAGAATTTTATTTTCAATGCATATCAACAATATTAAACTTCTCGTCTCCATTTCTATCAATATCTCAGTACGTGCCTTTGCATGTCATTGAATTTGCAATGACGCTGTAATTTCATTCGACAAAAACTTGAATTCTAGCATCACCAATTGTTTATAAATTGGACATTATATAAATAGCAATTACTTTCAACTTTGTATTATCAGCAATTATAATCTTCAAAATTAACGTATTTACTTTTTATCTAAACTAAAAATATATTTCCTATAGCAATTATTGTACTTAGCCTAATGCTTTTCTGTCTGCAATATCGCTAAGTGTACAGCTAGATATAGTTTGATATTCTCTAGACCTGCACATCACCAAAAGCAAATAAAAGACATAAACGCAGTAAATGTATTTCATTACACTAATTTCCTAAGTGGGCTACAGTCGTCTATCTCTACTTCATCATTTCCCAAGCTGTAATTTAGGTAAAATGCTTAACTATCACTTTATGAGCCAATTAAGTGAAGCAGTATCGAATACGCTTTAGATCACTCACGTGGCTCCGCTTCCAAGTCCTTCAAATTTCATTTCAGCATGCCTGAAATCTTTTATGACTCTCCAGCGTGAAAAACCTTTTTCAGTTTTTACAGTTAACGTCGTTCACTGACGACAGATTAAGGTTTCATTAAAATCGTACCAAAGTCGCACTAAAAATGGATGCTAAAAGGAAGGTTTGACAAGAAGTCATCAGACTTATGTGTTTGTTGGATGTCTTACAAAACCAGTATGTTTTATTTTACGAGTAAATAGTAGTTATAATTCGAAGGAATATTTTTCAGTTACTTAATAATAAAAGATAATACTGCAGCATGTATGTTGGGGTTATTACAATTTCTGTTTTTGCTTTACTTTTAATAAAATCTATATGTTGATGTTTATGTTTTCCGCATCTCTAGAAGCGTCATATCATATCTTAGGTAAGCTATTTTTATTTAAAATTACGGAAGATCTTGAAAATGTAATAATAAGAAACCGAATAACAAGTATTATATTAAAACGAAAGCAAACAAATATAGAAATAACTCAAGAATCAGATTAATTGAAATAAAAATGATTCGCAGAAAATAATTATTTATTTCCATAATTTTTTCACTTCTCATTTTTTGGGCTTCATTGATTGATTGAGGCATTTATTTTAAAAATCACACTAAACTGTCTTATTAGGACATAAACTATTGGATTATATTTTCAGATTTTTTGAATTAGTTATGCTCATGTGATATGACTAATATTAATTTAGAAGGAGGACTATAAATACCTTCACCCCGACATCTAGCCTTTAGAGACTCTGACGATGCAAGCTGTAATGTCTTGCAAAACGTCAGTCTGCGTGGGCGCACAAACAGTAAAAAGCCAAGGTACTTAAACGGGTCGGATTATGCAAGACTTGTGAGGGTTCCAATGAACATAATTATTACAAAAATCCCTGTTTGAGTTCAGAAGATGTAAGAAACACAAAGCATAAAGATGCTAGATATTTATTTAGGAAAACAACGCAGGATTAGACGAAATGTAATTACAATAGTATTTATGTTACCCTGAACTGTAAATACTGTTTAACAGTGATCATCCCATATAATGTTCATAACGGGGTAGACCGGTAAACATTTTTATCTTCGTCGGTGTTGTTATAGACTACTTACCAACTCAATTTGAGTATCGTTAAGAGCTTTGTTACGGCACTCAGTGCGGTTATAGATGATATTACCGCACTCAGTGCGGTTTACAGCAGTTTATTTAAAATTATTACATTTTTCTTCTTTTAGAAATTCAAACAGATTCCTAAGAGTAACTACTTGAAAGAAATTTTAAGCACATTTTGCAATCTTAATCAATTTGAAATTTGGCATTTCTACATCGATACATGCAATTACATAAAATATTGTGCAATGTCTAACTTGCTTCTTTTCAAATAAACAGTCTCACAAAAGGGGTTTACATTTACACTTATATTCTTAATTCTATTCTAGTTAATAAAAAATTTAGATACACCTAATGCTTATCAATAATGGGGTTTTCAAGCTACCTAACCCTATATAACTCAGTTTTTGAGTAAATACTTTGGAAACAATGTATGGCTTAAATGTATTTTCTGAAATACAGTATTATACAATCTCCAAACATTTTTACACCTGTGAGTATCATCGTATTGCAGTTAATTTCATCACGGTCGGACTTACTTTGTCCGCTATTTCCTTACGTTGTCACCCCCCTTTCGTACCACAACGATAAGCCTATGTATTACGTAACCTTCGTGATCGAGCATCTCATCAAAATAATAGGAACTGATCTAAATAATAGGTAAAGATATATTGAAGAATTTCTCTAGCATTGGTTGCGCCATCTTCTGACGGGAGGTTAAGCTAGTATATATAGTAGACTTTAATTCAATCTACCATTCTATTTTTTTTTAAATAGATATAATTTGCATCATCAGTTTCTGGTCCTAAAGAAGTACTATTTTTCCCTCTGTCAATCATGTAAGTAAGTGATACAACCTTAGTAACAAAACGTGTAAGTCGCAAGATGCAGACGTTTTGTTTATAATTGCAAGTGTTTATGTGACATGTGACACTCACAGGTAACACGACTCAGGAAAATTAATCCTGGTGACAGGTGACAAACCAAACGTTTTTTTAAAGAATCTAGGAAAATTTTGATAAGCAGCGGGAAAAATATAATAAGATAAGTCGGAATGTATCGCCTATTAACATTTTCGGCAGGCATGAAGACGCGGCTTTGCCTCTGCTTGTACATGCCTACCTCAAATGCTAATAGGTCCTTACATTCCTTGTTACTTAAATATCTATTAACATTTGAAACCTAGCCATTAAAGTAAGAGGAACTAATGATATAATTTTAAACATTAAAATGTGTCTAATTTCTACTTTGAACCTTGGTTTTAAACCATTGCTATGTTGTAAGGTGTCACACAAAATTTCAGTGAAGAGCACTTTAGTAGATCATCGTTAGGAAATTAATGCAGAAATTGGGAGCGTCCTTGCACGTGATTTAAACGCTTTTATTTTATATAGTAGTTAAACATTAATAGGAATAACGACCAATATTGAACTTCGACCAATTAGCTAAACTTTCGGTGTCTTCATACTTAAAGCGGATGGGGTTCTCTAGCAAGCTCTTCACTCAACCGCCAGATAGCACACATATATCAGCCAGATTGCTCATTTGCTATTCTGGAGAAATAGAAAGTATAGCATAAATCCGGAATATATACCGAACAAGTTAAATTGGCAGATAAGTGACGGGTTTTCCAAATACAACGAAATAATAATTATTAACGTCATTAGGCCGATATATAACAAATAACGGACATGATTTAGTTTTGTAATATCCGTGGCGATAGCCGTGATTTATTATCAACCTGGTCCGGTATTTCCGTATCGTCCCTGTATCGTTCAAGCTTTTTCGTAATACAAATTGATACATTACAAGAATAATATATTAAACATAATTTAAAGATCACGTGATCCTTAACGGCCGGGGATTATGATTCGTAACGGCAGGCGGCTATTATGAATTACTTCTCATGTGTCTGCTTAATTCAGTTAAAATACAATAACTGGACAATATCGTATTACCAAAAATATATAACATCAGTAAACTTCGTAGCAAGAGCGATTAAACAAGCTATATGATTTTAATCGAAGCAGGAAACCCAGAGGCGCTGAATGCGGCTACGAGTACACAAAACGTTGAGTTTTCGAGAGCTGCATACACTCACTACGTGCACTGGTATACAGGAGAAGTAGGAATAGAATCAGCGATTTTTTACAGCAGCCAAACAGATAGACACCATGAGGAGCTCTGTCAGCATTCGAATTGAGACTGTGAGATGCCATCATGCGGTTTTACTTCCAAAATAGTATTAAATCCTGATTTAATAACATAGGTGCAGCAATTCACTACGGCATCGTACCAGGTCTATATCCGATGACTGACTAATTTCGCGATAATTCGTTACCATCACAATGACTCAAAACATGCGTCCTACAACATCAGCAGTAAAAGCAATACTCCAAAATTTCCAAAACAGTTACAGGAAAAATAGCTCTCTCCGGAAGTTACTTACTTGGAATTTTTCAACGACAGCATGCCAGTCGCGAAATCAATAATTACCAAAAACTATGCAGGCAACGCAGAGGAGGAAAATGATTTAGAGGCAATCTTCCAACCCAGTTGAATATTGTTTGCTTCGACAATCCTACCTCAAGAGTATACGTTCTAATTTGCAAAAGATACAGTTGGTCGCAAGGTTCTTCTATTACGGCATAAGTCATAAGTTCTCAGTAGTATTTCAAGCAGAAGTTGCATACCCGTCAATTGAGTGTGGCAAACTTGGGGGAATTGTGACATGGTGTATTTATTAGAATAAACAAAAATACTCTCTCATAACTACCGCATCAAAACACAAGATAAGGCTGACAGAGCTGAACATCTTGTTACACACGGAATTCTATTTCCGACGTATAAAAGGAAACAGGCCTGAATTCGACGATTGTACTATAACTCGGTAACTACAAGTGCCCTACACCCTAATGGTTACGGTATTTGTGTAACAAAAGGTTGGCCAGCTAACTCATCGGCAAGGTCGTAGTTTCACTTCGACATTCGTTACTTAGGGCGAAGATCTTATAATTTAGGTAGATGATTATTGCTTTGAGCGCCACCGCCTACACTTGTTTTAGAACAAATCGCCAAGAGGCCGCGAATACACAAACAACTTTAGGCTCGTCGACTGTACTACAAGAGGGCTTGAGAGTAACTGATTGCACAAATTCGGTTAGGCGTCGCTCGCCGTCTCTTTCTTACCTTCGTTGCAGCAAATTGCACAATGATCCGCAAGAAAACGACGCTTCAAACGACGAAGACCAGTTAGATCTTGTCGCCAAAAACGAGACAGCCTGATGCCGAAAGCTTCTTAAAACCAATGACGTAACTAACTGAGCAAAAAATCCTAAAACGTGATATGGAACGACTTCTATTGTTTAACGGCCAACCTGCAATTTTATTATAGCGAAGCAGAGGATGTCGCTAGTTATTTCGTAACTGAGCTGAATTTTGCAGAAAGTGTTAAAATTTTAAATTATCATAGCATTCTATGTGGAGTAGCTGTATCTGTTGCCTAGCGAGACCAGGTAGTAACTCCATTAACTCCAGAGACAGACATTGACTTCAAATTTTTTTGGGCGTAGTATAATCATTTACAAGCAATATGGTAGACAAGAAGAATAGTTTAGAATAATAGCAAATTAATTTAAAAAAATCGAAGGTCTGCGTCAATAATGACCTGTTTTGGATTTTCGGAGTGTTAATAAATATAGTTATGAAGTACATATTTATCCTATTGAACTAAATCAATTGATACGCACTAAACTAACATTTTATTACAGTGAGGTGTATCGTCAAAACCGATTAGTAATAATAATGAATTTTTTAGGGCCTGCAATATTGACTTCATCATGCCCAGCAGTTTGAACAAAAGACCCGGAAAGCTCTGAACGCGAAAAGGAATTGTAATCCCAGGGCTTTTTGCTCAATATCTACAATTACATGCACACATTTTCCGAATCTGGGCGGGTATACCTGTTAAGCGAGCGAAAATTTCCAGAATTACATTCCGCAGTTTCCTACGGAACTTATTAAAGATATTTAGAATTCAAATTTGGCATAATTATGACCCGGCAGGCAACATGTAGGGCCTCATGAAATATGCAAATTTAAATTGAATATATTACTAAATGTTGTTTTAGGCGCCGGCGAAGGGGTAATTCCCGAGCTAACAGGTACGGGGGTGTAATCCCCATATTTGTTTGAAAGACGCCTTGTATTCGCAAACGTTGAGGTTCTAATCCGTCGGAATGAGGGCATTCGGATTAATTAAATCGCTGGCTGGAGACGCTCGTCCTTCCTTACTTAGCACAATTGGGGTAGGGCACTTACAACAGGTCCTACCGATAAAACCAATCCGCACGCCACTGATGCGTGGCCAATTTAAATCACAAGCCCGAATCAGATCGCCAACTTTCTCTCTAATTTCACATTCAAGCCCCAACTTGGAAGTCGATTTTTAAATTGTAGAGTTGTGAGTCGATTATTGAAAGTAACGGGGGGGGGGGCTAATTGCGTCCCCTACAGGAGCTCTCTACACGACGCTACAGAAATGTTTTCTTATGCTAAACTACGCAATACAGATGCAAATTCCCAGAAGTGCCTATTAGTCTAGGGTAGTAGTTGTTGGAACGTTTTAACTGCCCCAAATTTATTCAGCGAGACCGTTTACCGACAATGCAAATTTGGGTTAGTGCGAATCGCGCTAATCCTGCAGGCGGTAAATAAAAATCTGTTTTGTTTCCGGCATCGATGCTGCCGCGGCAGGGATTAAATTTTAATAATAGCGCCGTTACGGCCCTGCCTCGGCGAACAAATTGCACCGAAGAGATACTCGCAAGACAACAAAAGGAGATGCGAAACTAGCAGGCATTCGCCTTTATGATTATGGGCAAATCTTTCTCGCAACGGCACACATGGACGACATCGGCTTCGGCTTTATATTAAATATTTAGCCATTTGAAGAATCGCGAACATGCTTGAAAAAATCGGCGAGAAAATCCACGTCCTCGATAACAATATGGGACGCATACGGCATAGAAACTCAAAACTAGAAAGTACAATAGCTACTTGATGTACGAACGCTGACAACGACGGCAGGTAACACTCTTATCCACAAAGCTTTTATGATGCAGTTGGAAGGATACATTTCTGGATTTTTTGTTTTATAATTCTGTAAAAGTGCTTCTTAAATCGCTTTGTGTGTAAAATCCTCAAATATAGCAGTTTGTAGTAATACTTAAATTCAAAACAAAATCAAAACTCTAGATAGCTGCGTCACAAGTATTCACAATTATTAAAAACAAGCTAATGGGCTAGCAGAAGTTAAAAAGATTGTGAGCAAGCAATCCTTGTAACGACATACACGAACGACATCGGTCATTTAAATAATTGCGAGAATGTTTAAAAAACGGCGATGAAGTACACATTTTTAATAAGAACATGGGAAATAAAAAGTAAACAGTAAAATCGCTATTTGATTACAGACCCCGGCAACACCCGTACACAACCCTTTTAAGGAACAAAAGCATCATGCTACCCTAATACTATCAAATAAATATGCAAGAGCAGTATTAATTGACCAATCCTCCACATGAATTATTTCACTGACTTGGTGCAGTTGGTGGGTTAAGCATTTAGCATTTGCTTAATAATTACATATAAAAAAAGTTCCATAAGTAGAAAAAACTTTGTACTTTACTATAACTTCAATATGAAATGCTAGCATGTAGTAATGCTTTGAGATAATTAAGTCAATGCCAACAGCAACAACGCTTTTTAGAATAATTGTGCGCTTCAACAGAACCTACAGCATTTATTGAGAACACTGTTTCAATCCATTAACCTACTTTGTGTAGCTATCTACAATAATATTGTATTGGAACGATTAACGTTTTAGTTAGCTGCTTCTCCATTGCACATAATTATTAAACATAAGGTAGTATGTATGTATGTATGATTATGGGTAAATATATCTCGCAACGGCACACATAGGCAACATCGGATTTGAACTTCTAGGTTTATTTTTTAGCTATTTAAAGAACGCGAGTTTACGTGAAAAAATTGTGAGGGAAATTCACGTCCGCGATATGAGCATGAGACACATATCGCGTAGAGAGTTAAAATTAAACATTTTTTTCTATTACCTTCCTAATACGTTACTATTACCTAAGATGTATGCCACAAAGTTATCCTACCGACTGCACAAAATCAGCTAGATTTCGTGTAATTGGTGGGATCGGCGTTTGACTAAATTGTTTAGTAATTCGGTAGAAACGCTTGTTTCAAAGGAGACCCTATGAACCTTGATGCATTTTGTATGAAATCTTTGCTACTTCAATTTCAACAGCAACCATGCTTTTAAGTACGTGCCAACCAAAGCGGTAACATTTAATAACAACGGTGTCTCTGTTGATTGAAGTGGTTCATGTAACATTTTATTGAGTCAATGTCATATTATCGGATCCGGAGAATCTGCCTCTGAACCACCTTTGATGCGGCGAGGAAATTCACATGCTTAATAACAACATGGTACGGATACGTCGCATGCTTTATTTTAATCCACTGTTTCATTATTCTCTTTCTTTTTTCTCTACTCGCTCCTTTATGTGATAAATACTGTTTCTATTCAAGAAGAATATAGAACATTATTGTATCTATAAAACTGAGATCCCAAATAGACACAGATGTAAAAAAATTACTAACTTGGAGCAATCTGTAGGATCAATTCTTGGTTGAGCTATTTAGAAATTGTTGGAGTATTTCCTTTAGATGATGTACGTATGTTGAGTATCCACTTCGTCTGAATCAATGCTCTACATCTGCCACAGCTAGCTGAAGAAGTGGAAATGCCATATGTTGAAGTTGCATTAATAGTTGAATAAAACACTTAAAATCTCTAAAATCCTGTTTAATACATTAAATTGAAGTATTGTTCTAAACTGGAGCAATTTCTGTAAGAAAGCTTACGTGAAGTTGTAATTACATGATTACCTTTCAGTAAAAGCTTACAATTTAGATCAGTTTTTTAAATTGAATATAAATGAGAATAACTCCAAGTTACTGATATACTGAGTTTTGCCTTCCACTTCAAATGGGTTTATTAATAGCAAACTGTAATATAAATCAGAGCTGGCTACTGCATACTCACATGTTTATCAATGATACTTTCTCCAATTATTGAAAACCCATCGAACAAACATTACATTAATTGGAAACTGCATCTAGAATACCTATTAAAACAATCAGTAAATGCAACAATTTTGAAATATGTACTATAAATTAATTTGAGCTATTGTTTCATTTGCAAAACATTTTATAGATATTTATGCATTAAGGGAGATATGAATATGTTTTTCCCTGAGGTTAGCATGTGCCAGAGGCCCTCGGTCTGTAAGTCAACTGAAGGTAAATAACATGAATATCTCCCGTGGTGCATACAATATTTTATCTACTAGCATATTCATAAAAATAGTATGAAATTTCAAAATGTCATAATGACATCTAAATTAGAATATGTAAGTAACATCAAGGATTGCCTCATTGTATGGTTGGTAAGACGTTAATAACATCAAGGATTGCCTCATTGTATGGTTGCTAAGACGTTAATTGTAGTTGCATTGTTACCATGAGTTTGAGGGAGAAATAATTTGACAAGTCCCTTGGGAGTTATAAGTAGCTTTTCATATTTTGTTTCTATGACGAAAATGTACAATAGCATGTAGATAAAATATTAAACATACAGTTTTACTCAAATCCGTTCGCCTCTGTAAGACCGATAAGTCTCCCTGTTTGAAAGTGGGGATAACTCGACGGAACAGCTAACTACCACTTTATCAGCTGATTATGCAAATTGCATAGAAAAGTAGGGGAGGTGTTAGAACCAAGCTGCGACTTTCCAATAGGGTAGTTTGAAGAAGTGTTAGCATGCAAGCGATTTGTCGGCTAATTCTCTTAGAACAAAACAACCTTTATGACTACTTGGATACAGGTTCCGGCCGGCTAGCCAGGAAGACGGCGTGCAGTATTTTAAGTAAGTACTAACCAATGATTAAAAGTCAAAAGGGCGCCAACGAATCTTTACCAATTAACGACAAGTGCATCCAGGCATTCAACTGAGAGTTCGTAAGCTCAAGTAGCACATAATTTTTTAAAAGAAAAGCTCAAATCCGGCACAAGTAGCAGTAACAAACAATAACATCAAAACTCTAATAGCACTGTATAAGAATTTCTAATTAGGTACAATTTAGTAGAAATATCAGATGATTAATAGTACAAATTGCGAGTAATCATTAGTACGTATTTCAAATAATTATTAGCCATTGTGAAGTTAATCAGTAATATAAATTTCAAATAAAAGGCCTGCACAACAGTCCTAACAGAAGTACAAACAGTTTAAATTAAATACGGTCGCAATTAACCTAGGCGCCGTGGTTAACAAGTCAATTAATCACGTACATGGTTCAGGTTCGTGAAACGAACTGTATAATAGCAGCCGACATCGGAATTGGTAACAATCGGGTGACCCTCTAAGACTGGTTCACTGATCGCATCTTATCTAATTTCAAAAAAAGAAAGATCTGATCTTAGCTTCCTTTGAGCCCCTTCTGCGCTCTATGTGATGATCCAAATAAACAAAGGTCCACACCATCTATGGTTGCCGTGCAGGTGATAACAGCTCAAACCAGGCAAATGGCGTTTCACGGCCAATGCTGAACCTATAAGTTTCAGGAGCCCCGGATTAGTTGCTAAAGAAAAGGAAGAACTCCAGACTCATATATACTTTCGGTAAGAATCGGCGAAACTAGTTTCGAAAGGATTTACCCCAGATGAATTTGGGCAACTTGCAGCTAAATGACAGGTGAAGCGCATATGAAATGCGCCAACTAGGCGTGAGAAACAAATTCTCCACAGAACTGCCCGGGCTACAACAATCTTCTGCGGAGGCCACGATCCAAATCCAACCATATTCTGTAAGCCCGTAAAGCTGCAGAGCAATTTCAAATACGCTACAACCAAGTCAACATCACGGCGTTCTAGGAAAAGGAGAGACGCGTTCAAGCAAAAGCCAACATGCAATTCACACGTAAGAGTGAAGGAATCCGTAAGTTCGAGAAAATACGAAATTCTGCACCGGATACAAAAATATAGACGGCGCACACACCGAACTGTAAAAATAGTAGAAAAGCCATCTAAACGTAACAGGAGACTGAGGTGCTGTTGTTCTAGGATAGCTAGTTTTATAGCAAAGGATTGGATATTTACCTGAGCAACCTTGAATGCAAATGGAAGAAATATAAAGAACAGCAGCAACATTATCTTTATATATTTCGCAGCAATACATTTTGTGTATCTAAAAACCAAGTCAGTCCAATAATAATAAAAAAAATGAACAAGAATAGGAAAAGAAACAGAGAATAGAGCTGAACATCTATTCTACTTTATCAACGTTTAATACCTTTTAGTATAGGCATAGGTTATGGTCGTTGAATAAAGGAATCAAGTCCTCTTAGAGAGGTCGGGACAACTAAAGATGTCCTTATGATGCTTTATCACTTCGATTCCATGTTATACCATGTCCATGGTCTAAGAGCCAGTTAACATATATCATAAACAGGTATTGTGTCCTTCATAACAAGCTAAATGTCTACATAAATTAGCCACTTACAATTTTTGCATAACCTATTTGCATTAGAAATATTGTAATAGCATTACGACGATTGTTATACTTTTGTAAATTATTGGATATTTGCTTTTTTGGGAGAAAAAAGTCACATTTAGCTAACTGCTAAACGTTGAATTTGAGCCAATGTGAATTTTAATTTCCGGATATATTTTTGTATAACCAGAGAATTGAATGACATAGAAATCGTTAGAAACTGTTTCCAACTGGTTTTACATGTAAATTCTGATCGACCATTGCAAAACTACGAAAACTGCATGAAGTAAATAAACCCAGATGTATGCATAGTTCAAGTGATCATATTATAGTAATGTATTAATTCTAGCTATTGTGCGCATAAACTCCATCGAGTCGCAATAGTTGAAGGTCCCACAGGAAATGAGATACGAGTGCGTAGCCTCCTCATCTTTCCTTAACATCTAGGGGAATATATAACGCGTAAAGAACTACAAAACTCACATATCCACAGGCTGCAAAAGGTTGTCCAACTTTAGACACACTTGCGATACTAGGTTGAATCCTGCGAGTGAACTGGAGATGGCTGAACTTTTTCGTCGAGGTAAAACTATTCGGGTATAGAAAATTAAAGAGGATGAGAGCAAAGAGTGAAAAAGAGAATTGACATGGCAAAGAAATCGGAGTTTTAACGACCCCAACGAGACTGGTTGAAAGCCGAATCTTCTCTTTCGTTTTTCGCTTTATATAGCTTTGGTACGTGGACAACAAAATCTGTTGAATGTAGAAAACTAAACGCTTTTAAGATATGCTGTGGCGGTATGTTACGTTACTTTAAATTTTTAAAAGTACCGTGAATCTGTCGCACCCTTATGGATGGCACGGGCAATATTTTAGGTCGGCCCGTCGTCGCGACTGGCAAATGTTCGAGCCCATCTGCTCGCACTCCTTAGTCGGGCAGAACACCTTAGGAGACAGGCTGCTTGGCAGCCCGCTATGGCTCAATGCGTCCTCATTATTGCATGGTTTAAGACTTTTTCGAAACGTATCTACTAACACGGCACTCTTAGCTGACGTGTTATACTCGTGAGATCGCATTGCAGATGTATTTAGTAATATATCGATTGACAATAGAAACTTCAGTCTGCTAAACTACTTTAATCGACCTCGCCCCGTGGTTGCTTACCGCCTCGATCCAACGAACTAATTCAACATCGTATTTATCGCTTGGCTTTTTTCGAGCCCCAGGTCAGAATACTCGCATTTCTATCGCCACAACAAACATCTTCGAAGGGCTCTCGTACTTCACGTCAGCATTTTCGACGGACATCAGTTGGCGTGTCCTGGAGCTATCCGGACTTTACTACTTCAGGCTGCACGCTTCCTGTGCTTTCTAGTTTGTCACACCTTGAGACAAAGACTCCTTCCCTGGATAGCCTTTGCAGAGATTGTAATTCCTGCATGTTTACGCTTGCCCTTCCTACATTTTTAATTTGAAATTTGTCTAGAACAACATACCTAGAATATATTGCTATGGACACATTTTAGTAGCCTTATAGCTTATATGTAAAATAATAATTATTAGTAGTAACATAACATAACCAACAATACAGATATTAATTGTAAAATGTCCAGTAAATGTAATAAATTAAGTTGAGATTTCTTATAAAATAGCAGGCCTTGTAAATAATTGATAGTATGATGTTTTTAGAATAACATTATTTTTGTGTAAGAACTAATTAAAATCAAAGTAGGCTTGGCGTTTCATGCAAAAAACAAAACTGAAAACATTAGAATTGGGGGCAGCTTCTTGAAGAGTTTAGTGGTGTTTAAATAAACGATATTTATGTGCAATTAAAATACCCAGGTTTACCAAAAAGTTATATTTTTATTAAAAGAGTATTCCCAGGGTGGTTTGTGGAAGCTTTTCTTTGTATTGACCTTCCGCAACAGATAGGATGAGACATAAATTGGTAAAGAGCAAGTCCGGTTATTTTGAAGTAGTTTGACGGAGGTCCAGCCAGTTTTGTAGTGCGTTTGAACGGTGCATAAGCGAGCAGTATACGTGTGGTGTAGCGAGGTTCTGTAATAAGCTCCACGCATTCAGAGAAAACCATCCAAAAGATCATCCGAGTGCAACCGATACCGAGGTGGCGAGGCTGCAGGTACACTGAGATCATCTTAGAAGCCATCTAAAGGTCAGATTTTGTCAGCTAAAAAGTTTTTTTGTGATTGTGTTTGGTTGGCGTAGGTTTTGCGATTTACTTGCGGTAGTGCCGTCTCTAGAAGTGTTTTGCTTCGTGACGTGGTATACTTACTTTCATTTTTTCTCGCGTAGCAACAGTGTTCACTGCGTGGACATCAACAATTTAAATAGAACACGGAACTTGTTTACTTATTTTCGAGACCAGAGTACCATCTTGGAATTGTCAAGGTCTCGTCAGGTGGAACTATCACGTTAGGAAATTCCCGTCAGTTAAATAGCGAGGGTGTTAATAAATCTTTATATGATTATAATTAGCAAAACAACAATTTAATTTAATGTAGCGACCTAACCCTGTAGATAGAGTCATGATTAATTATAAAAAACCTCTCAGAAACGGTAATATTAACACAATATATTAATAGTGTAAACCCCTCCCCACCTTCACAAGTTACTACTCCCTGTACTGTGGGTTATTTCAGAGTTCCCTTATCGTACGCACTTTGAGCTCATATCCACCTTCAGTAGGGCGTAGAATACATTGTTAATAGACAGGTTGACTTGTGGGCAGCCTTACAAGTTTGATAAAATATTACTTTTCGAGATTCTAATTCAGATATATAATAATAATTACTTACTTGCAGCGTATTTAAGTTAAAATAGCAATGTTTTCAGTGTAGAGCCGAGCCCATGTCCTCCTGTAGCTAACTGGAGGCACTTTTTCTTGATTAACAGACAAAGTTATCAGTATATCTATTCTAGAAAAACTTCAAGCTATAGGACCAAACTCTCTTCTGCCTCAGACGAGTCCTTCAGTTCTTTAGTCACGTTGCATGAAGAGATAATGACACCAACAATAATGTAATGCCGCCGGTGCCTAAAAAATAAGAAGAACAGACCAAATAAGAGCAACCACGAGATGTTCTATAGAAAAAAGCATTACATCCAGCACAGTCTAAAAAAAATTGGAAGAGATTCGAAAGTCGTATGAGAGATAGCTGAAAGAATCTTGATACTCAGCAATGAGGAAGTGACTGCAGAGAGAGAGAGAGAGAGAGAGAGAGGGAGACTTTAAAATAGCAATAGCAAATAGCTGTAATGCCATCATATAGACATCTTGTTCAACTAGAATTGCAAATGATGTTTCGTTTCAAATATTTACGGTTTGTTGCAGCTAAATTAGTAATTGAATGACTTCAATTCCCTTTACAGGAAGACGTTGTTGAATATTTGTAATATACAAAAACTAAATTTACCATTGGGAGGTTTGAGAATTTCTCCGCAGCGGAGTTCATCTACAAATTAAATAAGACGATTTCAGCTCGCAGCTGAAACTAAATTTGGCCGTAATACTATGATTATTATAATACCTAAAAAGCCTTTGGACTTGGAGCTTTGCATTTAAATCCGCCTGGAACATCCAGCTCGCCGGGAGGTGTATGAAAATATTTATTAGCAGCACTTCCATATTAAATACAACGCGTATTTAGGTAGATGGAATTCTGCAGACCGTCCTGCTATTTCATAACAGAGCTTAAAAAGCCCAAGAATTCGCGAAGAATCCCGGCTGTAAGAAATGGTTCTGCAGGGAGCGAATGCTACAGGATTTTTGGTGATCGATAGCGGTTCTAAAAAATTCCACCGCCCGATGAATATTTTATTGCGCAAGAGGAAACAGTTTTAGCACCGCAGATTAAAGCAAATTGACTGTATCCCTCATTGTATTACCCGTTAAAATTAACGACAATGGGTCGGCGCTCCACGAAAATTGCATTTTACTAGCACGGGACACCTCGCTATGGAATTTATAACACCTATGCATAGTTATAACTTTTAATTGCTTTATGTGGAGGTCAACCCCCGACGCACCAGCGCAGCGAGCTCTGTCGCCGGGATTCGTTTTTAATTGATGCTTAACAAAGCGCGAAACGCCATCACGCATTCACCAACACAATGTGGCCCCGGTCTGGAACCCTGCGTTGCGCTCCCGCCTTCGAGGGCATATCGGCAACATCTATGAAGGCTTGTTCTAGACTTTAGAATAAGTTTTTCGCGAAATACAAAGCTGAGTTTACCTCTAGAAGCATTTAAATTGTTATTTCGTTGAATGCTAGCACGCAGGAACTAAAGTTTAAAGTTATCGTCACTGTTCACTATGCTCTTGAATGTAAACCCATTTAATAAAAAAGACCCCATCAAAACTAATTTGTATCTTTTAAATGAAATGCGATGTAAGTAAAATCTTGTCCAAACGTACTTTTCAGTTGTATAAAAATTATTCCACTTGTTGCAAATTTACCCAAAAAATAATTTATATTGCAATATCATGGATGAAAAATATGTGCATGCTATTGGCTAACATTATGTTAAGCCTAAAGCGACCCTGCCGCTTCCTTTCTTTATTTACTTTCTACTTTTAGCATTACATACCTAAAGCTAAATGAAATCGAAGCATTACAAACCTAGCGGTAAACTCAGCAAAACTCAAGGTAACCTACTACTTCCAGAGAATGAAAATGGGTTGGGTCTAAAATGTGTCGACGGTAAAAACATTGAAGGCGTGTGCAGATAAAAAGAGTTTGTGTCATATCATGTCATGTCATCTGTGAGATTAACTCATCCTCTTATTTAAAATTTAATACTCGGCAGAATAAGGGTTCGCCCAAAGCGTTGGGGCATTTTAGTAGTTAAAGGTGGCACGTGTGTGGCACGGTCTCATCACTTATTTGGAAGTAGGCTTTTTGACGACTAACATTTTCAATACCACAGCTTGCTGTAGCTTTTAACCGGCCACTGACTAAATTCAAAATGCTTGTAGTTTTCAAATTGATTTTTATAAATACTAGTCAAACAATAAATGGATCAGTAAGAAGGAATTCTACGTTGTTGAAGAGCTATGGAACCCATTATTGGTGTTCTAATTGAAGCAATATGATAACGACCTCCTAGGGCGGCTTACTCTAGTTCTACCTCAAACGCATTTTGTCAAAACGATGACTTTGTTTGTACGGGCGATTACAATTAAAAAAAGTTAGAGCTCAATTATTTTGCGAATGTATAATATAGATTTCACAAACACAACTTTGATAGACTACCATATTTTCAAATACACCAAGATCTTGTACGTAGGAGTATGAAGTATTGTAACAAAAACTTGGCTTAGAGGGTACTCAGCTTTCCCCCCTAAAATCTATGAAATATATTCTTGAAAAGCTAGGAGTACTGTAACAGTTGATTTATGTAAAAAGGAGGTAATTATAACGTAGCAACAACGATATGGGGGCGAAACAAGTCTGGAATTTGAAGTACCGAAGTTCAGAAAGCTCTAGCTCTGCAATGTTTACCTGGCACGGTGGAAGGGAACATTACAAGACTCAGAGAACGCCTGGCCCACGAAGATGGTGGCTTGACCGGCAGATATGCTGGAAACTAGCCATGAAAATTGGTCCACGGCAAGAAAATTGACCGACGCCCCCAACAACAAAAAAAGAATCACTTCAACCATTGTCGCATCGTATAAAACTATTTAATAATGGGAATTGCCTGCTTACAGGTTCCTCTTGACAAAGCAGGAGCCGGTTACTGCTGTACTCTCGGGGTGTTGTCATCTCTACCCACGAGTGAGATAATAATATAACATAGCCACTTTATTCTTCCATTCAAGAAGCCCGACTTGCAGGTTACTTAATCAACTTCGTGCTCTGGCGTAAGGTAGAAGATAATCTTTTTTAAAACCTGGAGTATCTTGCCAGTCAGAATTTTATTAAGCTTAACAATATTTTCTGCACACTGCAAACCGGTTCTGAAGAAGGAGTATCTTCAATTAAATCTCAGTGCAATAAGTGTTAAATTTAAAGCTACTATGTGATCACAGAGGTAATGATTGTCGCACTAAGATCATCAAAAGGGCTCGTAAAACCCGAACCGTAGTAGGAGTTAATCAGCTTTAAATGTAAACGCAATTCCATACGTGTTGAATTCATCAACTTTATCTACAATTAAAACTAGATAAATTTGACTATTTTACATAAAAAATCTATAGAGAAATGAAATCTCATAACAAAAAAAAAATCGTCTTAGAAGTCATTTGATTAACTTAGTTTTCTCACACCAGCTAGAAAATAATATATAAAGAATTGATTTTGTGACTGATCACACCAATTAACAATTGTATCAAGTTAAGCGTATCTTACATACGCTGCAAAACCAAAACTATGTTAACATAGATTTGACCACTAGGTGCTAACTACAGCGTGAACTACGTAAACGTAACTATCTTACAAGTAATAGCTATAGATTTCAAATATTGCTGGTCTCGGAAGTTACTTAATCAATTATTCTTGCGTACAGGCGTGAAAATTATGTATTTAGAAAATCTGCAATATCTGGCCAGTTAGCTAAGAATTTAAAGTCAAAACTATATTTAAAAGAGTTGAATTCATATCCATCTAGTCACATAAATGACGATCAGAATTTTATACAGTTGATCATATCTTGCACATGAAAAACACTTGTAAAACCAGGAGTAATTTAATAGTTAATCAGATTGGAAGTTAAACTCTGTGTCATACAAGTTGAATTTAGGACCATTTGATCAACTTCAACTCAATAAAATTAACTATCTTACATGCAACAAGAAGCCCTGTAGCGCAGTTGGTAGAACGTTAATCTTGCATTAAGCAACTCCTCGGTTCGAATCCCACGGTGGGCGGATTTTTCCGCTGCCTTGGCGATCGGTATCGAGTTCGGTGAGACCATTCACAATTGCGCAACAAATTAACTGTGCGCTACTCGGAACCACAGACCTAAGAGATAGAGTAATAAGATCAACACATCACCAGCACACACACCTAACACAATGGTTGCTACGCAAGCTCAAATGGCGCTCTTCAACTTTGTAACTCAAAACCGGGCCAAGTTCAGTGTTGCACCGCTAGATCCTAGAGTACAAACCACCAGACTCTACAATGGTAGGTAAAAACGATTATTGATAATACATACATACATCCATACATGCAACATCTACATAGATATTAAACGTCCCTATAGGAAGATCGTCTTGGAGGTTACTTAATTAACTCCAGTCTCTGGTACAAGCTGAAAGATGTTTCCCTAAAATCTGAGTTATCCTGCTAGTTAGCTTGGAGCTCAAACACAATTCCATATGCTGAAAGTTTAAATTTATCACCATATATCCAGAGAAATGACTATCAGACCTTTAAACATGTCTTACACAGACACGCTGAAATACTCTCGGGGAGTGCCTTAACAGTTAATTAGTTCTGTATTTAAGCTTAGTGTCGTACGTGTTGAATTTATAGCAATTGCATCAATTTAAACAACAATGAAAACTTCATAAACTTAGCGATCTTAGATGCACCGTATATAAATATGAAACATAGCAATAACAAGCTAGTCTTGGAGGCTACTTAAATCACTTCATTCTCTCCTATAACCCGAAAGATTTTTATAATGAAACTTCAATTATCTTGACAGCTAGGTTGGAATTCAAGCACAAGGCCATATGCAGAAAAGTTGAATTTATGACTAAATAGTCATAGATATGACTATCAGAACTATAAAACTTCAATTATGTTTTACATACGCTAAAAAGTGCTAGTCAAACATTAACAAAAATAATATTAGCTTTGCTTTTAAACTCAATGTTATATGTGTTGAGTTTATTACATTTACATCAACGTTAACTCTATAATCTGAACTGCTTTACATGCACTATATACAGTTATATAAATTCCAATAAACAAGAAGCTTAACTTAGAGGCTACAAAATCAACTTCTTTCTCGCACAAGCTAGAAGATATCTTTCTTCCATAAAACCTAGAATATCTTGCAAGTTCGCAATTTAAACTCAAAGCCATAATATATTGTGATGGTCTTAGGCCCACGGCCCGATTCTGTTTGCAGTACAACTTAAGAAACAAGTCAATAAGCACAGAGTTGTGGTGTTTTATGTAACTGCAATGCTAAACTTAAATTTCAATCAGTACATGCATTGGAAAAGAGATGCCAGTATTAATAATTGAATGAAGTAAATAAAGCAAAGGGCAAAGCTTGTTTTTCACAGGGTTGAAGTTGACGTATAAATTAATTAAATATTAGGTTTGTGCAGAATGAATGGTCGAGCCGAAAGAAATGAATAGTCACAAAAAGGTTTGCGAAGTGCATGTCGATGAAGCGTAGATTTCCATATAGCTTAGCGGGGAATTGTGAGCAATCTAAAAAAGGTATAGCAAGCCAAAAGGAAATAATAATACGTTGCAAAGAGCAAATAAGAAGTCAAGCAGCAAGACAAAAAAGCAAGTGAAAAGCAGACAGATGAACATGAAAAAGCAAGTGAAAAGCAGACAGAAGGAAATGGTAAAGCAATTATTAAGAAATGAACTCTATAAAATAATCAGTGTAATTAACGCGAGTGAAATAGAGCAGAGTAACTAATAAAACGTGTTTGTGGCGCAAATAGACTTTTTAAAATTAAGAAATGGAAAATATTTTAGTTTTAAGAAATTTGTAAATATACTTTGTAATCAAATTCATTTCATAATGTATTTAATTTGATCAAAACCAATTTCCGGTGCCTTGGTAACCATAGTAATAGATTAGATTTTGTTTTTAAAAACGGAAGCAAGGGATAACAAATGAATAATTAAATTAAGCTTGACATGTAGTTTTGTGCTTCACTTCAACTAAAGTTTTATATAATAAATTAAAATATTTCGAGCTAAAAAGGTGTATCATTGTGTTAACCAAGTGTTGAAGTTTATGTGGGAACGTTCGTGGGATTTTCCGCAACATAAAATTAAATTTTCACCGGGAGCACCTCCGACGATTATTGCCAGCCGATCACATCAGGATTTCGATATTGAATTCCGGCCAGAAATAGGATCGAAAGCCAGGGATTTCTACTGAGACACATCAGGCAGGAGTGCAGGATACCGACCAACAGCAAAAACACCGCAGGAAACCGTTCCAGAGGAAGATACCAGCTAGGGCATTTTTCCGAACATTGCGAAGAACACACCAAATTTTAAGGTACTGTGTTAACCTAAAACTATCAGTGTTAGAATTGGGAAATTTGTGTGCATACGAGACCAGACCTTGCTTATTAAGATTCAAGCATATCCTAGCATCCAGCGAAGGCGCAATTCAAATTATAAGCATTTACCCAAATTTGAGGTTAGGCGAAGGTAAAACAATTGTTAGATTTAGTCGGAGTCCCTTCTGACGTCATGTAACAAATTAATGCCTGAAACAAATGATAATAATAACCGCCAAAGCGCTACGATTTGAATAAATACCTCTGCGAATGTTCACAATTTTGATTATTTTAAAGTCAACAACGCTGACTGCACAATACGAACCATTTTGTAGGTTTTGACATACTGCATACAATAACTACTGTGTATTGGAACTAATTCAGGAGTACAGTGGCGCACCAGATTAAGTAAAAATTACAATCTATTAGGAATTCACCCCTAGGAATAGAGTCAATTGTTCAACTGAGCTGGCGCTTCGATCATAAATTGCAAATAAATAAAACATTAAAAGGGCATACTACCGTTTATTTTGGATCAAGTAAAAGAAAATACAAGACAGTATATTTTAATCAGTCTAAATAAATTTTATAAACAACCTCAAAAGCGAATTAATAAACAAATAAGGGGCCATCTCAATATGTAGATGTTGTATTTATGACCATCTAATCACATAAAGGGCGATTACAATTTTATAAACTTAACCTTCTCTTACACATGCTAAAAAGCGTCTCTAAAGCCACAATTGCCTTAACAGGTAAATAGCTTTGAATTTGAACCCAATGCCTTACGTGTTGAATGCATGACTACTGCATCAATTCTAACTACAACGAGAACTAAATAAATGTAACTATTTTATGTGCAATATGTACAGAAATACGAAACAGAGCAATAACAAGCTCGTCTTGGAAGTTACTTAATTAACTTAATTCTCTCGCATAAGTTAGAAGATAGTGTTTTCCCAAAACTTGGAACATAACTTCCAGTTAGCTTAAAATTTAAACTTATAATTATATGTGGAAGAGTTTAATTTGTAATTGTCCGATTGGGCCTCTTTTAAATACACTGGAAAAAATCTAGTAAAACCAAAAATGTCTTACCTAGCTTTAAATTTAAAACCAATGTTCATAGGTATTGGATTTATGGCTACTAGATCAATTCTAATTACAACGAGAAGCCCATTAACTTAACTATTTTACATGGAATATCTATGTGGAAATATTAAATGTCGCAACCAGAAGCTAATCATAGATATTACTCAAGTAATTCCCTTTTCCCGAACAAGTTAGAAGATAATTTTTTTATGTATAAAACCTGAAATGTCTTGCTTGTCACCTTGGAATTTAAACTTGAAAGCATATGTAGAAAAGTCGACTGCTCACGCAGAAAACAATAAGAATCTTATAAAACGTATCCATTTTTATGCACGCTGTAAAGCATTTCTGAAGCGGGAGTGTATTGAAGTTAAACTCAATTGCATACATGTTGAATGTATGGCTACTGGATCAACTCTAATTATTGGAGCTCCGTAAACTTAACTGTCTTACATGCAATGTCTATGGTGATATGAAACGTCGAAACAAAAAGCTCGATTTCTAGCATCTTAATCGATTTCGTTTTTCTATAAAACCTGAAAAAGCTTGCCATTTAATTTCGGATTTAAACTCAAAATTATATGTAGAATAGTTGAATATGATCACACAAATGAACATTGCAATATTATAAATGTGTCCGTCTTTTACACAAATTGGAAAACCTCGTAAATCAGAAGTGTCTTGAATTAAAACACAATACGTTTGGATAACTGGATCAAATATGATTATAACCAGAGCTCTATAAACTTAACTATATGACATGCAATATATATGGCGATATAAAATATCGCAACAAGTAGCCCATCTTGTAGATTCTTTAACTGAATCTACATCCCAAGAGCTAGTAGATATTTTTATAGAACTTTGAATAAATTCTAAGTTACTTTGGAATTATACTCAAAATCATACGTAGAATAGTTGAATGTATGATTATCTGATCATATAAATGCTCATCACAATATTATAAATTTATTTATCTCTTACAAACGCAGGTAAGAGTTTTTAAAGCAAAAGTGCCTTGAATTTAAACCCAATGCCATACGTTTTGAATTTATGGCTATTGGAGAAAATATAATTATAGCCGGAGTTGTATAAACTTAACTATATTACATATAATATCTATGGAGATATAAAATGTCTTCTAGGTTACTTAACTCATTTCGTTGTCTCACAGAAGCTAGTAGATATCTTTTATAGAACCTTGAATAAATTTCCAATTACTTTGGAATTTATATTTAAAATCACATGTAGAAGAGTTAAATGCATGATGAACTGATCACACAAAACATCATTACAACACGATAAATTTATCTATCTCGTACAAAACTGGAAAGCGTTTTTAACGCAAAAGTGTCTTCACTTAAAGCACAATTTAAAATTTATGTAATCTGGATCAAACATTATTATAGCTAGAGCTCTATCTTCTTCTTCTTCTCTAGCCGTTCTCCATCCTTTGGATGTAGGCTTCTTTCATATTCTTCCAAACAGTTCTGTCCTGGGCTTTCTGATACCAGTTGAGCCCTGCATGTCGTTTGATGTCGTCATACTATCTTTGTGGTGGTCTTCCTATACTGCGTTTTTCTTCCCGCGGCCTCCATCTTGTTATTTTTCCTCTCCATTTATCAGTATGTCGGGCAACGTGGCATGCCAATTGTCATTTCAAAGAGCATATTCGCTGAGCTATATCTGTTATGTGGGCTCTTTGTCTTATCCACTGATTTGTTTTGTGGTCTCTTAGTGATATACCTAATATCCTTCTTTCTATAGCTCGTTGGTGTATTTGTAGTTTTTTAGGTGTTTTCTTATGTAATACCCACGTTTTGCATCCATATGTTGTTATGGGAAGGTTACATTCGTCATAAATTCTCGTTTTCAATGATATAGGTATTTTCATTTTCATGACATAGTTCAGTTTTCCATAAGCTGCCCAGCTTAGTAGTATTCTTCTCTTTATTTCCTTGTCCCGACCTTCTTTGGTGAGTGTTATGGTCTGTCCTAAGTTTATATACGAGTCGACTATTTCGATATGTTGACCATCAACCGTTAGTGCTTTTGAAATCGGTAACTGGTGTGTCATGATCTTTGTTTTATAGGTATTCATTTCGAGTCCGACTTTATTGGCTTGTGTTTTTAGTTCTGATAGAATTTCTTTCTTTCAATTGAATTTCATCATGTGCAAAAATTACAATATCGTCGGCACATCTTAGTTTATTAAGTATTTCGCCTTGTATCGTGACACCTTTTTCTTCGCACTGGAGGTTCTTGAACATGTCTTCCAGCACCAGAGCGAACAACTTCGGCGACATTATATCTCCCTGTCTGACTCCTCTTTGTATTTCGACTGTGTTAGTTATTCCATGAAGTTTTATTTTCATAGTGGCGTTGTTATATATATTTTTTATTGGGTCAATATATCTTTGGTCAATCCTGGCATTTCTCCTTGCGCTAACAATGGCTCCCTGGTCTATCGGATCAAATGCTTTTTTAAATTCTATAAAAGCTAACCATAATTGTATGTTACATTCTATGCTTTTCTCTACAAGTTGTCCTACAGTGTGTAGATGTTCAGTTGTTCCGTAATCTTTTCTAAATCCAGTTTGTTCCTTTGGTTGGTACAGTTCGAATTTTCTCTCTAGCCTGTTAGTTATGACCCTCATAAACAACTTAGAACTCTATAAACTTAACTATATTACAGGCAATATCTATGGAGATATAAAATATTTCAATAAAGAGTTAATCTTGTAGATTAATTAACTGATTTCTTTACTTCACAAAAGCTAGTAGATATTTTTTATAGAATCTTGTATAAACTGCCAGTTACTTTGAAATTTATAATCAAAATCATCAGTAGAAGAGCTAATTCTATGACTCTGATCATACAAATGACCATTACAGTACTACAAATTTATCTGTCTCTTACAAACGCTGGAAAACGTTTGTAACACAAAATTGCCCTCAAATTTAATACAGCGCCATAAATTTTCAATTTATTGCTACTGCATTAACTATAATTACTGTCATAGCTCTATAAACTTAACTATATTACATGTAGTAGGTATCTATGGAGATATAAAATATCGGAACAAGAAGCTCGCCTTCTAGGTTATTTAACAGATACCGTTATCTCTCAGAAGCTAGTAGATATTTTTATAGAGCCTTGAATAACTTGCCATTTACTTTAGCATTTATAATTAAAATCACAAGTAGAAGAGTTATATGTATGACTATCTGATCAAACAAATGATCATTACAATATCACAAATGTATCTTTTACCCAAGCTAGAAATCGTCTTGAGGCAGAAGTGCCGTGAATTTAAACCCAATGCCATACGTTTTGAATTTGTGGCTGCTGGATCATATATAATTACAGTGAAAGCCATATAAAATTAACTATGTTACATGCAATATCGGTTGATATATAAAATGTTGCAACAGGAAGTTCACTTCTAGGTTAATTCACTGATTTCGTTATCTCATAGAAGCTAGTAGAATTTTTTATAGAACCTTGAATAACTTGCCATTTACTTTGGAATTTATAATCAAAATTATGTGTAGAAGAGTTAAATGTATGATTACACAAACAACAATTAAAATATTATAAATTAATCCGTCTTTTATACACGCTGCAAAACGTTTCTAAAACAGAAGTGCCTGGAACTTAAACCCTATGCCATACGTATTAACTTAACTGTGTAACATGTAATATCCATCAAAATAAAAAATGTCGCGACAAGAACCTCGTATTCTATGTTACTTAACTGATTTCGTTATCTCACAAAAGCTAGTAGATATTTTTTAGAACCTTTATCATCTTTATAAGAGATAATTTTATCTGATTACACAAATGATCACTACAATATTATAAATTTAACTATCTTTTACATTTGCCGGACTACCTAAAACAAAAGTGTCGAGAATTAAAACACTATACGTTCAGAGTTTATGATAACTGGATCAAATATAATTATTGTCAGAGCTCTATGAACTTAACTATATTACATGGAATATCTATGGAAATATAAAATGTTCCAACAAGAAGCTCGTCCTCCAGGTTACTTAACTGATTTCGTTATCTCACAGAAGCTAGTACATATTCTGTTATAGATCCTTGAATAAATTGCTAGTTACTTTAGAATCTATAACGAAAAGATTACAATATTATAAATTTATCTATCCCTTACAATCACTGGAAAACGTTTTTAACGCAGAAGTACGTTAAATTTAAAGCCAATTCCATATGTTTTGAATTTTAGGCTACTACAAAAAATATAATTACAGCCATAGCTCTATAAAAATAACTATATTACGGGTAATATCTATGGAGATATAAAATATCGCAGCAAGAAGCTCGACTTCTGGATTGCATAACTGACTTCGTTATCTCACAGAAACATGTAGATATTTTTTAGAGAACCTTTAATAACTTGCCATTTACTTTGGAATTTATAATTAAAATCACAAGTAGCAAAGTTAAATGTATGATCATTACAGTACTAAATTTACCCATCTTTTACATACACTCGTAAACGTTCCTACGACAAAAGTCCTTAAATTTAATCCCAATGTCATACGTTTTGAATTTATGACTATTGGATCAAATATAACTACAAAGAGAACTGTGTAAACTTAACTATATTGCATGAAATATCTATGGAACTAAAAATGTCGCAACAAGAAGCTCGTCTTCTATGTTACTTAACTGATTCCGTTATCTCACAAAAGCTAGTAGATATTTTTTATAGAGCATTGCATAACGTGCTATTTACTTTAAAATTTATAATTAAAATCTCAAGTAGAAGAGTTAAATGTAGGCCTATGTGATCACACAAAAGATCATTACAATACTATAACTGTGTCTATCCCTTACAAACACCTGAAAACATTTTTAAAGCAGAAGTGCTTTGAATTTGCAGCCAATGCCATACGTTTTGAATTTTAGGTTACTGCATCAAATGTATTACTAGCATAGCCGTATAAACTTAGATATATTACATGTAATATCTATGAAGATATAAAATATTGCAACAAAAAGCTCGTCATCTAAGTTACTTAATGGTATCTCATAGAAAGTAGTAGATATTTGGTATAGAATATTGAATAACTTGCCATTTACTTTGGAATTTATAATTACAATCACAAGTAGAATCTTATCGCACGAAAGATCATTACAACACTATAAATTTATCTATATCTTACAAACGCTGGAAAACCTTTTTAAAACAGAAGTGCCTTGAATTGAAACCCAATGCCATACGCTTTTGAATTTATAGCTACTAGAGCAAATGTAATTACAAAGGGAGCTGTATAAACTTCACTCTTTACTTGTAATAGATATCTACCGAGATAAAAGTGTCGCAACAAGGAGCTCGCCTTCAAGGCTACTTAACTGATTTCCTTATCTTACAAAAACGTTTTTAAAGCAGAATTTCCTTGAATTTAAAGCCAATGCCATAGGTTTTGAATTTCAGGCAACTGCATCAAATATAATTGCAGCCATAGCTTTATAAACTTTACTATATTACATGTAGTATCTATGGAGATATAAAATATCGTAACAAGAAGCTCCACTTCTAGGTTATTTAACTGATTTCGTAATCTCACAGAAGCTAGTAGATATTTTTGAACCTTGAATAACTTGCCATTTACTTTAGAATTTATAATTAAAATTACAAGTAGAAGAGTTGAATGTATGACTATCTGATCAATCTGATCACACATAAGATCATTACAAGATTATAAATTTATCTATCCCTTACAAACACTGAAAAACGAATTCAAAGCAGTAGTGCCCTGAATTTAAAGCCAATGTCACACGTTTTGAATTTCAGGCTACTGCATCTAATATATTGCAGCCAAAGCTCTATAAACTTAACTATATTACATGTATTATCTATGGAGATACAAAATATCGCAACAACAAGCTCGTCCTAGAGGTTACTTAACTGATTTTGTTGTCTCACAGAAGCTAGTACATATTTTTATATATAACCTTGAATAAATTGCCCGTTACTTTAGAATTTATAATCAAAATCAGAAGTAGAAGAGTTGGATCTATGACTATCAGATCAAACAATGATCATTACAATATTATAAATTCATCTACCTCTTACAAACGCTGGTAAACATTTTTAAAACAGAAGTGCCTTGAATGTAAACCCAAAGCTATATGTTTTGAATTTATGGCTACTGGATCAAATATAATTACAGCCGGAGCTGTATAAACTTAGCTATATCAGATGCAGTATCTATGAGCATATAAAATGTCGCAACAAGGAGCTCGTCTGTTAGGTTCCTCAACTGCCTGCGTTATTTCACAGAAGCTAGTAGAAGTTTTTGATACCACCTTGATCAGTTTGCCAGTTACTTTGGAATTTATAGTAAAAATCATAAGTAGAAGAGTTAAATGTTTGTTATCACACAAAAAATTATTACAATACTACACTGGAAAACGTTTTTAACTAAAAGTGCTTTGAATTTCATGACAATTCCATTCGTTTTGAATTTCAGGCTACTGCTTCAAAAATAATTACAGCCAAAGCTGCATAAACTTAACTATATTACATGTAATATCTATGGAGAAATAAAATGTCGCAACCAGAAGCTCATCTTCTAGGTTACTGGACTGATTTCGTTATCTCGCAGAAGCTAATAGATATTTTTTTATAGAACCTTGAATAAATTGCCGGTTACTTTGGAATTTATAGTCAGAATAAGAAGTAGAAGAGTTAAACGTATGACTATCTGATCACACAAATGATCTTTACAGTATTATTAATTTATCCATCACACTCTGGAAGACCTCCTAAAACAGAAGTGTCTTGACTTAAAGTACAATACGTTCAGAATTTATGATAACTAAATCAAATATAATTATAGCGAAAGCTCTAGAAACTTAATTACTTACATGCAATATCTATGTAGATATAAACTATCGTTACAAAAAGCTCATCTTGTAGATTACCTCACAAATGCTAGTAAATATTGTTTATAGAACTTTGAATAAATTTGCAGTCACTTTGGAATTTATAATCAAAATCACAAGTAAAAGAGTTAAATGTATAACTATCTGATCACACAAAAGATCAGTACGATACCATAAATGTATCTATCTCTTACACACGCTGGAGGACGCTTCTAAAACACAGATGCCTTAAATTTAAACCCAACGCAATGGATCAAATATAATTACAGCCAGAGCTCCATAAACTTAATTACATTGCATGCAATATCTATGGAGATGTAAAATGTTGCAACAAGAAGACCGTTCTGCTAGGTTATTTAATTACCTTATTTCTCTCGCACGAACTACATTAGTTTCTCAGTTAAATTGGAGTTTAAACAAAAACCATATGTAGAAAAATTGAATGTCTCACTATCCGGTGACAGTGGCTATTCTACACTATTAAAAAATTCTTACTAACTTGGAAAATGATTGTAAAACCAGAAGTGTGCTACCAGTTAGCACCACTTACCCAATACCATATGCGTTGAATATCGGATTAGTGAATCAATTTGAACTAAAACAAGGACCCTCCTGAACGAACAAAAACAGTCGAGGACAACTTTAAAATGTCGTCCTAATACCCGTAATAACGACAACTGTAGGTTTCCTAGTTGCCTTCTACTCAAACCTGACGCTCAACTTTAGTGCAGCTGTCAAATTTATGGCCATTCGATCAAATTGCTGGTGACGGGTCACCACAATTTAAACATTTCCAATTGGTCCTCGGAAACCTGTCGAATTTTTCTCTCATAAAGTTTAAAACACATTAAAGCGAACTCAAGTAAACGACAAAAATTTTAGAAACTTAACAATCTTACAAATACTACTTTCAGAAGCATAGAATGCCATTTTGGATGTTGCTTAGCGTTGTTTTCCCACCACTTGAGCATGTAGAAACGTACGATGAAAAACTTCTTCGAGTTGTGCCAAAAATGTGTGTAATTTTGGTTCGGAGGGTTTGAAAACGCGTGTAGCAACTTTAGAGGGAAGTGTAAAAAATGGCCGGAAGCAGGACAGCTGCTCAGCGTTGAATTCTATTTATTTTGCAGGATTCTTCCGCCGGCTCGAATCATTAATGAAATCCTGTTTTTACTGCTTTTTGCCGGAGCTCTTCACTAGCGCCGAAGTACTTAGCATAATGGTATTATTTTAAGTTCATCATGCTCGAAGTGAGAAACACAAAAAATGGCGAATTCGGAAATGGGCCGCGCGCAGTCAGAGCTGACGAATAGCAAAGCGGTAAATTGTTAATAATTGCCACTAAACGAAGTTGAACGAGTTGAAAATTTAAACCGCGATATCGTAGGTTGTTCTGGCTGCGAGCGGGAGCGCTAATACAAAATTAATTAACCTACGTCTTAAAGTTTTGAGAGAGGATTATGGCTTTAAAATACCCGCTAAAACGGAAGGAATACAAGCTCTTAGTACTAAATTACCGCTACATATCATAACTTCCTTGCAATTAACCCATCTTTATGTATCAGCGTTATTTGCTTATGATCCTGGCTTATAAACAGGGGTTAATTACGACCTTAAACTTCATTTTCTGGCGTAATTTTCCGGCGACCGACTTTGGACGGTTTAGGCCCAGACAAAAGACGAACGCCGAAACGTACGATAGGCCTGGTTTATGCAAGGCAGAATCGATATCTTGGATAGTTTGACAAATAAAGCCACGTCGTAACTGATTAACATCAGCTTTACAATTTCCGTAAGAAGATAAGGCAAACAAGACAGCTTTATATCTCAAGAAAAATATATTAGGCAAGTCTTTTGTCTGAGGAATGTATTCAAATCGTACGCATTTCCTCTCATAGTATTTGTCTTCACTTTGAACCAACTATGTACGGAAGACGATAGATACATCCTGGTTCTTTTTTCTCATTTATGGTAATATATACAAAATAATTTTTCCATATTTGTTGTATACCAGTCTATCAGCTATTGAAATACAATATAAACGCAACTGGTTACCTTAAAAACTGCAATTGTATTGGCTGCCGTTTCATAAAAAAAGCTCTATGTAACAGTCACACTTACCGTTTCAACTCAGGTCTTGATTTGAGCACGTTATCGAAAACGTGTGTTTTCAAGTTACCTCGTCAAGATAATTATGCAGTTTCGCCTGTCTAACGGCCCCTTGCTTTTAAAACAGGAATTTATATCAGCATTGCCTCCCAAATTATTCAAGAATGTTGACTTTACACATTTTTTTACGAGTTTTCATTTTGATAAGGGCGCATTTTGCATTCATATATGCCCAACTTTGGGTGTTGAGAGAATTGTGAATTATTGCCAGGCCACTTCCTTATTTCAATTTTACAGCTTGACGTTTACCCGTCCTGTTGCGATTTCGTCGCCCACATTAACTCGGTTAAAACGACTTCAGCCAACATTTGCATGTGAATTTTAAATAGAATATGCCAAAGCATGTTAGTTATAAAATGTACATAAAAGTAACAGAATGTAGATTAATAAAATTTAATTATAAGGTTCTACCCTGGAAAAAATAAAAACTTGAAAATTACCATTATCATGCTGCTGAGACGTCCAACTCCCGTAGCCAAAGACTGATTTCTACAAAATCGTCTGAGACGATTTTGGTATCTGAAACAAAATATTTAATATTATTTTCAGTAATAGCAATATTGAATTTTTGTATAAACTTTGTTCAGCCACAACCACGACAAAGGGCTTTCATTGTCGTTATTTTGAGTACTTTCTATTTCCCCAAGGGATATCCTACCGACTGCATCATTTAATTTTAATGCAATTATTGCAGAAGTTATTTTTGAAGTAGCAGTAGTTCCTTCAGTTTTATACTAACGCACAATTGCAAAGCTCTTTCTAAAAAAAACTTCACGAATATTACGTCAAATATGTATAATATATGAAATCTAAAGTAATGTTACACAAGAAGAATAATGATTATCGAAATGCAACGAATCTATATCGTAAAAATTGAGCTAATTCTAATATATGTAATATTATCTCATACTGGGAGTTATAAGCCAAGATATACCGGTATAATGATACACCACCAAAGTGGCAACGATGCGAATCTACAATGCTGTATAGTTTCCAATCTTGCTCTAAACTTTCGAAAATTGGACAACGCTATACCTATATCTGGCCATGTGATTGACGAAGTGGAAAGCCTGCGGAGAAAACTATAAAAACACAGACCTAGTCCACCACGATAGCGTGCATAAAAGATACTTCAAAACCCACAACAGTCCACATAGAAAAGAAGGTTAAATCAAACAGTTGATTAAGATTTTGGACAATTAAAACTCTAATTTTGTACAGTTTCACAAGGACAGGATTATCATGAAGGTGGAGAAACGTTAAGACATGATTAGAGTTATAAATTTCTGATTGTCGTTTGTGTAATTACATAGTGATAAATTCAATTAAATATTTTATCTATTTTGAAAAATAATCAATACTTTACATTACTAAGTGCACTTGATGTGAGCAGCAGTAAGTAATTATTTGAGGGATAAAAATTAGCAGGAAACAAAGCAGGTTTTAGAAGGGTTACATTCAGAGTTTGTGAGTGATACATGTTCGGAAGGGCTAATGCAATGTAATTTGTTATTGACGGAATTGAGCTTATTAATATCAGACATACAGAACGAATATGAGTGTTATGTACTGAAAGTGTACGTATAAGCCAGTAATAGGCAGATTAGCTGTCAGGTAAACGAAACCGTGCTAGCAAAATAATAATTGCAAAGAGCAATGAAAATGGAAGGCAACCGATCGAAAGACAATTAGTGAGATGTTAAATGAACTTCAAATGTATCAGTGCATTATAAACAAAAGTGAATTAAAAGCAGAGCATTTGTAGTAACAATTATTCCAAGAAAAAGACAATATTACTGGTTAGGCAAAGACATAACATCAAAAGGATACTTCATAGGATTAATAAACATGTTATCAATCCTAATTTTATTTATAAACATTTGAAAATCTAGTTGCTAAGAAACCTGACTGTCATTTTTTAAAAACAACTAAACAAGCTTGAAAGTTGTGTGTTGGGGCCACATTGAGCTCCTGAATTATCATGTAAAATTATAAATAAAAAAAATCTTAGTTATACCAATTGTGGTTAAAGTTATTCACGAGTGCCCTGTGCATCTGTGGGTATAGTTTTCCAAGTATTGGCGTCATTTTGGGAAGCGTGTCCAGTGTCCAAAAGGTCTCCGATAAAGGTAGAATTTCACAGGGAAAGCGTTGGCGTAGGTCCATTATTTTTGGGCTTCAACAAGTTCAGAGTGTCTAGGAGGTGAAGAACCATACTACAGTGGCCCGAAACCATCCAGTTTCCAGAAATGTAGGTAGCGCCCTTTAAAAATGCGAAATAACTTTGCATTTTTAAGTTTTGTGCCGGATATGAAACAAAAGACTGTCGAGCGTCGGTTCCTACGTCACAGCTACAAAACGAACTTACCAGTTGCTACATCACAGTGATAAATATTTACCTGACGCGTCTTTCCCATTTTAGTGGTATCTAGAATTCAATTTACGCTGTTTTGTGCACTAGCAGATCATTGTGTTTGTTGAGTGAAATTTAGAGGTTCGCTAAATGTCAGATGAACGTGTGCATTTGCCCAAAATATTTGAGAGTAGTTGTCATATAACAGATTATTTGTCATACCAAGTTTTTCCTAAATTTTATGAACCTACGACCCTGAACCAAGATTGTCTCATATCTATGGAGCTAATCTCGAATTTATTGCGGATAGATAGAATAAGAGAAGGGCAATAAATCATTTATTTGTCGTAATTTTATATTACACCCTTTTAATTTGCCTTGAGTTTGGCAGCTTTGTAATTGAATCCAATACATTTGATAAAGTGTAGTCTCCCATGCCATAATTAATTAATTATTTTAAAAAACCCTATTATTTATTATTAAGAAGCAGGAGCTATTACAATATGGTCTTAAGATTGAATTCTAAACTAACTGACAAGGTAATTCAAGTTTTATGGGAACATCTTTTAATTTGTACGAAATAGTTAATTAAGTAATCTCCAAGCCAAGTCTCTCATGGCGACATTTCGTATTTAAGGAGTTCTCGTTGTTGCTAAAATTGACCCAGTAGTCACAGAGAATGTAGCCGGCTGCTAAAGCGTTTGCGCCTGCACAGTCGGCAGGTAGTGGTTCGAACCCCACACCCGGACAACCATTACATCTCACGCTCTCCGGCTATCGTATCAACACCTTTGGTGGTGGTGACCCTATCAGACGGATATTGTTCCTATCGATGGCTTAGTATAGCCTCCTACCCAACCTGCGGGTAAGGTTGGCTTTTTTTAGAAAACCTCACTTATTGTGGTAATAACATGCTCTCAGCATATACTGAGAGAAAGAAGAAGTCATAAATTTAACACGTAGGGCATTGAGATTAAATTTGAAGTTAGGTACTTGTTTATTGGGAACGTAGCACTTCACATATGTCAATCTAAGACAACAGCCACCAATAAAAAGAGAGGGCTACGTTGTAAACACGAAAAAAATCGCTACATGCTTGTGTTGACAACAAACTCAATATAAAAAGAAAGATAAAAAAATATAAAACGTAACGACAAATGTACGAAAGAAACAAAACATTAATTGGGAACATTGTAAACCTACCAGGATGATAAACACAGTAATAGAAGGCATTGCGTAAGAGGCGACAAAGAATAAAACAAACCCACATTCAACAACTACATCGTACAGTTACAAAAATTGGAGATAGATGCAATGAGATGGATGATCACAGTGCTGAATCGAATCATTCGAATAGATAGATAACCAAAAAAAAAACCAAAACTACGAATGAGACGTATTAACTACGCTATGCACATTGAAATGGAAACCTGGCTCTATCGCCTGTATTGTTTATGTTTATGTTAACATGTACAGCCGGTTATAGTTGCAAGCGGCTATATTGCTAATTAGACGTAAATTGCAACTAGCGTAGCTAAATGTGCTTGGATACGTTGCTGTAGTACATGAATAGATCACTTTCGCAAGCGTAATATTCGATAAGGATCCTTTAACGGCTCTCGAGTGGTACAGAATCAGTAGTCAGTGGGCGCTGCTCCAAATAACACACGTGTAATCTACTCTCAGTGCCTTGTGCAAAATCGCTTTATAGCAAAACAAATGAACGCGGCTAAATAGGCTTTGGCATGTTTCAAGTTTGCTGCATACATTTGTGTGCAGCAAAAAGCGTTTGCTTATCCAGCAGATACCAATTTAATCGTGTACAGAGTAAGTACGCTAGCCGACCGAGCGGAGCCAAAGCCAGAAGCGCGGTACTTTCCAACTGCCTTCGTGTGTAATTCTCATATAGGAGTCATTCCAGTAATGGGACGATCCACGACGTTGCAATTAGCAGGCCTCGAGAAATGATTGCAGCTAGAAGTGTTTGCGTTTCGTTGTGAGAAGCCATCGCGAGGACAACGAAATGTGCCACATAGATAAATAATACGTATGCGAATTCATAATACGAATTTAGAATGAAATCGGACGGCCGCTTCGATGCACTTTAGTGTTTAAATGTAAATACCGGAAGCCCCAAACAATATTGCCCGTAGAGGCTTTTAGTCTTATTTTCTTTTGTTCTCTCTATTGTTTTTATGTGTGTTTCAAGGTCAGAATATTTGTGTAAGCAAACTGGTTTTCGTTACGATATTCCAACCTTGCTCTACGGACTTGATACATGTATGGAAAAGATCGCCGTGTATAAAAGGTAGCTACAAACCCCCATTTTTCAGTAAACAAAAAAGGGAGTTTCCTAAACCACATGGTCAGGTTACAGACGACTGATAACTTAAACAAATGTGGAAAGCTAGAGCAAGAAACATAAAAGCTGTGGGGCTGCATGCAAAATAGGAGAGACAATCGACGACATAGACAACCGTTAAAGTGTGTCGATGTATATTGAAAATCCTAAACAGAAAAAATGATATTTATACATTCCCAAGCCGGAGAATTGGGATACGATTCTGAAAGCCAAGTAAACTTTCTCCTTTTACCACTCAGGCAAAGAGAGAAAAATTACGGAGAAATAAAAGACTAAGGCAGAGATAAGGATACGTATATCTAGAGCTGTGTATATTTTCCTCTTAATCTATAACTTTGAAAGCCGGCAGACCTAGAAGAACAGAAAAGTAAGAGTGGGAAAACCAAGCCAAATCATGTAAATAGTTTCAACAGAACCCCATTCCGGGTACGGGTGTAAAACTCCAAGAAAGAAGAAAAGAGGCGAACAAGTGTGCAATGAAAAGGATGTATCGAAATGCATATAAACCTAGCTGGAGAGATCAACGCGTAGTGATACCTAAGTAAAAATGGAAAAAATTGATCTTTCTATGTGTTCAGATTTGCAGTTCTCAGAATTCCAATATGTGAAAAAAAATGCTGCTAAATTCGTTGAAGTAAACATGCGTTTAGTTGTATGAATTCCATCCAAGACACATTTTTTGAACGAACGTCTAATATCCTACATTCCTTAATGTGGATCTTCGAAGAGAAAAAACAGATGATGGATCTTTCCAACTGCTCCTTCGCTTTGTTCAAAGCGTATTGGAATTACATAAGCATACCAATTATTTCACCATGTTTAGCTAAAATTTTCCTAGTTTGGATATGTTGTTCATCATTTTTTTACATTTGCTTTGTCACTCCCCCTGCTGTGTCTCTCAAAAAAATTAAAAATATTAAACCATTTTAGGATAATCTGCTTTCCTGGCTAGCGTTATTGACAATATCCATAATTAGAACTAGCTTCAAGCGCATCCCACATGCAGCCATCGTAAACCGTATTTGAGCGGTGCGTCCCGGCAGGAAATTAAGCAAATTATTCCGTTCCTGTCAGCCCTTCATATGACCTACTGCAGACATACATCATGGCTGTAGATGGAGGTGCAGTAGGTATAGGAAACGGTTCTAAATCAAATAACCCACATTGATACTACTACACGGGCTCTAATTGATATATTCATTATAGATGTAATGGCGTCCGGGACGCGTGACAATCTCTGTAATATGCATACATGCAATCATGCAACCTGATGAAACTTTATGACATCAGCGAGCGCCAACAAACGGCCGCCTCTTTTCGATGCGCGCCGGTCGGTTTTGTTGCAGCCAAATTACGAAATAATTGCGTTTCGCACTCCTCAGCAGGATTCGCTCGTTGGCTATTCATAGAGTAAACGGATCTGCCTTAAATTCTTTATTAAAGGGTGGGCCACTCGGCTGCCGCAGTTCTGAAAATTAGCAAAACGTGTTAATAATGCACGGTCATTGATTTGTTTCGAATACAATAGTTGGAGCTTTTAAAGATAATTGATCAACTGCTTTCTAAGCTCGGCTTTCGTCTATTTAGAAGGTCATTGATTACATTGTCGGTCTCTAAGGTGAAACATAATAGACAAATGTTAAGACCTGACTGTTTAGAAGTAGAGAAAACGTAATAAAAACGTATTTACTGTTACAATTCAAGAATGAAGATCACAGCTTCAAAAATAGGGTAGACCATTATCGAAACCTTCATATACATTTTCTGGTATTATCCCTAAATCACCAACTTCATAACTATACGTGCTCTTGGAAACAAGGAGGGCACTTTGAATTTTCCGCGTGTATATTATTACTCGTACAACTCGGGTTGAACAAATTGCACTTATTAAATACTAACTGCAACTGATAAATCAACAGTCGATTCAATTGGTATCAAAGTCTTCGGTCTAATTCACCATCCATTACAGTAAGTTTTAGTAACCAAATCAAAAAGTACTTGGTGTCTAGCAGTTATATTGTTCTGATTTCCCTGAAAGTATGCCGAGCGCTACCGTATTAAGTGCGATTCCTAAGCCATCTTCGACAGGTATTGGTATAATGGTTGGAAAGCTTCCTATGTCACCAATGTTGGGGCGTGAGGTTTAAAATTAGTACCTGCCAACTGGAAACACTTACTAAGAACAGCTACAGTTTCTTTCACATTGTGTGCAATACAAATATCATTAACACAGATCATTAGGCCGTACGCTAGTTATCTAAGAGCATCATGTCTCTGCAGGAGCGATATCAAGTAGCCCCTCCCCCCAACCGGATTGTAGAGGATGCATGCAAACGTCACAGCAAAGCAACCATGCGACGAGGTCCAAACTAAAATAAGGCTAAAACGTAGAGGGGCTCTCTGAAGTAGGAGGAATCGCTAAAGTTTTTACAGCTCTCGGGTGACGATTGGAGAGAATTCTCAAGCAAGCAGAATCGCTGATGTTTTGCCAGAAGTCAAGCTAAATATAATACGCTACCAAAATCGAAGCTAATGTAATTGATTTACCCTGTAATTGCAATTGGCCAGGACGGCTAGGATATCTGTGATAAATAAACCGTATAAGGACGCAGACGTATTTCTCCCACATAAGTGTCCAAAGCTCATAAACCGCATGCAAGCAAAGCTTCCACAAATAATATTTTAAGATTCAAGATACTACAACCTAAAGGCTAAAACTTGCAGCACAATCACAGGAGTTCTGCCGACGCCACAAGAGACAAACAAACTTACTCAAAACGAATTGTTTGAAGCAGCTGCATAGTTTGGTGGTAAACGAATTACCACCTAATGGCTAAAGCTGAGTTGGCACAATGTCCATGTTTAAATATAGGAGCTTTTACACGGCCAAGAATTATGCACAAAATAAATTCTAATGCTAATTACGCTTTAAAAATTATGCTTAATCGATCACTTCTACCTCTATTCAACTCTAAGCAATACTCCGTCAAAATTGGGCTAGTTGCCTTTATAAGCTAAAAGGAAATACAAAATCCCTGTTGCATTTTTAACAAATTCTCACGTGTCAGGATTTCAATCGCTACACCGTTTCCTCGCATTACAGCAAATAAAGCAAGGTGCATATTAAATGCAAACGAATATTGGCAAATTTGTTACGGACTAGGTTTACCAATTATTGCCAATTTTATTATCTTTGAAAATGTAACAACGCAATGTGAATAGATAAACCACCAGAATCTTTCAAAGAGATCATTTTAACAAACCTTGTCTTTCAACCGACAGAACTCACTGACCACAAAGACAACATACTGACAAGTATTAGTTTTTAATATTTGTCAATAGATGTTAGACACTGCATGTGGCTTATACAAACGAGAAAGAGATGTTGACACTTTGTTGAGCTTTTTTGCCAAGTTCATGGCGGGGGAAAATCTTCAGTTGGCCACGGACAGTCCAGCTAGAGGCTTGTGTGTGATGTGAGCGTTACTGGTTCCGTGAATGTAGTTGTTTTGGAAAGCCGACGACTTTGCTGATATATCCAGCACAAATCCCGTTTACTGATCAAAATTTTCGAATTCCATTTCGACTTCTAATATCGCCTTCCGACCGAATATACATAAGAAACCTCATATCCCCTCCCCCAGCCTAACACTGTGTATCGTCGGCCTGTATCCGGACGCAGCTCTGAAGTTATCAGTGTGTAGATACACCCCAATTACTAGTAGTGGATCTTTGAACATGCCAACAAGGAAACTCAACCCTAAAAGTATTTCAGTCATATCGCCTGTAGGACACCAATGCCTTTATTGACATTCTTAAAGCTACCCATGTTGGTTTTATTAGAACCTTGCCTCCAGCTTTCTTTCGAGTATGAAGCCCAGGTCAACTTTTGGTTGTTATCGGCTCGAAACTTTCCTTAATTGCCATCGATCAGGAACGCCCGAGCACGGGAGTACACCAAAAATTCTCGAAATGTCGTGTGATAGACACCCGAGACAGTGTAAAAAGTTCTTAAAACCTATCTAATTGAACCTGTTGGTATTGCATACGCTAAGTTTACATGCGTAAATGTCCGTTAATTTTATAAGTGTTCATAAGTAAATTTCCAGTTTCAAAGTAAGCTTTATGTGGAATTATTTTGCAGGTTAACATGTGTGAAGGTTTTGCTTATTGTGGGACGTTACGTTACGAGCGGCAGGTTGAATTCTTAGGGACTGTTTGTGGCGATTCTGGCCTTCCGCTGATGTCCATTTATATGTTAGTGTTATATTAATCCTCCTCCTTAATATGTGATAGATACTACATCTGTGAAGTCACTGACAAGGAGTCTCCATCCAACACGGTCTTTTGTTTCTGTGGTTAGCTGATGTTTTACTTTGCTTATTGCCTTTGTGGTTTGATGAATCTAACGTATTGGCGATCTACCTTTGACGTTTTTCCTTGAACTTTGCCCTGAGCAATTAATCACATTCTGCCCACTAGATATCCGAAATGTTGCAGAATCGCCACTTAAATGCGCCTTCTAGGATGTTGTTGTTCGTTCTTCTGCAGTCCAGTGTCTTATTCACATTTTTCGGCAACAAAACATTTCTAGAGCGTCAGTTTTAACGTTCGCGCTCCTAAATAATATGTTTCATGCTCGTACATCAAAATTGAAAAGACTAGCAGTTGACCAGCACTATCTTAGTTGCATTACATATTTTGCCTTTTCACATATGATTAAGTTGTTTTAATCAAGTTATTAAAGTTGCTGTATTACTCTGGTGAGGATTTTCCCCAGTAGATCATCGACAGGCAAAACACCATGTAGCTCTCTCACAAATAACACCAATCTGTCTCCGTATCTTTCCAGGTACAATTGGTTTGATTATCGCAAGCGACCTCTCTTTTATTTAGGTCTAAGGACCTTCACGCTGAGTTAGTGGGCTTCCATAAGCTTGCCAGCTTTCGTAAGCGCGATTTAACTTTGAGCAGCTTCTCAATTGCCTTTATTATGCTGTTGTCGATTTCGTATAGGTAAATTGGTCGATTACCTTGTTGCTACACTATTCCAAAGGCGTTGATGTATGATAGAGAGATGTTTAGATCTGGTTTGGTGAACGAAACGTAAGCAAAGTGAAAGACGATACAACGTTACGTTTCTTTAATCATTTCAAAGAAACTCTCATGCTGTCTCTGCACCTATTGATCCTTTTTGGTGGTAGCTGCTTTTCTTGCTCAATATCATGAAATTGTGGTAATTAAAGTACTTGTAGATAGGTGCAGATGCCACAATAAAATTCCGTGTGTTAGGAAAGTCAACATCGTAAAACATCAAACGGAACTTCAACATAATCTAAAATTACTAAACTGGGTCAAGTAATGACTCTAGTGTATCCATATATAAGCCACGCTCTTTTGCAAGCACTAATTAGAATATCCATATAGCAATATTGGAAAAACTAAATTTAAACTGAAAACCAACGAACAGGCTTTCCCTAGAACTGACAAATGTGTAAATTCAACGCACACGCTTTTGGAAAAAATCGGCTTTCAAACAATACCCCTACTTAATTAAGAGAAACCTCGAGCCGCCGAGGCGAATATTTCTGAATATGCCGCATCCCTATTCAAGAATTGAATCCAATTCATGTTCATCGCCGTGGTAGAGGCCAGCCGGCAAAAACGTTAAGCCCCGTTCGCCGGAAGTAATTCTATTTTGCTTTGAGAAAAATTAAAGCACTCTATTCAGGTCGTTGAGGACACACTCAAAGGGCCTGCGTTGTAACGCGCTTGGACATTTTAAATACGTCTACGGATTATCAGAAAAATACATTCGTATTAGCTGGTAACTTGAAATATTTGTCGTTCAATGCGCTCGGAAACTACATGACAGATATTTATGAAATAGGACAGAGCAGCACACGCACCAAACATTAGTTGCGGTTTAGCTACCTCCAATACGGGGCTGCAGTATTTGCTCTAACATGTAATCGGATGTAATTCGAACTGCCTCGTCAATATTTGAGCAATATTTCGTGCCCTAGTCGGGCGATTGCCTCAGAAATAAGCCGGTGTTTTGGAGAAACCTTTATATGTCATAGAACGCTGCCCGAAAGTGGAACTATAATCATGCTCATGTAAAACTTGAAACGGTGGATTAAAACAAGCGATCTACAAATTGGTATTTTTCTTTTGAATATTTTATTTTATCAGCAGGACCAGCGTGCTTTCGGAATTTCCATGCCCGAGACGAGCTGAAAAAGCTAATGTCGCTATTTAAATAACTCGACAACGGTGGACGTAGGCAGAGAAGCGTGGGCTGCCGCCCCAGGGAGGTTAATTAATCGAGACAACAATGTGGCATCTGTTATGCCATTTTTTCATCGGAGCCCCAACTTTGCTGTTTTTACATGGAAATGCTCTCAGTTCCAGAAATGTACCACAGTAGGAGTATTTTTATTTAGTAAACAATCTTGTATTTGCATTTTCGAACAGCAGGGGGTGATTAAAACATAAAATTACCTTCCTGTGACTGTTTTGGAACAAACAAAATTGAGCAGATAGAAAACCTTAAAATCAAACTCTAAGGATCATTTGTGATTTATAATTGATTATGTTTTGCTATTTTATAAATATATAGCAAAGCTTTGATACACGTGCTATAGTATATCCAAACAGTTGTCACACACTTTCAACCTGATTGCATATTTTTATTTCTTGATCTAGTAGAAACCAATGGTTTTCTTTGTCAATATCTTTATCAGTGACTTGTTGTAAAAAGCTATAGCATAGATCATTTAGATGAAAATATCTGAATTCTTCTTCTTCTCAAACTTCTCTATTTAATTCAACTATTACTAACTTTTTTACTGGTCTTTACTTCTATTCTCTTATTTCGTCTTCCAAAATACCAAATGTACCACTGCCATATGACAGTTTCGGATTTGCAACTGGAATTCCTATTTTATTTAGCTTTGTATTAACACTTCCGAATAGAGCTGTTTCCGGTTAACATTTTAGGAAATGTTAGCTTTACATCCGATTGCGAGGTGCAGCAAATATCTGATAAAATCAGGATTTTAAACTCTTTTAGAAGTAAACCCACCTGTTGGCCATCCAGAATCTCAGGCACGATGTGCCATCGCTCCGCCTTTGACCTTTGACCCCGTTTTAAATTCAGTTGTAATTAATAAGTAGATGGTAATCATCAGTTGTGTACCAAAGCCACTTGCTTGAAAATTTCCTACTAGTATGGAACAATCAGTTGGTCAGCATTTTTTTTGCACTGTTCGGATTTACACTGTGACCTCGTTGGGTGTAACGGAATCGGCAGACCATTTTATTAAATAGTTTTTCTCGAGTACTTAGTTATGATCATTTCAACTAGTTTTTCTGTTACTTCGCCTACTAAATTCCGGGCGCCTTTAATGAAATCAACCTTCTCACGTTTGCATGATCGCATATACTATTTTTTGATTAAACCGAGTTTATCTTGAATACTTTAAACCTCGTGTTATTTATATAACAATAATTCCTAGCTAAACAGCCTAATGAAATCTCAAGTTGACTATTTTATTTATTCAGTTGTACCTTTTATGTACGGCACTTTTATGGCGTCAAATTATTAAAGCCGATCCCTTAAAGTATAATACTTGTAATTAATCTTGTGTTGTCGCTGTGGGGCAATTGACGTTTATATATTTAGTAAATCGTTTCGTTAATCCAACTCATGACCCACAATTTCCTAGACGATCGAGACGGTAAAGGCTTCCATCTAGAAATTGCCAACGCTGAAATTTCCACAGATTACGTAAGGCTACGATGTGTGTTATTTTCCTATACCCTTGTCCTGCTTTATGTTTCTAAGAATGATCAGTTAGAGCAGAAAATACGTTTATCAATGCACAGCAGTCCCAAATAATGTAATATCGTCTAGTGATATTTAGATTTATAATTGGCTTTTCCTTCTCTGCCAATTTTTTCCAACACGTCATCGTTTCTTAATCAATTCAACCAAGATATTTGCAAATTTTATAGCGTCTAGTATTTTAAATCAGGAAAGGAAATAAGCAGCATATTGCCTTTCTTATTTAAAGATTGGTCGAACGATTACGATTGCATAAAATCCTTTATACTCGCTGAAGTACTTCTTGCTGTTTAAAAAGTGTTAGATATCCTTAAACGAGATTTTGCCAATCTGCACCGTAGCTCAATGATAGTAATTAGTAATCCTTTCCATCGTGAGTGTTTTAAAGCAGAAACTAAACATTAAGAACGACACGCGCGAGCAGAAGTAGCGACGTTCGAGGTGTGGCACTTGCAGTGTCCACTTCGGTCATTTATCGAGGTCGAATTGGGCCAGCGCCCAAGAAATTGCATTTGAGTAAAAGGCGCTTAAATAGCGTCTCGGTTTCGAGAAATTGTTTCTAGTCAGATTCCTACATAATTCTGCTGGCTCTGCATAATGAGCTGTTGTAAATACAAACCGACAGCACCTACAGCGGGCCTTTAAGCAATATGAGAAAGCTTATTTCAGATGGGAGAACGTAGACTTGTGTACTCCCAAGAAATTATTAAAGGTCGGTAGTTTTCTGGTTTGATAACAGTATATCATTTCCGGTCCCATACCAATAAATGTATTTTGACTCACCTTAAAGTCGTTGCTGCGACTTGTGACGTCAAGCATCAACTCTCCACTTAAGTTTTGGATTACTTCGCGAGGTTCGCAGTTGAGTGTTCGCGAATAAAGGGTAGTTATGTTTTCTTTATAATATTGTTTAAACATAAATGCATGGCAGTGATACTGATTTTAATTCTGTATCACTTGTAAATGCGTGTAGTACTTAGCCAATGCTCATACTATTTCTCGGTGTATTTAGAAAATACCATTTAGATTAAGGTTTAATCGTAGTATATGTTTTATGTGTGTATTTGAAGGCCAATATATGCATGTGCTACACTAATTGTGAGCAGTTTGGCTTCAATTTGAGTAGAATGTTGGAGGACATATTTTCAGTGTTGCAAGACATATTGGATCAACTGCCCGAGCGTTATTGCATTGACTATCCGTAACCATAACTGGGAAAGAATGACGAGTGTTCGCTTGTTGTAAACTGGGATAACTGGCAACCACAAGGCAAATAATCTATAAAAATACTAAAGTGTACAAGACGCACCTTGCCATCATGCAGTACTATCAGCAGGCACATAAACAGTGAGAACGGCAAAATAGTCGTTCGTTGTCAATTAAGTTGCATACTTTAAAGCGTTGTATGCGTTTGTAGCGAATGTACGGAAACAGTAATCACAGTGACTGATTAAAATCAGTGTGATTAAAAGGTAGCAGTTACCCAATCACTCCCACGAAGCCAGTGCTTAACTAATTCGTAAATACCAAAATTTGATTTACTAGCACAGGAAACCTAGTAAAGAGTATTCTTTACTTATTCAGTGCACATCCGCAGTCCAACACGTAACTCTTTGCAAGAGTGTACGTCTTTTTAAATATTAACCCTTTATACAGTACTAAAGCTAATCTCTAATAAATTCCCACAAGCTCGTTTCAAGTGCATATTCAGGTTGCACACGGCTTTTAAAAGTCCCAGATGTTGTTTCCCTCATGCCGAAGTAATTTATGTAAATTCAGCTCAATTAAGATTTTTATCCCTGGAAATTAATAGACCATACGTTAGGTTACCGTGCAAGTCTCAGGTGGCTGCAGAGCAGAATTGCCTATTACAGAGACGACACATCTCATGCGGCCGGGATGTGCTCCACATTTTCCGGTATTGCAGCGATTGACAAAACCAGGTTTCCGGCAATGTTTGACACATGTACACATAGAAGCTACCGCTGAGCGACGCCCCCGCTGCGGCAGCGAAACAATATTTACTCATAAAATCGAGCACATAACCTGTTTGCCTTGCAGGAATTCGCATCAATATTCGCCGAATTAAACCGGAGATAAATCCGGACAAAGTGCCTCAAAAAGCCTGCTTTCCAGGACGCATTATTATTGGGTGTTATTCCGGACTTTTAGTGCTCCGACCACTGTAAAACGTAAAATATCTAATAAAATACGCATTAGCGCGGAATTATTGGCATATAACTAACTCCGCCGATTGTTCAGGCGAGCTTTGTTTAAATGCAAATTGGCACTGCATCGGCAACGAAATGCAGTCAGCGTTAATGTTTTATATTGCTCGCTACCAGTAAATGCAGGGGATTTGTTTGGGTTATTTAAACATGGACTTAACGTACCGTGATGCCCAGTACGTGACCTGCCAAAGGTGGATAGATATTGCAATAATTTCAACTTTACCTGTAAACCTCCATACCATGATGTGTACCACCTTTGGAAACAGGAGTTCCCTCCGAACCCAACACTACCAAATCGACATGTCTGCAATTGCTTGTGTCCAGTTTGCGTTTGTTGGGATTACACTGCCAACTATCTCGACTTGTCTGCTAATCAAAAATACTTAAACACGAATAGACTACGCTCAAAGTCTGGTCATAACGTAGACTAGAGAAGAGAATAACTGGACGTAAAATGTGTTGTTTTGAATTTAATCTGCATATTCACAAAAACTTGGAAAATTGTGGACAACAAAAAAAACCGCGCTGGTGACCTAGTGGTAAGAGTGATAGACTAGTAATCACAGCCATCAGCGGTCCCGGGTTCAAACCCCGGGAGAGCCACGAGTTTACGTATAAAGAAGTACAATAACCAGAAACACCTGAAGACGGGAGTAGATCAAAACTCCCGAAACGTCGTGTGATATACACCCTAGACAGTGGAAAAAGTCCAATAAAACACATTATCATGAAAAGCCTAATATTAGGTAAGGTTAAGCCATCACTGTCCTGCGCACGCGGTGAAAAGGTTGGGTAGCTTGTCGAACTTCCTCTAACAGGCGGAGTAGATCCGAAAGGTTGCGTGTGATTTTGAGCGTTACCGTTCCGTAAATATAGCTGCCTAGGAGCTGTAGCAAACAAATTTATGAATAACATTGATGCTGAATATAACAAACTTTTCAAGTACAGCATACCAATTTAAAATTCAGTCCCCGGTGTCACTATCGTTCCATGAAATGTAACTTCAGCTCCCTTGCGAATACATAAAGGAACACTAAATTGGCACGTTATGGTTGATCGCGCGAAGATGCCTTGCCGACGTCCGCAATTTTTCTGGAGCCCAGGCGAATTATCTGCCGCTTGCCATGACTCCACTGCCCACCAACATTTCTCTCAGCGCCGAGGTGGTTGACTAGCTTTGGTTTTTGCATCTTGTCCTCGTTAATTACTGCACTCCACTAAGTTGAACTCTTTCATTACCGCGTAATACATGTGTGAACTATTGCAGGTCGAGATGTCCCACAAGGTAATTCTCTACATACACTTTCAATCGCGGGGCAACGTGCTCCTGGTGGAATTTCCCTATTCCATTCTAGGCAAACATATCTGGTGGGGCCCATAAAAATTATAGTAATTAATCCCAGATGCTCTCTGAATGATGTCATTTTTAGACAGTGGTCTATTATGATATGTTTTATCGGACTTTTTCTATTATCTAAAGTGTTTATCACACAACGTTTCAGGAGTTTCTGGTCTACTCCCGTCCTCAGGTAAATGAACTCATGGTTAATCCTGAGAAGGTCTGATTTTTTGTATGTTTTGTATCACGTACGCTAGTGCCTACCCAGGGGTTTGAACCCGGGACCACTGATCGCGGTGACTCGAGACAGTGGAAAAAGTCCGATAAAACATATTACAATTAATCCCAGTATATTTCCAGGTGCAATTATTTATATCTTACATTTTGTTAACTTGAAGGTTTGGAAGTGTAGAGTTTTTACACAGTCTACTGCATTGATACTGCACGGACCCATTTTGAGGCCCTGGACCTGCAAGGAATATTATTCGCTTGAGGTCAGGGCCTCAAAATGGGTCGTGCAGTATCAATGCACGTAGACTGTGTAAAAACTTTGGTCTACGCAGGGATTTCTATCGAATAATACTCTCTTTTAAGGCTAACCCTCTTCCACTGACCTATGGCAAGGCGAATATTCTTCTACTCTGAAATTTTACTTTAAAAAGTGCAATTTCAATTAACACCCTACACTTCCCACCTTCAAGTTTACGAAATATAAAAAGTAATATGAAAATAAATATCCCGTTAGCGTGGATAGTCGAGCTGACTGCCAAGCGGCGAGATATAGCAAATGGTTCGTTTCACATTTCAGTTCCGCACCCTACTCGAAGCAGAACGGCTGCTCGGGGGCCTAGAGGTTTTACGCTGGCGGCGAGTCGTTCCGGGTTGTCTTTTTGGAGAAAGCTGCTTTGTTATGTCATTATACCAGGCATTTGAGCTATAGAAGCCAGACGTGCCGGTGAAAGTAATAATTTTTACGTATATGCACGGTGTAAATGCAGAGAAATTAATCGGTTCCGCTGTAAGTCCATAGTCAATATTATAACCGGTCGGTTTCATTATCGTGGAATAAGTGCCGCCTGACCCTCAACAAGAAACTGTGATCAGATTCTAGCATACGCACAACCATTATATACGTAGCCCTTGCAAATTCTTGCTTTCGCTACATGCACGTTTCCATGGGTCAACCTTTCTAGTCAAATTGCCTCATCTCTGCCGTCTCGGCGAACATCTTCGTTGGTCTCTCGTGCCCATTACAAAATGTTGGTATCTTCGTCATTATGGAATGCATCATCGTAGGTTAGTCGTACCCCAGGGCTGATACAAGCATTTCCACAGCACCCCGATAGCACTATCAGACAGTGGAATCTTTCTGAACTTTACTACTTAAAATCTGCACACTCACTTTGCCTTTATGCTGGTATTGTTGTCACTGCATGAAGTGTTACCTATTGTTTTTCTGGATAACTCTACAGAAGTCATACTCCCTACACGTTTATTTCTCTCCATTCTAGTCACTCAAGCTTACTTACCTAGAAGTAAATCGGATGTTATCCTTATATACCGGTTGACCAGTTTCAAAACCGAACATAGCGAAAGCATGGTATATATATATCACAAGCTTTACTAGAAACATTCTATTTAACTTAAAAAATTACGTTGCATAGATCGGAACTTTAAATTATAGAGGTGGGAAGAAGAGCTAAAAGTCCTTAAACATCAATTACATTAGACGCATAATTTGTTTACTAAAAATTCAAAACTAGCTATATTCGGTTTTGAAATCGGTCCCTGGTATGTGTGTAATGCGAATTTTTGCTTTATGGGCATCAGTTTTGAACTCCTCCTGATCACGGAAGAATATCAGTATTATCAGTAGACAGGTTGGGTTGTGACCAGCCTAATGAAAGTAATATATTACAGTTTGTTACCGGAACGTCACCTTAGAGCCGTTTTCCCATTGATAATGGTAAATGAAATAGCGGTCAGCTTCAGCTGCAGCCGCATATTCCCTACGTAGTCTTGTGCTTTTAATATACTCGTACATTGTCACTTCTACCATGTATTTGCCTGCACTCTGTACAATTAGAGGCAGGCAATTTCATAATCAAATTACGCTTTAGTAGATGACGTCAAGGTAAGCAAGAAGCTGCACCAATTTCAACCACACCCCTACCCCTCGGTCATTCCTTTTAGGCTTTGCGAGAATGTTGTACTAGCTACCAAAATTATTTTATTACATGCTTTCTATGTTTTTTTTCGAATTACCTTCAACAGAAATGTCTACGATTTTAGGGTTTGTTACACGATGTCAAGCGACTTCAGGTGTGGAGTACTTTACAAATAATTACATATTTGTTCGCATTAGAATATAGGAAAATTTTCACCCTACTATTTCACGCTTTTGTAAAGCTTTTTTTGCACTCATGATTTCAAAATTCATATTTCCCGGTCATTCCCGATGCGCCGAAAATGACTTTTTCCGCACCGGGGTGTTTTTTACTTTCCCACAAAAACTATGGCAATTGTGTGTTCCAGGGGCGCTGTAAACGTCAACAAAAGCTAACAGGTGCTAGGATACGTATAAAAATTTAGTAATTTGTGCTGCCAACTCAGTAAAGTTGTAAAACACTAAATAATATTTTTTTAACTTTTTAAAATATTTTGAGTTATTCGTTACAAAAAACATTGTACCTACCTCTTTCGGGAAGAATTTTCCCGAATTCGCACTACATGGAGCACTCCCTTCGGTCGTGCTGCAAACAAAGTGCTCATTCGGGAAAATTAACTTCCCGAACTTGTTAGGTAAATAACTATTGCCAAACCATGCCAAACTGTAGCATAAGTGTTTTTAGTATGAGATCTGGAAGGAAATAACGTGTAGAATATGCAATAGCAGCAAATTACCAATAACCTGTATTATTTTTAGATCCTGTACGTATAGACTACCCGTTAGGAAGCAATGCGGAAGATGAAAACACAGCTGTTTTATTTGCTCATTTATAACAGAATATATTTCATTTTATAAAAACTCGCTGTAAAGCTGTAGCTATCAAAAGGGAAATGTAATTCTACAACTCAAAAACCGAATAAAGCCTGATAGGTATGCATAAAATCCCATTTAAATCAACACGATATTGCGAGACAGACGGAATTCCATGGTGTATTTTAAAAACAAATTTAAAAATAAAATTACTACCACTCAGATTGCTTGATCGCATTTAAATTTCCACCCTCCGAGAGCGCTCTGCGGTTGTTTTTAGGCGAAGTTAAATACCTCGCCAAACATCCTCGCATTCCGTCCTCGCCAAAATAAGCGTAAAATTTCTGCACACAAAAAACGCAATTCCACTTGACGCATTCATTACGGCTCATTTTGCCGGAGATAATTTCGTCCTCGGCGCTCTCCACTCGTAAAACAACAATCATGCGTTATATTCAGGCATAATTTGGGGATTTCGTAGTTGAAGATCCCACGCTATTAAACTAAACTTCTTGTTATGTTAGTAGCTAAAGTGGCAAAGAAAACTTCCGCAAGGCACTGTATTGTAATGCTGCGAACTAAAGTTTGGCGTTGAAGGTCGGGCATTAAATTTCAGGAACTAACAGCCTTGATAAAGGTCTGTGAACAATGAGTCTTCAATAATGTACAAAATCCTGCGTCACGACTATATAATTTTAACTAGGTGCCGGTGTTCGGAACGAATCGTTATGTGAGGTAAATTTTTGATTTGATACACCTGAACTACAACAGTCGATAGTTACGGAAAGGCCAAGTGAAGTTAAACTCTTCTGCTATTGACATTTACCCACTATACGGAAAACTTAGATTTCCTATAAAATGGATAAATAGAAAAGGTTTGTTCTTTGTCACGAGTGTTGATTCCCCGAATTCTATCAAAAATTGTTTTTTATATTTACCAGTAATAGATTTAGGCTGGACTATTTTAGTAGGTGAACAATGAATTCGAGATATTAATATTTGCGTAAGTAACATTTTTGGTGATTTTTATTTACTTATGGGAGCTGGTTGCATGGTTAAGTACTACGGGCGCTAGCAAAGCGATCTCCATAGTTAAACAACGTAATCTACAAGTAATCAATCCAAAAATGCACGTCGTTAGCTTTAATGGCGCGCGGGTGGGGTTTCTTTTGAGAGCTTTAGTGTTTATATCTAGAGAACATTGGGTAGAAAGTACTTATTATTGCTATATTGGGATCTATTGACGTCAATATTTCTCCTAAAGCTATGGGTGACGTCCTTTAAATTATAATAAAACATCTACGATATATGGAAGAAGTTGGAATCTGGATTACTACATTAACTTACCTTATATCCATTTATTGTGTGATTAATTCGCTAATAAATGTAAAAACTTTTTGGTTATACAGAATAGAGGTTGGCCCAATGGCACAATTAAAACGGTATATTGAGCATACAGTAATACAGGTAAAATAATCAGCGGACAGGCGAAGTTAGCCCGCTATCAAACTATTATTACAAGGAGAAATGTCCTCATAGTGACGTCACACTCTGTGATTGCTGTATTCTAATTAGGGCCGTGGTAATTCCGCCGACCTATTTGAATGGTTTAAGCCTTAACTTATGGGGGACAGTCGAAAACTCGTGTCCGGTAGGCAAACACTTGCGTGAACACGCAAAGTACAATGCTAAACTCGAGGAAATAAAATTATTCTAGCTCTGAGGGAAGGTCAGTACTGTGTAATAAGTAAATGGCATTCAAAATCTATACAGTAAAAACGTAACTGGAAGGTAATGCAACTTGAAACGACAAAGTTTGTGATAAACTGACTAGCCTCCATCGCAAAAATTGTCATTTCAACCACGCAACGCGCAAAGCTAAGTAATCAGGGTTAGCCACGACACACATCCAGCTTGTTTCCACGTTTCCTGCCTCTTTTTCTTCACCCACAATGACAATATTCCGCGGTATTTTACGGCCTAGAAAATAGCATAGCAAACTGCATGTTATCATAGAATGTATCTATTACTCCATTTATAACTAAACTGGAAGGTTGATTTTAAAATGGATGAAGTACGGGGAGATTGTTGTTTAATGTGCGACCACAATGTAACTTTTTAACACATTACGACGCTTTCGCCCGACATTTGATTAATTCTAGATAAATGCCAGTGGACTTTTCATTGGTTGCGTGTAAAAACAGCCATTCGAATTTCAAACTTGCAACAAGTTTTCATCTGACTACACTATGATGCACGTACAAATAAGCTTATGACGACACCAGTTGCGTACTCTGTCAGGCCATTTTTAAATTCGGCTTCTTGGAGTATTTTCTAATTAGTAATTACAACTTCGCTGCATATAGTCTTTCCAGTCATGTTTCTCCGTGTGCTAGTTCATCAAATGGGGTTCACAATGTCAAGCAACTGTAACGGCCACTTTAATCTTCTCGTTCACAATTATTTGCCTTGGTTCATTTAAAATTTTTAAGATTTCGAACACAGGTCTATTTAGAATCTATTTCGAACACGGTTTTGTGCTGAAAAGTTCGTCAAGCGGTTGTTTCTCGCTCCGTGATTGGCCACAGCTGCAGAGATCATGTTACTAACCGGCTCCTCTCGCACGTTGCAAGCGAGCACGTCGATTCTGGGACCGCGTGGAGTAATTTTTGGAGAGTTCTGAACGGGCCGTAAGAGTGAAAGTTGTGGTTTGGGTGCGTGAGTGCCGCTGTCGTGCCGATGGCCGCCGCCGCTTGTTGCTGTTCGTAAGCCCGGAAGGCGTATACGTTCAACACATGTTGGGATCCTTTTTTGTTCGAGCGTGCGAGCTTCAGGTCTCGCAAATTTCGTCATTGCCCAAGTGGGCCCTACATTTTTTTCCCTGATGATAACGGGGGATTCTCTGGACAGCGTGTCACCCACATTTTCAAGCCACGGCTCATATGACTCTAGCGATGAGCGCCCCGTTTCCCTCCAATCAGCTTTTAAGCGAAGCCGTTAAATAAGGTAGTGTTGTATTTGCATTTAAATTAGTCATACATTGTGGCAGACCCGCAGGCGGCTTGAATTTTACTTTATAATTAACCATACATTGTCGCAGGCCCGCAGGCGGCTTGTATTTGAATTTAAATTAGTCATACATTGTCATAGGCCCGCAGACTGCTATCCGCCACATTTAAATTAGTCATACATTGTCGCAGGCCCGCAGGCGGATTGCAATTAAATTTATAATTAATCATAGATTATTACAGGCCCACAGGCGGCTTGTATTTAAATTGGCTAGGAGACGACTATACGCCACGTTTAAATTAGTCATGCCTTGTCGCAGGCCGGCAGGCGGCTTGTATTTGAATTTAAAATTAGTCACTAGAAATAAAGCATCCCCAGCTGGGTGTAGTTTAGCCGTATTTTATGATATGATATGTTCTCATGGTGTGTAATGATTTTATTCACATGTGCGAACATCAATAGATCGGTTATTGAAAGATGCCTTATTATTTCCCCACGTGTTTGTGCATGCTTATTTTCAGGTTATATTATTTATACACTGTGTCCGATTTTATATAAAGTGGAGCTTGAAATCAATTTAGAAACATCACAGGTAGGTCGGTGCACTTGTCGCTGCATGTTTTGGATTTTGAGTTTCGGTTAAGCGTGGGTGTTAAGTTTGAATCTCGTGACGCCCATTTATTTTGCAATACTCTGTATATACCGTCACGCCTGCCCTGTGGTGTACCGTCTCTAAGACCACGCCCATCTCCCTGAGCGAATCAAGCCGCTGCCTTTAGCATATTGTGTGAGATTTCCAGGGTAAGTGATGACAGTTTCCGGACTAGAGCAACAGGCACTCCCCCACCCTAGAGTGTCTTTAAAATCATTTGATACCGTAACAACTCTTCTCAAGCAAGTAGAAGTATCAACTTTTTCGATGCAACATAGGCACCAGCCTACATCTTTATCGTCATCCACGTTTCTAATTGACACATGTCTCTGCTAAATGCATCCTTTTCACTGATGCCTTCTTTATATGACATATTCTCCAGTAGATTACCCATTCTAAAATAAACCTTAATAATCAGAAACATTTTCAAGATTCAAATACTGCAAAACCTACATAAGCAACCTGATACACGCAATGACATTCAAGAAGACCCAATGTCGAATGCAAAAATCACCGAAAAATGTTACGAAGTTTAAAACTGTCGAATGTGCTATGAAGCTGAAGGAAAAAGATTTTGATACCGTCACATATTATTCGGAGGTATTTGCTTCAACTGTGTTTTCTAATTGAGCCTTTGTTGTACAGTGAAATTTCTCATGCATCCAAAATCCTGTATTAGTCAAAACAAGGAAGCCAACTTTTATTAATTTAGTTCTTCAACTTATTTAATCAGTTCAGCACATATTTTTCCCGAACCTGATAACCTATTACTACGCCTTATCGTCCTAACTACTTATTCCACTTATTTCCCTAAATAATACATTTGTGGAAAGGAGTTCACGTTGCTGCGCCTATACTCTTCTAAAATATTTATTGATATTGCTACGGCTCCCTTGATTTTAGTTTAACTTAATGTTTATTTTTAATTCGTTTCATAAACCTTTTTGCTTAAACACTGTTAACTTTGATTGTCTTTAGTTTATTTCTAATTTACTTTCTGCAATTTTAAAATGTTTCAATTAGTAGTTTTGTTCATTTAAATTTCGATATCTCAGAGCTCTATTAATCTTTATTGGCATAATGGACTTGCATCTACTGCATGAACTGCTTTGCACCGTCATTAGCAACGCCTGCTAGTTATGCTACACGCATACCACCAACATCTTCATATTTCTTAGTCCAAAGTCTTATGATGACTACATTTATTTTAGAAAACACACTTTTTCTGAGCACATACCGGTATTCAATTTTAATATAATCGAATTTTTTTTATGTTACGCTTGATTTTAAAGCTGGATACTCCTTAATTCAAAATTTTTACACACTCAATTGTTATTGCTATTTTTTATAATCTTCATAGTATTACAATTTCACATGTAATTGAGTTAATAACGATGATTCTTTCTGACTGATCATTGTTTCAGTAATGGATAGTCAACATTTGCTGAAGAAATTGTCGATTTCACTGTATAAAATATAATTTTTTAATAATAAAATCGCACTGCTGGAATTAATATCCTTTTTATTTGTATTATAATTAAGCTGTACGTTAATTATATTTTATTTAAAATTCTTTGCCGTTTTAAGACCATATCAAAATTTATCTTAAATATGGAGCAAATACCAAATATTTACTCAGTTATAAGTAAACTGCAGTAAAATATAACAATGTTCAACATTGCAAAAAATTTTTCAATTTGTCACGGAAGATATGCAAGGAGTTCTTATTCCAAAGTATTTTATGTTGTACACGTCTTCTACACTTGAGGGTGTTGTTCGAAATTAGGAAGGGTAACCGATAAACATTGCACACCCGAAACTACCTTCAACGAGTCTCAGTAATTCCGTCCTTAAAAGTTCAGAATCGTACATCTTCCCCTGACTCAAAAAGGAAAACAAACAGCTAATGAATTTAATCAATTTCACTAAAGCTAACGCCTAATAAATATTAATGTTCGCTCTTAGGAATTACTTAGTGAGTTATATCGCAACAAATGTGACCTTTAATGGGGCAAACTGTAGCATCCCCGACTAAATATTTAGATAGCGAGGCGGGTGCGTACGAATGTCAATAACAGCGCAAGCTGGCAATTAGAGGGTAAATAAGAGTGTGAACTGGGCAACCTTTTATCGAACTCTGAAGCTATGGCGCGATTTATAAGTACCGTAATTAAAGCAGCGCGAAAATGGGGTTACTTCGATTCTATGTAAGCTAACAATGGAATCGATAGTATCGGAATGTTCGAATCTGGATGTACTCCAAGAAAAGTGGTATGCTTTGTAGCCTAAGAGCATGCAGATTCCCAAATGTTAGACCTCAACACTTGAGGCTGTAGAAGATTCACATCGCTTTGCTAATTACATTATTTCAAAATGACCAACTACCCACATTTGTATTGTTATTTGGCACAAACCGGCGCCGGTCAAACGGTTTCGATGGTTAACCAACGTTAAGCCGCATTCGGTACTTACATGGGTAACCGACCGATGGTGATAGTAAGATCACAACTGGCTGTGTTTCACAAAGCACGTTGAATCATCGATTATCATCTTGTAGCAGTCATTAGGTTACGTTGAGGCGTAAGCACAATCTAAACATTTTCCAAGCTCATCGGAAAAAGTACAAAATCAACTTTAAAGCCAATTTAATTATTAACCCAAGAATTGGCTGTGGTAAAAAGATAAAGGTTTAAGGTAATTTAAATTCCCCCAACTGGGGGCGGGCTGCCATAGGGACCTTGAGTCCCCTTTTCAGTCGAGAACGGGAGTTGTAAGATGGGTAAGAGAAAGAAGGGTTGAAGAATGGAATAAAGGCCAGGAAAGATGGAGAAATACTACCCCAGAATTTGCCTCAGAAAAAGTACTCTGTTGACTCAGCAAAACCACCTAAAACCTGAATCGGAAGCAGACGGTCGCGTTAATCGAACTCCTGACCTCCCGAATGCTAAGTAAACTTGCTAACCACTAAACTACAGAGCTCGGTAGTCAACTGTGTTGGGAAGCTTGGTAGTTATAATTTCGAGGAGGAAGCATGCACTTGATAGACCGGAAATATGAAGCCCAATTTCGAGAGATTTCAAAATAACAAAATACTAAGCAACATCCTCGATGCAAACAACCAACTCCAGAAAAGGAAACAATATTATAATCTGAAAATAGCTGTTACACTAACATCACTGCGTACAACCTCACATATGGCTTCCACTGAATATACTATTAATAAGGGGCGAAACTATTGTTATCGATTGTTTCCTCTACAAACGATTACCTTTAATAATATATTATTTAGTTAGCTCTCCGTAATGCATCGAACTGGACACAATCGGTCACTCTAAAATCAAGAAGGTTTCCTTGCGTACTACGTATAAAAATTTGAGCCACATTACGATTATTGCTTAGGAAAAGCTCCAGTTTGTTATAAGTACCATAATAGGCTGTTTTTTTTTACTTGTAAGAAACACATACAGCATGCGCCTTCGGCATCCGAAAGTGCTTCATCGCTCGGAAAGCAGGCAAGTGCAAGCCTGCAAAATTCCGAATAAATAAGTCAATGTGCAGCACCGTACAAAAGAGGTTTTTGACCATTGGACGCGTCTCACTTCATCAGCAGTCGCACTAGAATTTGCTGTGATTGTTCTTATAATATTTTTTCTCTACCCAAATATAACTACTTTATTAATTTAATTCGCTCTTTTGTTTATCTATGTGCAATTATCACCGTTATACAGGGAGTATGCCTTAAAACGCCATTGGTTACAGGCAGTTCAAAGCAGAAGATGTACAGGTGGAAGTCTAAGCCGCAAGTTGGATAAAATTCATAAAACGCATAATACCAGGTATTCATCCTAATAATAATTAAAAAATATTTTAAATAATTCGACGGAATGTGGATATTTATAATTTTATTATTTAAAAGCGCTCGAAAGCGATTAAGAGAAGTATGTATATGACTAAAATTAAGGTGAGAATAATCTTTTTCGCAAAATTATTAATGAGCACCAATATCCCGCAGATCCGTATGAACAGAAATGCCTCAAAGTATAATAATAAAGAACAAATAATAAGTGAACTCAAAAACAGATTCACAACGGCTTTGCAATGACTCCCGTACGCTCACAAGAAGGTTTACTGTTTTACAATACTCGCTTACTATTTTACAACATGAAGTTAACAAATTCAGCTGCTGTTTTCAAATTAACCCAATTGAATAAATTCATCATATTTTTTTGTAAGCAAGGATTGCTTCCGTGCTGAATACAATATAGCATAATGAATTGAATTAAAGGCAAATAATATTCATTGAAACCTAAACCAGACAAAGCACTCGATTTCTGTTTCAGCGAATAACTTAGAATCAGATAGCTACAATTACACGTACGCATGAAGTGGTAAAAATATATTTAACCTGTACCAAAGATTGGTTATAGTTACAAAAGGTTGAAGGACCTTCGGTAGTTCCATCCATACAATGGCAGTGGTTTTTCCCGGTTTTTGGGATGTACTCGAGTGAGCAAAAGGTATTAAGTAAAGCATAACTAGTAGTTCGCGATGAGTCAAGAAACACTTCAAATCATAGTGATATGTTTTTCGGACTTTTTCCACTGTCTAGTGTGTAAATCACACAACGTTTCGGAGTTTTTGTTCTACTCCGTCGTCAGGTGTTTCTGATTAGTCCTTGGTGGCCTAGTGGTTAGAGTGGAAGAGTAGTAATTACAGCGATCAGCGGTCCCGGGTTCAAACCCCGGGGGAGGCACAAATTTACGTTGAAAAACGTACGATATCAGTCTTCTCAGGACTAACCAGGAACACCTGAAGACGGGAGTAGAACAAAAACTCCCGAAACGTTGTGTGATTTACAACCTAGACAGTGGAAAAAGTCCGAAAAACATATCATAATAGACCACTGCCAAAAAATGACATTCAGAGAACAACTTCAAATTATATTGAGGATACCTTGTAGGATTGAAAGCAAAAAAAATCATTTGATGATAACTTAAGGAATCGGTTGAAAGCAACGGAAAGACCTGAACTGTCACGCGGCCAAAAGGTTTGTTTTTCTCTTAAATACCGTAAGATTCTGGCTTAACCAGTGAGATTACAACAAATCACAAAATGATCGTATTAATGCTGAAACCGACTACGGACGATTTTTCGGGAGAAATTTTATATAGTGCTTTCCACAACACTAGAAAGAAATGGGACATAGCTTTCCCTGTTAACTGGAAATGTTCCAAAGAGAAGATAGGAATTGTAGATCTAAAATTATCAAAATAATATGGTCGGAGATTCTCAACATTCTTAACATTTTAGTAGATACATAAGCGGGCAAGATACGTCAAAATGTTTAACGTTTTAAAGAATAATATGAAAACAAAGACTAAAAACTTCGAGATTATTTCCAGGAAATATGTCCAAAAATCAACCAACTCAAATTTAAGTAAAAGGAAGATAAACTACAGTAAATACGATGCTGTATTAAGCTTGGGCTACACTTCGCTGCTGGATGGAACAGCAGCGCTGGTAACTAGGCTGGTGTATACTCCTAACGAGACACAACCTTTTCACAGCCATCCAATCCAATTTACAACCAGAATCACAGGGTTAAAACATCCTACACACCGATACAGAGCATTAAAAACCTATCAGAAGTGATGTAAAATCTAAATCAACCAGCAAAACAAACGCAATTGCCACTCTAAAAATAAGACATATATGACCTGTTATTAAAGAACATGTATAAGAAAAAAAAACGATTAGAGTAGAATCTACTTGATAAGGATGCAGCATAAATGGGAAACGATGCAGTTCTGGCAAATAAACCTTCCGATGGATAAAGGATGGAGCTAAATTGTGCATTTGTATTTTGATATGAAAAGCAATGTGTTTAGTAGATAAATAATAGTGTTAAACTTAAACTTTTTAACAAGGTTAGACTAGTTTTGAGTCAAAGATTGTGTAACGGGCCTGATTCGTATTAACATAGCTGCATAGCTACTTTAATATTTAAACACGCTGGAGTAAAGCTGAACTGCAGTATTTTATATTGTAGCAATTAGGTTAAGAACGTATTTGAAAACCGTGCTATCTAAATTGGAGCGCATATCAAGGGAGACCGGCTGAGTCTAGATATAGAACCGAAAGGACGAACAGACTTGTGTGTCTTGTTCGGTTTTGTTCACGGTCAAGTTGTGACAGCGTGCCAAGATCGTGGCCTGTTTTTAACGATTAACAGTATGATTGTTCGAGCACGCGGGCACCTGCAAAGCCCGCACCAGTAAAGTGGTTTGGTAGTGGTTAAGCGCACGCCGTACCGTATTAAGTTGGTAGTGGTTACACGCACCCCGTACCTTATTACGTTGGTGGTGTTTACGCGTACGACATACTGTATTAAAGTGAATTCAGCGGAGTGTTCGGAACGTATTTAGCGGATTTTCTTGTTAGCATTAATGGTTGCTATCTTATTCTTTGTATCCTGCACAAGTTGTAAATGCGAGTAGCAATTAGCCTTTAGCTCGTAGAGATTTAACCTAAAATTTATCTTTTATTATTGAAGATGTAGGTTATTGGTGTATTGTCGTTTTGTATTTCAGTTAGATATATGTTTGTATAACTATACATAGAATATATGACGTTTGTGTAAGCAGCCTGGCTTTTATTTCTAGCGGGGTTAGAGTGACTACCTTCAGAATTATAGATGTAAACGAGGCAAGCTCAGAACAAAGCTCGGTTGACAGCCCATAGTCACTCTAATGTAAGAAACTGGTCTTGTGCATTGACTACTGAGTTAGCTAGCAAACAAAGGGCAAATAAAATTTAAAGTAACCAAGGAGTGGGGCGAACGTATCGATACAATTGGAAACGTATCTGAAAAAATATATATTATAAATAAGGTAAACTATTTCAAGTCTGATAAATCACCTAAAATAAACTGAAAAATTATATTTATAAGAGTTGTTGAATAAGAAAGTTGGATAAACTGTCGACGTACATTTTACATAAAAAAAAATCTACATCACCAATATAGACTTTGAACGTAAACATAATTGTAAAATAATAATAATCAAAAATGCATTGATGTGTAGTTAACATAACTTAATTGGTACACAAGGTAAGTAATTAATACGAAACAGGACACTACAATAACTATCTAAGATTGAGTCGGTTTGATATTTGATGAAATAACGTTCTGTGAAAACTTAGGTTGAAAGCAATTTTGACAACAAATAACTATAATATAAAAAATGCTTATTTTTCATATATCCATAAAGAAGAACATTTCCATAGTGATATCTAACACGTAATTTTGTATTTGGAACAGTGATAAAACGGGGTATAATTTGAAGACCTATATCTGATGCTTAAAGTCCACGCCATTACTTAGTATCAACACAGTGATTTTTTGCCATTAACAGATTATATTCAAATTAAAATATCAACTTGCCAATTGAAAATTTGAGTTACAGACCTACATGTAAACGTACATTTAGACACGAAACTGGCTACCACTGGACAGGCAAAATTAAGTTATGAACACGTAGGTTAGCACTTTATTTAAAAAACATACACCCATAAACTATCAATCCTTCCAGAACTATTCTTATCAAAATTTCATTGGTTTGCACTTGAATCTGTCAGTATAAAACCTAAAGTGCCAACGGTAATTATCCTTTCTAGGTTTTAAATTTTTAAGTTGTGCCTCGAAATTTGTATTGGAAACTTTAAACTTCCACTTGTCAGTTCCAACTGACAATTGGAAGTCGTTTCCCTTTTTCTTGAATAAATATGTGTGCAAGACATCAATAATTAAGGCTTTGCAATATTATGGAGAATTGCCACGCTATTATAATAATTATAATAGAGTGGATAATTATTATCCCCGCCCTATTCTATAATCTGGCGCTAATATAATAATAATCCACATTCTAAGCAACCACTGTAAATTATATATTCGTATTCATAGCAGTCGATAGTTTTACAATTTTGCCCCTTGCTGCCTTCTGCCAAACCCTACATTTTTTAAATATTTTTTCTACAGCCGTGATTTTAAACTGTTTCCAAAGGTCATATGCGGCGTGCTTTATGTTGTCTATAAAACACGCCATTCCATTTAAAGCAGGGAGTAGTTTAAGAGGTTATAAAACCTTATTTGTGAAGATTAAAAGTACAGTTATTATATCGGACCGATTTGTATGCGGAGCCCCGAGTGCCCGATTGGAGAGGGGCGGAGCCCGATGGCCCCTTTGGAGAGGGGCGGAGCCCCGAGGGCTTCCTTGGAGAGGAGTGGAGCTCCAAGAGCCCCCTTGGAAAGAGGCCGAGCCCTGAGGGCCCCCTTGGAGAGGGGCCGAGCCCCGACGGCCCCCTTGGAGAGGGGCGGAGCCCGATGGCCCCCTTGGATAGGGGCGGAGCCCTGAGGGCACCCTTGGAGAGGGGTGGAGCTCCGAGGGCCGCTTTGGAGAGGGGCGAAGCCCCTAGGGCATTTAAGCTAACAAACTCCTCGGCTGTAGAAAAAATATTGAAGCCAACTCGTGTTTTACAGTTTAAAAATCTCGGTCGATCATAAAATTCTCGCTTCGGTCGAATTTTAACATGATCGACCTCGATTTTATAAAACGCAAAGTATAACAGATAACTGCTGCTCTTAAAATGATCATATTGCACTTTTAAATATTAATAACAGTTGTAGCTTGTAATATTTGCAAGTTTAGATGCTATATTGTACCTACAATCGAATAATCTATAACTGACAGATCGAGAAGTCATAGACGTAACTGTCGATCTTAAAATGACTAATTTTCACATTGAATTACTAATCATAATTGTAGCATCTAATTTTTCCAGCTTAAGTGGTTCCTAGATAAATCCTAATTTCAAAATGCAATTCGTGATACGATGTTTTAAAAACAATTAAGATATAATTTCAAACTGTCAATCGACAGCTGGCAACCTTGAGGTGATTAATTTGCTCATTAAAGTATTAATCACAATTGTAGCATATAATGTTTGCAGCGTTAGGTATCAAACCGTGTTTACCAGATAAATCCTTAGTTCAAAGTGCAATTTCGATACGATATCGTACAAATGATTAATCTTCACTTTCAAACTGGCAATCGACACATTGAAAAGCCGTACACATAACTGTAGATCTTAAGGTGATTAATTTTCGCGTTAAAGTATTAATCACAATTTTAGAATACAACATTTGCAGCTTAGATACCTAAAAGTGTTTAAGAGGTAAATGCTCCAAGTACAATTGCAGAATCGTTGTTGTACAAACGATTAATCTACAATAATTGATGTTTCAAACTGCAAATCAACTGATTAAAAAGTATAATTACAGATAGGCTGCTATCCAATAAATTAAGCTATAGTCGATCACTCAAACTGCCAATTGACAGATCGAAAAACCGCACACTAAGTAATATCTATACTTTTCGGTGCCAAACTGTGTTTAATAGGTAAACCCTCAGTTCAAAGTGCAATTGCAGATAGGGTGTTGTACAAACGATTAAGCTGTAATCGGTGCTTTATACTGCTAATCGACAGATAGAAGGTCGTACATATGGCTGTTGATGTTATGCTGATTAGTTTGCACATTCAAGTGTTAATATAATAATATAGTATATAATATTTGCAGTTTTAGATGACAAACTATGTTTAATAGATAAATACTCATTTAAAAGTGCAATTGCTGATGCGACGTTATACACACGACTAAGGTAGAATTTCAAACCTGCAATCGACACACTGAAAATCTTTGCACATAATTGTCGATGTTTAAGGTGATTAATTTTCACATTAAAGTAGTAATCGCAATTATAGCATGTAACATTTGTAGAATTAGATATCAAACCGAGTTTCCTAGTTAAAGCCTAAGTTCAAAATAAATCAAGCTATAATCAATAACTCACAGTGCTAATTGACAGATCGAAAAGTCGTATACATGAGTAATATCTAAAGTTTTAGTTGCCCAACCGTGTTTAATAAATAAATCCTCAGTTCGAAGTACAATTGTAGATACGGGGCCGGTTGCAGAAAGCAATGTTAAGTCTGGTGTTAGCTAACATTGCGTCAAAGTGAACAAAATCGCTTCAAATTTTGTTTACTAATGTATTAGTTACCATAAAGATTTGAGATTTGATTCGTTTTTGTTCACTTTGACGTCGCGTTAGCTAACGCCAGACTTAACATTGCTTTCTGCAACCGGCCTTAAATGTTGTACAAACGATTCACCTGTAATCGATGGTTTATACTGTCGATCTATAGATCGGAAAGTCCTACATAGGACTGCCGATCTTAAGGTGATTAATTTGCACATTAAAGTATTAATCACAATAGCACTACGTAATATCTGTAGAATTAGGTGTCAAACGGTGTTTTCTAGATAGAGCCTAAATTCAAACTGTAATTGCTGATATGATTTTGTATTAACGATTAAGATAGAATTTCAAACTGGCAATTGACAGATTGAACGGCCGTACAAGTAACTGCTGATTTTACGGTGATTAATTTGCATATTGCAGTATTAATCGCAATTGTAGAATGCAAAATTTGCAGCTTTAAGTGTCAAACCGTTTTTAATAGATAAATCCTCCAAGTGCAATTGCAAAATCGTTGTTATAAGAACGATTACGCTATAATCGATGTTTCACACTGCCAATCGATAGATCAGAAACTGCAATTGCAGATAAGCTATTGTACAAAGAACTAAGCTATAATCGATTACTCAAACTGTCAATTAACAGATCGAAAGATCGTACACATATGTAACACCTAAAGTGTTAGGTGCCACATGGTGTTTAATAGATAAATGCTCAGTTCGAACTGCAATTGTAGATACGATGTTGTACAAACGATTAACCTGTAATCGATGTTTTATACTGTCGATCGACTGATCGAAAAGTCGTATATATGACTGTCGATCTTAAAGTGATTAATTTGCACATTAAAGTATTAATCACCATTGTAGCATGTAATATTTGAAGCTTTAGGCGTCAAACCGTGTTTCCTAGATAAATTCTAAGTTCAAAGTGCAATTCCTGATACGATGTTGTACACACGATTAAGCTATAATTTAAAATTGGCAATCCACAAATTGAAAAACCGTAAACATAACTGTCAATCTTAAGGGGATTCATTTGCACATTAATGTAAAGTCTTACATATGACTGTTGATCTTATGGTGATTAGTTTGCACATTAAAGTGTTAATTACAGTATAGTATGTAATATTTGCAGTTTTAGGTGCCAAACCGTGTTTAATAGACACATATTCGATTAAAAGTGCAATTGCTGATACGGCGTTATACAAACGGCTAAGCTAGAGTTTCAATCCTGCATTCGGCTGACTGAAAAGCCGTACACATAACTGTCGATCTTAGCGTGATTGATTTGCACATGAAAGTATTAATTACATTTGTAGCATGTAATATTTGTAGAATAATGTGTCAAATCATGTTTCCTAGATAAATTCTAAGTTCAAACTGTAATTACTGATATGATTTTGTAGAAACGATTAAGCTAGAATTTCAAACTGACAAATGAATAGAATACAATATGTGTAGCTCTTTAGGTGCCAAACTGTCTTTAATAAATAAATCCTAAAAGTGAAATTGCCAAATCGTCGTTATACGAACGATTAAGCTATAATCGACGTTTCAAACTTCCAACCGATAGACCAGAAGCTGCAATTGCTGATTCGCTATTGTACAAATAATTGAGCTATAATCGATAACTCAAACTGGCAATCGACATATTGAAAAACCGTACACAAAACTATCGATCTTAAAGTGATTAATTTTTAGGTGTCAAACCGTGTTTAATAGATAAATCCTACAAGTGCAATTGTATAAACGATTATCCTATAATCGATGTTTCAAACTGTAAATCTAAAGATCAAAAAGTGCAATGAAATTAATTAAGCTACAATCGATAAATCAAACTGAAAATGCACAGATCCAAATGTCGTACACAGAAGTAATATCATTTTAGGGAGCCAATCTGTGTTTAATAAGTAAAACCTTCACTTCAAAGAACAATTTCAGATACGATGCTGTACAAACGATTAAGCTATAGTCGATGTTTAAAACTGCCAATCGACTGATTGGCACATTAAAGTGTTAAACGCAGTTTTGGGTGCCAAACTGTGTGTAATAGATAAATACTCAATTAAAATTGCAATTACAGTTACAATGCCGTACAAACGATTAAGCTATAATCGATTTTTCAAACGACCAATCCACAGATCGAAAGGTCGTACATAAGACTGTTGATCTTATCGTGATTAATTTGCACATTAAAATGTTAATCACAATTGTAGTATGTAATAATTGCAGGTTTATGTGCCAAACTGTGTGTACTAAATCATAAATAAATTTAAATTACAATTACAGTTACGATGTTGTACAAACTATTAAGCTGTAATCGAATTTTTAAACCACCAATCCACAGATCTAAAAGTTGTACATATGACTGTTGATCTTATCGTGATTAATTTGCACATTAAAGTGTTAATCACAATTGTAGTATGTAATATTTGCCGTTTTAGATGCCCAACTGTGTTAGATAAATACTCAATTAAAATTGCAATTACAGATACGATGTTGTACACACGATTAAGCTATAATCGATTTTTCAAACGACCAATTCACAGATTGGAAGGTTTCACATATGACTGCTGATCTTATCGTGATTAATTTGCACATTGAGGTGTTAATCACAATTGTAGCATGTAATATTTGCAGTTTTAAGTGCCAAACTGTGTTTAGTAAATAAATACTCAATTAAAATTGCCGTTACATATACCGTGTTGTACAAAAGTTTAAGCTACAATCGATGTTTCAAACTGCCAAACGCCAGATCAGAAGGTCGTACATATGACTGCTAATCTTAATGTCATTAATTTACACGTCATTAAAGTGGTTATCGGAATTTTAATATGTAATATTTACAGTTTTAGTTGCCAAACTGTGTTTAATAAACTCAATTAAAACTGCAATTGCAGATATGCTATTGTACAAAGAATTAAGCTATAATAAGAACTCAAACTGCCAATTCACAGATCGAAAAATTATTGTACACATAAGTAATATCTACAGTTTTAGACGACATACGGTGTTTAATAGATAAATCCTCAGTTCGAACTGCAATTTGTAAATACGATGTTGTACAAACGGTTAAGCTGTAATAGATGTTTTATACTGACAAACGACAGATCGAAAGTCGTACATATGACTGATATGGTGATTAGGTTGCACATTATTGTGTTAATGACAATATTATATGTAATATTTGTAGAATTAGGTGTTTAATAGATAAATATTCAATTAAAAGTGCAACTGCTGATACGACGCTATAGAAATTACTAAGCTGAAATTTCAAACTTGCAATCCAACAAATTGAGAAGCCGTATACATGTCGATTAATTTGCACATTAAAGTATTAATCATAATTGTAGCAAGTAATATTTGCAGAATTAGGTGTCAAACTGCCTTTCCTAGATAAATTCTAAATTCAAACTGTAATTGCTGATATGATTTTGTATAAACGATTAAGCTAGAATTTCAAACTAACAAATGAATAGAATACAATATGTGTAGCTCTTTAGGTGCCAAACTGTTTTTAATAAATAAATCCTAAAAGTGAAATTGCAGAATCATCGTTATACGAACGATTAAGCTATAATCGACGTTTCAAACTTCCAACCGATAGACCAGAAGCTGCAATTGCTGATACGCTATTGTACAAATAATTGAGCTATAATCGATAAACCAAACTGGCAATCGACATATTGAAAAACCGTACACAAAACTATCGATCTCAAAGTGATTAATTTTTAGGTGTCAAACCGTGTTTAATAGATAAATCCTACAAGTGCAATTGTATAAACGATTAACCTATAATCGATGTTTCAAACTGTAAACCTAAAGATCAAAAAGTGCAATGAAATTAATTAAGCTACAATCGATAAATCAAACTGAAAATGCACAGATCCAAATGTCGTACACAGAAGTAATATCATTTTTAGGGAGCCAATCTGTGTTTAATAAGTAAAACCTTCACTTCAAAGCACAATTTCAGATACGATGCTGTACAAACGATGTTTAAAACTGCCAATCGACGGATTTGCACATTAAAGTGTTAAACGCAGTTTTAGGTGCCAAACTGTGTGTAATAGATAAATACTCAATTAAAATTGCAATTACAGTTACAATGCCGTACAAACGATTAAGCTATAATCGATTTTTCAAACGACCAATCCACAGATCGAAAGGTCGTACATAAGACTGTTGATCTTATCGTGATTAATTTGCACATTAAAATGTAAATCACAATTGTAGTATGTAATATTTGCAGGTTTATGTGCCAAACTGTGTGTAATAAATCATAACTAAATTTAAATTACAATTACAGTTACGATGTTGTACAAACTATTAAGCTGTAATCGAATTTTCAAACCACCAATCCACAGATCTAAAAGTTGCACATATGACTGTTGATCTTATCGTGATTAATTTGCACATTAAAGTGTTAATCACAATTGTAGTATGTAATATTTGCCGTTTTAGATGCCCAACTGTGTTAGATAAATACTCAATTAAAATCGCAAATACAGATACGATGTTGTACAAACGATTAAGCTATACTCGATTTTTCAAACGACCAATTCACAGATCGAAAGGTTGGACATATGACTGCTGATCTTATCGTAGTTAATTTGCATATTGAAGTGTTAATCACAATTGTAGTATGTAATATTTGCAGTTTTAAGTGCCAAACTGTGTTGGATTATGTATCCATTGGCAGTAGGATTCGCATTACTGATAAAATTTGGTTTCTAATAATTGAGTGATCGGCATTTCAAACTGTCAGTGTAAGCTGCATTTTAAAGTAATACTGAAGCTATAAATTAACACACTCGTATGTCAAGGCAAACATGCTTCTAATCAAATACAAGATGTTTGTATAAGACAGTAACTAAAGTGAAATGCCAGTAACAAAAAAGTAGTAGGGTAAGGCTGTTTACAAACTATCTCTTTACAAGGTCTGTGGAACTATAATAGACATCGGAATTATACAGTAGAGGAAATGATAATCATCTCCTATCTGGGTTTATTATCTTTGACAAACTAAAAACTCACTTGTAGATACGCATTACTATAATGAACAAGGACCTGAACGAAACTGAGGCATTAACAAATTGCTACTATCAGACAAAATAACGGTTGTTATACGAAGCAACATATAATCCATAACACATCATAAATCTTCAGCAACAAACGGTGCTATACTGATAAAACCGATTAGTTTGTACTTACCCCCCCCCCCCTCACCCTTCCGGTCATTTATTGCACAGGCAAGGCCAGAACGTATTTTATGCGGGCATTGATGAAAACTTGTCACTAATCAAAGGTCCCCAGGGATGTGCTTCTTTATAAAGTATAGTTAAGGCAGTTAGCTAGCAATTTGCCTGGAAAATTAACCAACTTCGATAATGAGAGAGTTGCATACGCGTGATGTACAAGTTTCGCCAGTCTTGGAAGTGGTTGGAGCAGGGCTAACGTTATTAGGTAGAAAGCTTTCGGCTAGAATTTAGTTGTGGCGTTTTAAACCGACCTGTTGGAAAACTGCTTGTCGTGGTAATTTCTGATTGCTCCTGGTAATAGATATCAGTCACTACCGACGATGACCGTCGTTTTCAGTTGTGAATTTTTAACACCTGCCGCTCGCATCGGTTCTTTCCCAAGATCGATTAGGGGTTGATTATGGAAGCGTAGCTGTAACAAAACTGTTTTTCCGATAATAAGCCTGAATGGCAAGTCTGTAATTTGTCCTCGAGGAAAATTGACACCGGCAGGGCGTAGAATTACGCATGAAAGGCGCCATCGCTTTCCAGGTAATTGTGAAAGCGAAAAAATCACAGGTACAAATAACTCTGTCAGAGTTTGAAAACAGGAACATGATTAATTGTTTTTCCATACATTTCCCCTTGTGCCGCGTGAAATAGCAGAGAACGCTCCCTGCGACCTCCCGAAAATATTTGCTTTCAGGTATAATTTAGGAAATGAACTGGATAAATAATAAAATGCCTTAACAAGCACATCAATGTCACACGACGTAGATAAGAATGCCGGTCGAGTACATGCGAGCTGCTCATCAATAATGTTGCTCAATAAATATTCACAAACAAAAAATCAGGCCGCTTCCTTTGAGGTTACGCAACCCGAGTTGTTAGCCAAACTGCGGTTACTTCTGACAGTCTTATTTCGAATTTCCTCGCAAAATGTTTGACAGCCGGAACAAAGAGCCCCGGCAAATTTTTGGTTTCCGCGACTTTTCACATTCCACCTCGCTCCTGAAATGTAATTAAATTGCGGTGTTTATTATAAATATTAAGTGGCAAATACGAAACGGATTCAAATGGCCTTTGTAATCCGTGGATCTTCAGATTTAGCTACATTTCACGTTCTCGTAATCCTTCTGAGGTCAATATTGGATACAATAGAGCTTTGCTGGCGTTAACTTTTGATAATTCAGGATTTACCTGCTGGAAGGTAATCCTGGAGAATAAAGCTGTTTTTTGCAATTGTTAGCCTTTGAATATTGCGAAAACTAATTGTGGAACGTGAACAAAAGCCACGAGCTCACTTGCAACTCCATGTCAAACAGTTCGTTAGTCCAATATAATATTTTTCCGTCAAAGCTACTAATTAAAGTAGAGACAAAAGGCCCAGAGCTGCTTTATTGCAACGTTCAAATGTTTCCACACATTTATTGTGTCTAAAGTCTATTCAAAACCTTCGTAAGAAGAACATTTTCAAGAGTCACCCCAGGACTACCAAAGAGAAAATAACCCGACCGATGCAATCAGACCACATATAGAGTTTCCAGATGCCAAGAAAACAATTTAACGTCATTGGTAAAGATGTAACATAACAAAAGGGATCCAAGAAGAGTTCTTGAACTTCTTGAAATCATTTTCCCTATCGGAAGCTAGTGTAGCGTAGCGGTGAGGAATGGTCCGAAATTGTCTTTCGTGCAAAAGAAGACCAAAAACTAAAATGTTAGCTAGTAAAAGTGAAATATGTGATGTGACAGTTCTAGTAAAAAAATTAAATTTTACTCTTGCAGTAAGAAAGATCTGTAATATCAAATGTGATTTTTGTCGTCGAGCTGAACAATCAAAACTAACCTGTCTAAACGTTACGATACAATTTCTAGCACAGCCGGAGCTATGTCGTAAACGCAGGGATATCGGCCAACAAAAAAGAAGAGTTGCATAAACACTCTTTTGCCCCAAGTAACAATAGACCCAGTAAAAATTGAAAGTCAACCCGGGTGGACAATAGAGTCGTAATCGCTCAAAAAGGAAAAGTCCTTTTCGACGGAAGTTATTTTAGCCTTTTGTGCTACAACAGAGCAAAGGGAGCTCAGCTGGACAATCCTATTGTACTCGAAAGAATAGGGAATATCCCTTCCATTCATGGGCAACCCTATATAAGCACAATTAGCTTAGTTTTCGATATGACTTCACGTAAAATCACTTCGCGTAATAACACTTTACCTAATATTCATTCTTTTGCATATTCCGACTTGTACCATTTTGGGCAAAGCCTAGGACCAAGGTCAGTTTCCAAGGTCTTTTATTAATAAATAATTCGGTATCGAAAACCAAGCTACTCACAATTCGTATTTTAAATTAATATTAACGAATTTGTATTGTATTGTATTTTGTTCGTGTGTTCTAAAATAATAAAAGGAATGTTATTTCTCCCACAAACGGTTGTATTTTACTGAACTTAATTCCACCGTAATAAACAACATAATAGTTCCAGCGGGAACCACAAAATTGGTGACCCGCGACTAAGAAACCAAACTGGCTTAGCAATTATAATTGTGTTTGCTGCATGTCGGAAAGGTTGGCGTACGGTAAACCAGATTTTGTCACCAATTATTGCACCTTCTCCTCTTCCTCTGTTCGTAATCGTCGAGAAGATGTGATGCCAGCTCTTTCGAGGCATCGCTCCCATGAACCAGTTGTTCTAATTCATATAGACTCCTATTAGAAAGTAGTTTATCCTGTTTTACCCATCTGGTTGCGACCTTTCAAGGGGGCGTTCTCCTAACTTTGCCACTATGATCAACTTTTCCATGGTCCCTTCTGGTGACCTTAGTTTTATCTGTTATTGCTTGCTTTTTACGGCATTTGACCAATGAGACCATTAGTACACGTCTACACACCGACAATTCAAAGACCTCTAGTCTATTTCTGTCTGCTTTGCTCATCAACCACGTTTTTGAGCCATATATGGCAATGGAGAAGATACTACTTTTCTCTCAGTTTCTCTATACTTGGTACAATAATAAGGCTTGTGATTTTCCTTTCTCCGATTGAAATGTCTCCTCGCAAATCATATAAGCCGTCGCTCATAATATAGTCCCTGTCAATTCCCAACAACGTGAAATTGTCGGACTCCTGCGTACACCTTGAGACTGTCAGGGTATGTCTAATCTATTCGTACCTTTACCCTATTGTCCTTAGACAATATTCAGAAATAGTAGGGTTAGATGTTGGTGAGCCTCCATCTTATCCATGATTTTCTATATCAAGTTCCGTTTTACTCGGATGAAGGATTTGCAATAGGCCACGAAAAAGAGAAATTCTGTGTGCTCCTCCAATATCTAAGGTAGTAAAAATGGCTTCAAACGCTCGTTGATGATATGGAACAGTTGTTTGCATAGGAGATAAGGTACACTGTTATATAGTATCTGCAATCGAATTAAGATCCTTCTCTAGAACAACAAAGAAATTTCTTCATAAACATTGCATTCCTGTCGCAAAGCTGATTTTTTTGGTTTGGTCACATTTCTAAATGTTTATATATTTGGAATTTAGTCTGATGTTACAGGTCTTCATTCATGTTTTCTTTAAGTCTATATGTTTCGTGGCTTGCATCCCTTCGATCTACGAGATGTTGTAGGTTCTTAAAAATAACGCATTGTCATTTGTAGACCTTAAGCTATCCAGCGTTTCTTCTTACCAATGATTATAATACGAGGCTCTGCTCCTAGTTAACCTTCTTCAAAGATATCTTGGCAATATACATTAAAAATAAATAAATATATGGTAAAGGCCTCATTCTCTCATATTTTCCTATTTTCTGTACACTTATTGTCTACTTTAACAGATGTTGGTTAGTTTAAAAACTGGTTCTTCTATTTTAATAAATCTACTTCGGGTCCGTTGAAAATTCTCGCCACCACTGCATATGGTACAGATTAAGAAAATAGGAGGTTAACGTTTCTTTGAGTTCAGGCGAAAGAAAACTGATCTTTATTTAGCCAGGAATAGTCAAGCTAAGAGTTTGATCTGCTTGGAGATGTTCATTTTAGTTTCATAGAAATCCGACCGCCGGCCGCTGCTTACTACATTTTGATTTTCACATCTTGCTGTAGATTGAATTACTGCACTTAGTAAATTAACTATGTATTATTATTTCGTATTGCATGTGTAATTTACGCTAATTTTGTAGGTGTTTTACAGTTACGCAGTTGTGAAATACATTTTTGAGCTTATTTCCATTAGAACTTCAGTAACGTCTTAGGCGCTTTGCGCCATATTATTTTCTACTCTGGGATGTCTCTTCAGACGAACACATGTAACGGTTTCGCTTATCGCGCAAGGTGGCGTCACGGAAAACAGGTAGAATTCTTAAGAATTGTTTTACTAACCTTTATTGCGGTTGCAGCTGCAAGGCTAACCCACTCAATTGTATTTTTATGAATTATAACCTAATTTAAATTTACTGTCTGTTTTTCTTTTGTAAAACGTAGTGCAACTACGTATTTTGAAGTCAAAAAAGCTATTTAAGAGATCACGCAACAAGCTACTTCAAAATTTCGGAACGAGGTACGTATATATTTTTCATCCCCGACGAACATTTGCGTATCTGAAAGAATTTCTCCATTGCCTTATCGGCATACAGAACACCAGGTAGCGTTTAAAAATAATACCAATTTCTCCCAGTATCTTTAGAAGTACAGTCATCTTGGTTATCGTGAGCAAGCCTTCTTCTGTTATAGTTAAAACCCGCGTTCACTCGTTACATGTACTTCATTCTCTTTTATATTTCAAGAAATTGCCTTGAAGAAGCTAAGTAGTATTCCAATTTCAGTGTTGAATTATAAAAAAGAAACTACTAAATAAATATAGACATCAAACAGCTTCGATAAATAGTTATTCTAAAACAATACAACATACTATGCAGAAGTATTTTATGATGAAAGATAGATCAAAAGGTTCTAATAATAAGTCCGTGTCGGCAAATGCTTCCTTTCTAAGATATTAAACGTTATGTTTTAACATAACGTCTCGATTTATATTTCACCCTAGAGCACGTCTACAAAGTATGTCCCCCTATTTTAAGACACCCTGTATAAATCATCTACTTAATCTTGCAGTCACTAAAAGCAGAAGTTTTTATTTTAATGCTACACTCTCAATTAATTAACAACGTCAACTGTATTGTACATATTATAGCCCCTGCAACGATTTGCACTCATATTACTTAATGCTTTGCGTAAGACACGTTTAGCGCATACGCTAGATAACGTTGGGTAAAGGGCTAGCTCCTGTTGACTTTAGCATACGTTGAGAGTGCACAACTCACTTATTCCGTTCTTTAATCGACTTTTCCTTAGAGGCATCGTGGTTTCTGAACCTTTAGCGAGTTAAGTTAGCCTAGTGTAAGTGTGGACAAAAGTGCGTGAACTGTGTGAACACTGCAAGTTAATCGCCTTGCTGCTCAACTCGAAACCACTTATAAACACATGTAGCACAAACTTTACACCAGACGGGCTACACTAACAAGAAAGATTACTCCTAACAGGATCGATAACCAGTATCTTTATTTCAAATTCAGCAAAAAAGACATATATAAAAAATCAGAGGGTCAAGAAAAAATACAGTCAGTAAATAAGGACCAAGTAAAAAGCGTCACTAACAAAACCCAATAATACGTACAAAAAAAGCAAACCATTATTAGAAATGTTAAGAATTATTTCTATACAGTGTATGGAGACAACGTACATCAGCTTCTTGAACCCAAAAGTCATAAACGGAATAAACGTATATTTAAAGGATAGCAGACATTTTGTTCGTATTCAATTTGTTTTTTTATAATAAAAAATGGAACTGCTAAAGATTACACTTATGATCTTCTAAACACATCAACAGTAGAATGAGAGTTTTAGTTCTACGTCCAAAGATGAGAATCAGAAAAGGATATATCACAAAATTGCTCCAATAAAAACAAAATCTACCTTAATGCTTTTGCTTAAGCTAATAAAACTCATATCAAAGAAAATCAGATGATAAGACCACAATACGAATGAAGTTCATTGGAATTTCATTTTCCTATATCGGCCTTAGAGATGTTTTAACAGTTTTGACTTGTCACCCACAGTATGCCTTCATTTTTCAGCTATCATATAAATTCAATTCCATAAGAAAGAGCCGTTATATGGGACTTCAGTCTTTACCTTTGCCAGACGTAAGATGCCATCTTTCCCATCGAGTAGCTCCATAGTACGACGAAGTGTGAATTTCATCCACCAAAACTAGTTTGCTTTCTCGAAGTGAACGTGTAGACTCCTTATTAACTCGGCTAACCAACACAGCATAATATTCATTAGGGAACCTTTGGTACATCTTCTTTCTCAAAACAGAGAGCTACTACCAGCGGTAATGCATCTTGTCAATATCATGCTTACCTGTAAAATACAGTCCATCTGAAATAGTTAGAAATGTAGGAAAACTCTTCACTTGCTTCAATGACATAAGCTGGAGGTCTTTCGTTAATAACCTATTTCACAACTAGTAAAACCTCTTCGAGTTTATTTTGTTTAAACGTAGCCCTTCCAGTATTTTCTTTCACAATATTATTGAAAAAGCGATAACACCATGTCAAAATATTTTGTTGATCCAATCGTGTGAAAGTGAAACCTTTTCTTGACTTATAAAGAAGAGAGACTTCCTCTTCTTGCTGTCCTTGCCAGTTCTCTTGTTTGTCCCTTCCTCATTTCTTACAGACAAGTCCTATCTGTGCGCATTCTCTTGAAGATTAGTCTGTCGGATTCATAGACCCTGGGTCGTGTATCCACTCATCAGCATTACTTAGTTTTTCTGTTGTTTGTTGAAGCTGCTTGGACCGTACTCGTCAGTACAAAAAACTGAAATCACACACCGCCTCTCCTTCTTCCAGATCGAGCGTTCAATATATGTTTTCTTTTATTTCCTCCTGCTGTGACGTTTTGCGTGCCTCCAAATTGTTTGAAAACCTTTTAATTGTCGTTATAAATTAATAGGCACTATAACAGTCACAAGAATGAATGACGCGCGAACGTAAAAAAACAGAAAGGATTCCCTCAAGAAATCCTGCTGATTGTCCGATAAGGGCGCAGGTGCGAAACCGACGAGTTGCGCAAACTATTCCGTGCTGCTCGATCCGCGCATCCCTACTTTTCATCCGCACCGAAGTATCACATTTAATCCATCTTAGATCTTCGTAGGTAAACGACGTGGAAGGATATCAGGAAGCATATAAGAGCACGGTGCCCGCTCAGTCCTGAGAGAGATCTAACCCGTTCCTTTCAGAATCCATACCAGAACCTGAGCCTCATTCGGGGGGCTAACTTGGGCACTAGGGCCCAAGGGTTCCACCAGTCAACGCCAGTCCAGATACCTGTCCGTTAAAACCAGAATCTTGTCCCTAACGACCCGTCCTTTCCAGTTCATGTAAGTTCTATTCCCGGCTTACACCTGAAAAGTTGAATTGCCTGAGTCACCCTTACACCTGGTCTGACACCTCCCGTACTTGGGTTAGTCAAACTGCCTTAAAGCGATCCTGTGTATAAAAACACCATGTCCTGTTAATTTTAGAGCGCATTGTAACAACATCGTGCTGCTCAGATGTGTCTATCTCACTGGTCCAGTAGCCCGTGCAACCACCCTGATAAAAAAGATTTTTTTCTGACAGCTCGCCACGAACGCCCACCAGCCGGAGGTCTAGCTGAAATCGCAAAAGGCCTAAATTCGGTTCAAATTCGCGAGCCGCTAGCTCGCTTAATATTTAAATTGCAAATCGAACCCGCACTAGGGAAGCTTCAAGGCCGTTCACAGGCACTGACACTTTTAAATTCATTTACCTAGCCCGGCAAACGGTCGCAATTGCCAGGTTTAGTGTGGCTGTTAACTGCCCTAGAATCATTTCCGCTTTTGTCTTGTCAATCCTAAAATCTGGAGAAACCTGGTACCGACGAACTAAAACCAAATTATTTAATTTAGGTGTGTTTATATCCATTTGAATCTCAGGCCAGAAGGACCTTCCATATCCGTCACTGGAGAACGCTCTTTATCCTTATGGTCCATCCGCATTGGTGAAGCCACTAGAAAGCATTCTATTTTGTCTATCTATTTGTAAATAATATTAAAACATGTATTTTATTTTGTAATCTAGTTAAACAAAATAAACCCCTCTATAATTGTGACTCGACTATCTTACTTTAGCTGTTGACAACCTTGGACCGGAGCTACTCGCAAGAGGTAATTAATGACGTAAAATAATCAAACGTTTGCTAAAAAAATTAAAATTTGCTACAATTACGAAATGTTACACTGCTTCACTGCGAATTTCAGAACAGTTTGATAGCGATTTCCAATTTTGACTTTGCAACTGAATCACAAAGCATCCACCGTAGACTTGACCCAACTGTCACAGCAATACAAGGAAGAGCAATCACTTTTCCACTCAATGGTCTCCCACACACATCAGCTCCAATTGAAGTTCCGATGGAAAATTTGTATGGTACTTATCGTATCTCGCAACTTTTGTTTGTGTTCCTCCAAAAGAAGAATAAAATACATCCTCGACTATTTGCACGTCCAGTCCTAGCTGAGCTGCTGTTGACCTTAAGATATGCGATCTTCGAGATCCATTGTCCAAAAGTGCACTTACTTATTTGTTTTGTTTGTGACGCGTACAGTTTGAAGGACAATTTTGTTGGAACAGATCTGACTAGTTATGAGAGCCAGCAGGCGTCATAGGAACCTACATTACTCTTCGTTTTTTAGTCGACTACTTATATCACAGTTTGGACATGACATAGGATGATGCTGCGCTCCAGGCCTACTTTACGTAATCTTGCAGAATATGTTACTACTTGGCAGTCGCCTTCCTTGCTCTCACAACTAGAAATGCAGGGGTTTGCTGTTGAGGTGCATTCTTTTTCTGAACATTTTCCCTACTTTTCTTCACTGCTTTAAGTCATCTAAATGCCAAGTTAATCTTTGCTGCGTCTCCACTTTGTTCTCCACAAATTCAATGAGAAGGTTCAGGCGGCTTCTCGGAGTCGCGTCTCTACTGAAATCATAGAAAGACATTCGACTCCGTTGCCAAGTAAATAAATAGCATATCTTCCACTAATAGGAACAACCAAGTTGCAATATCTGATTTTCCTCAGTTCAGAGGATTTGCTGCTCTTGAATAAAATTTCAACTTCAAATGGCATTCAAATTGAGTTAATATACAAGCCAATCCTTTAAACCTCCACGTTTTTAGTTCAAACTTTGGTACATGGTCCGTTTTATCTATTTATTTCACGCTTCTTTCACTAAATTTTAAGAAAATATTCAGAAAGCTACCTTATTTTATTATTTTAAATCAAAACAGGGAGAAGTCTGACAACTGTAACCAACAAACTGTACCTTGAAACACAGAATTTCAGCTCCCTTTAATCGGCTTTTAAAATAATTGAGTAATAAGATGGATGTGGTTAATGACCACAACGAAAACGAAGGGATCATAAACTTTTTAATGACATTTTCCTAACAGGGAATTTACGATTGAATAACTTGAGCGATTTTACACACCAATAAGCTAACAGTTCTTACCAATACGTATAAAGTGAAACCCGATTTTTTGACAAACTATACTGGCGTGAATGCGATATTGAACAGTAATTTAGATCCCCTGATACTTATTGGCAAATATTTACTAATGAACTGTCCAAACCGTCTGTACAGTAGCTTTAATCGCAATTATTAGTTCATCTGTTACAGTCCGGCAACTCTAATGGCACGAACCATGAATTTAGGGATGGATACAAATTCGCGTTATTATTGTTAGCCCTCTGTCATGTCAAGTAATTATTACAATACAATGAATACAAAGCTGTACGTTGTCCATACACCACTTTGGCAAATGAGCCGATCGTAAATATTTGACGCTCCTACAGAACGGCGCTCTTATTTGACAGACGCCCAATTATAATTTTGGCAGTAAAGCTAATTTCCCACACAGTTCAAATCATTTAACTTGAATTGTTTTATAATTTAATTAAAATCTGACAAAATACACAGCATTATCTGAGATCCCTATGCAGACATATGACATATAGAAACCCGAAGAAGTGTCTGCTCCGGAGGACCAAATAGGTTAAAAAAACCTTCAAAGTAGTTTGATATATGTATTCCAATCAAAATATACCGCTACGAAGCGCACAACCTAATATTGACTAAGTGGCCTTTTTTAATTTGTAAATAAGCGGAAAGTTGCTCCATCTCACCAACCCTGGCGCATGCTTTAGTTAAATAAATATTAGTAGAAACTGTTCATAAGTAAAAGCAAACAAACCCTCGAAATGTTTTAATTTGGAGCTACAATATACATAAAGCGAAATGTGAAAGCCCACCTTCCTAATCTGGCTTGTTTTTATATTTTACTTTATTTACGGCACGAGTAATAAATTCGACATTAAGCTACAGTTGAAAAGTTTAATGATTAACTTCCATTTAAAAAAAGAACTGCGCGTGTCTCATTAAAGCGGCCAATTAAAAGGTTATTGAAAATGAAGATCTTTTTAAAACATTTGAGCCTACACTTACACATCTCCTTCGCCTCGGAGATTATGTAAAAAAAGGTAAAGCTTCAAAATATTTCAATTCCCCCAATTAGGGGCGGGCTACTAAAGCGAGCTTGTGTCCTTGTTCAAGCAAAAGTAGAATTGTAGAACGTTCAAGAAAAAAAGAGAGATGGAGGATGGACGAAAAGCCAGGAAAGGCGGTGAAGTACTTCTCCGGCTTTTGTCTTAGAGAAGAGCTTGGTTGAAAAACCACCTAAAATCCTAAATCAGGGCAGGGAATCAAACCCAAGACCGCCCGAATTATAAGTAGACGTGGTAGTTCTATCCCACAAAGCTCGGTTACACGTAAGAAAACCCATTTTCATAATTTTAATTATATCAGCATGAGAAAAAATTTTATTAAAAAGTTACGTTGCTTGGTAGAAAAGTGGCTTAAATATGAAAACAATGTTTTTTTGCAATGCACACAAAAGTTTTAAGGAAATATTTCTTCGAAGAGGACTTAAAGTCACCATTTCCTAGTAAGCAGCTTCTTAGATTTCAATATTTAAATCTAAAGAAGCTCTCTGCAGCGTGGAAGAAGAGCATGATGTCAGCCTAAAACTATAAGTTAAGAAAAATGAAGGTAACGAATCTACTTGAACGGTGATAAACTACCAACTGACTGGACCACCAGTTATTAACACAATCACTTCCATTTCAAAAAGTTGTAGGTCTTGTATCAACTGAAGCAACGACATTTGTATTCAATTTCTTGAAATATTAAGCCATCAAAAGGGTTGACCCCTCTTCTTCTTTCTCTTTGCACCTAAATGCGCATAAAATCTTTAGATCTTTAACCCTTCTTGTGTAGTTACTTGTTTGTCTTCCCAATATATTAATCTCTTCCATGTTTTTCCTTCTCTTCCCTGCCTTTTCCTTGATATGATTTTCCCATTTCACGTGGTGCTCATCCTATCTCTCATTTATTCTCTCAAAATCGATATAGGTCAGCTATCTATACCATCGTAATTTTTTTCAGTGTCTAGTTTTTTCCTACTACTTTCCTTAAATATATTCGTACTTTTCTACATATTTTAGTTACTTTCCTCTATTTTGCTGGGTGTAGGTATTGCCGTGTCTTCTCTTCTAATGATAGTAGTTTGGGGTTTTCAATATTTACTGTCAGTTCCTTTTCCTCCGTTCTCCAGATCATCACTTCCATCTTCCTAGCTGCTTTCCCATTATGTGGGTCAGCTGTATGTCACAGTTTTTTCACTTCGTACTATTTACGGCCTCACTGCATTTATGACATTTTCCTCTCTAGATTATTTTCAGCATTCCTCTTCTTCGCCCTCCTGATTCCTCACGGTATGATTGTAATCACTTCTTATTTTCTAGATATTTATATAAAGCTGTAGCATTCGAGTGTTGCTTTCTTCATTTCTTCCTTAGATTTATTTAAAATGTTATTCCTATTCATTACAAATATCAGTGGCTTAGGTAACAAATCAATGGTATTAAAACCCACTTGGGCGCCTGCTTTCGGTGTTTATTCAAGCCCATGGCCTAAGCTGGCCAGACACATGCACCGAATATTTCCTTGCCTTGCATAGGCTACAGGCATCTTTCTTTGGTGCATCAGATATTGGACCTGCATGCAAACGATGTACATTCACATGTAAATATGCAGCGTTCTTCTGGAAAATCTATTTTCTTCTTGCATGTAATCCAAATACATCCATAGCCATCTCCCTTTGGTACATCTAATATTGGACCTACATGCAAGCCATGTTTTGCATTTTTGTTTATCGACGACTTTCGCAACCTGCTCTTGCTGTCCACATTCCTCCACGACCTACGCTGGTCCGATACTTGCAGCAAACCCTTTTGTTCAGTCACTTATTGACTCCTGCACATCCACAGTGGCGTTCGCAGCCTGCTACCGCTGCCCTCGTACACCCATGGCCTACTCTGGTCCTTACATGCAGCAGCCACTCGTACTCGGTCTCGCATCGTCCCCAGAGACGCCTCCGCCGGTTATTATGGTACAATCTGCCCACTTGCAACCTCAATCATACACATCGGTCGCTTGTCGGAAGGCGCATACACAGCAACCTCAGACGCACACTTCTGTAGCTCCAAACATACTTAAGTTTTTGTTAAGTTTGGTAACACAAGTAACTACATATCACTGGAAAACATTGCCGGGACAGTCAGTTTTATTAGGCTGCTCCCTTCTACTTTTTGAATCAACAACGCTGCCACGCTTCCCTGTGTTTGTCTGTTGCTTATAATTCTTTTACTTTTTTATGCATACGCTTTTTGTGTTTTCGCTCTTTTCAGCGTTCATCTCTGACGTAGTAAGCGAAGCTCGATCAACAACTCAGGCTCGTGTAACCAGTGGCAGTGTATGTGTAGTGCTGTGTTATTTATTATTTATTGTTACTTTTTATTATTGTTATGATTTATTGTTATTATTTTTAAAGATAGTTGAAAAGATCCAGGATGTTTTGTAGCTAAATATAATGCTGCTACTTTCATACGGGGTTATATTAGCTTTACTACCTGGCCTCCCTCCTTCCTTTCCTCTATTTTAAGGGAGGGTAGAATAATGTAGTAAATCCAGTCGCCTATGTTCATGTTGTGAAGGGGACGATCCAAACAAATTTCTAAACAAGTTTCAATATATTGCTTCTTGAAGCAAGACGTGTTTCCTTGACCTCTATAATTAAGCGTATATTGAAGGTACTCGTATAACTACCAAAAGGTACATTATCTTACAGTACCTAATCAAATGCTGCTTTGATATCCAGGAAAGCCAGACAATACCTCAGTTCTTGCCCACCTTCTCTGTTAGGTAGTTCTAAAAGTAGAGGTATGTGGTTTTGCACAACTTGATAGACTATATAAACGCAGCCAAGAGTATGTAGTTTGCACTGGAAGAAGTCAAGGTGGTAAGAGAGACCTTATTCAGTGCAAACTATAGAGTACTAGTAGTGAATAAAA
>OW679201.1:66748193-66891479 GCA_940337035.1 Agriotes lineatus | reverse complement strand
CATCCTGGTTGTTTTCTTTGATGGATGTTGGGTTATTTGTTTTAATTGTGTGTTCCAAAAGGGTGATGATTTAGAATAAAATGTTGGTAAGGAAACTTAAAAGTTTAAAATTTAAAAAAAAACCTTTAAACTTGATTTTTTTTTGTTTTAATCACTCTTCGAGAATGATTAGTATGATTCTATTAATGGTTTGTACAGCTGTGTTATTAATTATTTTAGAGTAGGAACAATTTGACAATTGTCTGTCAAATTTCTTTCCAAAATCTAGAAGATTTTTTCAGCTAATTATGTTTTTGAAATCTGCATCTACTAATGGTTTTTTTATAACCGCATTAGTTGTGTCAAAATATTCTAGTGATTTAATAAGTAGAAGTCAAAATAAATGTTACGTTTCGCTATTTAATATATAGCTTCTTCAGACATTTTACACAATTGTTGATACATTTTAAAAGATTTTGGGACACACACTATTAAAAAGTGGACAAAAATTATTAATCTTTACAAATGTGTTGCTGTAGTGGTCCAGGTTGTTGAAACAATGTGCAGTTTCAGTTCCATGTTGGTCCTTGACAAAGTTGTGGAAAGTGTTGTTAGGTGTTGTCATCCTGGTTGTTTTCTTTGATGGATGTTGGGTTATTTGTTTTAATTGTGTGTTCCAAAAGGGTGATGATTTAGAATAAAATGTACTAATAGTGAATAAAATATTCCAAAACCTAAAAAATAAGGTATGAAAGAAATGAATTAGCATTAAGCTTAAAATGCTGGGACATATACAAAAAAGGTAATAACATAAAAAACAGTAAAACAATATTGAATGGGCTAAAGATAGATACTGAAAACCCCATGAAACTTGAACTAAAAATAACATAAAGCATAAAATGAAAAAAGGTAGAGGGAATAAAGGTATAAAACCGATGAACATCGGCTAACGTATCGAAGATGATCATAGTCGGTTTCTCTGCAAGAGATAATTATAAAAAGAGCGAAAGTGCATCTTGCGTGGAAATGGTGTTTGACTCAGTAACATGATATAAAGTTTTGGGATGCCTTACAGTACGTGAGTGTTGACATCCGCCTGATTTAGATTATATTAAAGAGAAAGACGCTCCAGTCATACATAGACTAACAAAATAGTAGTAGCAAGAATCAAGGGATTGGGTTTTAAGTGGTTTGAGAATACCAGAAGATGTTATACTGGTAACCCTCAAGACAAGGCAAAGAGAAAGGCTACGGTGATCCTGGAACGATATCCCTAGACATACAATGGCGAGCAGAATTTTAAAATAAGAGAGGCAACAGGGAATCGGGTAAATGACTTTTAGTTGTATTATATATTCTGTATTCTGTTTAGTACCTTATTACTATCAAACCAATACGATTGAACTGATATAACATAAAGGACAAAAACCTTGTGCATGCATACAAGGCCTAGTAAGAGATGTATGCTGTAAAGACGAATCATTACATCAGTTATTCGCCCTAAAATGAGTTGTCCGAGAGATGCAACATAAATTCGTTGTTGAAGTTCAATCCAGGCGAGACTATCTGTAATAAAACGCTTTAAATCTTTGGCAATGACTCAACGCACGAAGTTGAAGAAAGGTATCATAGAGACTCACAATCAATAATAAGAAAAGCAAATACAGGATTAATACAAGAAATAATCACAGATACGAAAACGTCCACAACAAACATAGATACTAATTTTACAGTATCTGATTTCAACTATCTTCAATCCGGTATAATATGTACGATAATAAAATATAAAACTCTTCGAAATATGTGTAAATCAGAGTAGGAAAAAGGACGACGACGAACTTGAAATAATGGAGCATTATTGGTAGTGTAACTGAAATAAATGTAGATTTAGTAGTTGGAGCTTTTGGAAAATATTGCTGGGAAAAGTGTTACGAAGAAGTTTAGCAAAGAAAACCATGAAAGCAGAAGAAAAACTTCTAGACCCATTAATAGGTGGCTGGACGATGTTGAGGAAGATGTAAGGATTATCAAAATAAAATAATGTATAAGAGAAGCAGCATATAGATCTTTAAGGTGTGTAGAGGACGACTCTGTAAACGCATTTAACTTCCATTTCCATTTTAAGCGTAAAAAGGGGCCTACTCGAGTACATCCTAACTAATTCGAATGACTTTGAAGAGACTTAAAATTAGATTTTTTAAAACGCCCATTGTGTACATATATAGCAGCACATAAATCAAAGCATTTCAGAATGTGTCTAATGTAATTTGAATATTAAAATTACATATTGCTGTATTTTTCCTATGTCCTCTCATGCATAAAGTATTTTAGTCATACCAAACTAAACGAATTACAATGCAGTAATTGAAGCGAAAGTAAAATATGGAAAGTTATTCAGTAGCGTGCACGTAACAAAATAGTTACAAAAAAGTGCAATTTAATACTTAAATTGCGATACGAGTGCGTACGGCTTGATTTTTTTATAATCTGGGGGATTATGCAACTGGTAATTCCCGCAACGAGACCTCTTGTGGACCTATCGACCAAATATAACAAAATGGCAGTGTTGGATACCATGGTTAAAATTTTATAAAAATCTCAAATATATTTTACTTAAATCAGAGTACGATAAAATGTTTCTTAAGAGATTCTTTTATTTAGGTTCTTGTCATTAATACACGTATGGACTATCCACTAGTATATTTTTTTTAAAGCGAAACATTTGGTTAGAATTGGCCCATCAATACTGATATTAAATCCTTGGGAACTGAACTATGTTTGAAATCAATTTGGAACCACTGCGATAGTTATGCTTCTGATTCAATATCATTTCAATATAGCTTCGTCAATTATCAGCTATTCACGGTGAATTGGATTTGGCAAGTCTGTTATGAGTTTGATGTATTAAAAAATATTAAAAGCAACATTTTTACCGGGTTATTAAAATGTATCAAAGCGAACACATGTAGGTCATGTCAGCGCTCGATGCCTTATTAGTAATTCAGCCTTGTTCTTTAAGTTTCTCTGGTACTGCTTTAATAAAATTCTCTAGACGTTTGTGTTAAATAAGAAAATCTGCAGTGCGTATTTACAATAGTTTCGATGAAAAAAATTACTTGCTCACATGAAGTTAGAGTCCTCGTGATCTCGTAGACCATCCTAAAAATATAGCTCAAAAGCAACCATACCTAACAAACCTATCCCTTATTTGACTGTATTAGTAAGAAAGCAGTATACTAAGCATAGTGGTCTATTAAGAGTGGCATAAGCCAAAACCTCTTTCGTCTCAATAGACAAAACAAATACATCTCTCGCTATTCCACCTCCACCTTTTTCCACAGAATCTTGAATCACAATGCTAACCCATTCTGAATAAGATTACCCTGATGGAATAATGACAAGAAAATAATTTTTTTGCCTACAAGCCTCATATTTATTTCCTTCTCGTTCTGCGGTGAGATTTTGTTTAGATCCCTCTTTGGATATTTAAAGCATTACCCCTCCCCCACCCTCCGAGCAGCGCGTCGGTCCGAGCCCTGAAATATCTCTCGTTACATCGCTTCTAGATCAACGTTGACTTTTCACGTCGAGTTCTGATCTGTGATCTATTAGTAAGCAATGCATATTGTGAATTACCGCCATTATGCATCTGTTTTATAAGCTAAGCAATGCATGTTGTGAGAATTTTAAGAATTTATCGCTTGAGGTAGACCTAAAGTTTGAGTGCATCCTCTTTGGAGAACGCGTAACGCATTAAATAAAAACGTTATCTGTATTGTTTTCCCCTGTGTAAGTGTATCACGGGCGAACATCTGCCAAGAAGTTTTTAATCGAGCGACAAAACGTCACTAACAAGACAAATTCTATAGGTTTTGAGGTTTTAGTTTCCTGCTGCAGCTGGAGAAGTGTATTTCCTGTGTTATCTTAATATAGCAGTTCTCACATTTTATGCTGTGTAACCTATTAGTGAAGCTAAATGCAGTTATTAATTATGACGCAAAGTAAGTCAGGTCTCTGAGCTGTGCACCTTTCCTGTAGCTGTGGAGAATCTTCCTGACGGGAGCGCCTTACATCCGCGACAGATACACCAAAATACACTTATATTTTGACTATCGCAAAGGAGGCCTCTACTTCCAGCCTACAATCCCCCACTGCATTAGTATACGAAAAATTTCTCTTTTAACGCCCTACCTAAAAAACAAAAAGCGAAAGCTTGTGATGAACAGGGACTAATTAGTTTAAATAATCACATCACGAACGTGAATTTGTAAAAAGTAGACTGTCTGACGAGATGATTACCATCTAAACTCTGGATATACACTCTACCAAAACAACAAAAACGAATGTGGTGGACTAGGAGCAGTAGATATTCTTATCAACAAGAGGAGGAAGCATTTAATCGAGAGAACATGTGCAATATCGTAACTTGTAATAAATATTTTGAAAATATCGAAAAGATAAAAGATTTAAATTACCAAATCCTACGGACACACTAGCAAAGTGGACGACAAAACCATCTAAAAATTCTATTACGGTCTGGCCCTTACCAGAAGAAGTGAAAAACTTAATTTGCTTCACATCAGGTGATTTTAATAAGAAGATAGACAATAACACCGAAGACTCAGGGTATATTGTATATATTAGGTAAAATTTAGAACATGGAACACACGTGGTTAAAGACTGCTTAACTACCACCAAGACGACAAATGAAACCGCATGAACACATTTTAGAAAAAGCATTAAAGATCAGGTGGGCAGGAGAGCCCAAACAGTTTCACCAAAAATAAAATAGTTTTCATCATTTCAGACAAAAGAGAGGTAGTCACAGGCATATCAGTTTTAAATAAATTTCATAATAGTTATAACCACAGGCTACTTAGAGTTGCAATAAAAATAAATACAAAGTTAGCGAGGAAAAAACTATACCAACGGGGGCCAATTCAACAAATTAAGGTTACTAACTTTGGCACACATGTAGTATGAGGAAATTAGAAATATGAAACCTTCCCCATAGTTTGTATGATTTCAAAAAGAAGTTAGAAATACAGTTGCAACATGTTTCGATGTCAGATCATTTTCAGACAAATAGTTTAAGAAATCTAGTAACTATGAATGTAAGATAAAAACAATTCACCAGGTGAACTTGTAGGTTATACCTTGAAAAGGTTAACAAATGTATTTACGCCTCTCTTAGCCTAACACATTGAAAAACGGCTACTCCGAGTTTTGAGAAAAAATAAATTAAATATTAAAACAGATTAGCCGCATGCCACCTAGGGGCACCTGTAAATGAAAAATGGGACTAAGAGAAATGTGGGTACCTACCCCGTCGCATTTTACGTATTCGATGGAAATTGCCAACGATAAAGTTCTAAGAAGAATAGACAAACAAATTGAAATAACTAATACCATTAAACAATGTAAGCTTGAATACCTACAGACATCTCATGAAGAACATTAAGTACCTGCCTACTGCAACTTATTTTACAAGAAACAATGGATGGAAGAAAATGGCTCAGTAGGGCAAGACCTTCCTGGCGTAGAAACCTTTGCAACAGGTTTTGTCTTAGTTTTACACAACTTGTAACTCAAAGTACTGGCTGGTGTTTTTTTCGCATGTGAATGCAATTGGGGTAGTCCAGAAGCCAAGAGTTTGAAGATTGCTTCCAGTGATTAGATTTAGAACACTTTTGTTAACGCATGTACAGTGTATATAAAAGAAAACAAAATCCGGGTTAACAGATGCTATTTCTTGGATGGGCGGGTTTCTGCGACTCCGCTTTGCGCTGCGGTGCTGCCTGGGGTCAAACCTGACACTAACAAGACTGAATAGCTGCGGTTGTTGACACACGCAGTCGGGTCCGTGAGTCATTTTAGGGTCCTTTTTGCGTTGTGTTATAAAGCATCAAACGTTAATTTGAGCTGATCGGTGAGCTCCGTACTGGGCCAAATTTTCTTTCAAAATAGCCCGAGCCTGGTCAGCTTTTTCGCCAGGGGCGCCGGCAATAAACTGTCTGTTGGTTGTGTATTTGAGGCTGGTGCTGTAATTTCTCCTGGCGACATAGTAGGATATTTCCAATGACCTGAATGAGGCCTTGCCCAAGTAAGTTGTGCCTTTAATTAGCTACGGTGGTGGTTAGGCTTACAATGCGCTTATCAGGTGGCAATCAGCATAATTATCGGGGACCCTCATGTGGTCTGGAAAATGCCTTTTAATGGAGTAGTTTTGGGGCTCTGAACCGACGGGATGTAGGAGGAGGTGATGTATTCTCTGGAACTAAACAGGGCGACATGAAGAATTGATTCAAGAGCTACCTTTTAGGAGTATACTCCGTTATCCAAAATGGGGGTCGGTGAGAACGCTAAAGGTTAGTTTTCGTGGTGTTCTCTTGTACAGAAAGCGGTGGTCGAGAGGAGATTGGAGAGATTGGTAAGTTCGTGAACGGCGACGGCTCGGTTTTCAGGGTAAGGCTAAGTGCAGATCGGCGCGGTGGGACTGTTTCGGTGAAAGCAAACGCAGACTCGACTAGTTGCTGGACCAAATGCCTTCACTAGGCTGAGCATCATTTTCTTATACCCTGCGTGCCCTCTATCACCCAAAACCCCACCTGGGGAGTTTAAGTAGGGATGCGCCTTAACCTCTTACAAACTTGAGCTTTGCTGGGCGAGCTGAAGGTCAGACATCAATTGTGACTAAAATTGGCATCACTAAAATTTTAACACATTATTTCTGAGTAAATTTAATTTTTACAGACGCAAACGTCACACACTGTTTCCCCCAACAGTGGATAAAATTAATAACCATGTGGATTGCCAACGTTCACAACAGATAGGGCACATTAAGTAGAAGAAATATAGCAGCGACCTTGCAATTGAGATTAGGTTGATAATCAAACCTTTTACTACATTTAATAATTTTTTAGCTTGTAAAAGTCCAAGCGGCCTTATCCCCCATTTTAGCATTTCTTGATAAATGTTTATATTCCCAAGAGAGATGTCTAAATTACTTATTTAGTTTTCATTTTCAGATAGCTTACTTGATACAAAAGGAATTATTCTCTAGGAAGATTCTATTTACAGTTCCTTTCAAACATATTTTCTACGTAGGCTTAACAGGCTTAAGGATATTATTATTTTTAATACTTCGAGCACCTTTCGCTTTTAAATTATGCATAATTAGCAAAAGTTTGAACTGGCCGTTTAATTCCAAGCAACCTTCAAACTTATTCCCTTACGCAGCAAATTACAGGCGGGCTTCATGCAAATCCCAAATTCAGTTTTTTATGGCGCACTTGACCAAAATAAGCCTAACGAGTTGTATTTATACAATCACAGTTGCTGCAAGGCTGGTAAAAAGCGGTCGTTAAATATTCATCCGTTTTTTGGGGCCGATCATTAACGTCGAGTGCTAAAACGGTATAAAAAATTGAAAAGGCCGTTATCGATTGTCGGCCGAATATCATTTTTCTTCCGTAATTATTGCTGATAAATTAATAAGCGCGTTTGTCTGGCGTGAATTTGGACCGCTAACGGAGTCGCTAGCTCAGGCTGGTCGTTAAGGCACAAGTGGCCGCTCTTTCAGCCGCAATGCATACGGACGTGAGGTATGTAAAAGAATTAAGGAAATGGCTGTAAAAATGCTAACAGCCTTTGTACCGAGCAGGAATGCTAAACTCGCCGCCCTCTGGCCGCCATCTTTGCCCGGAAAATTTAATTCTTGCGGCAATTACTCATTATTACGGCTAAGAGCGTCCTGCATTTTTGCAAAATGTTTGTGTTGGAAGATGGGGACGAAATTCCCGAAATTCCGTATGCAAATTGGGCTTGCAGCAACAAATGCCCCGACTGTTTAAAGCCGATTAATCACAGCAAATTCGGATATTCATTTATTCATTTACATTCACAAATCAGTTTTTAATAATGCAAGGGTTTCTTAATTATCGGGAACTTTGGTTAATTAAATGTGTCAGGATGTCATTTATCATTTCCTATGCCGACGCATGTTTTTAATATTGCTCTTGGCAGAATTTTTATTGAAACGGTGAGAACAATTGAAGGGTTCGTATTTTAATTAGTCTAAGTTTGCGTGCACGGTTGTTACACATTTAATTTCCTTGTTTTTGTTCCCTTCCCGTTATTCTTCATAACGGTACATTCGCTATAATTTACCGGGCGCTAAAACATGATTCCCCTCTACTTTTTCGGTATAATTTATTGCTTTCCTTATACCTACGTGCAACACTACTCGGAAATCCGTTAAAATAGAAAAAACATTAACCAAAGTATACATAAAATATTCCATTTTCAACCTCGAGGAGTTTTTGACGGTATTCAGCTTTTCTTCTGCTACCGCATGTAGTATTTCTTCTTCTACCACCTTAATTCTTCCTCTTAGGCTGGATGGTGGACCAAACTCTTCAAACCATTTTCCAATCTCCCATTTGTACTACCCATCCTAAGCGAATTCATCAGTACGTTTTTATTGATTATTGATTACTTGGATCCGTTCCTGTTCAAAAAGTCTTTCTAGAATTGTACAGTTGCTAAAAAAGTAAATCCAATCGGGGACGTATCAAGTCCTGCCGCTGATGTATTCCATTTAAAAGCCAATAAATAACCATGTCTCCCAATTCAGTCTTTTATAATTAGTGCAGTGTATTTTGAATGTAAGAATTGGCAGGGACAATCAAACATGTGAACTCCTGAGGCGAACCACTCTGGGATGGGCAGCGTTCGGTGGACTCAGGCACATCCTTAAAAACGATAGTATCTCCATCAGTTTGGAGAAGAACATTTAATGCGTGTGTTCTACCAGTTCTCCCCTATGGAGCGGAGACTCTAACCCTCACTAAATCATCTGAGGAAAAAATACGCATCACACAACATAAAATGGGTAGATCGATGCTGGGAATAACGTAGAGGGATAGGGTCAGTAACGAAGAGATCCTCTGAAAAACGAAAGTGGACAACGTAATAGAGAGAATAGCTAAAGCAAAGTGGAGATGGGCTGGCCATGTGGCAAGGCAGAACGATGGCCGATGGACGAAAAAGATAATTGAGTGGAGACCAAGATCAGATAAGTGAAGTCAAAGAAGACCACCTACCCGATAGACAGACGACCTAAAAAGAATATCAAGCAACTGGATTGCAACTGCACAAAATAGAGAAACGTGGAAATCTCCTGGAGGAGGCCTATGTTCGACAGCGGACAAATTGTGGCTGATTGATGATGATTGATGATTTTGAATAGGTCCTAGAAGAGTTGCTTTGATTCGTTGCACCCCTGAGCTTCAAAAGGTGTTGAACAGTATGTCGAGTGGTAGCTAGTGTTAGTGTGGCAGTTTTTGGAGCTGTTGCGAGGTTAGCATAGCCCTGGAAGCGGAAAGGACGCAGCGACATTAATGCTGAGCACTACGGCGCCTTAAGACTGGGGCAAAGATAGAGTTTTGGAGTGGTGCAAGCTGCAGGCGGTGTTCGAAGAGGTATCTGGCTTGTTACATCAGGACAACGGAGAGAAAGAAAAGCCCCCGTCCGTCGTAGGACTTGCTGTGGGAACGCCTGCTGTCCTATTTTGCATCAGGGAAGCCAAATAAGGTCAGAAAGTTATTCAAAAAGTAGCATTTGCTCAAATTTTTAAAGTGGCATCGGTTTTTGCAAATTTCCGGGAGAAGCGCATCGTGAGTGCTATGTTGCGGTGTCTATTTACTTGCGCTTATTAAATCACGCAACGTAGTCACTGATGTAATTATTTATACTAAGCCAACATGTTTTGATAAATTCTGAGGTTGGAGCGCCATGTCTATAAAGTTGTTCCCATTAGTAGAAATATCTAATTTTATAGCGGTCTCATTGGAGAAACAAGCGGTTGCTAAAGCAATTACTGTTTAAAATCATATTTGATAGAATGTAGAAAATCCAACCCTTTGAGATGATAGAGTCATTTACTTAAATACAAAGCTAATAATAATCATAACAGTATATAAAAAAGTTATGATAAAGGTCCAAGCACTTGTGATGCACAGATATATGTTATTCACTGAAATTAAAAATGCTGAAATAAGGATTTGACTGCGAGCTTTCCAAACGACTGAGCAAAGATCCAACCATTGCAGCTTTTTGAAAAAGTAATTGACACAGTACAGTATGGGTTTTATAAACGCACTGAACATATGTATAGTATACTATAGACACATATTATTAACTGAAAATTTAGATGAAAATACAACCCTGACCGTATCGTTCTTAAAAAGACGAAAACAATTTTGCATAAACCAACAATGGAAAGTATGAAATAAATTTCATGATTGACAGCTGCAGTGGTTTTAGGAAAAAGGACCTTTCTTCATTAACAAACATAAAACACAATGTTTTACAAGGAAGTTAAAGAACTATCAAGCAAGAGCAAACTGCGTACATCAAGTGTATGTGTAACAGATCTCATGAAAATGTGGGGTTCTGCATAGAAGACAAAACCACAGTAAACATGGAGACAAAAACAATGAAGAAAGATCTATACGGGCGCCAAAAGGGAATATGGGGAATACTGAGAAGCAAGTATGGAAGATTTGTTTTGAAAATGAGCATCACGAGCAACGTTAAATTTAGAGGAAGAGAACTTGCAGTGGAGCTAAAAAACTATTTCAGAACATATCAAAAACTACAGGCATGTGAGGGAAATGGAAGAAGAGAATAACAATATATTCAAGAAATAAGACAAAGCCGCACTGGAAAACTACCAAGGGATCTTCTTCTTCTTCTACTTAAAGAATAATCTGCGGTCAATGAAGGTTTGAACATTCAGTGTAGATTGAAACAATGAATGAGAGTCTCCAGCCTGTTTAGTGCTTCTCGACTGCCTGCAATAATTACGGTATCATCTGCATAACTAAGATTACTAAAAGTTTATTCTGATGCATTCTCTTAACGCCCTTCAAATATATACGGTTGGAGTATAAGTTGAAAAGTAAAGAAGGGAAGACACATGTAGTCATCCAGCTTTCTTCGTGTATCTGTATTTTCATCAAATTTCCTCGTTTTCTACCATTATCATATATGACGTACGTTTTCTCATAGTTCTTACATACCATGTATATTTTTGCTCAACAAGTTCGAAGGTTATTTGCTTAAGTGGTCTTGAACTCTTACTTGTATAACTTGGTTTTTCAATTTTAAAATAGCAACACAATTCTTGATAGGTTCTTCAACTTTTTCAAATAGACTTGTGGATTACCCGAAACAGGGTTGTGATCAGAATTAATGGCGGCATCAGAATTGATGGCGGCTCCTGCATTGGTTGTTACTCTAAGAATGTCGGCCTTGTATCTACGATTTATTATGAAGAAATCTAGGGCTCCATATAAAGTTGTTTTGATAATGGTGATGTGACTGCGAGGTGTAAAGGTCAGTGAGGGGGTACTTCAACCAAAGTATTAGTAATAATATTGCTTTTGTCTGACAAAATTGTACCGTTATTTGCATTCTATGTTCTAACCCAAATTTTCCGCTCTATTCCTTCTCTTTCACCCTCGGGAATTGAAATCGCCCATAACTAAATTCACTTCAATAGGTTTGGGTTAGTCAAGGGTAGGCAAGTCTTAAATTTGTAGCAGAAAAGTAGTTAATCAGCTATTGGGACATAAACCTATATTAGAATGGTGTTTAGTATCATTTGACCGAGTTCTACTAACTAATTTTATCCAAGTTCTGCCAGAAATAGATGTGCATCGACAATGGATTCACCTAATTGCGAAAATTAATTGTCACAACACAATACAAAAAAAAGGTAAACCTAAACAAGTGCAAACAACATACGGAAGGTAAAATAGTGGTAAAATCAATGGTATTCTAATATTTTGGTGCCCAACAGCAATAAAAAGTGCACAATCAAATAAACCACCAGACAGTGAAAGGTGTACGTATTCAAAGCTGCTTAAAGAAACTCGTTTTGATAAATACGTACTTAAATACTGACAGTAATATCAGGATCTACAAAAGAGTAGTAGACACAAGTGCTAATACCTCCAAGAAAACGTAGTTAATGAAAACCGTAAAAAAACAGCACACGGGTAAACATTGCAAGTTAAAATTTAAAAAATGCTAAGAACGTAGTAATATGAAAGATACAGCCCGATAGACCCGAGACCGAAAAAACACTGGAGGAGACATTAATAGAATAGAACGGAAGACAGCAAATTGCTTAAGAAGAAAAAGAACAAATAACCAATAGAGAGAATGCACAGGGTAAACCTTTTAATTAATGGAAGCGATATTGGTCAATGTCTTCTGAAGAGTGGTAGTTAGAAACGAAAATCTTTATCCCATCTAAATTATGCAACTTTTGCTATATATTAATGGAACGGAAAAGAAGAATTGTTTGTATATTCTTCGTGTAAAGGATTTGTCTAGGATTTGTAGCGGTCTAGTTCGTGTACCTTAGGGCCGGTTGCAGAAAGCAATGTTAAGTCTCGTGTTAGCTAACATCGCGTCAAAGTGAACAAAATCGCATCAAATTTTGTTTACTAATGTATTAGTTACCATAAAGATTTGAGATTTGATTCGTTTTTGTTCACTTTGACGCGATGTTAGCTAACACGAGACTTAATATTGCTTTCTGCAACCGGCCCTTAGTGTTTTGAATCACTTTAGCATTTAACCATTATTCTGCTAGTAATAAAACTAAACTGTACTTCTTATAATATATCAATTAACTTAGAAATCATTGTGTATTTCACGCGTAAGTTTGTTGCTTGCAGTTATAAATAGAACAAAAAAGCGGTGCGCTCCAAAGGGACGCAGTGAGCAGTCGCTCGCCAGTAAGGAAACCGTGTGTGGCCCAAAAAACAGGCACGCCACGCGAAGCCTTGGGGTTACCAGCTAGGGAAACTTCTTCAAGAAGTAGAAGCTACTATTCCAGCTGCCATTCAAACGTCGGGAAAGCCAGTCGATCTTGTCAACGTACGGGACATTTTGTGAGCAGTTTACAACAACCCTCGGAGTTTTCGTTTTACGAATGAATGTACGGTCTAGGAAGATTGGAAAAACCCAAAGCCGTAATATGTAATTAACTGTTGTTATGCAACAAAGGTAGAGGGCGAAATAAGCGCCAAACGCAGAACCAGAATAAAGCGACTTAAACAATTTTCACGCGGTTCTTATTGGGATTGGGCGTCGATAATTAATGAATTACAATTATATTTACTACGTGCATAAAAGCAACTAGAATCAGCCTTTAGCCCGTAGACATTTATTTAATTATAATTCATTGTTGACAACGTATAACATTTACAGCTGGTCATTGTAAATTGTTCGGTTTTATCGCTGGCAGGATTTGCATATATAATTACAACACTCTAGGTGACAACGAGCATACCAGGAAGAGCAATATTGACATAGCCTTACCCACATTAAGGTAAGAGCGGGCCTTGTACTTTTACGACTGAGTAAATTAGCATACAAAGGGCAATATAGATTTATAGTACAGCAGAGTATAGCGAACGAGAAAGAACCATATTACAGTTACGGTGCCCAACTCAAGGGCTAAGTAAAAGAATGATTACAGATTTTACCAGTTATTCATCTGTTCTGTAAAATAATAGTAGTTAGCAAAAACTGACATAGGGGTTCAAACAACAAAATACTGGAGAACTAAGGACATGTAATATGTTTAGGATACAAACTGAACCTCTATCTTCAGTTGTTCGCAGTGTACAGCAAAGATGTTAAACTGCCGATAGAGAGAGGCTAAACACCCGATTATGCAATTAAACATACGCTTTAGAGCCGGTACATTAAATGATATATATTTCTATTTCTGTTATACGAACTTGGAAAGTAGACGCTAACGGAAGAAATTATAACTAACATGTCTAATAACCAATCTTAGGAATACCTTGGAGTAGATTAGAAAAAAATACTTAAAATGATTAAAAGAATTAACAGGAGACTTAAATGTAAATCATGTGTTGTAGTAGTTCTCAAATTGTATGAGATACAACGTATTTGTAAAAAATTTTACTCAGTAGCAAAGTAAGTCATATCAGAGAGCTCAACACATTTCCTGTATGCGAAGGATTTTTTCTGGTGGGACTCCCCTGTTTAATTTTGAATTAAACAGATATAAATTTCAGTCAAAATTTACGAAATATCGTTCACAATTTAAAAGCCAGTTTTGCTTTCATAATCAGTCGGCTTAAAGACCGCTATCACAAAAGTAAGCATATTATATGACGAAATGACCTAGAACTTCAAGTTCATCGCACGAACTCGCAGACAACGAGGAGCTATAATTGCTTACTACTTATTTTGCAATTTTAGAATCGTTCTAGTGAACTATACCTTTGCACTTTGAAATGTTTTTATTTAGTATCTAAGCAGTTATATCATATAAAAGCCCATTTATTTTTGTAATAAAATCAATCGACATTTACTGTTTGATTCAATTACATCGATACTACCTTTCCAAGCCTGAAAATTTAAGTGTGAGGCTGCACTTCGGGTAGTTATCTAATTATCATCCCTTTAAGTGCCATTGACTACATTGGCTTAATACATGAATGCAGTCTCATTCAAGCGCTTAAAAATTAGGGACAAAGAACCAGTGCAACCAACAGAAACCTGATCCAGACTTCAGGCCTTTCTGTTCACCCCCACTCTATAATCGGTGTCTAACGGAAAATACAAAATATAACCATTAATACACAATTTTCAAAATATAATTTTATTTAATTCAATAAGTCCTTATACACTGTATATAGGTTTACTGTAGTATGCACTCGAACTTACTAGTCTTAAGAAGTTAATTATCTATTGGTCATCTTAGAAAAGTTCCAAGTTCAAATACAATTAATGTGTAAAAGAGTAAGAATTTTCAAAAAACAAAGGAACCATTTAGTAAATAGCTCTAAAATGTGAAAGTTTCTTAGTCACTAACGACGTCTTATGGCCGTAATTCTTGCAATCATTCTAGAAGAATTTGCCTGGTTAAAGATGATGCTTTTAAAAAGCTTATAGCTAATTAACATGACTTATAGGACACATTTCCAACTTTGAAGATACCCGGCGATACCAAAAATTTACTTCAACAACAGTAATAACATTTTAATTTGAATGCAAAAAATCTTACAATACCTACTTATATTTTATGCAAATTAAGAATTTCTAAAAATATGCAAAATCTACAAAACTTAAATATATGTAGATATTTATTGTATAATATATTGATAAATAATTAATTGATACCCATCTTAAGTTTGATAATGTATCACCTGTCACTTAAGTACTTTAATATAAATCTCTCTATTGTTTTCAATTTAGGATGCTTATTATGTAGTTCGCAAGTGAAGAGGCTTTAATAATGCGTGGGAAATTAAATCGGAGTTTTGAGTTAATTTGTTGTTTATACAATAATTTTTGTTTTAAATAATTAGGTGTTGTTATAATTAAAGGCTTGGCTGGGCAGTATTAGATAAAGCCACTAATTAAAATGGCCCATTTTTGCATAATCATTCTTTAAGTCGAAGATCTATTTATTATATTTGCTGACTTTTACTGTTTCTTTTACCTTCAAATGTTAATCGAGTTGTTTGTCATTCGCGTACCAATAGATATTCATAGATAAAAATAAGAAATGCATATATTTGATTAATGAGAAATATTTTCGAGTTTCTAAATAATAATACATATTTTATCACTTTATACATGTATATGCTACCTACAAGCAATAATACGTTTCTAAAACAAAACTTTGAATGCTACAATCATAACAATTGAAAAGTGCATTCAAAAAATGTTTTAACGGAATAGACACATAGCGAATTTGAAATTTGTTCCCTTTTAAAAAGCACCCAGTTACAGAGTGAGAGAGAAAACTACCTGCTGCTTTTGTAACCAGCTTAAAACAGGTACTTAGTTCTTAGAAATAGCATCTTCCTTACTAGTTTCTCATAATGGAGGGTGAATTTCTTTCTAGTGTTCAGTTTGGTTTTAGCTTTTGCGTTGCAACTACAAATTTTTGTGGAAGTGCTCAAAAAGTGTTTTTTGTGTTTAAGAAAACCAGTAGAGGTAAGTTTAATTATTAAAAGTATTAATTACTCTATTACCCCAACCACGTCGTCTAAATATAGGAAAGCAAAAAGTCACTTATCAAACGAACTATTGCACGGAAGGTTGAAGTTGTTCATATTTCTACAAATGCTACAGTAGCATTAAATCAAACTATTGATCAACAAGATTCTGCTATAAATTTAAGCACAATTATTAATAATAGACTGCAAACATAAAAATTAAGTACTTTTTACTTATCTTTTGTTTTAAGAATTTCTTTTTTGTGTTTCAGACTCAGCTATTATACCTAGTAGGTGGTGAAACAACACACAAGTCGATCTACTTGCAAATGGGAAACCTGTCAACAGCAGAAGCGGCAACATTTTATTCTGGCCTGGGGAAAAAGAAAAAGTTGCCCTTTTGAAGTCTAACTCTATTTGCAGTTATTGTTGGTATGCAAAAAAAGAAAAGTTTCTATAAACATAGTTTTGAATGAGTTGCAACATCCGGAAGATCTGAACTGTTGGAATTATTCCACCTTTTGGAGGCATTAAGCCAGAGCATTTTAAATTTATGTTTATTGGAACTTTTTTGTTACTGTTATTGGTAGAACTTATCCTAAAAATTATTTTCACCTCTTAGAAAAACACCCAGCCGTTCTTGTAATTATAACAACTCGCAGCAAGTGTTCTTTGTATGAAAAACGTGATTTTTAAGACAGATCGATGTGACCTTCACATAAGACACTATGGTGCACTTATTCAAACATAAATAAATATAAAATGTTAAATGAATAGTATAATTGTCCACTAACCGTTGAGTCAGAGAGTCACTCCTAAGAAAGAATTCCGGAACTATATTTTCTCTTTTTCTTTTCTTGCATAATCAGTACTTACACCCATTTTTCGTCGGTAATTTGGAACAGTCCGTAGTTAGTGGCACCCGAAACAAAGCCTATTTGATTTTATAATTAAATTTTGCCACTGCTGCTTAGGCAACATTAACTTTTCCCATTTTTGTAATGAATTTCCATTGCTTGTTTTTCTAAATATTATATTATAGTAACACAATGGTTGGTGTATGTGGGAAAATTGTAAAATGAACCAAGTAAACTTCAAATTAATGCATATTATGTATTTATTTTCAGATGCTAGTAGAGAAAGATACCCCACTACTACTGAGGTGGAAATCCGAAAATCCGTAGCTCTATATCTAGCAAATTCCAAAGATAAAACGCTAAGATAAACTGCAATGTAATATCTATGTGTACAAAAATTTAATAAATGCTGTTGACAATTAGTGTAACAATTTTAATGAAGAATATAATGTTATTATATTTCTTATACCCTCATAATATAATAGACTGTGTTATATAAAAAGCAAATAGCATTAAAGCCAGTTTTTTAATATCAACTGAACAGCACCTAATAAAAAACATATAGTTAATAGTGCAAAGAGACATAAACAGGATACTTAACAAAGCATGTTGTTTCAATATTCAGTTTCAGACAAGTCAAATAAATCAAAGTAATAACTATTGGCTATCGAGCGATTCTTTTTATCTAGCTCACTACTGGGATATTTTGATAATGATGAGAAATGAAAACGTTGGTTGTATTAGAAAAAAGTTGCATAATTTATGGCCTTTCCAAAATCCGTCTTTGCATTTTTAATTTTTCACTAGCTTATGAAATATAGAAAATTGGGTTTTTTGTTTTCTTCAAACATTTAAAAAACATGTTGTATAAGAACTCGATTCAGAGAATAAAATGTATAGCTTCACACATACTCTTTAAATATTGGAATATTTGAAGAAACAAAAATTGATTTTCAGTTGTTTTTCAAGACATTTCGGGAAGTACCCAGCAAATTACAAATCAGTAAACGGCATCTGAAAAAGCCTAAATTATGCAACTTGTCTAATTTAACTAATCTCATTTCTCTTGCTGTTATCAATTTCCCAATAGCGAGCGAGATGAATAAAATTGCACGGGACACTCAGTTTAGATGGTTTGGCAATATACGGTGTACATCCTATTATAAATAAATTACCGATATTTGTAAGATATATATAGGAGATCTAGGCGACTGCCATCTAGAGAATATTCCTTGCTAATATTGTGTATACACATTTTACAAATATTAAGCGGATAATGGTGAGATATATTCAGAAGATGTGCGCGGTTAACATCTAGAGCATACTGGTTGCCAATATAGTGCAGATATTTGCATGATATCTCCATCAGATGTACGCGACCTATATCTGGCGAATACCGATTGCTAATATAGTGAATACATCCTTAAAAAAATATCTGAGGGATATTTGTAAGATATATTCAGCAGATATCTGCGGTTAACATCTAGGTAAGATCGGCAACAGATATAGTATTGATGTATTTTTATATATATGGCCAATATTTAAAAGTGTGACATTAATTTATCCCACAGACATTACTAACTAATATCCATGGTATATAGTGTGCTGCTAGGGTTATTATTCCATCGCATGGGCTATATGTGATTTTGTAATGTGTTACATGTACTTAACATAAAATGTGGTGTATGTGATTTGCCGCCTATTTTTTACGTGTATTACAAAGTAGATGATACTTGTAAAATACGTATTGGGGTATACACCCGAAGTAGCGCAGTAGATTCTTCGTGTATGTTATCTAAATAATAGTTTCTAAATGTTGATTGGGTTATATTTGTACTGTGCAGTGCAGATTCACATATTTTACAGAGTTATATACTGAAGTAGTTTCCAAGTACAGAGCCCAGAGCAGCATCATATCCTACCGTAACCTCGTGAAAAAGCTTCTTCGAGTCGGCTTTGTCCCGAAAGTACGTATCACAGGCTAGTGTAATGGACTATTTGACGCATAACCAATAACAAATACCTGTTTGTCTTTACCGGTTCAGCTTCCATAGGCAAATACTTGCATTTTTAGCTTAAGATCCAGCCCATTTCCCACTGCAGCCAGCCGTGTGCAGTGATTTGGTACATGTAGTAATTGGCTGCTTACCTGTAACAAATGAGCATAATAAAATACTAAAATAGCACATGTTTTTTAAGTAGATAATAAAATACAATGCTAAATGCAGTATACAAAAAGTTATCTCTGATATTTTGATAAGTGATTGGTTACCATTTGCTCTTCTAGACACAGTCAATTGGGGCTACCTGCTATATCTTACCTATACTAAAATAAATCATCTTTTCTGTTGAACTAAACCTTACTGATCATGTGTACAGATCAAAATGTACATTACCTTTTCCTGTAGGACATAAGGTGATGCCGTATATACCTTGGAATGATTAAAAAATATATGAAACAGCTCACTTCAATATCATTTTTAAGAAACTGACTACGCCGGCAATGTTGCTTAGATTCCTGTAATAGAATAAATAAGCCATCTTTGCTTCAGCTTATTTATTTAAAACGTAGTTTACTAGCAAAATTTGAGAAAAATCACTAAAAACACTGAAGTTTTATCCGAGTAAACACTGAACAATGTATTCGCACGCCACCTTGTTGCTTGTTGCCATGCCAAACTTAGCCAGAAACATCGGTTTGTGTGCGCGAAACGAATGTAACGAGTAACTTAATATTTAAATCGAAACGTAATCGCATTGTGGAAGTTTTCGTGAAACAAGGCGGTCTCGGGTTGCAGTCAGAGTCTGTTTACCTTCTCCAGCGCCACTTGGCCAAAAATCTGCGTCGCGGCGCCCTTGAATCTAATATTCTCATATTTGCCTTGAATATGAAACTAATGGGAAATGTCAGCCAAGCATTGTTGGGCGCCGGGGAACTTTAAAGTTAATTTTAAAACTAATCCGGCGCAATTCGCCGGGTTTGTTTAACTTCCAGTGTCACCCTCAGACGCAGCGTGTTCGATTAGGCATCCGTAAATACACAACCGCAGCTCCAACTCGGGAACTTGGCAACCGAAATGGATACCTTAATCCGAATGCCTTAATTCCGGAGTTACTCGGCGCAGGCTCGCGTAAAAAAGTTATTCACGACGTGCAAACGGCAAGACCCGTTTGAGGATCCAAAATTTTATGTTATGGTCTGATTATAAATATGTATGACCGTCGTATAGCCCACTTTACGAGCCCGTTTTTGTCCAGGTAGGAAAATATGGCCTCTTTCGCTCTCGTGCCTCTCACGGATATTAAAGAAATCATGATGAAGGCAAGCAAGAATCCCTCGGGTTTATTTCGCATGCTCGAGAAACGCACTAGCCCTAATTTTTAAATCCTTTTTGTACTAATTTTCGGGTGTGCAAGGTCTTTATAGAATAACAAAACAAGTGTTATTCCTCTAAACACAAAAGTATATTTATACCTTACACTACGATGATATGACTTCGAAGCTTTTAACGACCATTGTCACTATCTAACGAACGAATTCCGAGATGGAACCATGTAATTGTTGAGACAGAACAACTCAACGTCTGTTGACCTTTATCAGAGGTTCAATTAGAAGGGAGAATATATCTCTGATCTGTGCCAAATGCTGCCACGTTTGTCAAGAGGCTAAGGGACTTTTTCACCTGCAATTCAACAAAGGGGCAGCACTATGGCCCATAAAAAATACTACGAACAGCCTCACTAGTACTTTGGTTAACGATAATTCGCGGTAATTGACTTACCTTCTCGTAATTAAATGACTAAATTACTGGCCTCGAGAGGGTATTAAATTTCCAGAACACAAAGAATAATATAAGGTCTTATTAAGTTTCATGTTAAGCAAATGACAATAGGGCATTGCTGGAGCAATATAGGCATATGATTTCCTATAGCTAGTCGAATAATAGCTAGTTTTGTGCACGAGCATATAAATATTTGGTGCAGGCACGTATGTTTGTAGATGAGTTATGCATGTGTTGTGTCTTGTGTAGTGTAGGCTGTGCAGGATGTATCATTATAGCCGTCTAATAATTATTGTGTAAGAAGCGAAAAGTATGCCTGCTGTAATTGCAGAGATATTTATTCCATAACATTAGACAACAAACAGCTTTATTATACAATGTTGGCTTACAATAATTATTTATTAATTTCAATTTGCTTGTATAAAACTACTAGCACATGCCTACCTGAATACTATTAAATACTAATACAAGTTTCTAGTGAAAGTAATTTATGTTGTGCAATTACTATTACCAAGTAATTGATAAGTGAGTCACTATTTTATTTAAATAATTGTAAATCTGGTAATTCGATTACTTCATGAAGCCGTAATTGGTAATTAATTACTTTGTTAACATAATTCTCCCAGCTCTGTGTACAAGAGAGTATCTGAAACGCCATGCGTTCAAAAGTTTAATTGCTACGTAATTATCGAGAAATCCTGCTTTAACCAATCAGATTACAACAAATCATAAAGCCATCCATAAATTCTGAAACCGATTGCAACGATTTTTTGAAATAAATCAGCTTTTGGGGTGTATAATAAAAGCACAGTAGCTGTGTGCTCTACAGTGATGAGTAAAATAAAAGTCAAAAGCAATCTACTGAACAAAATCAAAGTCCACGTCAAAAATAAGTAACTGCAGAAAATTAAGGGAGAAAAGAATATGATCGAATGAACTCAAGGAAAATTCGGATAGAGATGTTCATCTCAGAATGAATGGAACCACTTTCAACATCTTTACCAACCATACCCTAAGGTGGTGTGGATAGATGTTCGTTCTACAAGACAAAGGCACCGACCCACAGTGCCCAACCAACCACCCACGATAAATTACCTTAAATTAGCAGACACTAACGTAATCCTAACACAAATTTCAAACTTGAGAAACTATGTTTTAAGGCTTTTTCAGTAACAGCTTTTAATGAAGAGCTCTCCTATTTTGATGTAAACAACAAACTACGATACTGTATGTATAAAATAGTTCTGAGCTATAAATTGTTTCTTTTATGTCTCGTGCTATTTCCTTATAACGGGAGATGTTTGATATGAGAGAAATGCAATTTTATACATTCTACTAAGGCACATATAACTTTATCTTTATTGTACTAAGCAATTTTCAACATATTATCTTCGTTGTTTTAAGGAGTCAACTGCAGTCATAAACGAGTATTTCCTAAACTACTGTAGATATATAACTCTCAGTAAATGTTGACAGTGGTTAAACTACTATTTATAGAAAGGCTCTCAAGTTAAAAGACGCAACCAAAATCTGAACAGACTAGAGAGCTAACCTACAACAGTGTAATTCTTGATGCTATAAGAAAAATCGATAATTTATATGATGGAAAACTTAGGCACAGCACCTCTGGCGGTAAATCTAATAAGTTCAACTAGCTTACAAATTTTCCTACAATATTTCCAACGGGGTGCATCGAAGGTGAATTTTACGCAAGATCTGCTGATATGTTTACGTAAAGATATCTAAAGTAAAAGTCATGCCGTAAACTTCCAACCTATCGCGAGCATAAACCTTCCAAGGTAGTTGATGATATGAAATTTTATATTTTTATGACGGGCTGTAAGAAGTACGCAGGCATAAACCCATTGAAGTATAAAGTAATGCCCTGAAATATGAAACTGTTCTGCGCATGGCAAATGTTCGTGTAAAATCACACTTGAGGTCTAAAAAATCTTCAGTATCTTTGGTAACCACAAATTTATAACAATTTTATCAGAAATTTAAGTTCAAGGTCGACCTTATTAATTTCCATTAACAATTAAGGAAGACACCTACTTATCCTTATAAAGGAAAATCGAATAACTGATCCCTTCCAAGTAATTTCAATACAGATCTATGACGCACTCGTATGTAGCAGCGTTCTAAACATTTTTATGTCCTAAATTTATAAATTTAATTAATATTAACGTCAGATGTAATTGCACTTAAGTATACTTAGACCTTTCCTACCCCTTGAAAATTTCATTTATCCATGTGTGTCACGTTACTCCTACTACCACACTAGTTCCCTTAAGTTTGTCAATTTTTATACACAGTAGAATTGTCTATTTTTAATGTACCTACAGAATTTTCAGTTACGATCTCCTCTAAAAATATAGATTTGTGACTGTTAGATCAGTTTAAATTTCTCGCCGTCCAAGCAATAACGACAGTTATTTTCACATGCTAACAATTCCGATTCAACGCAGAGAAGCGGGCGAAGAGCCCGCTGAACTTCTTCCTGCAACGCCGGCTCAAAATAGCTTGAGGACAGTGAGTTAGCACAGAGAGATAGCGTAAGGTTGTTGGCTAGCAGGGCGTGGTTTGAGCGTGTTTTGCGAAATGTGGCTTTTTTTAGTATTGATGGATCTTAGAGGCAATTTCAACATGCTGACAAGCCTAGAAGTTTCCCGGTTTTCCATCTCGTTGTTCTGCAGTGATGTTTCCTTTTGACCATTGGTCGGATATTTGGAAAACTTCTATCGTCCCGTCTTCATACATTCTGCAACTATTTTGTAGAACGGGATTTTCAGGAATCTTTTATTCGTTTGTTCAAAATGTAGTGGTCGCATTAGTAAATACTGTTATTATATAAAGGTCTAAACGTTTAATAATCACTAAAGCTTTTAGGAATACACATGAAAGTATTCCTTCACTGTCATAATTTATTTATAAAAACACCCTACTCTTCCAACATACCTCATTCTTTTATTAAAGTATAAGACTGTAGCACAACAATATTAATTTTACTATATTAATCAACCTAATGATATTATCAGATATAACATTTAATTTTCTAACAGTTAAAAAAGTAACAAGCATACCTACAAAGAAAATTCAATTAGAAGAGCAAATGAACTATAGATGACCAAAGTTTATAAGAAGCTCCTGGAATATATGGTTACGTTGTAAATTTATGATGTATTTATATATTCAGGGCCGGTTCTAGAGACAGACAGGACAGGCAGTCGCCTGTAGCGCAAAATCCAGACGGGCGCCAGCCAAAACTCTAAATTAGAACATTGAAAACTAGGAATATATTATGGCAATCATCCTCGACGGCGGCCACCGAAGGCAACTAAACTAGTATACTTCCTATAAGACGACTAGCAATAGGTTCCGTTCTGCCCAAGGAGTATTGTTTTTTTATAACCAAACACGTAGGTATTGTACTTAATTCCTTAATTAAATTTTGTATTCCAGAAGGTTGGAAAATAAGTTTGGCAGTTTTCAATTCTTTCTTTATAAAATCTCAAAACTTATAAATTAGAAGAAATGTAGTCCTTTTAAGCCTCTTACTACAATACCTACTATTTTCTACAATTACAAGAGTTGGGGGATTATTTTGATTTTGTGTTTTTCCAAAGGTTTCTACATAACTAGTACAATTTTTCACTTACAAACTATACAAACCTGTATAACTGTAACAAATTTCAAGAATATCTACGTCATCGTCTAGAAATATTCACGATTTTTGGACTTACAAACATAGATTAAATGGTACATATAGTATAGACAAAACCTGAATAAGAAGGCAAATGTCACTTGTTTTCTCATTAATAAGACACGATCTACTATGACGCCTTTTTATATATGTCAGTTATTTATAATTATAACTATAGCAAAACTGATATTAATGAAAAGAAGATACTAAGCTGTTCTGTGGTAATAATAATAAGAAGAAGAGGCAGAGGACGAAGAAAAAACAAAAAGTTTAAATTGATTCTTTGGTCATAACTCGAAAACTAAAGGACAACATAAATCGGGAAATTACATAGATCAGTTGCAAGTCACAAATTCGAATAATAGTATCTTCAACGGATGTAATGCACTCCTGAACAATCCCAGCAGCAGGAGTTAAAATTGATCCCCAACTATGCTACGATGTACTGTAACTAGGCTGCAGGCTAAGCTTCAGTGGGAGGGTTGGTTACGTTACTAATTATAACAACCAACCGTTAAACGAGCTAAAGATGTTAGAATGCCACAGACGCCACCACTTTTCTACTTGGAAAATGAGGAAACCCACTAAAAGTGGAAAGATGGGTCTCTCTTTGAAGTTGCCCGAAGTGTAGGATGGCAGCTAGCGTTTAGCCTCAGCAAACTTATCTTTCGTTAATTTTCTCCAACTCCCCTAAATTCCTTTAAAAAAATGCAACACATAATACAAAATTCGCATGCAACATGGGATACACGAAATAATAACACACGAATAATTAATTAAATAAAATCTATTGATTTGAAACAAAGTGATAATTTTGTGCAAACATGAAACAAATAATAGGGTTAGTTAGTAGCCTTAACATTACCTGACATCGAAACGGTTTGACATGAACAAAGTCCGCCTACAATACTTAAATCAGCAATCGGTGAACGAACAGTAAATTCTACATAACTGACTTCGGCAACGTTCATTCGGAACATGTCCCAACATCTAAAAATAGGTACGCTAATGTGGCAAGTTGATTATGTACTGAATGATGCCGCCCTGGGTTCAAAACAGCGTCGCTCAGAATGATTTAAACACCCTTTAACAACTAGGACAATACCTGATTTGGCGAATTTGGGGGCCATTACAATGACTGTTCCCTGAAGATGCTGGCCTGTGGCAAAGCAGCGACTGCCCAGTAAATTTATCGATACGGGAATGAAGCTTTCAACAAGTCGAACTGCGGTGCCAACGAGCCGGCATGTTTGATCCTCGAACACACGGTACAAAAAGGTGCCATCGACGATACTTGCAGTATTCCAACTGGCGACTTCCGTTGAAAAAGGTCAGCACAAAATACAACCCAAGGAAAAATTCGCTAAACGCTATAGTTAAGGCTTGCAAAAAGCTTTCGATAGGGGTCCTACGTTTGCCATAATTACCCTCAACGCCCCTCGAATGGCTTGCACAGAGACTTCAGAAAGCACACAAGAGCAAAACGTAGAACGGGCTGAGGGCATACAACTAATTTTAACGATTACAAAAGATACCTCGACGACGTAACGAGCTCCAAAACAACTTTTTCACTCTATCAAGACAAGAAACGGAAACCCAATGCCTCTAGACGTTGAGTGTCAAGACAAAAGGGGTATAAAGTGTTCTCGCTTGCTTTCCTTGCGTCACCGCTTCTTTCTAACACAACACATCCACCGCTTTGTTGAGCCAAAAGTACTACGCTGTAATATCTGGATTTGAAAAGGGAGCACCTAATTGTCAATATTTGAAATAGAAGATGCTGAAAAGCGCGGATATTTGAAATGCAAGTACAGGATTTTAAACTGGTCGTAACAGATGTTTCTCCTTCATTCTATAAAGAGAATTTTAAGATTTTAGGCGAGACTGGTCGTTTTCTTTGAATGTGTTAGTCGATTTGGATTCGAGATGCCAGTAATAGCCCTTTAGCGATCGCGTAGCTACGCGACATAATGGTGTAATGGTACAGCGTCCAGTTCAAAACTTGGTCCCGGATTTTTTTAACTTATTGAACGATTAGGATAGATATTTATATCTATTGCCACCTTTAAATGTGAAATTCCACATTATAGGCGATCTCTGCCCAATAATTAATTCCCGTCTCTTTTGCACATCATTTTTAGCCGAAATCGTCGCACCTATGGCGCGAACATATATAAAACACAAATAATAACGGCCATAGCAACGTTTGAACAGATTACTAAGACTAAAGTAATGTGTTTTTAGGAGCAGGCGTTCCCAAGACCCCACGAAGAAAACTGCGTTATCCCAACACTGTGCCAAGGTATCGATAAGAAAATTGCACCTTATCATGTTGTCCTATTTTAGGTTTATAATTTATATTTTATTTTAATCTAGAAACCATGTACTAAACATTTTGCTGCCTAGAACTATTTGTTCACCACATGTCAGTGATTACACTTGAAGTAAGCTTTCTATGAATCTTCTACAAAGCATGTACCCGAATTGCGACACCTCCAAAGGTGATTTCGCGACGTTGCGGGAATTTCTTGACGTCAACCGACCGAGCGTTGCCAAAGCATGCAGCGAGGGACTTTCCAATTGCCTTCGCGTGACATTCAAATACGAGTCATTTGAGTGATGACGTAATCCAGGGCGAGCTTAATACACAACATAGCAGCTACAAGGGTTCAACGTTCAGGTAAATTGATATCGAAAAATTCTGCAGTAACGCGATAAATGTTCACGTTCAACTCTGAAAAAAATTCGCGAATGTAGCAGAATGAGAAATATAGACACATAATAATACGTACGGAAATTGACAATAGTGGTTCTCATGCACAAAATCCGACATCCGGCTTTGAAAACAATTAGTTCCACGTTATTTCCAATATTGTGTTATAAATCTGCAAAAGTAAATTCGAATATCCCCAAGCTATATTGTATGACTCGTAGGGCCGGTTGCAGAAAGCAATGTTAAGTCTGGTGTTAGCTAACGTCGCGTCAAAGTCAACAAAAACGAATCAAATCTCAAATGCTTATGGTAACTAATACATTAGTAAACAAAATTTGATGCGATTTTGTTCACTTTGACGCGACGTTAGCTAACACCAGACTTAACATTGCTTTCTGCAACCGGCCCGTAGAATGTCCACTCTTATTTTATATTTATATTCAGGAATGGTCAATTATTTTAAGTTTTAATACTATCTACTTTTGTCTTCTTTATGATTTTATATGTGTTTTAAAGTCAATATATTTGCGTAAGTAAATTAGCCTTTCTTGTATATCTTGTTTTCAGTCAGTTTCACCCCGAGAACTCCACAGCTTCAGATCAGCTTCCTGTTTTTAGCAAATAATGATCGTTCGTAGCCACGACTTGGTACTTGAAAGAGTTTCATGCATATTGAGCTAGCTAAGTGGAGAATGATTCTAATATTTTATGTTTGTGCATAAATATATTTCCATTATAAAAGTAAAATTTCAAGAATTTAAGAATTTCTACTATCATTTTTGCAGCTACAAACATATATCAAAAGACCACCTAGCAAAATATTTATAACACTTACTCGTCAAATTCTGATGTTGCTGTAAATGTGATCCGACAATGACGTCAGTCTAAAGATGAGAAACTTTTATTAGAACAAAATGTGTCCCGTAGGAAACCAGTTGTTAGTTTTTAATAACTCTCAAATGCAGGCAATCTCAGTTAACGATTTAAAGACATGCGTATTTATTACAAAGTATGGTTCATGAGGCATAAATTTGCAACGAAGTTGTGTTTTCTACATTAATTTATGGAGCAGCTAGGGAGTTGTAACTTATCGCAAAATTTATGTCCTCCACGCGCATTTATAATCGCTAAATGGTTAAACCGCCTTACAACAATTTATTTGTGATTGTATTAAAACCAGCCGTTCTAAAGCGAACTACTGTTGTTTCAGCGATTTGCGCAATTTACTGTAATTTATTTGAAAGTAAATCCCCGACTAATCCTTTTTACATCTTTAGTATACGTTTTGACATACTATTACTTCTATAAAGCGATTCGTTTCAAAACATAATTCCTTTCATCTGTTACTATCATATACTAATTAAACAAATTTAGCATTTGGCTTTTTCACAAAGCTACCGATTAGGCCATATCACTTAAAAGCTTTTCCTATTGCGTGTAATTAACCCGCTTAATTCACAGGGGAGTGTTGTGTGTATTTTGATTAAATATAATTTTTAATCAAGTTCGCTTTTCCAGAAGAGCTCAACCTGATACAATTTAGCAGCTGGAATTTGCAGAACCAAGTATCGTAATTTAGACATAGGTTTCGTGCGACCCTAATTTTTGATGGGATTTTTTATTACCATTTCCATTCTCTTTCAGCTTGCTTTGTTGGAGGTTCAATCAGAAATTGTAATTAAGCACGAAAAGCCGGTGAGTATATTAAAGTAATTTTTCAGGAATCGCAAACAGACAGGTAGGCAAAAACGCTTCAAAGATTCGAAACAAAGTGTATAGTTCGCCTTAACCAAAATTCTCATAATTACTACATTATAAGCCAATGTTTGAAGTTGTCCTTGTTATTAAATAATGTAGGGCAGTAAATTATTTAGGCAGAAAGTTTTAAAAAATTATGTAGGTACATAATTTCTTATCAGCTGAGTCCTTTAAGATCATTTTACCTTCTAGTTAGAACGTTGCTATTATTTTTCTAATAGCTAATTATTATAAATTGATATCAACATTCTACTCCATTTATGTATACACATGAAACTTTTCTCGATTGAAAAGGAAATTCTTAATAACATTTGCCGTAGTTTACCTTCATTCGTCAACTATTTATTAATTTTCTTTGATGTTCTGTTTTGTAAAAGCAGAAAATCTTAAAAATACATAAATTGTTTATCCTATTTGTGCCATGTTCCTATACTAAACTGTGTCTGGTAACGCATTCTCACTATCTCAGCGACAGTGCACACTCATGAGCTACCGTAACAAAATTCGCACCTAATCTAAGTCACATCAAATACTTATATTCCGCCACGACAGACAGGACCGTACTTTGATCCAGCAACTGCGTTAGATATCGAACCCAACCACTCCCAGAAATACTATATAAAACGACGCTAAAACACTACTGGTTAAGTAAAACAGTTAGAACTCTTAACAAGTAGATACTTACTACAAAAGTACGCAACCTCTGTCGAAGCGGTCAAACTTGCACAGCCCTTCACACAGTGGAAGATGGTTACACCCTAAAAGACTCTAATGCAGCAAAGTACTACCATAAAAGTAGAACTCCCACACGCTAAACGCGACCTACTAGCTCAATGTTTTAAGTGGTAACGATTAGGACACATTCAAAATTAATGTTACCGCAGCCCGAGTTGTTTGAAATGTATAGGCAACCACGTTACACAACAATGCCTATACAAAAATAGTATAATGCCAAACAATACACTACCAATCTAAACTTAGATATACTGGTATTTCAAGCACAAATTGCCGATAACAGTTGTATTAGAATGTCTCACTACGCAAGATCACACCCAACATTTAAAAAATTAGCTTGAAGAGAAATGACTATCATATTTAGGAGCAATATTAATCATCAATCAAATATCGCCAAATAAACATGCAGGCAGCATCTGATTAGGACAACTCATACTATCAGTAGTATCCCCTTGATCTCTTCATAAAAAAGACAAATTTGAAAATGTTTCCAACCCTATTCGACATGGGTTTGTCGCTGGTGGCGACCTTAATTTAAAACAACTAAATTTATTCCATATTCTAGACCGATAACGCCACGAGGTAGATAGTTATATCAAGCAAAGTAGAGTAAAAATCTACAACAGTTGTCACCAGGCCAACCAACATAGATCGACACGAAACCCCAGATGTCCTGTATTACCTGAATCTATCCTCTGACCACCTTTCAGTCCTGGTCACTTCACATTCACGTGTTTGCTATAAAACCAAACCACCCACCTTGACCTTAAAATATGGGATACCTTGAGACATATCCCCGTTGGCCATATTAAATGAAACTGAAAAATATGTTTTATGAATATAAAAATAAAGGCATAAATGCTTTCTCAGAAAACTTACCAGCTGCAGAAAAAAGTTATTATGCATTGTGGAAAGGTTTACGTCAAATTGAACGTCCACAAAATGCAGAACCAGTAATCGAAACTAGGGCAGTAATGACGTGTAGGGAGTCATAGCCAAGTAATATTGTTAGAAGAAAATTTACAGTTGGACCCCCCAATCGAGAACTTCAAGATATCTGACAATAAATCTTTAATTAAAAATAACCTCAATGACAAAAAATTACTAGGTGTGACCTGATAATAGGCCAAATACTGAAGGAATTACCACACGAAGACCTACCAATGTCGAACATAGTCTTCAACGCCATTCTAAGACTAGGGCACTACCCATTACAGGCCTTGCACTGCCCAGGTCATAGTTATTCAGAAACCAAATAAAGACCTAACTCAAACAGCATCATACCGGATAATCAGTTTTCTGCTTATAATTTCTTAAGCTTTTAACAAGGTTGAAACGGGAATCTAGCCTCCGTTGCCTGAATTGTGTAATTTAATATTTACATGTATAGCAAATTTGAACATTTGTTCATTTTAAAGTTGTAGAAAGTTAGGTGTTTTACCTTAAACAACGAATTTATTTGTATGTGCAGCCATCGGAGAGCGCAAAAAGCAAAGTCAATTGTATGCGTATGTGTTTAGGAGTCAATCCCTGCTTAAATCTGGGGTTCTGAATCAGTTTGCATAAAAGCCGACGAGATGCATCAGGCTCATTGAAGCGCACGACTTCCAGAGCGGAATCGATTTCTCCGAGCACCATGAAAGTTCCTAAACCTGGTGGAAAGCAGCGCATTTGCGTACCTACATGTAAATATACAATTTGGTGGTATTCATCTTTAGGAATCTGCAAGAATAACCGATTGGATCATTTTTCATGTCCACCTCGTGAGGCGATCTTAGGTTCGTTTTTGAGGCCAGTGTTAAAGCGTGAATATTTGCGTATCTAAAGCAGTTATTTTGCGGTCTTTGTATTTCTAATGTAAATATATGCCAGATACGCTTATTCTACGATTATCTGATTTTTAAATGGGAGTAGCCAAGAGATATTGGGAAATTACTAACTTGTTTATATTTTAAAGCAAGCGGTTTAGAAATGGCCATTCCGTTTAGGAATTAATCCTAATTACTTTATTGTTATATATGTGTATTTGAAGGCGTGATATGACGCTCTTGGTTTGTGTGGGCAACTTAGATTTTCTTAAGGATATTGTTTGAAGTCAGTTATATGATAGCTTTCTAGTTTTAGCAGATAGTGGCACTGCTTAGACACACGTTGAAAAAAACTTTAAAAGAGTTCCATGTGTACTGAGCTAGCTAGGTGAACAAAAAGGGGGTAAAGGAAGACGCATTACAAAAATTAAACTAAAACCGCGTTGTAAAAAGTTTTACACGAAGTTACCAATTTAAGTTCCGAAGCGAACACACAACTACAAAAAAGCTCACCTAATTGTTAAAAAAATAAAAAATGACCTAAAAAATAAAAGATATTGTTCGGCGGTCTTTCTTGATATCTTACCAGTATTTGATAAGGTTGGGAATGTTGGTCTAATTTTTAAAAGCGAAGGCGAACTACCCCATCCATTCTGCCAAGTGATGTCGTACCTAACCAACAGATACTTTTGTGAGAGGGTTACACCCTCTAGGTTTCAATTCAATTAGGCGTACTGCAGGGCGGCGTACATGTGCCCAGCCTTTACCTCGTATATATACATCACATCTTCCGACGTCAATTAACACGAAAAAAGCTTTTGTCGACGCCACCGCTGTCATGGTTCCTCACAAACTCATTAAAATATAACTGAAAATGGTTTACACAATGGAATATAAAAGTGAAGAGCAACAGATCAACCCAAACAGGTTTATCTTAAAATACATTTCTATGCCCGTCAGTATATTTAAATATTACACGTTAAAAAATAAATATCTATGGTTCCATTTAGACAGGAGACCAACATGGACGAAACATATTCGGCTAGGTCACACTTATCACAAAATGTGCAGGTTTATGAGCCGCAACTGTCACCTATTGATGGAGAATAATCTCCTACTTTAGAAAATGATTGTGATAGCCTTTGGATCTATGCTGTCCAGCTGTGGGAAGCCGCTTGGAAATTAAAAATCATGAAGCTATACCGATTTCGGTCCACAACATTACGTAACTTTCTCACACTCCATACTATGTGTCAAATTACATCACACACAGGGACCTGGATGTTCCCACAGAAAATTGCCATACCTTTACTTCAGTATTCACCAATTAGGATGAGTTAGGTATCTTATAAGAACTTGCCATTGGTATAGCTCCTACAATGTCCTAATTATAATTGTAAAGAACGTTGCTTATTGCGATTTTAGACAGATTGTAGCTTGCCATGATAGTGAATATCTTTAATATTTTAACAAAATCCATTTTATAATAACAATTTCATGTCTACACTCTGACTAGCTTAAAATCACAGGTGACATAAATAAATAGAGCGTTCCCAGATTTAACAATGAAATAATAACAACCAAATTGACGCAATTTACCTTTCGATTTCGACTAGGTTTTGAGTTGTTTTGACCTTCCCGGTTGTGGATAGCATTTTTACTGTACGACAACGCACAATCGCACACTGCCCTAAACAATTCAAACACAATTTTGGTTGGAAAGTTCGACGAGATACTTTAAATTTATCGTTATTGGTAGGAATCCTAAACTAATCGCTTTGGTTTTTTTAACACAAAACGTGGAATGCAAGAAAATTATACCTATGCACGGATTAGAACCAAGTGCTGATACTACCGTGTTCGATGTAGTCAATCTTTAAAAAAAGTTTCGTTCACATTACTTTTCGCTTTTGGAAGCCTATACATTTATGACCAAATATAAGCGGTGGTAGTTTTACCTACGGATTATTTCAAACATATTATGCAATTATCTGCAAAGGGAGATATTAAATTACAGTTATAAAAACGCATCATTATTTTAAAACCTTTTATGTTACTCTATAATAGCTGTATATCGACCGTTTCTGTGACAAATACCTTTATTTTATTAAACCAAATTGCAGCATGGCATAACATTCAGCTAAAAATATAGCAAATGTTACAGCTCTAATTATTTTGACAAACTCATTCCACTTCCGTCCACTAAATTTCGTGTAAAGCACGAACTTTTTATATTAATTATGACAAACAACGTGCATCGATTATTTTAAACAAAGTGAGGTTGTATCACTAGAGCAATTTATTACACTCTCATAACTGGAATAGTTAATCATAATTACAATTTTAAATTGGAAGTTCTGTATATGACACGAAATACAAATCGTTATCTTTAATTTGTTTCTGTTCAGAAACTATTTGCACGACCAACTTGCTTCTTTGTGATGGGTCAAATAAAATATTAGCCTAAACCTCCTTATACGAAGTGTAAAATCTTAAATATGCTTTTTTTTTATTTGTCAGCTGATTATTCTATTCCTTTTGAATTATTTTCTATGCTTTATTAAACCTATAAGTTTTGAATCCTTGCCATTATTACTTTTGGCGTTTCTACATAAACAAGGCAAACTCACAGGATCGTTATTAAAAACTTCGACCGGGCGAAATTCGTTAGTTTATGCAATATATTGGAAGGTTTGACATATCACTTTACAGCCCTAGAGCTGTTGTGGTTAACAACGACGTAAGAAAGCGTTTATGGCTTACGGTCTAAAAACCTGGTAAGTAAAAACTTATCAACAAGGAATTAGTGTTGGAATAAAAAGACACCGAATATGTTAGGGCTTACATCGCAAGACCAACACGAAGTTCAAGAGATAACCATAAGAACAATAGGTGGTGAACAACTAGGCTACTGAAAAAGAGGAGAACAACTATTAATGAAAGATTAATTATTAAAAAACAAAGGAAAAACCGACAAGAAAAGAAATGTATTTAGACAAAAATATAAACAGAGAACGAGCCTATGTAGGGATGAAGAAGCAGAAACGATTAAAAACAGATGGAAAGAACAGTAAGGAACTAGTAAACCCTGATCATAATGCAGGGACGGTAGACATAGACATAGAACATATGCTAAATTGGAGAAAAATCCATCTACTTACTTATTACCTATCAACAACCACAAAGCCCCCGGTGTAACTGAAATACCGGCAGACCTAATAAAACATTAGGGAAACCAACTGACCCAAGCAGTAGCTGACCTAATAAGAGAAGTGGGGACAAATCTGAGGCAATGCTGGAGAAGTCGAAGAATAGCATAATCTGCCCGATATACAAAAACTGCAACAACCGTCGAGGAATTTCCTAATTTGTATTGGGTCTAAAACCTTTACAAATATATTACTGGAAAAAGTGAAGCCACTTGCCAAAAAGAATAGTAGGAGGGTATCAGAGTATTAGGCTAAGAAGATCCATAGCTCACCAGGTTTTTACAATCAAGCAAGTATTAGAAGAAGAATGATAATTCTACATAGATTTTCGACTGTTCTCTGTCTAAGCAAGAAGAAGCTACTAAAGGTGATGGTGAATTTTGAGCTACCACTAAAACTAAAAAGACACATGTATACCTATAAACAAACGCACTGTCTTAGCATGCCAGCTAGTCGAACGTCTGTAATATGCAAATTATGGTCATTTCATGAAATTGCCGCTGGTTAATACCATTTCACAGATCACAGCTTTTACTTCGGTGTGACTTACGTGTGAGGTATCTTGGCGGGGGCAGAAAATCCAACGAAAGGTAGGTTCAATTCCAACTGAGACGCCTCACAGTAGCGCCGGAGCGGAGCAACTGCCCTTGGATTTCAGGTCTTTATAGGAGCTGTTTAGAAGCTCTTTTACCCTATCAATAAAACTCGTGGCGCCTAATCCCTTTCATCTTAATTATAAGCAACCCCTATTGTACCAGCATCTCGCTCTAAAGCACGTCTTGTTGATTCGAACCACCCCTCCCACTAAGCTGTAGTCGGTCAACTTTCTGTTACAGGACAGTTGAGGCTTGATTAGAGTGAGTTTTACATTTTTGTGTCTTAAAGGATCGTAACGATCAATGCAAATAATTCCCGATTAAGTGACGATTTTCTCGACCGAGTTTATGTCGTAATACCGGTTACATCTGTAACAAATAGTCGTAAAGTGCTATTTATATTGCAACAAATTGTGTTTACGTCTTAAACTTGACTTTAGCCTGCAACAGTGCAGAAATCGCCAAAAATAGTCGCGCAGAAAGGAGCCAAACCAGTTCGTAAATGCACCAGTGCAAAAAAAGGCACAACTGTGTCCACATAGCTGTATAATAAGCGCTTCGGGGAAACAGAGTCCCTCCTGTGATGGTGTCTCGCCATGTGTACCTTAAACTCCACAGAACGAAATATGCACCACCAGTAACTGTAGGCCAGCTTCGGATGGATGGCAACTAAATTATTTGTTAAAGTTTGCACCACTTCAATCATCATACTAAGGATTCAAAGCAGTGTTCGGCGTTATTATTAAATGACAATCAGAAGAGTCATACGTATATCTATTAAAGCAACTACTTTCGAAAAGGAGAATAGAGTCTCAATTTTAAGATTTCCTTGTTATTCAACAAGTAAGTCGCAACTCCTTCATGTGGTAGTTATAAACCTTCTAAAACGTACTACAACGCTGCTATCGATAGCTGATTAATGCAAAACCCTGGTCGAACAGTGTCTACGTATGAAATAGCAGAATATGTTTCTGTCGCTTTTTCAGATGACGATGTTATGTGCGGTTCTGTTACAAATAAACTTGATCCAGAAATACCAGTTAACAGAATCTTTAGAGAATCGAATCATAAAGGAGAGATCTTGTAGCTCCAGATCCGGCAGAATCATTTCACGAAGAGGTTGCTGAGAAATCACATAACGTAGATGAGAACCCAACTCGTTCGAAAAATAAAACTGTATCTTTCTTAAGCCATGAAGCTTTCAAAGACTACCCAAAGGCGGATCCAAGAAATCCAACTAGAAAACCTAGAACCAATGGGAGAAGTAACATAGCTACCAGCACCCCGGTAAAAAATCCTTTAGCTGAAAAAAAGACAATTCTAAACGCAAACTAATAAAGAACACTTATAAAGAGTAGGAAGACCGATATGATTTTGGAAGATTAGAACAATGAAGAAAATGTCCACCTTGAAACAATCGATCCATTCGAATTTAACAATTTAGATTTAGATGCGAAAAAGAATTCAACCAAGCTATTTTATATTGGGAGGTGACTAATATAAAAAATGAAAGAGCAGAGTACCTGTCTTGCTACCTATGTCCGACGGCCACCAGTAGGCAGGACCTATGATAAACGTAGCCGACACGGCGCTCATTCTAGGACAGTTGTCTACCAAACCGGTGAGGTTCGAGGCTTATCTTATCCCTGATGACTCTTCAGGTCACCCCCCGAGCTGATTCATGTGCAGCTCATCATCCAAAATCGAAACCACTGACCAAACTTGGAGCCTGGCGCATCTGATGCCCACATAGATGTGGGCAGGGTAGCCTACCAGACAGCTTTATGGGTAAACGACCTTGTGGTCTGTTTCGGAACATATATTTGTCTCTGATAACCAGTACATCAGGACGACAGCTGGCCCGACACCTCAAACGACCGCCAATCTCCTTTCGAATATTAGTACATAAAGACCTGAATCTAAGATCCAGGACCTGGCCCGACACCTCAAACGACGGCTGGCTCGTCGCGAGTTGTAGTACATCAGGGTCGATATCTCCAGCGACGGTTTCTCGGCTTGCCCCGAATAAATAGTATGACTAGACTGAGAAAAACAAGCTGCAAAAATTTTTACAAGGTGCTAGGGGACGTAGTAGGAGAAGGACACGAATTCAACATATGGAACGACCTGGGACTAAGCATCCTTAGAACAAAGGTGGATAAATCCATGCAACACCTTAAAAAGGCAACGTTCCAGAAACAGATTGCATTTCTGCTGATATGATGCAAATTTCCTGCAACGATGAAGCTATAATGTTACATTCTTTCTAATCCATAAATAGGGTCCACCAAGAAGTGCCAAAATTATGGAGCGATATCCTTAATATCACATCGCTAGCAAGATGTTAATGCAATTAAGTAATTGACCAAAGACTACAAATCTATTTAGAACATCAAGTTCTATCCGAACAGGTAAGATTTGTAAAATGCAGAGAAACCACGGATCAACTAATTATTTAACTTAAATGGTAAAAGACATTAACACACCCATGTTGATATGTTTCCTAGATTATAAAGCGGAGGTTTATGGATCGTACTGAAAGCAATGGTTCCCAACTCGCTTATGTAATAACCCTGATTAGCAACCATTAGAAAAATAAAGAAGCAAGACTCAGTCTTCATAATAAGGCCTCATTTCTTCAAAACACATAAAGAAGTACGTCCAGCATGCATATTACTAACAACGAAAGATGCCAAAAGGGAATCAAGGGATGCATGAACAGCGAGGAGATGAAATATCTTCATCCCAAATAAACTGGGTATCACCGACCACCTGTTCACAATCTGTTGCGGATTATTTTTCAGTACTTTGGACGTGTTGTCCAGAGAGACTATGTCAACCTAGAAAAGCCAATGAGTTGTACCAGGAAATCTGGAAGGAACAAGATACCAGTAGTAATGGTTGGGCTAAATCATTTTCTTCATTTGGTCCAACGTCTACTTTCAAATCTCCGCGAGCTGGTGGCAAACAAAGATGGAAAACGTTGGTCCACCACTACACGCAACCGTGACATCACGATTCTTTAGAAATGAAGATACAACTAAGAGGAAGGATTGCGTATACTTTTAAACCATACTGTTAATTAATATTTTATATTTTGTCTTTATTTTCTACAACTTGTTAAGGTTTGGAACGTAGAATTGTTTAATACTTTTACAACCATTGTCATTTCTGGAGTTTTTTGGACAAACCGGAAACAAACTTGTTAGTAAAAAATGCAGTTCCCTTGTAATCACTGACTCGTGTACTTGTGACTGTTCTTTACATCAACAAAATTCTCTGAAACCTAGATGTCAACTCGTTTCCCAATGAAATCGTCCTTCCACTGAAGCAAATAGTAGTAAGTTTCGCAAAATATGCCTTTCTATATAAAGAGTAACTTCTCAGCAAGTTAGTCATAAACTCTTTAAAGCCTCTAATCCCCAATTGGGCCACCAGTCCTAATCGCCCCTTCGGAGCAAAAGCACCTGCAGCTACCTCGAACAAATCCAAATTAAAAACAACTTCGAATATTAATTACAGCAAAGAGCAACATCTCGAGGCGCCCTCGTACGCTCGAGCACGCACTGCTTTTCTGACAAAACAGATTATTAAGTCATATGGCTAGGGGCTGTCATAAAAATACGGCGTCATAAAACTCTCAGCCCGGCAATAATAAACTACGCTTTGTAGAGCAAGAGTTCTTAGGAAGTTCGGAAAGTTTATTATTCATTTCGGCGATTGTCTGCCGCTGCGAGGGACAGGCCTCCACGGTTTGTTTAAACAAATGCAGTTTTTCCGAAAGGGTCGGTGTTAAATGGATCACCATGGCCGGATCCTCGTGCAGCAAACAACCCGGGGACGGGATGAATACCAATTTTGTTTATTTTAACGCCCAGACGCTAACAATCTGGAGCTTTGATCATAATTCGACTCGGTGTGGAAATTTTGTTACGGGATTGTCTCGAGCACTAATTCTGGATTATTGAAAATTAGATCTGGCGTTTTTGGGTAATTTGCAACGCTCGCCCGGGCGTGCCCCACATTATAAGCATTTCAGCAGGAGTATGGGATCGACGATGTAAAACTTCAAAATTTGCCCCTGGTGCTGCAGAAACAAAGCTGTAGTGAATTAGTCCCCAATGCTAATTACAATAAATTACTAGATAGACGAGTGTAGAGTATCCATATTAGTGTTTCTAAGCAAAAAGGCCATATTTTTAAGTTGTTATAGTAGTATACTCTGTCAATTATAGGTTATGTCACGTTATTTGGATTTATTTTGCAAGTGATTAACACAGCTGTGTTAGTCAGTTAGTCCACCAATAGATAAACAGGGTGAAAACTAACATATAGCAAATTTAAAACCGACGTTATAAATGATCATATAGAATCATTCAACCCAGTTATTTCACACTGCTTGCAAGGAACATCTCCCCGACAGACACCGTCTTCCAAGTATCATTGCGATTATAGCGATGTATTCTAACTTTACAAGCAAACAAGCTAATTATTTTACCATCTGTTTATTATCAAACATTATTTATTTTCAGGTCATAATGTTGTCGAGGTGTGATCTGTTTAAAAAAGAATATTTGTTTCCAGTATAGTAACCTTTAATGAAATTTTACTTCACTGATTGGCATTACTACAGATGTGGTTTTAAATCTGAGTTGCCAACAAGTTAGTTTGCCAGCAACTTGGAATACCACCGATGTATATTTACATTTTACTGGAACTACCACCGCCGTAAATTACTACCCCTGGGTTTAACACCGACTAGACACACATCAACTAGCAGATATTGTAACGCATTTTACGTTAACGACTATGAACATGGTTTAAGGTATTAATGATTTTGCATCAAATACGTACCTTGTATCATATGTCAATACGGCGCACAAACTCTGCAACCAAGTGGAAGTAACGCCTATTGCTTAGGCAACTTGTTATGCTGCAAAGCAAGCGCATCGGTGATATTTAGATTCGGGAGTAAATTTTAGAAGTTTTCTTAAGTTAGCAGTAAATTCATGTGGTGGTAATTCTTAACGGTGGTTATTTTGAATCGGAGGTAAACTCATTCGATGGTAATCTAAACCTTGCAAGTTTCACACACAATTTTGGTCAAGCTGAGGACATCTAGCAATTGCACTCTAATAAGTTTGACAATTATAACTAAATCAACTTACTCCAAACGTATTAGTTTCCAAGCTTGTCCTACCGTAAAGTTGAATAATCGAAATTTTCCTACAAAATTCTATCTTCAAAATAATCACATTACAAATTTATTAAGACTAACTTACTGCGCAGTACCGTATAGCTAATTTTCACAGGAGCGTAAATTGTAACAACTTTGTCGATTATGAGGATTTCAACTTAGAAACACTTGAAATCTTTTACATCTAGACACACTTTCATCTCTGCAGATGCCTTGCACCATCAAGTAGTGTTGAACTCTAGTTTTAAGTTAATTGAATATATATTTTTTGTGCGATTACTGTTTACCTTTTCCTTTAAATTTGCACTGTTCTCACGTTTTTGTGCTGTTTTGCCTAAATTATTCACAAGCAGGTTCAATGCATTTCTTAAATTTACAAGGTTAATTCCCGTGCCATCGGATTTGAAAATTTTTTACCGGACGTTCTCATTGATTATTGACGCACCCCCACTAGACTTGCGGGTAGCATACACAAATTTTAACTTAGTTTTTAAGCAGAACCATGTTAACCATCCGACAACACAGAAGTCACCCTTAAGTGCGATTTGTATAAATAATGTGAAAATAATCTTAAAACTTTAAAATCAACACTGCTTTAATTTATTATACTGTACCAACATATATTGTTGTGTAAAAAGCTGCACTGCATCAACTATCCAGGCAGTTTTCTCAAAGGAAAAGAAACATAAAGTGGATAACTTTTAATATTTTTCTGATTGTGCACAGCGTACTAATTTTCAAACTAAAGCTAGAAGGACTTTACGTCACAGTATGTACTGAATAAACTAAATCCAAGGTCTTATATGCAAGACATGGTAAATGTCCTCTTTGAAGGAGAACAACAGTTTACGAAATACAAAAGTAGCTTTAAACTGAATTTGTTACTTTCCACATTCCTTAATAGCAATTTAAAGTTACTTGGCCAGAACTGTAAATTAAAGGAAATAACTAAAAAAAGTACAATTTTCTCTTGAAGTTGGAATTAGTTGTACGCAAGAACAGGTTATTTTTTTTTCTCTATTGACATCTAATATGTTTACGTGAATTTCAGCTAATGATGATTGAGCGAATGAAGTTCAACTGTACTCACTCGAAAGGGTGACTAAAGCCATTACTTTGTTCACTGTGGTAGATAAACTGTTTTGCAATTACTAATTTTCATTCTATTAAATACAGTATGATCAAAAATCATTTTCATCTAGTGTGGCTATTGAATAGTTCCTAATTTATGAATGCAACTACCGTCATACTAAATGCCAAACTTGATATTTGATTTTTAAGTGAGTTAAAGTTGCATTCATAAATTAGGAAATATTCCATAGCCATAATAGATGAAAATAATTTTTCATCACACTATATTTAGAACATTTTATATAAAAACTGAAGTATGGTCACCATACGACTTTCTGTGGCTGCTTGTAAATAGTAATTTATGTATATAAGCCGAAAGGTTGGCTTCATATAGACGATGGGGATAAAAATAAATGCGAGAAATTTAAAAAATCGTTGTAGGCTTTGTTTTACCCAAAATAGTTACTGGGAGAAGTTGCTTAGGGCCACACAAATAGCCGAAATTTAAATATTTCTTGAAAAAATATTATTATTATTTCCTATAATAAACGTTTCACTGCTCACCTTTACACACATGTATTTTCATCATTTATTTCTGATCAGTGTCAACTATACTACCATTCATAAAGATTATTTTTCTATTCCTTTTATTAAAATTTAAAGCAAACCAATAGAAATAAATGCAAAAATCCTAATAAGATTACTTGTATCGAAGAATTTTATTTGAAAAAGTACTCACATGTAATAGAACTGAGCAGTATTTGAAATAGATCAGAAAATAATTAAGGAAGATAAAGGGCTGTTAAGGTAAGAAGTAAAGCATTTATTTAATGGAATAGTGATAATATTTTTAGATAATTGCTTGGATTTTGATTAGCTTTGTGTTTCTGAGAAACCCTTTGTAAATTTTTTTTTATAAAACTCAACCTACTATGATTTTTGAATTTTTTGCGTCTATTTTCCATTGTTGTAGGCCAGTGACTTACAATAAAATTATTGAACGATTGTAAAAATAACACTTTTAAATGTTAGTACAACTGACCAAAATTTTAAATTTATTAGAAAGTAAATAGTAAAGATACATGAATATGAAGGTGAGAAGTGAAACACACAAAAAAAGCAATTACGTTAGCAAGCATCTGATGTTGAGCTGAAATTGTTACACACAAAAATAAAATGTACTTCATTCTTTTATTCCTTTTAATAAACTGTTTTACATAGCCTCAGGCTGTGTGTAAAATCGGTGTTTTGTAATAACACGATAATATTATTATTTTATTAGGGCAACGTAATTAAAATTTAACAACATGAAACTCAAAAGAATTTAAAAAATCCATGAAACATATAATAAAAGATTTTTCAGCTAGAGCCAGCGATTCGAGATTTGTGTTGTAAGTACCACCCAGATAGAAATAACAGAAGTTAGTGAAAGTTCAACTAGAATTAAATACATCAGTCTTCCAAGACATTTTTCTTCTAGTAAGCCACCTTAAGCCACCTAGTTATGGACAGTACTTCTTATTCCTACTAAGTTAGATTTTTCCAAAAGTATATCTAGTGGCACAACGTCTAAGGCTTACCTTATATCTAAAAAATTGCATTCTTCCTTGATTAATAGATTTGAAAACTAAATATAACGGGATCCAACTCTGTAACCGAAACCGATACTGACCTTCGACAAATAATGGTGATTTACCATATGATTTGTTACCTGTAGAATGAGTCTATATAGGTTTACAGATTATTGAGCGCAGTCTGATTGAATTTTGGGTCTATGATGCTTTAGTTGAATGTCGTGAGCCACCCTTCTTCTCCTTAAGCTGATTTTTGTAAGTACGCAAAGCGAAAATGACCGTTTGGAATTTTCGCTGTTTCTTTGGGTTATCCCTCGTTGTATTTAGCGGATTATTCATCTTTAGTCGACTTTTGAAGAGTGTGTTACGTCAATTTGGTGGAGCATCCTGGTTAGCGAGCTGTAAGAATTCGTTTTGCACGTGACCCATGTTTGGGGTAAGCGTTAACGAGTTTTCCAATGGCTTTTATACACGTATGATATATAGTGTTTTTCCTACGACGGTTTCGGATTCTACAGGGAATTTAGTTTCTTAATTTGACATGTGTCAGTTTTAGCCAATCAGTATGATTATCACTTGACATTAGAATGCAGCAAGTACTTTCTGCACTAAAGTATTAATAGTATATTGTATCCAATAGGGTGTGGAAAGAATTCAATAGACGATAGACGAGTGGTAACGTGTTTCATTCGTGTAACGTTATCAATGGCCTTGGGGTTACATAATAGTTTTCCTACGAAGGCTTCACATTCTACAATATTATTTTTAATTTGACATTTATTAGTTTTATCCAATCATTATAATTCACTTGGCAATAAAGTGCAGAAAGTGGCCACTTTCTGCACCCCAATTAGAAAAACAAAACATTATAACACAATACAGCTAGTATCATAAGAACTAATGCAGGTCCCCTATTTGTAATGAGGTATGAGAACAAGGAGGTCAACAGCACTTTTTAACATCTCAGTGGAAAGTACTCTCCGAAAAACCAAATGTAGCCGAACAATAAATACTAGAAATGAAAAGCAATTCAACAGGTTCAACTATTAATTATATTAGAATTTGGAGATCCTAAAACATTAAGTTATAGAACATATTATAGTAACTCTAAGATTCTAAAGAACTATAAAATAATCAAATAGACTACAATATAATTTTACTACAGCCTTATAGAACCTGTAGTTACGTATACAGTAGAAGCTTTAACGCTATCCAAAAACAACGACAAAAAATCTAGAGTGATACACTCACACAACTTGCTTTTACAGTGATATTATAATTAGCCAAAAACTTAATTTTTAATTTTTAAGCATTTGTCAAAATTTTCAAAAATTACAAATTCTACGAAAGCGGTACAAAATAGAGCGATAGTTAAAGAAACAAATGTTCTCTAAAATTTTAAGTTGAATTAAAAAATGTAATAATATACTGGGTGTTCTCTTTAAAATAGGAGTTAATAAAAAAAAATTTAAAAAAAAACAAAAGAAACCCATTTTAGAAGAATTCAACTGGAAAGTCACTTACCTCACATGAATAAACATTAAAAATGTAATCAAAAGTAAAGTTTGAAAAAAGTGTTAGCCTTTTTTAAAAAAATCGAAAAAAATGAAAAAATCACATGAGTAAACACCTACTTCCGGTTATGCAATTTTCTTCAACAGCTTGCTGTCGCATCTACATAGTAGACAAAACTTATATACGAAGTTTCAACGCCATACCTCTTTTCGTTTTTGAGATATTCTGTTCACAGACAGACCAATGAACAAAAATACGTTTTTTGGGTTCAGAAAACTCTGAAACGTGAAGATCTGTTGAAAACTCAACTTCGAATTTTTGGGGTGAATTCAATACTTCTTTTATTGTAAAAGGAAGTAAAAGCTTTCTGTTTAAAACTGTATAACTGAACATACAGGGAGACCAAAAACAAACTTGATCGCGGGAACCATTGAAAACAATAAAATTTGCCTAATCTAAAGGATGCGTTTTGTTGACATAGAACTGTTTACTTTCTTTGAAGCTTAAAATTTATTTTGAACATCTTTTTAAGGTATCCACATGCTACTTTAATGCTACCTATCAGTTTAATATATACATTTTGTTTAAATTACATATTTTAAGATATTTGTGTAACTTATTAGACTGTGTTTGTCACATGAACTAACAATACAGCTAACTGTAGTTCAAATGTAGTTTTTAAGTGCAGTGTAGAAGTTTATTTTTGATCTCCCTGTACAAATTCATGAATATTGACGTTACCTAATGAAAACATAAATTAAAATCTACTTTATATATCACAGCAGAAGTGCTAGTTTGTCATAAAATCAGTTGAGTACGATTTCATGTAATCGATTCACAGAATTTGCACAACTCCAGAACCGAAATTTGTCATAACTAGCTATGGATGAATTGATTGTAAACAAATATACAGTCGAATTGAAATTCATGTGCTCACTTAAATAAAAACTTTTCAAACTACATAGAACCATGTTAGTTGCTTTGGCAACTAAAAACTATCACAGATGTATAGATTACTGACAGTTAAAATGAACTTGTGCCGGTTTTTTCGAGATCTTCTAAAAGACTACTTGATTAACAGCCAGTCTTATAAAGGCCACTAATCTGACGTTAACTTTAATTCGCTTAAACAAACAAAAGCACATCAAAACGTTAGTGCTTACGACATTTCATTCATTAGTACACAAATTTTGATGCGCTTTTGTTTATTTTAACAGCGAATTAAAGTTAACATCAGATTAGTAGCCTTTATAAGACTGGCTGTAAGTGTATTAAAATTTCTCATCATCGAAAAGAAGGAACATTTCTATTACATGAACATGTTGTCATTGCGCCTTCGTTTTTCAAATAGCCAAGAATTAAATAGTACCTAGTTATACACCTGTATATATTAGTTTCAGTGTTTGCTTGACAATTCATTATTCTAAACAGGTCACGAAATTTCTAATGAAAAACTTCAGGTTTTGAAGCTGCATGATTGAACATACAAATTTATGAATGTTGACATTACCTAATAAAAACATAAATTAAAATCTACTGGATAAATCACCGCAGAAATGCTAGTTTCCCATAAAATTAGTTGAATATGATAATATATTCTATGTAATAGTCATAGACTTTGCACGATTCCAGAACCGAAATTTGTCATAATTGTAAAAAAGTCGAATTGATATTTATGTGCTCACTTCAATAGCAACTTTTCAAATTAAATAGAGCTTTTTCAGTTACTTTCACAAATAAAAACAGGTGTATATATTACTGACAATTAAAATGAATTTGTGCGGGTTTTCATAGTTCTTCTAAAAGACTACTTAAGTAAGTGTATTACAATTTCTCATCATCGAAAAGGAGGAACATTTCTATTACATGAATATCTTGTAATTTCAAAAAATAACAGTCATTCATTGCGCCTTCGTTTTCCAAATAGCCAACAATTAAACAGTACCTCGTTATACACCTGTATATATTATAGTTTCAGTGTTTGCTTTACAATTAATTATTTTAAACAGGTCACAACATTTCTAACGAAAAACTTCAGGTTTTGAAGCTGTATGAATGAATATACAAATTTATGAATATTGACATTACCTAAAAACTAAATATATTATATGGTGATCACATTACTCGGGTGTTTTTGTCAAGGGGTCTATCACACTCAAAAAAATGTACACCTATTGCCGTATTCGGCAATAAAATGTACGTATTTCCTATTTCTGATACTATTGCCTTAATTTCCCAACTGTTGCCGAAATTTCCTGAATATTGCCCTTATTGCCTAATTACTACCCTTATTGCTGTAAATTTCCGTACTTCTGAAGGTATTGCTCCCATTGCCCAAAATTTAAAATTGGGAAAGATTTGCAAGGATCCAATTACAAATTAAGTTTTGACTTAAATGAGAAAGTTTTTAGGTATCTAGGAAAAAATTGTAAAAATTTATGTTGATGCTAATCTGAAGATTGAAACCAAAAGTAGGTTATTATCATTTGCTAATCTATAACGTTTATAATCTAGATCATTTTCTTATTAGGTATAGGTACTAAGTACATGCATAGTTTTAGTATCTAGTTCAGGTAAATTTTAAAACAAACAATTTTAATTTAAAAAAATATTTATTGAAAAATTGGGTTACGTATTACATCTTGTGTGCTCTTTTTAACTCTTTAACTCTTGAACATTTTTATTATTCTGCAACTGATCAAGTACGCGCTAACCCAAAACTTGTAGAATTTCTAAAATTCCACACGCCACATCAATACTTGACGAAATCGCATTTAAACTAAAAGTTTTGGATTGCACGGTCTAAAACTGCAGAGTCTGCAGACCAGTGTGCACGGCTGGAGTCTGGAGTGTTACGATTTAGGTAACATCGCGAAATTGGCGCGTGCATATTTTTTCGCGCTTCCGCGTGCACGTTTGGCGTTTCGCTCCAAACCTTCGCGATGGACATGTAAGTGTAAATGGCACTCACTATTCCGTTAGTACTTACCCAGTTTTGCACAAAATCACTGACTAACCTATATCCTATAACATCTGAACTCACACACGAAACAAGTTATAACTAAGCTGATATTATATGCAAATGCATATTTTGTATAATTAATATGCCGGCGAAACTTTTTGTATATGTATACTAATTATGTGAAAACAAATCGTTTAAGCCAAGTTTCATTTTGCATATTTTGCATATTTATATTGTGAGCATACTTTCTGGATTTTTGCATATTTGGTTATATTTAGCAATAATTTGTAATGTATGAACTTTTTGAGATTTTTTTGTAAAATTTACTATTTCATTAAATTATTAATAACATTTTTATGTGAAACTGAGATATATACTTTTACTTCCTGCAGCTTGAATGCAGTGCGCGTATCAAAATAAGCAGAATAAAGGGGAAGTCTCTGTTAAAATCTTTGACTATATAAACATAGACTGCCAGCAACCCCACTTTTCCTGTAGAAACAATGTACAAGGAATCAACCAACATAGAATCCATTACACGACTGTTGGGAGAATAATAGTCTGGCAGCGTTAGGGAAAACCTCATTTTTATGTTGCTTACAACGTAAAGTTGGCATTGGTAGTCCATGTTTATATAGTCAAACGTTAAAATGAATGACGTCTTTGAATAAAAATTAGAAAAATAAATATTCTTATACAAAATAATTAAAATTTTTACATTATTTAGAAAACTCCTAGTTATTTTCAAAAAAATTAGAGCATATTATGTGCATATATTATAACTTTGGGTGCAAATACTCAACAAAATGTATGCATATATATGCGCATATTTTTGTACATTTGAGTGCATATAATTATCAGCTTTAGTTATAACACTAAATGTAAAGTTGCAGAATATCACCCCTGCGCCAGCGTCCTGCATATTCGTGAATCGCAGAAGTAGGTGGGGGCGTCTATGACCTTCAATGTAGCACAATTGTTTAGGGAAATATTGCCCTTATTTCTCAAAATTTTCTTAACAATTGCCCAATATTACCGTATACTGCCAGATATTGCACCCTATTGCTTCCATTTCTTTTACTGCTTGTTATTGCCCTTACATTGCTTTTTTATTGCCGGCTATTTCCGAAAATATGTACACCTATTGCCGAGTGTGATAGACCCCTCGGTTTTTGTTAAAAAAATCGCGTTGAAAGAACCATTTTTCACAATTTTAACTGTTTTTTTACGATTTTATCTTAACAATATTTATATATTGTGAAACACTGTTTTTCGGATTGTCGGATTGTTGAGTGACAGGAAAATGTTGAAATGTCAGCAAAATCTTGAAATGTCAATGACTGAGATTATTTTTTCACTTTCGGCTTGCAAGGATCACTGCTCATTTGCTTGATTAACGAGGGCGAAGCAAAATTCATGAAAAAAAGTATGACTTTCAAAACTAGTTGCGCAAATAACACCTCAGAAGTGTAAGTTTTCCATAATACAGTTGAATATGGTAACATATTCCAAATAATGGATTCTTCGTCCCTTTCAAGGAATTCGCACACTCGAAATTCTAGTGTTCAGTTAAATCAAAACTGCTCAAATTCAAAAAAGCCTTGCTTTGACAAATAAAGTCACGGACGTGTTGATTACTAAGTGAACTTGGGCACGTTTTTTTTTCGAGTTTTTTTTAAGTACTAAAGTAAATGTATTAAAGTTTTGCATTATTGAAAACAGAGAAAATATCTATCAACTGAACAGCTTCCCATTTCAAAAAATTTAAAAAAGTAGAAATAAAATAATGAAATACTGCCGTTTTTTGACATTAACTGTATGGTTAAATATACAAATTCATGAATATCGACGTTGCAGGAATTAAAAAATTAATCAAAATCAATTTTCTGTAATTTTGACCTAATATAATGACATTTTGTCGAAATGATGCATATATTCCCACTAGTTTCAATATAAGATTTTATACTGATACTAGTGCTAATATAAAAATTTAGAACAACTTTGTAGATTTAAGTTAATTTACTTACTATAAAAATTAATGGCTCAAAATCACAGAAAATCTTGAATGCAACACGTTGCAAAATTAGTGTCTTTCTCACACATGTTGCCCAAGTCGCTAGCGCTTAGGGCAAACTTAATGTCTAAACACTTTAATTTTGTAACTTGATAGAAAAAAACTAGTATGTATTATCACAGTAGTGTTACTTTGCCTTAAAAACAGTTGGATATGATAACATATTCTCAGTCATAGATCCTTCGTCATTTTCATAGAAACCAAACAATTTTACAGCTGAAGTTTGTCATAGTTAGCTCTTATGAATAGTTTTTTTAAACATTTTTTAAATTAGTAAATAAAGCCCTAACAGTTGCTTTGACAAATAAAAGCTATCACAAGTGTGTACATTACTTACTGGTAAAATAAACGTACTCCCGTTTTCTGGATTAAAAAAAAACTAAACTGGTGTATTAAAGTTGTGCTTCAATGACAAGAGGAAAAATACCTATCAAATGAGAGCCTGGCGATTGAAAAAAATTAAAGTGTTATTCATAACGCCTTAGTTTTAAAAAAACAAGAATTAAATAGTACGTTACACACTTTTTTGGACATCCTGTGTATATTAGTTCCTTGTGTTTATTTTAAAACTGATATTTTAAACAGGTCACAAAAGTTCTAATAAAAACTTATGGTGTTGAAACTGTATGACTGAATATACAAATTCTGAATATTGACGTTACCCAATGAAAACATAAACTAAAATCTACTTCATGTATCACCATAGAAGTGTTATTTTGCCATAAAAGCAGTTGAATATGATAACGTACGCTAGGTAATAGGTTATGCTTCTTTTTCATGGAAATAACACAATTCCACAACCGAAATCTGTCATAATTAAAACAATTGAATTAAAATGAATTTGAATAGGATATCTTGCTTCAACAGTAATTAGTAATTACCATAGTAGTAGTAGTATTTTTGGAAGACTCGTGTCTAGCAACTAGGCCTTTGTAGGCCCTTTTTTCCAAACCCAAGGTCTAGGCATGCAGAGTACCACGTACCTTAGTCCTACTTAGAATTTTTCCGAGACTAAGGAGTTACAACCGTAGCAAGGAATCTTTTACATGCTACACATCGTAATAACATGGGTCCCACGGCTTTACATCACTTCCGAATGATGGCATTCTGTAGAGGCTTTCATCCGCATTTTTTAATTTTTTTAAAAACATCACCAAGATCAGGGATTGAACTATCGACCCTTAAATCAGTAGCCAGAATGCTTACCACTGAGCTATGGAACCCGGAATCATTACTATAACATCACAAAGTGTTTGCTTTAAGTTCTTTTCTGTGTTATCTAAAGTTAACTATGATCAAATACATAGTATCTTTGAGTAGCTAACAAGAAGTCATGTTAGCTTGTATTAATCTACGTAGAAAAATTCGTTAATAATCTCTACTTATTATTTTGATATTTTGAAAAGCAAATTTCATTTCTATTTTGAAGATGGTGTTGGTTGTCGAAAATCTGATCCAATAACGTGCAAGCTATTCTCATATAACTGCAATAATAACGGAATTTCTATTTAATCGCATCGAAAATATGATCATAGCGAATTAAAATTCACCATAGATTACTTTTTTATTTTTATTTGTTCTTGTGTGCCCCCAAAGTGTAAATATTTAAATAGTGTAAGTAGTAACTGAATTGGTAAAAGATTAAAACATTTCCTCTATGTACACCACGTATTTATATAGCCTTCACTTGATACCATTAATCAGACGAGTGAACCTTTCAGGAGCAAAAAAGATCCATCTCCTATACTAATATTGTGTGATTGAGATATTGTACTTCGTTCCAAAAAAAGTCTGAGATGCCATTTAATTACTAGAAATAGTGTCGACGTTTTCAATCTTTTCTTGGAAATGTTAATACACCACAGTATATGAGCGAATAATCTTCTTCTATGATTTGATAAATACTAACGAATTCTTGTAAATGCAACTGTACCCCTTACCACCGACCACATCTTAATGGAGTGCAAGAAACTCGATGATTTCAAAAAGAACCTCCGCATTCCCCTTGCAATAGAAGACTCCTTCGAAAATTTCCTCACTCTACTAAATCGTATGAAATCCCCCTAAAGTTAATAACATAGCCACTTTTTTATAAAACATAAATAATAGTAATAATAATAATAATATATTTAGCTTCCAAATTGTAAAATTTAGTAAACATATTTATTTTTTCAGATTGTATATAATTAGGTCATGTAAAACAGTAATGCCGGTATTATTTAACGATAGTTTGGAGCTAAAACTCCTGATGTTTAAATGGGTGCCCTTTTTGGATCATTGGAAATGATTGTTGTCTTTATTAATTTCTTTAAACTAACATTCTCCAAAAGAAAACTTAAAATTAAGCAGAAAAATTTCTCACGAAGTTTTCTAACCTTTTCCATCCTTACAGAACCACGCACTGCAACTATACTGAACAGTTTTTCTGTTAATTGCAATTTTTAGAGCAACTTATTGTGTTTATGCAGCAGCTTTCGCCCACAGTGACAACTACAACTAGCACTCCAGTTGGAGATTAGAGACAACTGTTTTAGGGATTAGGACCTGGAAGTGTTTAGGACTGTTTTATTACTAAATGATTGAAAGGCCACTAGTGTGGTCTTTAACATTTTTTATAGATTTAAATAGAATTAATGGAACTTGTAGAGCTTACAACCATTGATTTGTCAAAGAACTTTTTCAGCTGTTTAGTCCACATTGTATAAAGACTTGGTCGAAAGTCATTCGAGCTAACCTTCTTTAAACGTTAAATTTATTTAACTTTTTTATCTAATCAAGTTGTGCGACGATTCTGCCTCCATTAACATCTCCAAACAACTTTTTAAGTGTTTAAGCGCTTAGTATACAAATCATTATTACGACTAACTGATTAAAGATCATTCTAGCTAACCTTCTCCAAGTGTTTAAATGATGCACTTAGCGTCCAGTTTTTCCAAGGTAAGCACTTAAGCCAGGCGTATGCCGCTCCAACTTTCGGCGAAAAATTCCCCGGGAAACTTTCGAACCTTTTGCACGCTCACAGAACCATCGCACTGCAACTGCACGAAACTTTACGATCGCCGGAGCACATCGCGACGCACATTCTCGGCCGCGACGCCCGTCGCCGGAGTTGAACTGCGGTACGGGACGTCATTCCCGGAGTTGTAGACCGGAGTTGCAGCGCACGCGCCTGCGATGCCCACAGGTTGCGTGTATATCATTTAAAATATTGTTTATACAAATGCTCTGCCTGCTTGTGCCCTCGGCGGCCCGCTGCACCCCCATTGAGATGAAGCTGCATCGGTTCCTACCGGAGGGCTGCTTTCAAGTAAAAGCGTGAACTCTTCCATACGAACATGTTGGTGCTTTATAAAAAGCAACTGTGTAAAACTTACGTTATTATAGCCGATAATAGGACACTTCTCGAACTCTGGTAAAGCATTTATGTCAAGATGAAGACAAATCTAGAGCAAATTCTAGTAGAAATATACAGGAGATAAAAAGGCAAAACACTTAACGTCATAAAGCAGGTTGCTTAAAACGGCAAAGCTTACAGATACTAAAATATAGACTCTGAACTGTGGGTACCATTACTTCTAACCGAACTAGATATACCTACCTTGAAAATTTTTTTTATAAAAATGTAAAAACGACGAATCTCAAATAGGGCAGACCATGTCTGACAAGGGGCACAAACCCAACTTTTAAAACAATTGTAAAATGGTTTGCTCAGAACTTCCCTCGCAAGTGGAATCTGTGACAATAGATAATTTAAAAACTCAAAGACAATTAGGGGTAAAAATATCTTAACGTTCCTAATAATACTCAAACAATAAAAGCCAACAGTTGGGAATGCAAATTACATCAATTTCCAACTAAAAAAATTATCGCAGATGGGATTTGAACTCCGACTGATTTTAGTGCCAACGGAAGGCATTTAATCGGGAAGCAAGCGGGCCGCGCATAGCATACCCGTCGATCCCATTCTGCCAAGAAGCTGCGTTTCATATCGCCGCACAGTTTATTATTGCCCATTTTTGTTTTTTACACCATTTAATCTGTATAAATTCGATCCCATTTTTGTCAAAAGTAAAACTTGAGTTATGTGCAAATTAATATTTTTATATAGGTATTCCACACTTAAAGCAAAAATTGACATAATTTTATTTTTTGAAGGTGCTCACACTGTAAATATCTGTATGAAGGGAAAAGCGAAAATAACTCAAAATAGATATGATTGAGGCAATAAAATGGAGTTATGGTGCAGAAAGACCAAGCAACAAAAAGTTTCTTCGAAGAAATGCCTACAATCACAAAGAGCAAAAGATCATAAAGAACGAAAGCATAGGAATAGTAAAAGAAGCAGTAACCGAGACAAATAAACTACCATTAGTAGACTTTGGGAACAAGATCAAAGAATCATGTAGATACAGCCAACAACTCTTCTATGCCATACTGAAACAACAAAAACAACAGAACATTAAAGACTAAAGAGAGAAAATTGAACCATTGTGGAAAGGCGGAGAGGATATTTCTAGAAACTATTAGAAGTAGACGCCAAGGGTATAGCACAAAGGGAAGAAGAAGGGAGAAAGCAACAAGAAAGGAAAAGACGAAGAAGCAGATATAACGAAAGAAGAAATAGAAAAAGCGACCATTAAGCTAAAAACAAAAGTAAAGCAAATTTGTTTAGGTATTGTTGGGGTGAAACAATTGTCTTTTAAGTTCTTAACTCCTTTTCTACTCTGCTAAACACCCTATCGTCAAGCAGATGGAAGTGTCCTCCCAGTGGAAAAGTAGTTTTGATTTATTCAATATATGATGAATCTTCTTTATACAGATATACAATAAATGACTAAGACCAGTGAACAGTGACACTTGGGGATATCGTAAATCCAATGTTCTAATATTGCGTGCAACATATGAGTACAAGCACCGATTTTACATTTTTGAACATCACAAATTCATCATCATCATCAACCAGCCTCTAGAGTCCACTGCTGGACATAGGCTTCCCTTGATTGTTTCCATAGCTTCCTATCCTGGGCAACTTGCATCCGGTTGGTGTGGATACGTTTCAGATCATCATGCCACCTAATTGGTGGACGACCCCTATTTCGAAATACATCTTGTGGCGGCCTCCATTCCACTATCTTCTTGGTCCGTCGGTTATCGTTGATCCTAGCAATGTGTCCCGCCCAGTTCCACTTAAGAGTTGTTAATCTTTCTACGGCATCTGTTAGTTTTGTTCTTCGGCGTATTTCTACGTTTGGCACTTTGTCTGTCAATGATAACCCCAACATTGATCTTTCCATTGCACGTTGTGCAACTCTTACCTTATTTGCCGTCTTCTTAGTGAGTGTTAGGGTTTCAGCGCCATACGTCAGAACGGGCAGCACACACTGATTAAAAACCATTCTTTTTAGACATGTTGGAAGTGCCGATTTAAAAATGTTGGTTAGCCGGCCAAAGGCTGCCCACGTCAACCCTATTCGTCTAGCTATCTCACAAGTCTGATTATCGCGGCTGATTCGTATTTCATGACCCAAGTATTTGTAAAAAGCTGTTTCTTCGATTTGGTTTTCATCAATATATATACCGCCACCAATTACTAGGTTTGTCATTACTTGGGATTTTGTTAAGTTAATTTTCAGACCCACATTTTCAGATGCCGTGTTCAGCCTTTGTACCATTTTTTGGGCTTTATTAATGCAGTCAGATATTAGAACTATGTCATCCGCAAATCTTAAGTGACACAGGTTTTCGCCGTTTATGTTCAAGCCTAGCTCTTCCCAGTTTATTTGTTTACACATGTACTGGAGCAAGTTGTTAAATAATTTTGGAGAAATGGTGTCACCTTGGCGAACACTTCTTTCTACTCGGAAGTTGTTCGTTTCTTCGTGAAGCCTTACACAGGCCGTGGCGTTCTCATATATATGCTTAATTATTGTCATGTAACGATGATCTATTCGACAGTCAGCTAACGATTCTAACATTTTCTGTTAGTTGATGGTGTCGAAGGCTTTTTCATAGTCCACGAACACCAAAACCAACGCTTTGTTATATTCAACTGTTTTCTCTATTAGGCTTTTGAGAGTTTGAAGATGGTCATTTGTGCAATAACTTGATCGAAACCCAGCTTGCTCCCGTGGTTGGTATAGACCTAATTTGGAGGTCAGCCTGTTTGTAATAATCTTTGTAAAGAGTTTATATGTATGAGATAGCAAGCTATACAAATTATTCTGTCCCAATCCTGATGTTTACCCTGTATCTGTGACGTCTCATTTTGGCCAATGATAAAACTAGAGTGCTTTATTAACCAGGCAAGCTTATCCCACTAGATTTTGTGTCACAGGGATTTTAGCGCCAAGCCGTTGGCTGCGCTGACCGGTAACCGTGCGTTCTGTCGTCTGTCAACCACGCAAGACTAGAAACACATACTGTTTGATCCAGACGAACACTGCATGCTGATTTAAATCTTGGTGCATTCCATTACGACTAATTATAATTACAGTCTTCATCCAAGTGTGGTTATTTAAATCTATATACAGTGTGTAGGTGTTGTTCTGTGCTGTCAACTGTATCTGTCAGTTCTATTGAGTTCTGTCACTCGTCACTGTTGTTTGAACTAAGGTACTATTAATGTTCTCTAGTTTGAATCACGTGCGTGTTAGTTAACCGTGTTTTCGTTTCGATTTTTTCTGCTTTCTTTTTATTTGTTTAAAAACCAATCTTTTTTAAGACGGATAAAATTAAATGACAGGATCCTTGTTTTTCCGACTTACCGCATGATATTTGGAAAGTAACTAGAATTTAAATTTGCCGCCACTTTCAGTAACTCAAAATGGCGGACGAGCTTGCTCGTATAAATATAGTACCTTAGATAAAACCTAAGCTATAGTCTGTTTTTTTGCTTTATGATTCAGAGCAGGCTTTGCTTTTGCATTTTTGTAACAGTGTAGGTAGTTGGTTACAAAGAAAAAAACACTAGTAATGTCAAAAACTTATTACAACTGTCAATGAGTTATCTTATAAGCACTATTATGCAGCTAAAATTACTGAACCATTAACATTAAATAAGGTATTACCAAAAAATGCTCTTTGGTATTGCTTTATTTTAAGAACGTTTATTTAAACATGGTTATTATCTAACTGTACAGAAACGTCATAAATATGCTAGACATCGATTTATCTTATATGTTCTAATGTAAAAACATATTATTAACAACTTGCTGATGATTTTTGTTTGGAGATCTGTGTTGTATAAGTTATTATTTATGCTAAACATATAACAACATTGCCTAAAACTGTCACCGTTTATACACTTATGATAGTCCCTGTCATTATTGTCCGTGTCCAACAGTAAGTACACCCTGGTAAAAACTCTGATATGCATCCTGCATGCAAAATAGTATATCTCTTTCCCTCTGCCTTAACTTTAAATGGATTACTTTTCAAGTCTGTGTCGTAGGTCCGCCTAAGCACACTGGTTCCATTGTGTTATCCAAAAACAGGAATATACATTTTTCACTAGAATTTCGAAATTGTAAATATTTCTTTAAAAAAGCAATCATCACCGAAATTACATGATTCTTCTCACACAACAATTTTCTTCCATTTACAATTTTATATTTATATCCCATATTTTTTAATGTGTAGTATAATTTTGAATGACTTTAAATTAGTTCCTCTCTTGCACATCGCAATAAATTATCCAAAGTAAAAAATCCCAATTTTTCTTCTTAATATCCTCCCTGAAACTATACCTAGTCCTCCCAAGTTAGAAATTCCTTTTTCTTTTACATATTGGCATTCGGTTGTTGCTGGAGTTGTGATTTTGCTTCATTTAGAATATTAAATACAGTTGAATTCAAAATCTAGCATTATAAGAAATTGTTAGATATTTTATATCTGTTTAATTCTTAATACTTACATCAAAGATTTGACCAAGTCTTCCAATGATGGCCGTTTTACTTAAGTTGCCATTGATATCTTTTATATTAGTAAAACAGTGTTTTATAGCCTCTAGTTTTACTATCAATACTGCTTTTTCGTGAAATTTTATCAAGCTTTACCGAAGTGTCAAATTGACAAACCCGGGGACCTTGATTTTGACGTTAGGTATATTTTGTAACTAAACTGTTGTACACTGCTAAAGTAATATAAATGCAAGACCTGCTCTGAATCATAAAGCAAAAAACAGACTATATATGCACATTATTACTTTTATCTTTTGCAAATAAAAGAAGTGCAAAAGCAGCTAGGGGTAACAATATATTAACGTTTGTAATAATACTGAAACAATAAAATGAACCACTCGGTAGTTCAAACTAAATCAATTTGAATATAAAACAAATTGAAAAGGGGTCCGAAGAATCATCATAGAAGAGACCTTTCTTGGAATATAAACGTTGCTTATTCAAGTTCAACTGAACCGCACGAATGCTGTTTACCAATTATTAGTCAGGGGTCTGCTTGCAAATTATTTGTATATACCTATTTTATTTCTTATAATTATATTACTCTGATTGGTTATACGTAAATAATGACATTTGTAATCTAAAAACCAGAAATTTAAAGATTAATTTATTTGCGAACACAAAACAAAACCATTAAAAGTAAGTACTTCAGTTTCTTCATCTATTTATTGTAATTTAAAGGCGAATAAAAACATAGAAATAATGCAGTTCTTTTCTCAGAAAGCAGAGATAAGCACAAGAAAATTCAAGAAAAAACTGTATTATAAACGTCACATGCATGTGACCTTAAACAATTTTAAAAACAAAGGAAAATTGGGCCAAATATATCTCAATAAGCTCAATAACGTTGATACAATAAAACGAAGCACTTGGTTATGCGAATTACATCAATTATCAATTTAAAAAAATACCTGCGGTGGGATTCGATCTACATCACCTACGTATGCATTTGTAATAGCATTGATATATTACAATAAGCCATGCATTCCCACTGAAACGTGAGCGACGCGTGGCTGCATTTAACAGAACGGTCTTATTGTTGAAACATTTTGACTCTTTTGCGACATTATCCTGTAGTTGTTGGGTCCTATTTTCGACAAGTATAGAGCCTGACCTATGGGCAAATGGCTACTTTTATCTATTTCTCAGTTAACGCAAAAATAAAACAACACTTAATTTTTTAAGATGCTCACTCTGTATATATTTGTCTGAAATGTTCTCGGTTTCATGCCAGATAGACATATAATCCCCATGCATGATCCTCCAACAAATAGTTTTTGAGTTACACCGCCTACGGACAGACAGACAGGCAGATGAAATTGAGAAAACCTGTTTTTCGTCATCTAGAAACTCTGAAATGTTTTTTTATTAAACGTCAAAATTGTCTTAATTTTTTATTGGTAAATTAATAATAATGGCTATAGACTATAAACATTTTCCTTTTTGCTTATGCAAGCTCCATCCATACTTGCCAGTAAGATCGATTTAGTGGGCGACAATTGTAAAATCTATTGGTGGAGGTAACCTCAATTGTTAATCCAAACAAATAGTACCTTTCGAATAAATATCTCAACTTCCTAAGTACTCTAAAAACCGTCAGATAAAATAACTTGTTCTTACGGAAATTTTATCATGGTTGGTTTCTATCGTTTCTAAGTTTCCTGACAAACCAATTTCTCTAGAAAGGCAACTGCATCCGAGTAAAAATTACCTTTAGGTGTAGGGAAAGATTTTTTTTTAAATAGGAAGAAAGCAACAGTTTATGTTCGAAGAAATGTTTAAAAATACACTTTTCTAGTAATGTGTCATGGGAGTGTCCTGGAATGCTTTGATAGTTATTTGTCTACCAAGTGTGAAAATGAAAGTTATTTCAGCACGAGTTGAATCTTTACTAAACTAGGATTAACGAGTCAGCAAATCGTGGCATGGTGGAATAACCGAGCTTCCACACCTGGCAGACACAATATCTTATCTACAGAGCTTTTTACATCAATAAACGTTTAGTGCCTGTATTTTTTAGAGTTTAAAAAACAGTTAGGAAATAGTCATCTCCTAACTAAAATTGGCGTAAACTTATATTGAAAAGTATAACTTTTCCTAACAAGTTAGAAGAAAATCGATTTAACATTTAATTTTTGGACTGTGCTTTGTTGTTTTTTCTTTATTTCTTTATGGTAGGTACTTAACCTACACTATAATTCTGTCTGAAGCATAAGAAACGTCCCACTTTTTACAGATATATAATTGTAGACATTTTCGAACGTGGTTTTCAATTTTGCACAATATGTAATCGAATTTTGAATGATCTGTCTTAAGTACTAACGAAGGTATCTGATGGTAGTTTGTTTACTGTCAGAATGCAACTGGTGGTTGTTCCAATTTCATTGATTTCAGATATATGACGTATCTACTAGAATAAACCTTTTGACTCCTAGCAGTCTACAAAGGGTATGCTAAAATCAGTAATAATTTATTCAACAGTTGTGAGCAGTCGATGTTTACTGCTTACAGGGCAACAAGATTGGCTGGTATCTCAGATAGTTTTGTTATCAAAAATTGTATTTAATCAAAGGAGACGTTACACTATGTTCCTATTTTCGTCTCCGTAGAATCCCGTATGCACGCTTATGAGCTCGCCCCGGGAGGCAGTGGAGCATAAACAGAGCGCTCGCTGAGACTCAATGTGAGAATTATTCGGGCAGAGCAGTGAGCAAGTTGCAATGCGAGAGCAGCCGAAAATTTTACTTGAAATTTTCATATAAGCTAAAATCTGTAAATTGCCGGATCTAAAGCACCCTCGAGCTGAGCATGCTTGCTATGCTGTGCATTTGATGTTTGGTCAAATTAAGCCTTCCATTTTTCTACCTAAAATTGTCTGAATTTCGCCATTGGTTATCTCCTTAGCCGGGGTGCCCTAGGTTTTAGGGGAAACGACACCAAAGCACCAGCAGATTCCACAGTAAACCGTCTACGACAGCTGCAGGTGTACACCCCGTTTCTACGTCAGTATTGTGAATGCTGCAAGACGTTTATTTATGTTAATTACTGTACAGCAAATATTGCCAGTAATAGAGGTTGTATTGTATCCAGCCTAATAGGTTTGACCAATATTAGCTTGTAATTCCCGGATGCCACCATTTGGGTAATTTTTAGTACAATATTTTCTATGCAACTTGTGAGTTCAATATATTTCATTGTTATTAGTACACTGTGTTTAAATGAAGTAGTACGACGACATGCAGGTGATTTTACAAGGAAATTAAGTATTATTAGGCAGAAGCAAGGTAGGTACGCTGCAGCTGCCCGAGTCCAACGACGTCATCCACGCAAAAATCTTTCATTCTGAGATAGAAACCGTTAGCATTACCTTAAGAAAGCTTAGTCGCACCCGTAAACTTATTATTATTGACTTTCTCTTCTAATCACCTACGCTTCACAGAGTAAACTCACTCCGTGTCCCATTGAGCTAGCTGTGTTCTTTTTGTTTGTTAATAGGTAGTAATTGAACGGTGACAACTGTCCACCTGGTATTATCCGTCATGCATTTTCGTAAACGACACAAGGTTTTTTCTGATGAGAATTTGAGCATTTCAACGACACATCTAAACTGCATGTAGAATCAAGGTCATATACAGAAAACTGAGGCTTGATTCAATCACTATGCTCAATGTGAGCTATTGACATTGTATGTTTTTTAATATTAGGCACTACCTACTTAATGGACTTTCTCTAATTCTAATTAAATATGACTAGAGCTTATCCACTTTAAAGTATTGGGCTTCTATATTGGGTATAACATTAGTGACTTTTAACTACTTCGGTTTGAACATTTTTGAAGATGGTCAGCTTGTTGAGCTCGATGTATACACTATAAGGACGTAGAACTGTCATTTCTCCCATGCCTAGAACACATTTTCCTCTGTTAAAGTTAGCTTCTTCTGTCTCGGTCCTCTCAAAATTTCTGGTCATACTTTTCGCCCTCAATGTACATTTTTGCATTCTAATAGTTAGCTTAATCTAAGAACCATAAATGCATGGATCCTATTTAAAATTCTTCTCCTAGGGTGTAGTAAACACTTTTAATCAGTCACAATACTGTAGTAGATTTGGAAGAAAAACCTAGAAATGTAAAAATCCCAAAGACAATCAACGGCAACAATTCTGACAAAAGAGCTTTATTCGAAGGACACATACAGACTCAAAGATTTTTGTTGCACCCCATTTCCGCCTTGGGCCGATTGCCATGTACCCAGTGAGACCAGGGAGTGACCCCTCGGTACTTTCCCTCCAAGTCGTTGGAGCAAATGTCGAAAGTCAGGTCAGCAACAGGAAGCTCCTTGTCGGTCGTGGCGACCTTGATGGCGGCGGCAACGATCTTCGCGGCCTCCGAGTCGATTTTCTGCAACAGAGGAACGTTTAAGGGACGGTGCTGCACTGGGGCGAAATTGGGGCGAATATCACGCGCCGGGATCGGGGTGCGTTTTAAGGGCTGCAAATGGGGCTTGCGGGCGCCTACGTTTGACTGTTTGCTCAATTTATTGGAGAGTTCTCGCTCAGTCTATGAATTGGGGTGAAGAAATAATCCCGAATCCAACAATTTGCTTATCGGCGCCGAACGGAAAATGCTAAATTTGTAAAACGTCTCTGAAAAGCTGCCACCTTTATCGGACCCTCGAAACGGGGTGTTTAATATTTAGTATGTTTGCTAACATTCATACCGATGAACTGATAAGTGCTTCAGTATACAAAGCCTTTATAAAGAATAATGGTTATGGGTTTTTAATTATTGCTGCGATTAAAAAATTATGTACATAAATGTTTTCAATAATTTAGATTGCATTAAAAATGACCTTGAAGTTGTACTATGTAACAGTCTGTGTGGAGAAATTCCAAGATAACTTTAATAACCGAAGTTGTAATGATAAGTGATGATTAATTTCTTGTACAAGCACACAAAAAAGATTGCTTAAAGCTTTCCGCAAGGGTGTCTCCTAAAACAGGAACAATCATTTACATGTTTTCATAATTATTTGGGTTCTTTAAAATTTGCTCCTACTGTAAATTACAACAATGACGTTGATTTTAAAAATATTCAGATAATAAATCTTATCTCTAACTTTTAATTGCAGTCCGCAGTAACGCTTTTGGTATCGCCCCGCACAGGGCTGCCACAGGGCATTAAAAGTATATTTCGAAATAACAACCTTTTGAAATTCAAATTTTATAGATTTTTGTATTACATTCCCATCTGTTTAAAATTCGGGACAGTCTGAATGCCATCCGGCCCAAAATTGAATTCCACTTCGACGAGTGCCGTGCCTCTTAGTCGAAGGGTTGCCCTAAATCATAGACGTAATCTTGACGCAGCCCTTACGCGCTTTACTGCCTCATAATTTCAATTAAAGTGCCAAAGGCTCCTACACAAGTTTATTTTGCGTCAGTCACCCGTTCTCTGATTCATACGGTGAGGAAAACCGTATACATCAAAGAGATTAAGAAATATATCAAATCTCAATTTAAAAAAATATCGTATAGGTTACGTCCAAAGATAATCTAGCTGCTCACGCTTCTGCATGAGCAGAAAGAGGACAGATAAAAAGTGCAACTTTTTCTAGTTTTTCATTTATGTTAACACTCCTACTGTGTTCAAGTTCACATGACGAAGTTGAGATGTGCTATAGATATTTGAATTATCGTTAGATTTAATCTCGAAGCTATAAATAACAACTATTTTTTTTCTATCAAATTACAAGAGCCAATAAGCGTCCATTATTCGAAAAATAGTAAAAGCAGTGATCCATATGAAAGTATAAAATAAAGAACACATAAATAAGCTTCAGAAGCCCTAGGAACAAATGTTCCTCAGAATGACTTTCGCAGTAAAGAACCATGCTACATAGTAGTAGTATAAGAACGGTCTAGGACATTTGGGCGCCGCCGTTTGGGCGCGGCCGTCTGGGCGCGTCCGTTTGGGCGCGGGGACACTTGGGCGCGAGACACTTGGGCGCGAGACACTTGGGCGCGAGAAAGGGTCAACATTGGGATTCAGGAACACATTAAGTGTGAATAATTTCAATTTGGCATAAATAAACAAACATTTATTAAATCATTATTTATCCTGAGAAGTTAATGTAATTAATCAAACAATATTAAAAGAATAATCCAATTATTTATTGAAACCGTTATGAGATTAATTTTAAATAAGGTGGTAGTATGTACCTATATTAGATAATAAAAATAAAGAAGGTAGAATATTAGATTAGTTTTGAAATAATTCTGAATACATAAAAAAGGCAGTACCTATGTTAGATATGAAATAATAATTCTGAATTGAAATAAAGATGGAAATAGATTATATATAGGTGTTGAAAATAATTTTAAATAAAAATTCATTTATTGTGCTGGTAAATGAATAATGCTGTGCTATATTTAATCGATTGATGGTTCTAATGTTTAATATGTTTCTAATATGTGTTCTGTTTTGACCGAAACTAGTCGACTTCGAGTTTTGTTTATAATGATAATACTTAACAATAAACCTTAAATTTTAAAGTAATCAATTATGTTCGTTATGTTATGAACCGACTAACTGAAGATAAGAGCAGAAATAAGAATAATAATAAATAATCATATAAAAAGATTAATTTTAATAATCAAAATTTATTTTTGACATTTTTACCATTATAATACATATTATTCTTGAAGTAAATATATACAATTTTTTTAAAATATAAACAAAAAGCATCCACGCATTTATTTCATAATTGTACGAAATGCCTCTTAAAAATTCTAGAATGTCCCTATTGTTTACGCCGTCTGCATGATTATATTGATTATTATAATCTTTAACCAAATTTTTTATTTTCTATCAGCCTGGATACATTTTTTTTTTCAGTGGGTTCATTTCCCGCAAGTAACTGGTCATAAGCAACATCTCTCCTTCGTTGAATAGTTTTCAGGCTGTCGACGAATCTCCAAATGGTTGGATGGTTCATCAATAGCTCTGTTTGTACCCAATCTCTATTCATTTATTCTTTGTTACTTATTATTTTAATGTAATAAATCTCCGCAAAAGATTTGCTAGTATTTACGGGAAAGTTAAAATTTTTAACTTGCTTTAATAATATTCTAATTTTTGATAATATTTCTATACTAAATTTTTGCCGCCCGCCACCTCCTTGAACGTGCTTTAGGTAATTTTCGTTATTTAAAATAAATTTTCAGACCTATGAATAGTAAAGCTAGCTAATACTAATATACGTTAATTAATTTCCTCGCGCCCAAATGTCTCGCGCCCAAGTGGCTCTGCGCCCAAGTGTCTTCGCGCCCAAACGGCCGCGCCCGAACGGCCGCGCCCAAACGGCCGCGCCCAAATGTCCGGCTCCGGTATAAGAAAACAAAAACGCTTATAAGTCAACTATAAAGTCAAATTAAGATAATATTTATTAACGTCATTAGGCCGATATATGGCAAATACCATACGCGGTTGAATTTTGCAATCCGAGGCGATAGCCGAGGTTTATAATCAACAAAGGCCGTTATTTGCGTATCGGCCGTGTGTCGTTCCAGATTTTTCATAATAGACATTTATACATTCTAAGACTAATTTATCATACATAATTTAAAAATCACCAGATATTTAAAGATCAGATCAGATTTAAAGATCACTTGATCTTTAACTGCCAGCGGCCGTTGTGATCCTTAACGGCCGGAGCGGCGGCTGTTAGGAATGATTTTTTGTATTTGTTTAGTTCATTTAAAATACAATTACGGTATAGTATTACGAAAAAGTTATTAACATCGTTAGGATGATATATAGCAACTAACGGACACGGGTCAATTTTGTAATCCGAAGCAATAACCGAAGTTTATAATCAACCAAGTCCGTTAACAGCATATCGGTGGTGTATCGTTTAAGATTTTTTATAATACAGATTTATACATTTTAAGAATAATTTATTTAACATAATTTAAAAATCTTTAACGGCCAGCGGCCGTTATGAATGATTGTTCTTTAAAAATCATGTGGCCTTTAACGTAAGCCGTAAATCAAAACCAATCCCTTCATCCTAGGAATCTCTAATATAAAACCGAGAAAAATTATGAGAATATGTTTAGGGACGACATGATCATAATCAAAGTGCTAAGTGAGGAAATGAAGAAATCGTTAACGAATATAAACGCAGACGAGACTAAAGCCACTTAATAGGCAAAAAATAGGAGGTGACATGGACATGTAAAAAAGTTTCCAGAGGAAACAATAATTATAAGAGCCTAAGGAGAGGTGCCGATGAGAATAAAACAAAGAAGTACCACGGAAAGTAAGAACGGAAGAAATCAGCAAAGCAGCAAAGGAAAGAGTCATGAAGTGGGAAAATGTGAAGCGGTTAACCAAATGTCGGAAAATATTGGGAAGGGCCCGCAAACGAGAAGAAAGTGAAACACAGTGACAACCCAACCTCGGAAATACAGTGACAACCCAATCTCGGCAAACACAGTGACAACCCAACCTCGCCACCAAAAGGTGAAAAAGAACCTGGTTGTGCACACATTCATGTTAATCATATAAAAACTACAATGTTTCACTTTAACAGCTTACTTTTCCAAGCTTACAGATTAACTGTAAATTATTCAGTTTGCTTTCTGTTCTCTACAAATATTTTAAATAATAATTAAAACTTTGTTTTAAAAACAGTTGTAGGTGCGTTCGCTGAAAATAAAATGTATGAAAATAAAGCAATATCGATTTTTCAACTAACAGCCGCTTGTAAGTTAACATGTAAATTGCAAATATAAGTTCTATTTCCACTAATTAATATCATCTACGAATGCTACATCAGATTATAAAGATTCCCACTGATGATAATCAGGATACGTATATGAATTTATTTATTATTATTATTAATTTAATTCTACTTTCAAATAAAACACTTAGCAAGTTAGCTTTTGCTTCATACACAACTACAATCCTTTTAAATCATAAAAAAATTATTTTAGAATAATTTTGTTTAGGTTGATAAAAGTAATACAGGCACACAGATTATGTGAAAGCGACATTACGTTGATTTTGATGCAGGTACTTATTTTTTCTTTATTTCATTACTTCTAAAGTAGAATTTAATCGCCATTAAGTACTTGATTTGGGTTCTCGCATTCTGGATCCAGAAGCAATGTTATGTTTCTTGATTTTGTTAGGCTCGTATAAAGACCATATTATGACTAATTAGCTCTAACAGTTTAATTTTTTGCCGATATGGAAAACAAAATTTATGTTTTGTAGTACGCAGGATAGGTATGCTAATATTTCGTTCGTAATTTTTGATGTATGTATTAAACTTATCAAGCCTGTAAATTATCGAGTTGTTAAGCGCCGTTTCTTGTCCCGCAAATGTGACATTACTTGCAATATCCATTCCCGTTTGGCTTATCTGATCATACGATCCTATCTTTTTGGGAGATTTCTGTTGCGGTTTGCGTTACGTTAGACTTTATACCGTTAGCTGTGGGGCTTTTGGCGGCGCTGAGAAGTGGCTGCTGCGTAATGCTGCAAATATTGGGTTGCATCACTACTTCATGGTGCTTTCCACTTTTTTCTAGTTTTCTTCAATCCTCAAACCTATTTCAATTCCACTCCTGTTTTCAATACCGCAGTTTTCACGTCATCTATCTACCTCTTCATGGTTTTGAGTTCTAGCGCGCTTGCTTAAATAGTAACTTTCATCTACGTTCACGGTTTCAAGGGTTGCTTCGTCCCACTGTGGTGGTGCAACTGCTTATCGACTCCCACATTTGACTTATCGGTTTCCAGAAAAACTGCAGAATCCGGGACACATTCCCATGCTAGTGCTAATATTAGTTGTTATTAACCATGTTTCTTTAGTAACCATAACTAAAATTATAAGCGAAGCAAGTAAAAGAAGGGAAATTTGCCCCGGATTCTGCAGTTTAGCCCGATTTTATTACGACTGTGCTCGTAAAAACAACGTTCTCTGCTACCATTGAAATTTTCGCAGACCTGGCGTCTCCCATTTATGAAGGATTTGTGATCTAGTGGTTCCCGTATTTGCGTTATCTTTGTTTGTTAGTCACATGGTAAAATACCATCCGGTGGACCTATGCAACCATAACGCTACTCTGGAATTCGAAGCCGGACAACTCGGCGCCGCCATCTCGGCGCCGCCACTTCGGCGCCGCCATCTCGGCGCGGGGCCAGCTCGGCGCCGGGACAACTCGGCGCGGAGCCATCTCGGCGCCAGCCAACTCGGCGCGAGACCATCTCGGCGCCGAATTCAAATTTGCAAACTACATTGTGCACTACTTAAGAAAATTATTATCAAAAAATAATAAATAAAGTGATCGCCAAAAAGCTGTCATCAAATGAAAAAAAAATATTGAGAATTTCTTGGAAAATCAAACACTGACGACCAGAGGTGGTTGCAAAGTGATTACAAATGAGCCAAACAAAAGTTGTCACATGACTTCCATTATCAGTAATTACGAAGCATGCATTTACCAGTCAAGATAGAAACACATTTTACGAAAAAAAGTTTTCTGGCCTTGAGATTGTTCAGTCAGCTAAAACTACCACACAATAAAAAATATCTTTGAAATCTTGATTAAATTCCGAAAAATAGCACTTTTTGGATTTACACAATTTTGAAAAACGCCATTTTCTAAGTAAAGTGCTTTTTATATGGCAAATATTTCTTTAATGTTTATTTTCCAAATCAAAGAATTTAATTTTTAACATTTTTTTTAATTATGAAATAAAAAACTTTTTGAAAAATGTTTGTTTTTCCATAGCCGTCTTTGTTAAAAGTAAAATTCTTTGATATGGGACCTAAACATAAAAGATAATGTGAGAGATCAAAGTTGACAGAGGATTTTGAAATTTGGTATAGGAACCTAGATGTTGATTCTAAACAACTTCTCCTAATAACTTTTTGTCGCATTTGCTACATAAAAGACGCGCTACTCTACAGTAATAGTTATTTACCTAGCAAGTTCGTAATTTTCCCGAATGAACACTTTGTTTGCAGCACGACCGAAGGGAGTGCTGTATGTAGTGACAATTCGGGAAAATTTTTCCCGAAGGAGTTAGGTACAATGTTTTTTGTAACGAATAACTGAAAATATTTTAAAAAATTTTACTAATTTACTGAGTTGACAGCACAAATCACTAAACTTTTATACCTATCCTACGCACCTGTTAGTTTTTGTTGACGTTTACAGCGCCTCTGGTGTTTGCAGGCGCAATTAAACCAACGAGGGACAATCCTCTACGAGTATATAATAAAGGATAACGATCCAGACGTGTGTGTCCCGAGGGCCGCCTTGGAGAGGGGCAAAGCCCAAGGGCCCCCTTGGAGAGGGGCGGAGCCCCGAGGGCCGCTTTGGAGAGGGGCGAAGCCCCTAGGGCCCCTTTGAAGAGGGGCGGATCCCCGAGGGCTCCCTTGGAGAAGAGCGGAGCCCTCAGGACCCCTTGGAGAGGGGAGGAGCCCCGAGGGCCCGCTTGAAAATGAGCGGAGCCCTGAGGGCCCCCTTGGAGAGGGGAGGAGCCCCGAGGGCCGCTTGGAGAGGAGCGAAGCCCCAACGGCCCCTTTGGAGATGGGCGGAGCCTCGAGGTCCCCCTTGGAGAGGGGCGAAGCCCCAGAGGCCCCTGTGAAGATGGACGGAACCCTAAGAGCCCCCTTGGAGGTGTGCCAACGTAATAGGCCTAAAAATGGTGGTAAATTAAATAGAATAGACGGCGCAATAGCACGCGCAGCCCCGTTTATTATAAAAATTTCCAAAAAACACAATTCCCTTAGTTTTTGTTGAAAAGTACACAACACCGCAGTGCGGGAAAAGTAACCTTCGGCGTATCGGGAATGACCGGAAAATATGAATTTTGAAGTCATGAGTACTAAAAATAGTTTTTTTGAAAACTTTCAAGGCATATTTGATTTTTCAAAATTGAAATGCTGTTAAAAATTCGCCTTTACCAAGCAGTGCTGAACCCCAAAAAATTAAAATTTAAATCGAGAATTTTTTACCTTTTACAAAAGCCGTTTCACCTATCCGGGGACACACTGTATATACAGGGTGATTTTTAAGTTGATTCTTTCCTTTTGCCAGGATATAAAGCTAAAAAAAGTAAACCATTTACCACTTTTGCGACATATCAAAACTAACGAAGGTACAAGGTGTTAAAGTTTCAAAGTATGAACTAAAATTACTTAACGAAAATTAAACTAAACTTAATCTAACTTAATGATCAAAATTATCAGCATTCGCTTCTACACACATATTCCGTGTATAAGAGCGATGCGGCAGCGGCATTTTGACGACACTCCCAGTAAATAATAAGCATATTGACTCATTCATTATTATCATAAACATAAGCCATTATTGCAGCAACAACATTAAGAAAATTACAATGGAAAACTACTTGAGAGATCATTGCTTGACAACAGAGATAAACAAAAATAAAATTGTCCAGCCGCCTTTGCGCCAAAGTTTAGTTTTTAATTTGAAACTTTAACACCTTGTACCTCTGTTAGTTTTGATATTTCGGAAAAGTGTTAAATAAAAAGAATACTTATTGTTTTAGCTTTATTTCCTGGTAAACGGAAAGAATCAACTTAAAAATCACCATGTATATAAATATATATATAAAAAAATATTGATAATGTTTACATTTCACTTTATACAGGATGACAGCTTGTCCGAAAACCTATTTAGCCCGTATTAGATATATTGAGTGATTGTTACTTAGTTAAAAGTGGCGTTTTTCGAAGTTTTTCGGAAATTAAGCAAGATTTTTATACGATTTTTATTATGTGTTAATTTTAGCTAACTCAACAATGTCAAGGCCAGAAAACAACTTTATTTCGTAAATATTGTCCCTATTTTGGGATTTTTCGTAATTATTTTTAAAAAAATGTTCAATTTTACTGATAACGGAAGTCACGTGGCAACTTTTGTTTGGCCCATTTGTAATCACTTTGCAATTACCTCTGGTCGTTGGAGTTTGATTTTCCGAGAAATTCTAAATATTTTTTTTTCATTTGATGCCAGCTTTTTGGCGATCACTTTATTTATTATTTGTTTATAATAATTTTCTTACGTAGTGCACACTGTAGTTTGCAAATTTAAATTCGGCGCCGAGATGGTCTCGCGCCGAGTTGGCTGGCGCCGAGATGGCTCCGCGCCGAGTTGTCCCGGCGCCGAGCTGGCCCCGCGCCGAGATGGCGGCGCCGAGTTGTCCTAGACCCTCTGGAATTATATGTTTGGGGCAAGTTAGGCCACCCGCTCACTTAGACGACGCGATTACGACGCAACTGACAAGAACCTCGTAAGCGATAATCGCGTGGCGATTGTTCTATGGGTTTATGTACTGCACTGCACACTGAAGCAACTGCGATGCGAACACGATGCGACTTGCACAAAATAGTTGCTCGAGACTGACAATGTCAATCGTGAGCAAATTAGTCGTGTTGAAGTTGCCTCATATAATGCACGAATTATCTATGGAAAACAAGTTACTCATTTATAAAACTATCCTAAAACCAATATGGGCTTATGGAATTCAGCTATGGGGTACAGCGAGCACTTCAAATATAGAAATACTGCAGAGATTCCAATCTAAAGTACTTAGAATCATCACCGACGCGCCCTGGTTCGTACGTAATTCTGTTATACAGCGGGATCTCAACATGCCTTCTGTTAAAGAAGTAATTAAAACCACCAGTACAACATATTTAAAGAAACTAGAGAACCACCCAAATTGCCTAGCTATTAACCTACTAGATAACAGCTCTTCATTGTCAAGATTGAAGAGAATCAATCCTATAGATTTACCTGACAGGTTTTCCAACTAAACCTAATCGTAAAATTGTTATGCTTCGTATAAACTATCTGTTAAAATATCTGTATAATGCAATGTAAATATTAGGTAGCGCATAGCCAAATCTGTAAACGAATTAGAGCGATGTCAGCGGACAGCGCTCAATACATGTCATTAATTTTGTCACACCAATTACTAAATGTTCCACTGAGAATAGATTGTAATTATACTATGTAATTAAAAAAATATATATAATGCACGATTTAATTATTGTTCTTGTTAAAGATTTAGCGTTTGACTGCATATTGTATACAAGGTACTGGCAGTCAATGTCAATGACAGATCGCATCGTAGGTGTGTCGTAGTTGCATCGTAATCGCATCACAGTCGCGTCGGGTTAGTGGACGGAGAGCCTTAAAATAATGTAGCAAGGGCGGTGCATCAGCTCACAACCATTGTAATCCCTCGAACAATTTCTATAGGTAAAACTTGCCCATTTTCTGGGCTACTAGTTAGACAATAGGCAGCACCGCATAAGAAGGGTTTGGGATGTAGGACTGCTCGCTCATTTCATCGTCAATTGCAGAGAAATTTAGTGTAGTGGCTTTCATAAAGCACCAGGAATATAAAACAGCTCCCACTTCAACAAAGAAGTGACCTTAGTCTCCGTGTTATAGAATAAATTTGAATAATTATTAATTGTAGTTCCATAGCATATTTCCTTTGCAATCGAAAATTTTACTATTAACTTATGAAACCGTGTCTGGTTCTGCTCTTCGAGTTAGTTTTATCCTTCGCTCAGATAATTGTAAAACCGTGCACATTTAAATATTATTAGACGTAATTGATTTAAAGGTATCTTTATCGATCCCTAGGCTAGCTATAATAACCCCGCAAATAATACAAAAGCTCAAAAGACGAGTCGACGTAATTTATTCAAGATAATCTGAAAGTTAAAAAGTTCCGTCTTTATTCTCAACTTCTAAGAAGTGCTCATATTTTTCTTTATTCGAACGTGGACTCTTTGTTATAAAAGATAAAACCGCAAGATTCGTCTACTTTCTTCCCGGGAGCGGTTTAGTTTTTATCCTAGCTGGGTTGAATATATCCGTTTCCGATATCTGCTAAGTATTCAAAATGAAATTCGCGAGCTACATAAAAATAATAGTTTATGTTTCCTCGCAAAAGCTATGGGTAGCCTAAGTAACATTTCTGTCATAACGCTTTTATCATTCAACCAATGTGATATGTCGACTCTATGACGCAAGCTAAACAGCTTTCGCAGAAATTCTACTAGGTTGATTATTATTTCAATTTAATCTCAAATAAGAACACAAATTTTAGAGTAAGAGGTGACAATGTCAGGGTACGGACATCTCGTCGTCTAAAGCATTTTAGAGTGAGAAGAGACAACGATCTATCGGTAGCCTGGGAAAGGACAAGTTCATCGAATTGACATGAAGGCACCCTAATGTTCATTACGTCTGCAATAGGACTGCAACTCGTCGTATTTGTACCCAAACGCAATGTATCTTTGTGATACCTACTACCCCAAAAATAATCGACATAACTTTAAGTAGCTATAGTATATAGTATATAATTATTAATAGTCGTCGTTGCTGCGAACAATTTCCAATGAAATAAGCATAATGCAAATAATCAAAAATTGTATGTAAATTCTTCAAAAACTTGTCTGCAATATTGACCAGAAAAGTCTGCAAACTCAGCGAATATAAAACAAATACGTTAAATTGACGTCAAAGCACCTTAATGGCCATGAGTGATACCACCCCAAAAATAGTTTATCTAACTTTGAATACGAATAGTATTCGGGGCAGGTAGCAGGTAGTCACTCTCTGTGATACCGACAGAAGAAAGGTTTACTACAGAGTCACGCCCTGCCCTATCCGGATCATACCCCCCCCCCTTGCCCCTACATAGGTGGGAGATCATATTCCCTACCGTTTCTATCCCAACCAACTATAATACATTATACCTGCCCCAATATCATCTTCCAACCCTCAAGACCAGCGTGGAAGATTATGGCCAAAAATCCTTCAACAAATGATGAGTCTTAAAACAAAAGGATCAGGCCCCACGTGAGTATACCCAAATTCCACCCCTCCAAAGAGGGCCTCCTCGTGGATTCTGGGGGAAACAAGAGCTGGTCAAAACCCAAAACACCTAAAAATAAGATCAGCATATATATCGACATGGAATCCAAAATCTCTCAGAATCGAAGGCAGACTTTTACAATTAGAGACATAGTCTACGGATATCAAATGGGACGTAATCAGATTAAGCGAAGTACGAAGGAGAGGAGAACATGTCATATCCGTCAAATCTGGAAACCTCTTCTATAACCAAGGAGAAGACGACCACAACATTAACGACGTTGGATTCCTTAACAATAAAAAATGGGTACACGAGATTATATCCACTAAATCCATATCTCCAAGAGTTATACATGTCACTATCCGTTTATCATAAAGATACCTGCTTAAAATCATTCCAATATACGCTCCAACCTCCACTCGCACAGACGAAGAAGTGGATGAGCTTTATGAAGGTTTCGAAACAGCCCTCGAAGAAGATATTACACACTTTACCCCACTGATTGGCGACTTTAATGCTAAGATTGGAAAATAGTTGCAAGGAGAGAATACCATCGGGAGATACGGTCTCGGTACTAGGAACGAGAGAAAACAGGCTCTCGTGAATTTCCTAGAGAAACATGAACTAACGACCATGAACACATTTTTCAATAAGGAGACAAGCCGAAAATGGACGTGGCAGAAGGAGAGAATATATACACTATACAGCCGGGACGAATACGTAAAAGAGCTAAATCAATAAATTTCTAATCAATTTGCAATAGATATTTCACAATCTCCATCTTCATAATAATTGAAAAATAAAAATGTTAAAACCATATTTAGCATTGGAGATTGTACTTTTCCGTTTACTCTTTTATTTTTATAAACCAAAATAATTAGATTTTCCTCAAAACTGTGTAGAATATCAACAAAATTGGAATAAAAGTTGATTATTGTAACAGTCGCTATGGCGTTTATCCTTTGGTTTTTGCCTTCTAATTCCTCAAAATGCTACCGACTTATTTTCAAACACCTTATGCAGAGAATAAAATTAAATAACTGATTAGGTTTTCATTTGCGTGGTTTTTTTAATCATTCTGGTTTGGTTCAGATTTAATCCTAGAACACCAAACCCTCTTAAAATTTAAGAATCGCGAGTATATAATTCGCAGGTCGGCTATTGTCGGTGATGTCCCGATTATGACCTTTGCAGGACTACCGGCTTGTATTGGCCCACTGCGCACCTCGAATATCTAATTGATAAAAGTTTAATATGTAAGTAATACTTCTGTGGGCAACAAGGTTATCATTGTGTATGGGAGAGATTTGGTTTTATTATTCGGTGAACATCTGTACAGATCTGGGCAATTCAAGATGTAATAGTAGTTTTAAAGTAAAACATCTGCCTGACGATTGCAGAATTGACACTGAGAAAAACCAAAATTCCAGCAAACGAGCCAGATACTAAAGCCACTTTTAAGGATGTTGCAGCACGTGCCATAGCTATTTAAAATCAGGCTTTTCAATTATTACAACTTTTCGCATGGTTTATTCAATCCGGTCTGCATATTAAAAAAATCAATACAATTGTAATATCTAGTTGAACTTCTTATAACAAATATTTAGAAGGTCTTATTCTATATGTTAGATGTCTCTGTTTTCTAAATATTTGGTATGAAGTTCAACTAAAAATTATAATAGCCTTGAATGGTTGTTAATGTTCAGACTGTATGTAATTATTTTCTTTTAAATACCTGTCCGTTACGTTGAACACAATAATTAGTTTCTTTAGCACTAATTTAAATTAATGTAATTTTCTGGTAGCTAGATGAGCATAACAAAAGTTAAAGAGTATACCCTAATCGTATCCAATAGTAAGTTAACTTTGAAATATCTCATTTTCCGTAATACACAAGGTGTTAAGAAAAAAATAACAACCACTAAAAACTTTTTTTGAAATATGTAAGTTTGGCTTCGCGTTTAACATCTACTTTCAATTCTAAACAAGTTTTTCATATAACTTTGTTGTGTATCTTGAAAAATTTGTTATTTTTGAACCATTTTCGTATCTTCGAACCTTTCCCTTACACGAAAAGACATCTTTAATTTTTTGCAAGTACATTTTGTGTTTGAAAATATGCTGAGACTTCTATTGACATTGTCATTTTCTGATAAATGGATAATAGAAAAGTCCAAATTTATGCGAAGCACTGTACATCAGTGTCCATTCGATAGGCCTCGTCATGCAGCACTATACGTTGTTATGCTATGTAAATAGTTCTTTGGAGTACTACCTGATAAAGCTCACTTCAATTAGAATTCTTACTACTTCGTTCAATCAATTCCGTGAGCTCTTACCAAAGCAGGTCTTGTTGCTTGCATGGTTCCCGTATACTATTCGTCTACCGAAGCAGGTTTAATCATTCCTTTAGTTTTTCCAATGGAAATAAAGGGTGTTTCAATAAGACGGATCGATGTTGCATGTGAATGAGGCTTAAACGTCAAATGATTGTTGACATCTGTTTTCACATTTGGCAAGTTCAGTCTTTGGCAAATGGGCGTTCAAGCAAAAATGCATTTCGAGCCCTTCGCGATTTTTTTGGTCAGCATAATCGACCAATCGAAAGTGCAATTGGAAGAATTACTAAACAATTCAAACAAACTGGGTCAGTGGCAGATGTGAAAACATCATTGCGTGATAGTGTACGCCGTTCAGCCGAAAACATTGCTGTAGTGAGCGAGAATGTGGCCGAGAATCCAGGTACCTCGATTCGTCATCGCGTGCAGGAATTGAACCTCTCTGCGACCATGTTACATGGAATTTTGACGAAAGATTTGTCTCTAAACCCCTACAAAATTCAATTAATGCAAGAATTGAAGCCTGCTGACCATTTGAAGCGCCGTACGTTCGCCGATTGGATGCACGAGCAAAGACAAATCAATGAGGATTTTTCACAAATAATCATCTTCAGTAATGAAGCCCATTTTCATGTAAGTGGCTTCGTTAATAAGCAGAATTGGCGCATTTGGGCTGATGAAAATCTAAGGTAGATTGTTGAAAAGCCGATGCATCCACAAAAAGTCACTGTTTGGTGTGCATTTTTTGCTAGCGGATTCATTGGACTTTTTTTCTTTTAAAATGACCCGGGAATTCTGTTAAGGAAAATGGTGAGCGTTACCGTGCCATGATAAGCTTTTTTTATGGCCTGAATTGGATGCTATCGATATCGACGATTTGTGGATTCAACAGGATGACGCCACATGCCACACAGAATGAGATGAGAAGTTCCCAGGTCGCATCATTTCTCGCAACAGCGAAGTCAATTGCCCACCAATATCGTGCGACTTGACGCCTTTGGACTTCTCCCTTTGGGGTTATCTCAAGAGTAAGGTCTATGCTAACAAACCAACAAATTTAACAGCTAAGGGGCCAGATAATAAGGCATATTGGTGAGATCGAGGAGCAATTGAGCAGAGATGTCATCAAAAATTTGGACCATCGAGTGGAGGTGTTCCGCCGAAGCCTTGGCGAACATTTGGCCTATATTATCTTTTACAAGTAATTGCCATGTATCAAATAATATGATTCAATGAAGAAGTCAATTTTTTTTACAAATATCATTCTGTTATTTACTCTTAACATCGATCCGTCTTATTGAAACACCCTTTACAAGCAGCTTTAATTGTTGAATGGATAAAGTCAGATACTACCTCTTCAATTTATGTAACATGTACAGGGTGTGCCATTGTCTATGGGATTAAATGGAAATATCCGTTATTATTAGATCTAAAAAAAGTTTGTACACTATGGAGCAACTTTTCAAAGACAAAGAATTGATAAAACAGAATTTGAATATCTTTGGGTACCGAGCTACAGCCGAAAAATTAAAACTCAACGGTCTGTGACACTGGGAACCACTACTCGAATGTTAAATTACCTTACTGCATCAGCTTGCAAATCCTTGTCGCGATTTAACCAAACATATTTTACGCCGCTCGCGCTGTAAGAGTCTTTACTGGACTTGAAAGCTTCCAGGATTCGTCTACGGCTACGGCTCATCCTAGAAATTGCCTATACGTCCTGTAAAGTCTCGCTTTTCGTACGTGTTACACAAATAACCATAAAGCAGAAATTTCTTTCAAACATAAAGTTGCTGTTAATGTACTTCAAAAATAGGTTTTGCGTTCTAACATAGCCTGCGCCCTTGAGGTCTTTGACGAGAACCTATCGACCAAAACGCGAATTTCCGTGCACGGCCGAACGAATTAAGAACAGTAGCTGCGAGTGCGGGTCAGGTAACGAAGCTTTAAATCGCAACCCAATTAGCGGCATTATAGTGGCCGATTAAAAACCCATTTCGGCGTTACTTTGAAGTCGTTCTCAGCCGCAAGGCCTGCCGAGATCAGCTGCTCTCTGTAGACCTTGATGGGATCCTGCGTTTGCCTGCGCTGCATCACTTCGTCCCGAGTCCTGTAGCTCGTGTCAGGATCAGACATGGAGTGGCCCGAGAACCTGCAAGTGGAAACAAATCTCGACTTATCTCGATCTCCTTTGAAATCGCGCTCAACGGCACTTTTATGGGGGATGCATTTTCAAACGAGCTCTTACCGATAAGTGGACGCCTCCACCACCAGCGGCCCCCTTCCTGACGAGCAGTATTCCAAGGCGAACTTCGCTGCCTCTCGGACGGTCAGCACGTCCATTCCGTCTACCTGTTGTAAAAGCGAGATTAGACAATAGGAAAGAGGGATTCCCCGGAGCGTTTGGTTTATTACGCCCCGCGATCGTTAAGTATGAAATTCTTAAATTGATGTTTCTTGAAAAGTATTTCCCTTGCGCGGTATGAAAAGTTTACGTGTTAAATTTTAGATGCTCTGGTCAGGCCCGTAGCTATGGACGGGCCAAGTAGGCTTGAGCTACCAAAATATTGCAATAATTAACTTTTGCAAGATTGTGGATGTTTAAATATCTTCACCACGTAACGTAAAAGTTCTGTTAAAACTTTGGGAAGCGACCATCTTCAAAATAACTTTAGCCCCGGAGCTTTTACATACTACTCAATCAACTTAAAGGATATTACTGATCTACTAAAGTAGTTCAAATAATAATATCAACATGGCACTACATCATTAAACTCCCTATGCAACCTTCAACATCAAATGAAATCGAATTTAGATCTAAAGTAATTATTAAAGACGTCCCAATAACTGGAAGCTGCCACAAATCACTCCAAGTGCAGATAGGTCACACTGACAAGATATAGCTAACACATATAAAGCTAGTTGCCAATAAACAGAGTACGAACTGCCATTCAATATTGAAAATTTAGAAAATACATAATTGTCTCCCCCCAATCCTTAAAACCAAACTAAAAGAAGCTTGAAATAAACCTATAGGTTTGGATATCTTTATAGCCACGCCTTCGTAGAATGCAGCTCAACAGATGCCTCTTCCGCCATTTCTGCTAATTTCTGCTAATTTGGACCACACTTTCCTAAAATAACAATTAATTGAATAAGGTGTATCATGCAATGAAGAAGGATATCTTGTATTAATTGATCTTAGAAAACCTTCTGAAAGCGCCCCAAAGAATAAACTATGGAAATGTATAAAAATGAGCAATGACAGCCAGATATATATTAGGACACTTCTTATATAAAGACAACTAAATCATTATGAAAAATGGAAAAAGGCGAACAGTAACGATACAGAAAAAGATGGAAAATGGGAAGCGTATAATACATAGAACACATGTTCCACTTCTGAAAAATCCTGCTAAACTAAAAATGTGTTTTTCTGCAGACAGTTGAACATTTTTTTTAAACTATTATTTTAGTGCATCTATGCCACCACATCCTACCGGAAGACTTTTTATCTACTCGACGGGACGGCACTAGAAACAACTTTATCAGATGTCCGCAAAGCAAGTCACACAATAAAAGGCGTTACTGCACCGCTAACGTTAATATGACCTAAACCTATTTCACAAAAAGCAACTTATTTTTTAAGACACGTTGACGATCATTTCCGCTTAGTCTTATTCTAACACATTATAACCTATTTGAAATTACCGGTAATTAACACATGGAATATCTTATTCCTGACACATTTCTAATGCACGGTGAATCACACATGCACAAAGTTATAAAACCATAAGTTACTTAATGACGTGCAGCCACTTAATTGGTGCGGAAATGCTGGTTTTATGAGTTGACAATATAAAATAAACAGCTTCCCAGAATCGACAGCGATAATTCAAAAATATTTACTACCATCTAGCATAAATCCACCACAGACTGAACGGACAGTTTACCCCGGACTTTTTGGGATACCGAAGGGTTGCTAAACGATAGATTGATATACGGGGAGTCGCCGCTGCCACTATACAGAGCGTAATAGGACATGATACAGCATGTTTCTTTGAAAGTATCGACCAGCGGTAATTGTGATATTTTACAAAAACAAATAGGTGGCATGGAAATGTTGAAAAGTTGACAAGGTTGTGATCTGCCTAACCGGCGCGATAGAACTTTCAGGTATGCTATGTTTAGGGAACAGCATAACACACCTGGATCACTTCTGATGGTCCGTTTCCTCGCGTTGTAATGCGAGAATAAGTTCTGCGGTTAAACCAGCCGTAGACCCACAATACCCGCTTTTATCTTAGTGCGGTTAAGGGCATGTCAATATAGGTTGTTCTGGCTTGTTCGTTCTCACCTATAATTCTGTAATCATACATGCAAATCCTGCCAAGAATCAAAACCAAACAGTCTACATGAAAATACATATACTCTGGAAAAGAACATACATGAATGAAAATGCATAAAAAGAATACACAATGGCAATATAGAAATTTCACGGGCTTAATGCTGAATCTACATATTAAGATACACCTTAAGCAGAAGTGTGGCCCTCAATGCGCAAGGCTAAGTCAAAAAGAAAACAAATCATGCGAACAAAGCGTACTCTCGCGCACAAATTCACTTAATGCGGCTCGACCTTTTTCCGCTTAAAATCAGCTGAGGCAATGTGTCAACAGGATTCAGCAGGTACGCGCTATTGAGCAATTTATTGCAATCTCTTCATAATTCGCTGTTGTGATTCTGCTCCCAGTTTCCAGGACCGGGCATTTAAGCGTGGTTTTGATTTGTAATAACTAACCTTGCGTTATAGTTGGTCTAAATCGTCACGTACATTGATAAGATCGGCTGCTTTTTTAAAGCTAGAATAGTGGCTTCCAGCTATGAAGAATTATCTGTACTTCAGTATTGATTCCAAGGTAGCTATATGCTCTCGAAGCTGTATTTCGGCTCAAGAATAACGAAGAGTCCACTACTCTTAACGCAAATCCACACAAAAACTCTCAATTGCACTTGGCTTCGCGTGGCGTTGCTTTCGTTTGGAAGAACGCACCGGTCGCCTATTGGCAAGCGACTGATTCCCCGCTCTTCCTTTCACACACAATTTGCTTTGATTCTATTAATAACTGCACTCAACGACTGCATCAGCTGCTTTGTGCCACAATCTCACGCGCGAAACACTCGATGTATGTTTTAAATGCATGATATGTTTTAACCTAGTTATTACTTTGTAAGACATACAATTTGGATTAAATCTAGCAAAGTGATTATTAAATACCAGGATGACACGAACTAGTCCGTTACATGTGATATAGCACATTGCATTTCCTCGGAATTCCTCCTATGGCTTAAGTTTTGCTTATTTTATTACTTCCTTAGACTTATCTCCTTATTTTCTATATGCTTTGTGCACTTCTGTATTTTTGTGGGTTTATTTATATATTATAATTTTCTTGCTCCAGCAGACGCTTGATTCTGTTTGTTCGTGTGTTCAGTTACCGACAAATCAAGCTGATAATAGAAACTAGAAAACTAATCTAATAAAGCTGATCGGAAGTACTTGTTCAGCATTTCAACGCTGTGACATGAAATTAACTCATCCCTTAGTTATTACCTATTCAGACTTATAAGTGTAATTATAAACTTCAAAAACCTATTCTGGGCATGTGTGTGATATCTCTCAAGACAAAACTCAAAAAAGCATCAACAACATTGCACAAAAACTGAAACAGGAGAAAATTTGCGAAGAACATTTTTTGTTCACAAACCATTTATCAACAACCTTTTAGATTTTGTTTTTCCAACCAGACTCCAGAGAAGCAGTAAACTCAAAAAAATTGCCAATAGCATCAAAATTCTCTAACAATGTATGGAAGCCAAAATGACCCAATACGTCAACTTAATTGGAAGTGTCATAATATAAAATGGGCATGTAGTTTCTTAACACAAACCACCACGATTTAAATTTATGACCTTACAAATTTCTCCCTAGCAAAAGTACAGCCTGTTTAAGACGAAAATAAGAAATAAATAAGAAATCTACAGAAAACTGATGAAATCGGAACCGAATGAATTCAACCCGAAAGAAGGGCTCTTGAATGAGTAAGGAAAGTGAAGGGTTCACAAAGGATTGTGGTTATGACAATCTAGCCATAGTTGATACCCTAAACAGGTAAGAGAATATAATCATAGTTAGCCCAAAAAATAACTTCTAATCGATTCAATAGAACAAAAAACATTTAACCCTAATAACCAACAAGCGGCACCAACACAAAACAACTACTTGTGTGGACAGACAAGACCAGAGGCCACACTAACCTCATGACAGGATTCGGGACGACTTGCCGCTAGAAGAGGATAACCCTTAATAATCTATCGCGATGAAACTCCAACCACAAAACCCCCTCAAAATCACTCCATAAACACACAACAACAAACTCCCTTCTTCCCCGAGACGGAAATACACCCACAGTCATACTAACTACTGTTAAACTGACATCCATGTGGGCCCCGATGGGCGAGCGATCCCGCCGCTTGCATTAGAGGCCAGTGCTTGGAAGAGAGTTCGACTCCCGGCCGGGGCGCTGCGGTTTTCACTTAGTTAAGGCATAATAGTTTAAGTAACGCCCGATGTAATGCAAAAGCGGGTTGGGGGGGGGGGGGTGGAGAAGAACTTAGAAAAGAAAAGAAACTGTAATTTATAACAAAAAAAATTTTTCAGTCACACAGAAAGAACCCAATAACACACAAAACCAGAATTTCCCCGTACCTTTATAGTAATTTTTTTCTTTTTCCTCCTTGTAAGTTCTGATGTTATAGTATATTCTTTTTCAATTATTCTATCCAGTATATAATAATCTTTTATTTCATCCTTTTTTCACGAGACTGAAGTCAATTTCCTATGAAAAGTTTTAGGATTTTTGGAAAATAGCTGATTTTTCCTTTGAAGTCTCCAAGAATAATTAAGATGCTTTTTTTCTTATCCGTTTGATTTTGCAATATATTCCATAAATCTCCTGTTTTCTCGCACCTTCCTTTGGTCTGCAGATTACCAAGAAGGTACGGTTTTCTCTGTCCGATTCTGCTTTGAGAATACTGTCAAATACACTCTTCTTTAATATCTTCTTGCGTCTTCTCAAATTCTGTAATTTTCTTTTCCGTCGATGTTTCTTATGATCCATGTAGCTATTTTTCAGTCTTTTCCTTGATCGTTTCTCCTTTACATTTTTCTTTAGAAATTCGTCGTTGCTGATCAGCTCCGCTGTTTCTCTGTTAGTTCTCTAACCTTTTTTACTCGTACTTTTTTATTCCAAATTTCTCAGACAATTATTTGATATCCAATCCTTTCCATTAATAGCTTGGTTCTTTCCTTTTTTAGTTCTTTTGCTGATATTTTCCTGGATATGTGTTTATTTCTTAGTCAGGTGGTTATTGATATGGCAAAGCTCATGAGTAAACGCAATGGGCACACACGTTGTAGCTGAATAGAGGAGACAAAACAAATATAACGTCACTCACGTTAGGTACCTTTGAATCAAGTTATTGCAAAAATAACATTACACATCCATCAGGAAAATGGACTGAAACTAAACCATCTACGTCAGTGTTGACAGTCATGAATGAAGAAACTTCAAATAACAGTTCAACATACACTCATAGCTAAAATCATCGTTTTAATATGGTTATAGTAAAAACTGATTTGCACTTCCACTAACCAGGTTCTTATCGTATATTAAGAAGAAGAAGAATAGAAAATGAAGAACAGCTACACCAAATTTAAGCCTGAACAATAGGTAGGTCATTTCATAAATATTTTATTACGATGAAAATAACTAAATCAAATGATGACGTAGTATCTCATATTAAGCAATCATTTATAAGACAACTAGAACCATACAAAATTTTAAACTACCAACAAAATGTTAGTCACTGCACGAACGTTTGAATGTATTACATCCCTGTATGATTCAGGATTTTCTATTCTTTCTAGAGCAGATTGTTCACAACGTTTATTTCCATCACCATAGATTAAGCAACCTGATTTTTCTTGTATTTGAAGGAAAATCAGAACTTTGAAAATTAAACATTTTCTTTGAAGTGTTTTTATGAAGCAATCTATCTATTAATAATACTCGAAAAGCACTGAAAGCGTGCCACTTGCATAAACATTTATCTACAGACCTGGCCCTGAAAGTGAAGCTATAAAATCTGCAATACTGGCCACGCGAGCCCAAAGTGAAAATTAGAAATTCGACGCCGAGTTTTTAAAGCCCGGCTCGGTCTGGAATAAAACTGAGCTAAAAATAGCATGCTACACCATCAGTCACTCAACTTCATGCACACGGACAGGTGTGTACGCATCAGTAGTCATCTGTAGAGAAAGCGAGTCCTCCTGTCAAACGGCCGGGATTTAGCGTCAAGTCAAAAACTTAGGTGGGCAACACGATTTAATCGATGCCCGTGCATGACACAAATACAAAGCCCCAGATATCCTGAAAAAGATGTGCCGGAGGATGTCGTCTCATTTCTAACTAGTTCACAAGTCGGTCGCCAAACGCCCTCAGATGGAGGAATAGGACGCACTAATTAACAGATTCAGATCGGTTTGAAACAGTCTGATAATAGCATTTTAGTTGGAATTTTGAATTCACTACTAGTTTTCTCCATTTTTATACAATTGTTCTATCACTAATTCCTAATCATGCGCGACAAGAAGACTCAAGCAGTAAAATGATACGTAATAGATATACCTCATAACAGGATGGCGAATATAGTAACAGAAATAAACAATCAATCTTAACACCATCGCATAGATAATGAAAAAGTAGAAAGATCCCTCACATGCTCGTACTGTACAACAGCTATCTGAAAGTTCGTAGATGCTGGAACAACAGGTGTTGAAATGAACTTACAAAAATTAAAATGAAGATAACAGCAAAACATGCAACTGTTTTAATATTTACTTCGTCGATATCAGATAGCATTAGCTAATGCAAACAGCAAACAGAACATGTTAAACTAAAACTTGAAGAGAAGTTGTAAAATGCATTGTCAAGTTGGTGTACGTACTTTTCTTCTACCATTCAATTAAGCCAACAAATCAGTAGAAACAGAGAGATAATATTTCAAGATGAAAATTGCCTTCCTAAGGGCATACTGTTTGCTCGTAACTACGTCATCCTAGATGGTTAACCTATTTTACTAGATCGACGAACACCAAATGGTAGCTTACTGGATTCTTTGTCGTGACAGGGCGTAATTATTTAATAGATCCAAAATAGACTACAACACATTACCTAGAAACAAATTATGGAATGCCATGAAACAAATGAAAATACCTAGGGTACCTTTACGTCCATTTGACGTATTTGTCATTTCCAGGGTACGGACAAATCGTCGATATGTCCGTACCCTGATTGTTGCCCCTGTTACGATTTGCGTTCTTTAGTGAAATGAACTATACGCTGTTGTAGGAATAGACTGTACTTTAGTTAGCTATAAGCCATTTTTATCATAAATATTTTAAGGTAGAATTCGTAGGCAAAATGTCATATTAAAATTACAACAAGCGAATGTTTAGCCAATGTTTAGAAACGTGCCTTTCTCTGGGAAGCTGGAGATATTTCAATCTCACGAATAGATTAGAGTAAATTTAACAGGGTTTACTTCGTAAGTCGAAATATTGGCCGAAGGTATATGGCTACTACGTGGTCAGGACTGAAGTGTTGCAACTCGATCATAAAAATTTTGTGCCGGCGGGAGCAAATTCTTTTAGTAGAATTGTTAAACTTATTAGCGATAATTTGCGAGTGGTCTAGCTTGACAAATTTTAGTGTGTGATAGCTTCAAATTTGTCAAATTTATATTACTATTGTGAACTGTCACGTCCGTATGTACGTGCCAAAAGTCCAAAATTTAGACCTGCTATTTGGCCTTATTTGGAAATTTGTAAACGCCTACCGAGTTTTCTTAGTCAAACTGGACTTAGAATTTAGCAAGTTAATATGAAGATGTTAATAAGTAAAGTTAAGAAGTAACGGTATTAAACTTAAGTGTTCTGTAAACGGCAGAAAATAAATGCAAGTATTTGTACTTAAGTGTTCTTATTAATCTCGCAAAAGTAGCTTTGGTCTTCGTGTCCAAGTGTATTTTAACTAAAAGGATTGCCACTTACCCACACTTTAGGCGTCTCGCGACACCCCCTATCTCTCTCTAAATTATATTGGAGTGAACGGGAATAACGATCAGTCCGTATCCTGGGAAGGACAAATGTCAACGCACCCTAGAAATACTTACAGCATTTATCAATGCCATACAGAATCTATATAAAACACCAGAATCGGTATATAAATGAAAACTGATAAGAGAATGTCAAGGGTGTTCCACTTCACCAACATTATCTAAAATAATTATGTCCAAATGATATACTGCACACCTTGACAAGTAAATGTGAGGCTATGGGAGTGCTAATCAGAGTCGAATACCTCTATACTTTATGTTATGTCGATGATTAAGTCGTGATAGCACAAGACGAAGAAGACTTGAGCTTTATGCTACGAAAATTTTAAAAAATAATATACAAAACCCGTCTTGGAAATAAACTACACCAAAACACAATATTCCGTAATCGGAGAGCAAGAAATAAAAATTTAGAGATAGAAGGCAACGTTGAAATAGAATGGACATTACAATTCAAGTACTTAAGATTCGCTATAACTAAAAATAAACAACAGACGAAGATATAAATAGTAGAATTGAACAAACAAGAGCATGTATCGAGAGATCCAAAAAAATCTGATCCTCAGCGGGAAGTGAAAATTCAAACGTATGAATAATATATTGGTAACACTGTAAGTCTATGTCAAATTCCAGGTTTTCACATTAAGTTTTCCGTCAGTTTTGACACAGACTGACAAAAAAGCTAACCTGCTAACCTTGAATTTCACATAGATTTACAGTGTCACCAACATATTATTCATACGTTTGAATTTTCACAGCTCGCTGGGGATCAGTTTTTTATCTCTCGATATTAAACAAGTCTACCCTATGATTGGGAACAAACATGTTTCGAAAAATACAAAGACCAGAATATTCTATACAATAATTGAAAATATGATGACCTATCGAACAAAATATTGGAAAATAACTAAGAGAAATTGATCGGAAACAGGACTGGAGACTATGCTGTGGCATTACAGTGTTAAATAGAGGTATGAAAAATTTTTCAAAAAAAAATATACTGATGTGGTGCGGGTATGTAAGAAGAGCAGAAAACACAAGATAAATAGAAATAATTACAGATTGGAGCCCCATAGGAAATACAAAAGGAGGCCAGCCGAGAACATCCTGGCGAAACGATGTGGACGACGCAATGGAAAGGAGAAGATTGAAGAAAGGGCGAGGAAAGATAGAGATGAATGGCGGAAATCGCTAAGAGAAGAAAGACAGCCACGATTGTAGAACATACATATACAGGGTGTTTCACAACGTACGGAAGAGACTGAAAGAGTAGCTAGAGGGGACCAAAATAAAGTTATTTTCTTAATAAATATCTGAGCAGAAACCCAACACCAAGAACGTTACAAGTTAAAGTTGAATAAATTAGCCACCATTCATTACAAACTGAGATAGTAGTTTACGTTTTAAGTTCAAGCAGAAAAAAATAATAAAAAATCAATAACATAAAAACTACGGCTATTTAAATGTTTCTCTTAAATGCTTCAAAATTGGTGTCTACTCATGGAGAACCGCTGACTATTTAATAATAACTAAAAAACAAGTAGCAGTACTGTTAATCCATGTAAACGTCAAAATTAAGAGACATCAGCTATTTTAAGTGCTTAATTGGACCTAAATGGTTAACTACAGTAACGAAAAATATGTAGATATGATTATTATGTATGTAGCTGCTCAAGAAAACGCTGCAAGTGCAAGAAGTACGTATTCGGAAAGATTTCCAGATCGTCAAACGCCTCCACAAACTACATTTTTTCGAGTGGTCCAATGCAGAAAAGATACTGCAAATGTACAAACTAAGAAACGTCATAGTAGCGGCAGATCAAACCAACATGGTGTTAATGTAGAAGAAGAACTTTTGGTTGATGCTGATCCGACTACAAGTACACTCCAAATTTTCCACCAAGTTGGAGTTTCTCCAACCTTCATTTGGTGCACATTGAGAGGCAATGGTTTCTACCCCTATCATCTGCAAACGGTACATGGACTGACTCCTACGGATTATCCTCTGTGGCAGCACTTTTGAGAATGGCTGCTAAATCGCACTAATAGAGAAGCAGAATTTTTAGTAATCGTACTGGTGACGGATGAATGTGCATGATTAAAATCCGCACGCGATTCGCCAGAGTAGTTTTCAGCAGCGTTTCAGTTTGGATCTGTGGGCTAGTATTTTAAACAACAACTTAATAGGGCCTTACCAATTATCTACCAGCACACCTTAATGGCCATCTCTGTTTGCAGCCTTTACAAAAAGTTCTGCCAGAGCTCCTAGAAGATGTTGCTTTGAATGTGCGCCGTACCATGTGGTTTATGCATGACGGCTGGCCTTCACATTTCAGTCATGCTTTACGAGATTCCCTCGACACCATCTTTCTACAAAGATGCATCAGTTGGGGTGGATTCATTTCATGGCCCCCACGCAATCGAGATCTAAACCCAATGGGCTTACTCTTATAGGGTGTTTGAAAGAATTGGTATGTGCCACGAAAGTTGATACAATTGACAAATTGCACCGTCGCATCAACGCTGCAACACAGCAGTAACGCCAACAATTTCCAAGAGTATTGAAAAACTGGATTCGTCGAGCGCAAGTGTGCGTTGAAATGCAGGGTTAGCATTTCAAACATCTAATATGAATGATTTTGTTATGATGAATTGTTTGTAGCTTATTTAATAATAAAATTGCAATTTATAAAATAACGTTTTCTTTATTTAAAAGGGTATCTGTGTCTTTTCTCTATATATTTAAAATTAAAACTACCTTAACAGCAAATTATCAGGTGTTGTAAGAAATATGTTTCTACGGAAAAAAAACAATGATATTTTTGCTAATTCTTCTTCATTCATACCATCGGTATTCAATAAGTGGATATTAGTTTACAAGAACTTTAAACTACTGTTATTTTTATGTTATTGGGTTTTGGCCAAGTTTATTACGAAAAAAAACTTTATTTTGGTCCCCTCTAGCTACTCTTTCAACCTCCTCCGTACTTTATAAAACACCTTGTATATACTATAGTATTTCCACAAACAATAATATAGCATGAAGAATTAAATTCATTGTTCTGTATCGAGCTGTAAATTTTACCCATATTCCAGGTATGAAGTCGCCTCTTTTGTAAAACTCAGGGTTTCCAGAACCTCGGATTAAGGAAGTCCCCATAGCATAGTGGTTGTTTTCGCACAGAAAGATGCACGGCAGGTTCCATAGCTTTGCCATATTATACGCTTCGAAGACTTGACCCTGAAACAGAATATTAATATCAACTTAGCCTACTACTGCTTTCCATTTTTTTAAACCGCACTAGCGTGCCTGTATATGAATCAGCTTGGAGCAAACGGACATGCGCATTGGCTTTTTCATTAACAAATATCTCTACGACGGTGAATTGAATACAATTGAAGACACAAGTGGATGAAGGGTCTATGTAACATTTTTGTAAAAATTGAGTTTTTTACATGGATGAAGGATTTAAGTACACAAAATTCCTTCTAGCTACATTAAATATTATTTTGGTGATAAATATCTGATTTAGAAGTTGATAAAGGATATATGTACAGTTGAGGTTCGCAAGCAGTTAGTGGTTAAAGGGTCTATGTTGATAGCTGCGCACATAGATCCTTTATCCGCTTTAAGACTAGTTAAAATGTGTACATATATCCTTCATCCCTTGACAAGAAAAAATATTCTCTGAATGGCCTGTCACATGAACCCCTGAAGTAAGGTTATGTTTACGTGTAGTTTAATGGTACTGCATTGTACGTTCAGCTTGTGTGTGTATACTCGTTTGTTAAAAGGATCTGTTATAATAAATTATAATTGTGGGTGTTAATACACACAAATATTATCTTAAGATATGTCAGCAAGAGGCAGACTTGTGGTTGAACTTGCAAGGAAACAATTTAAAGCTAATTTGGGTAAGTAGTTTTCAATTTTTATAGACCATGGTTTTTGCAAGGTACACGTACCTTTCTACGAATGAGTGAGGTTCGCAGGTGTACATAAATTAATATGGTTATAATAAATTATTATAACAATGTTCGATAATAATTTATACTCTCCACACAGTTCAGAAGAAGACAGCTCAGAAAGCTACCACTCAGAAGAAGATAGTAATATTTTGACAGCAGCTACTTCGGCTGAGGGCTTAGAAACAAATGATAATTTAGAAGTAACTGCCCCTCACATAACTACAGAAGATACCTACTTTTCTGAGGTAACTTTAAAAACTGACACTGAAAACTTACTGGAAAGAAATGAAAACCAAATTAAAAAAAAGCAAAAGTTGATATAGTTAAGAAAAAGTTATTCAATCTCGAGGGTAAGACAAAGGCGGCCAGAAACATGGAAGAGAAAAAAATCGGCTATATCTAGAGAACGCGGCCAGGATTATATTTCACAAAAAGGAAAGCAAATCTCAGGTAAGGTCCCAGAACAAGGATCATTATGTAAGAAAAACTACTGCAGACTTAAGTGCAGCGACTTGTTTGATGAGAAAGATAGAGCAGAAATTTTCCGAAAATATTACGCTCTTGATATAAACGATAAGAACTCTTTGCTTTTCAAATCAATTTCAATAAAACCTGTCAAAAGGCATAGAAAAAACATTTTGAAACCAAAAACTTCTTCATTCACCTATACATTGACCAATAAACAAAGAGTTTTTACTGTGTGTAAGACAGCTTTTTGTTCGTTATTCCAAATTTCGAATAAAAAAGTTCAAATTATACAGAACAAACTGAACTCGGGCACTTCGGCTTCTTCTCCGGATAGAAGAGGTCATCATGAAACAAGACCTCATAAAATGTCAGATGAAGTTGTTGATTATATCAAAGCACATATAAAATCATTCCCGACAGAACAGTCACACTACTCAAGAAATAAAAATGCTAATAAAATGTATTTATCCCCACTTTTGAATATTTCAAAAATGCACAAACTGTATTTAGAGCACTGCCAAGATAATAAACTGCATAAGAAGTTTTTGGTTTCGAAAAGCTTATATTCTACCATTTTCTCACGTCATTTCAATTTGTCTTTCGGCCAACCTAGAAGTGATACGTGCAGTAACTGCGACGCCGGTCTAAATACTGCGGAACATAAAGAAAATTACAGATTTGCATTTGATCAACAAAAACGAGATCGGGAGTTTGCACATGCCAATTCTGGTGTATGTTATTTGACAATGGACCTTCAGCAAACGATGCCCCTCCCAAAACTTACAACATCGAAGGCGTTCTATCTCCGTCAGATGTGGTTTTATGATTTCGGGGTGCACACTATTACTTCTTCTGGTGACAAGCCCTACTTTTTCACGTGGACAGAAGATATTGCTACCAAGGGCAGTTTGGAGATAGGTAGTTGTCTTCATACTTTCATACAACTTTTAAATGGTGGAAGTGAAAAAATTCAGCATCTTATAATTGGGTCGGATTCATGCGCTGGTCAGAATAAAAATTGTAATCTAATATGCCTTTATCAGTACCTGATTTATAAAGGATATGTTAAAATCATCGACCATAAGTATCCAGAAGTGGGACATTCATTTCTGGACTCTGACAGAGATTTTGGAATAGAAAAAAAGTTAAGGAAGACAGAAACAGTTTATATACCTGACCAATAATACCGTGATGTCATAAAATCGTCTAGCAGCAAAAACTCTGTTGTCGTCAATATGGAGAAGCATTTTAAAAGTATATTCGAGATAGCAACAAAAATGAACTTAGTTTATAAGAAAAAAATACTATAGAAGAAAAGGTAAATCTGAGAGACAGTATAAAGTGGATACGGGTGGACGAGTATGGAAGCTATTATTATAAAGATACGTTAGATGAAAATACCCCATTTCTTAAAGTGGATATTTTGAAAAGAGGACACAGAAAATTAGAGAAAGAATTTGATAAGAAATAAGAACAATCCTTTGTCAGCAGAAAAAATTGCTAACTTGAAACAGCAAATAAAATATGTTGATGAAGAATACAGATATTTTTACAAGAAGGTGACAGGTTACGAGACAGAATGGGAACAGTAGTAGAAATGTGAAAAGAAAAACAGTATAATGAAGAACAACATACTATTTTCAGTGAATTCTTATACACTTATTGTAACAAAAATCCATTATCCATTTTGTCTTTTCATTTTTAGCATACTTGTTCAGTTGATAAAGGATTTATGTACTTTTGAATTTTGTTTTTTCAAAAACTATGAGATTTTTTGCATTTATAATATGTAGGATAAATGTAATAATAAAATGGCTATCTACTAGAAAAAGAAGGTTTTTGTATCTCCCCAAATAAAAAAGTACCAAACCAAAAACTTTAAACCCAATTATCTCAAAATTACCTACTTGTTACTTAGACCTTTCATCCACTTGTGTCTTCAATTACCTATAGTTCATTCAAATTCAAGATAGAGCAAAATCTGCAACCCAAATTACAAATATCAGCAGTAAGTTGATTACTAAGCTACTACGCAGGTTAGGTTTTGCGTCAGTTTTGACACGAACTGACGCAAAACTTAACCTGCTAACCTCGAATTTGATTTTGACACTCATCAAGACAGCAACAAAGCCATATCTCTCTGATCTAAATTTTAATAAAATCAAATTAGTAATCAACTGACCGCTGATATTTGTAACTTGGGTTGCAGATTTTGCTCTATCTTGAATTTGAATGAACTATACTTAATTTGAAGTAAGGAGTGACCATAAGAATATTATTCATTGGACAGTTATTTCCAGTTTGTTTAAACTAACAAATTCACACGTTATTCTGCGTATGGCTGTGTGCCCCAATTTTTAAACTGACCAATTATCGCATGTCTGTTTGTCCCATTACTTAGCAAAAGTTCTAGCTGTCACCATGTCTCCACTCTTATTTTATACAGGCACTCTACTCCAAACTGACTGGTAAAAGAGGCTAAGGACCTAAATGTTATCAGCGAAGCAAAACTCAAAGGAATAAAGCAGCTTAAATATATGCAACGCTGGAGTATCGATCACTCCTGTATAGGCAACACATATAGCACAGTAGCGGCGTGGTAATAAAACCTTGCTGCTGAAATAATCCGAAAAGTGTTTCTAATAACATGCAACCAGCACGCGAATTTGTTAATGTTAAAGTTTTGAATGTAATCATCTCTTTAGCAAAAAATCTTGATTATATATTTTAAACTGTAATGCATTTACTAAAATTGCAGCCGCCGTGGAAATGTATAATAAAATAATAATTCAGTTGTATGTAAAAGCTAGATTCATTAAAAATAGCAGTAGGTCAAGTTTATAAAAAAATGTGTAACTATATGGCCTAGCCAAGTCTTACATATATGAGTACAAATACTTGAAGTGGAGGTAACAAGGTTGCATATCATGCGCTTCTTTATCATTTAAACATATACAGGGTACGTTCAAATTTTTCAGTTACTGTGTTCATTCTTTAGTAACTTTTCAAACAATAATTGGAACGACAACCAATCAAAAGTAAATAGGTTTTTAAAGAGTGATGTATCTGATATATGGACGAAATTTTCAGTATCTTTAACTGATGCGTGGTAGAAGTGTTGACATGTTAGGGGCTGTGTAAAATTAAGGATGCGTTATTTTATCAACGGCTTCTAGATACATCCTATTACGAAAATGGACGCAACGTTGAGTTCTTTTGCCACAACAATAACACGGTCTAATGGCAGCAGTTGTTTGGTGAGAAAAGCAATGACCCTAAAAACCTTCAAAATGATCTAACCGAATTTATAAACTAAAATGATTATAAACACATTTTTACATACCTGATTAGCTGCGCCGTCGCCGTAAACAGTGATAGAAGTACCCTTTTTGCCCAGATATTTAAGAGCGAGCGCTACGCCTGCCCCTTGTGGTACCTACCATTTTAAAAAACTTATTTACAATTATTATCTAACATCACGTGCGTCGTACCTGTGCGCCGACAATTCCATTGCCGCCGTAAAGCTGTCCTGTGTACATGTGCATGGACCCTCCCTTTCCCTTACTTATTCCAGACTGCCTCCCAGTCAGCTCGGACAAACAGCAAACCACGTTCTGTGCCATCAAATATGCCCAAGAATGGCACCGATATGAGGTAATGACGCAGTCGTCGGGTCGCATCACTGAATGGATTCCCACTGCACAGGCTTCCTGAATTAATTAGAGGTAATAACGGGAGCAGAAGATTAATACTACTTTTTGTTTTGGATTCAAACAGCAAATAATGGTTTATTCGGCATGGAATAGCATTGTCACAACGGATTTCAATTTACACATAGACTACAAGTCTAAATTTAGCTTTAGAATTTGAAAATTATGATCTCCTCGGATATCTTCTTCATATAGCTGGGTCAATTTTTTATAACCTCTAAGGACAGCGATTCTTAAATTGTGGGGCTGATCGATATAGTACTAAGATTCGACAATGTTTACTCAGTTCTCGGGTGCCTTGATGTTAATTTGCGTATTTGTCCTATAACAGGATACGGACAGATCGTTGTCCCCTCTCAATCTGACTGACGATCTGCCCGTACCCTGGTAAAGGACAAATGCTCTACTCAATCCTATCTAATGGCTTAAACTTGTATTCGTTATCCAAGAAAGTTGTTATTTATGTTCGATGTACTAATGTAACTTTATCACTTGACACCCACTTGGATGCACAATAAAATAAGGACGTAGTGTTTTGATATCCGACATCTTCACAAACAGCAAAAAATACCATTAACTTTTACATAGTAAGTTACATCGATGGACAATATAGTGCATCTAAGCTACGTTCTGATATGTATTCTTTACAATTTCTTGTATACCTACATTGTTATATCTTTCAAACGTAACTCGAGCTTGATCATTGCAAATCCCAACATAAGCCTTCTATCGCAAGTTTGCTTTAGATAAAGAACAATAGCTAATTTTAAATGGGATTTTGTAGCCGTGCTCTAACATAGGCAGGTGGAATACTTGTAGTATAAGTAATTAAGTCGAAGAAGTTATGAACAAAATGGAAAAGTTTAATATAGCAACTGCGGAAACAAAAATACAAGGAAGGGTACTGAAGAGGGACAAAGATACAGTTATATCTGCAACATGATGCTTAAGAGAAAGAGAGCCAGCAGCAGAATAGCCATTAATGTAAAAAGTTCAAACGACTGTAAAGTTTATCACCTATGGTGGTGATAATAGGTGTATATGTTAGACTCACATGCCAAATTCGCTCGAGTGCCAAAATAAAATGCACAGACTGGAAACTGCGGACAACTTAAATTCGCTCAATTACCGAGTTAATTTGCTCAAATGCAGCGTTGGCCAAATACATTCAGCAATTGAGTAATTTCGGCATTTGAGTCTAGCATATATACCCCAAATGAACGCTAAGGGTAAGTTTTATGAAAATTTTACAAAGTTGGCGGACCCTATCACTAATCGTAAGAAATTTCACTTATGTAATAGACGATTTTAATGGTAGAATTACCAAGATTTGGTAGTCGGCCAATACCGTAAAGATGTTGTGAATGAGAACGGTGAAAGAATGATCGAAGTGTACCATCTAAACTCTTTAAATATGAAAACGATATTGTAGCGGGCTGATGGTATCACCTGAAGTATTTAACAATTAACATGCTAGTGTAAAACTAAATTCTATTTTATATACTGTAACGTTTAGGATAAAGCACATGAAGAAAATGATGTGAATTTCCACGTGCTTCAGTGAATAGAACAAAAGGATAGACTAGAGAGAAAGAATGTGCGGGGGCGAATCGCTTGCCAGTAGCGACACTGTGCGTTACGTCCAACCGATAGGAACGCCACGCGAAGCCTCACAGCGAATTGTAAGTGTACGCTGAGACGTGGTGGAAATAACAGCCACCGCATAGTTCTTCTTGAGCTGAAATACAGTTTTGAAAGTAGATAGCGGCCTTGGAAGCAACCCCGTGGTACCCACTATTCGACACAGTAAAAAGCTGTGATTCCGGCTTCAAATGAGCCCAGAGCTGATCTGTCGGCCATCTTGCAATCAACTAAAAGCATCCATATGTAGGCTTTTCTCTAGTATAATAAAAAATAAAATAAAAGAAGGTATACACTTTAACGAGGAACAAAGTGGGTTTAGGAAAACTAGATCGCGTTTGGACAATATACATACCAAAAATCAGGTAATTGAAAAGAATAAAGAAAAACAGAAAGATACACATTTGGGTTTCGTAGATCTGGAAAAGGCTTACGATAGCATCCCGAGGACTCTACTATGGCAAGCTATGCGAAGAGTAGGGGTGAGAGAGTAGTGGATAAATATAATAAAAAGATTATATACAAATCTAAAATAAAGATTGGAAAGAAGATCACCAAAGAAATAGCAACAACAAAAGGTTTAAAGCTAGGATGTAGCCTATTATGTCTCCTCTTTAACATATATATATATATATATATATATATATATATATATATAGAACAAGCTTTGGAAACATGGTACAAAAAATGTTCCGGAATGGGCATACAAATAGGAAACAGTACCCTACACTCCTTACTCTTTGCAGACGACAACATTTTGTATGTGCAAGATCAAGACGACATGGAGTATATGCTCCGAGTATTAAATGAAGGGTTCGAAAAATGGGGTTTGACAATAAACTTCCAAAAGACGCAATATAGGTGTATTGGAAGGGACGCAAATAATCTATACATCGTTGACCCGGAAGTTAAGAACTGTAAAACTTTAAATACTTAGGTACAAATATTAGATCCACAGGTATGTGCAACAAAGACATCATTTCCAGAGTTTCAATGGGTAAAATGGCCACGAAATCTCTACATGGAATACTATGGAATGAAAATCTAATTCAAAAAACAAAATTACATATTGTTGAAAACATAGTACTTTACGGTGCAGAAATGTGGCGACAAACACAAATCATTGAGATACAATAGGAACAGTAGAACTCAATTTCATGAGGAGATGTTTGAAAAAGACTAGACAAGACAGGATAAGAAGGGAACTGGAGAGGAATAGAAATAGAACGCTCCATTACCAAAACATTAGAAAACCGAACCCTACAATGGTATGGGCACGTTAAGGGAATGCCGGAACAACGTTGGACAAAAAAGTTACCAAATGGTGTCCCCATTTGGCAGAAGAAGAAAAGGAAGGCCAGCCTTAGGATGGGAAAGCTACGTAAAACTGATAATGGAAGAAAAAGCATTAAGGGATGGAGATTGGGATGGGAAAATAAAGATTTTTGGAAACAGAAAACAGCAAACCCAAAGAGTAAACGCCGAAATAAAAAGAAGAAATAAAAGCAAGTTTAATTACTCTAAATAAATCCTACGATCGTATTCACGAGCCAGGGAAATTGTGCAAACCACGTAAACAAAGGGTAAACGGCGAATTACGCTGGATTGTACCACTCTTGGTGCGCGTCAGTGCAAAGCTATTGCATCAGCCTCTGACACAGCGCGTCAGATCGAATTTGAGCGCAAAGGCCAGAACCGCCTTTAGTGGAATTGTGCGCAAGATTTAAACGCTTTTCGGGCGATTTGTTTGAACTTAGGGTCAATAATTACACCCATATTTAATACGTGTATAGGGGCGAATAGAAATAAGCCTTACGTCCGTGGTTACTTGTTTAACTGTAAAACGTCGTTTACAGCGCTTAACATTTATACACTGTCACTGTCTATGGTTATTATGTATTTCTATGTATGTATATATTTTTTCTATAGTACTCGTACATAGTGTTCATGTAAACTGTCTGGTTTATAAGTGGAGACGAACTGGCTCGGAGCAAGCTATATTAACAAGCCCGTTACCACACTGAGGTAAGAGCGGGTCTTGTGTATCTAAGACTGCGTTAACTAGCAAACAAATAAGATTTAAATTCATAGTAAAGTAATTTATAGAGGCACGGGGAAACACCGCATTACAATATAGACATTCAAGACTAATCTGTAAAATTTCTAAATAGGCTACGTTTGGCTAATAAACTTAAATTAGTACAAGAGACTTCGGCGAGTCAAATATATTAGAGCATCAAAATATGTCTACATGATAGCCAACGATGCTCTAGAGAAAGGAAAAGCCCAAACATGATAGAGAGCGGAAAATAAAGGTGTAGAAATTAAGAGGAAGTATGTCTAGAAGAAATGAATAACGTCCAAACAGGACGAAGATAGAGATGATTTTTATAGACGCCGGAAGAAGGTGCATAGAACTGTAAGGCCAAGCTGAATATTATGAATAGCAGAACACATGTACAGATTTGATCAAATACATGGTCCACATGTGCAGTATCACCGCTAAAATATATAAAGCAGTGTAGGTTCTAAATAATATACAACGTAATAATTGTTTTTTAGAGTTTTTCATAATATTTTGCATAGAATATATGAATATTAGATATTAGATTACCTTTAACAACCCTCCCTTCTACTTTTCTTATGACTACACCGAGTAGGTCAATTAACAGGTTGTTTACAAAAACGCGTTCATCAATTCCTTTAAATCTGTTTAGACCTGCACCAAATACTATTTATATACAGGGTGTTAATTAAGTACGTAGACAAACTTTAAGGGGTGATTCCTTGATCAATTCTAAGATAAAAAGTTCATACAAACATGGGACCTAAACGGCTTCGTTTTCGAGATACAGAGTGTTGAAGTTTAAACAAAAACACTTTTTTTTCCAAAATTTGGTAAACGGCTAGAGGTATTTGAATGAAACTTGGTGTAGATTAGTATTTAATAAAGTGACATTGTTCAGTCAAAATAAATTTAATTTATTTCCACCAGTGGCGTGCATCGGGGCGACCTCAGTTAATTTGTTTTAGAAAAATCTGGTATGCCACTGTTTTTTAGAAAAAAGTTTTGTAGCTATTGTAAGATTGTTTTTTATTAAATAACATTTTTTAAAGCTTCTTTAAACTGTTGAAAACAAAGCCGTTTAAATCCCATTAACGTCCAATGAACGAAGATTTTTCCATTTCTCTCGCAATAGGATTATGATATCAAAAAAATAAAAGATACATCTTTTGTATAGTTTCAATTGATAAAGCTAAAAATCTTGTCGTATTGACTAAAACACAGTGGCGTACTAGATTTTTCTAAGATAAGGTAATTGAGGTGGCCCCGATGCACGCCACTGGTGGAAATAAATAAAATTTGTTTTGATCAACAATACCACTTTATGGAATACTAACACACACCAAGTTTCATTACAATAGCTATAGGCGTTTTCCAGATTTTTAAAAAAAAATTAACTTTTGTTTAAATTTCAACACCTGTATCTCAAAAACGAAGCCGTTTAAGCCCCATGTTTGTATGAACTTTTTATCTTTTAATTAATCAAGGAATCACCCCTTAAAGTTTGCCTACGTACTTAATTAACACCCTGTATATTGCTATGTTTTTATCAGGGGACAAGGTTGTGTAAACATGTGTTGTAAAGTGTAAAATCTGTATGAGATATGAAGCGTCGATATTAAAATAGGTGTTTAAAAGTGTTTGGTTTCATTTAGACGACTGAAATTCGCAATTCCACTTGAACTCACCTTAATAAACAAGTGCATAAAGCCTTCCTAACGAGCCCAAATCACGTGCTATCCACGGAACGCTCTACATAAGGGCACCAGGTCGACATTACCTATTGCAATTCATCACTGGTATCCATTTTCGGAAGCTGGCGAGCACCGTGTTGGCGTCGTAGCACTACGTTCCAGCAACATCGTAAAGAAAAAACACAGGCAGGACGGTAGTATTTTTGCTTTATTACTCTGTCCTTTTGCATGCTGCCTATCCCGCGAACTTGTTAAATGCCGTTGCATACATGTAAAAGACGATTTAAGATCTAAATTTCATCCAAGTAAAGAGAGCGATTATTCTTTGATCTCCTTGGCCCCTGCACCGGCGTTTTGAAAAGTAAATTGTTTTCCAGGTTATGTCAACCTAACAATTTCTTGAAATTTCAACGACCTTGAGAAAGAAAGAATCCGTTTAAACGTTTGAGCCACATGCAAGTTTAAAGAAGATAGTATCTCTTAAACAAAATAATATTTGTTTGTGGTATTCCAAACCTTTAAACATCGTACTTTGAAAGATAAGCCAATTAACTACAGGTAACGAAAGTTGAGTTCTGAGTTTATAACAACATATTGGCCCATTGGATTAATTTTTTTATAGGTACGGTATACAATAAAAAAATACTCGACTAAGCATTTTTTATACGATTTTCTTACCGAATCTGCATTCAAGCATTAATTCATATCCAGAAATTATTTTTCGTGCATTCCAACAAAGTCATAATTTGACTTCGAATCCTGCTCGGGCAAATTAATACGACGTTGTTGGAACGCACTCAAAAAAATTTCTGGAAAGAATTAATGCTCTTGCGAGACTATATGCGAAAATTTTAAACCATCTCTGTATATAGTTACCGTGTATAACTAGTACCTACAGACAATCTGAATATTTTAAAGCCAAAAGTACGATCAGGATCTACAAAATAGTAGTACGACCAACCTAGAACTACAAAAACAGTACACGGGACTTAGAAAACGTAGCAATCTTTACAGGTTAAAATATGTTTACCGGTTTCAGGATATTAACTTCCGGTCTTATAAAGGCCACTAATCTGACGTTAACTTTAATTCGCTGTTAAAATAAACAAAAGCACATCAAAACGTTGGTGCTTATGACATGTTATTCATTAGTAAACAAATTTTGATGTGCTTTTGTTTATTTTAACAGCGAATTAAAGTTAACGTCAGATTAGTGGCCTTTATAAGACTGGCTGTAAGCCTTTGTTTACATATACGACAGTAGGCTGGTAACTAAGTAATAATTGTATCTGTACGGTAATATTCCTTTACCTTACATGGCAACCATTACCCTACTGACATGTCAGCAACAGTCAACAAATCTCCTGCGAACATACTGGACCGATTAAGTTGTATGATGGCTTAAAGGTTTGCTAATTTTTAGACTTCGATCGTTGGCCGTTTTTTATTTTCTAAAAAAGTACGAAAAAGTTTTAATTTAATTAAATCCCCTAAGCAGCAGAGCGTCGCCTCTGTCGCCGTGGGCTGCAGTGCGACAGCTGCTGTGTCCGTGTGCTGTTAGCGCGCGTGATTCACTACGTTCATATATCATTATAGCAACGCGTTATTGCAACAAGCTACGTTGGTCCAGGGGTAAAATGCTCGCCTGTCACGCGGGCGGCCCGGGTTCGATTACCAACCTCGATTCATCTTTTTTTAAAATTTGTATTAACGATTTTCTCTTAAATTAGCGAACCGAAGCGTAGTTCCGGTGACTCACTAGTAATAAATAATAAAGATAGTATGCTATTTATTAATACAAACATACGGAAATGGAAACAATAATAATTAAAAACTGAAATCTATCACTACTGTTCCTCTTTACCATAATAGACATTAATGTTAGTCTTTTAAATTAGAAAAGGTAATTCCTGGGAAAGATATCTCTGAAGTCTCAACATGTGAAGAAGCATTGTGCGTCACTTCTGTTGTATTTTTATTATAAATAATTTCCCCTTGAACTGTTGAAGTGGAACCGCTAGATTCGCCACTGCCAAACATTCTTTTCGCTATCTTAATCTTGTTATCGATTGTGGCAGAAGTTCGCCTCAAGCAATGACCCGTGTATTGGTCAGTGTTGGGTAGACCCAGGAAAGTAGCAATCATTTTAGGAACAGAAGAAATCTTGTGGATACCTACTCGGTGCACGCTACATTTTCCTCGATTGTAAAAAACAAAGAAGTGTTCGTGATTCGTGTGTTTTGGTTGTAGACTCATGTACTTTTTAACAGTTTGCACAGAATTTATAGCACCCTCAGGGACAACGGTAAAAAAACGTGGTTTGTAATTCTTAGTTTTATTGACTGTCACAATCAAAACGGGGACTTCTTCTTTGATATCATTTATTGTCAGGTTATATATTTATATACAGTGTGTCCCCGGATGGACCTAACTATACTTGTAAAATTCCTTATTTTGAATTTCAGAAAGAACAGTCATTCTTCATAAAAAGTTTTGCTTCATCTAGAAAGTCCGCAGCCACTACCAAAATTTCGAAATAACATACAGGGTAGTTAGAAAACGAGACAACGTGAAATTTGGTTAAGAATAAAGTACCTTTTATTTGAAAGGAAAGCATAAGTATCACTGGGAAAAGATGTTTGAAATTTCAATAGAAGCTCACCTATCTAATCTGAACGTTGTATCTCAAAGTTTATTTTTTTATCAAAATTTATACTAGTATAAATTTCTCTATGACACTTCTTTCAATAAAAAATTAAAAAATCAACTTTGAGATACAACGTTCAGATTAGATATTTGAGCTTCTGTTGAAATTTCAAACATATTTTCCCAGTAATACTTATGCTTTCCTTTCAAATAAAAGGTACTTTATTCGTAACCAAATTTCACGTTGTCTCGTTTTCTAACCACCCTGTATGTTATTTCGAAATTTTGGTAGTGGCTGCGGACTTGCTAGATGAAGCAAAACTTTTTATGAAGAATGACTGTTCTTCCTAAAATGCAAAATAAGGAAGTTTACAAGTATAGTTAGGTCCATCCGGGGACACACTGTATATAACCCGAAAATTGCAACAACCTAAAAATAACGTAGAATTTAAAACTTTTTTAAATCGAACTTCAATAGAGTTTGAGCATACCTTGGCCAACAAATATTCCTCGTCTCTTGCCTCTATCAAAAACTTTTTGAATTGACAATCGGAGAGAACTTTGGCTTTCTTCAATTCGTTGCCTACGTTCTGCCTCTTTACAAATGCATACAGCTTTTGAAATGCTTTTATATTTATATTTTCATTGATGCCAATTGTGCTTCGCAGCATCGAATAATAGACCCACAATGACGAAGGGCTGTGCTTCTTAGACTAAAAAAGAATTAAAGAACCTCACAAACCCACATTTGGAATAACTTACCAGTTGCTGGAAGTATGCCAGAAGAACATTTTCATTGATAACGTCAATATGATTCCCACCTTGCCACTGTTTGAATGCATTATATGCTTTCTCATACCTAGATTTTGACTTTTCGGGAATTAAGCTGTTCAGAGCTTCACCCGCTGCGTTCAAAATATGTTCAGGCAACGCAGCAACGCCGAGATCCATTTTTTATCTAGCCATTATGACGTTTAAATATAAACATTATAAATATGACATAAGATAACGGTAACGATGGCGATAAATCAACCCGTACAGACTTGATCACCTCGTAAAATGAATATGTTATGAGTAAGAGAATTTCAGAAACTAATATTTATTAAAAACATCTTTATTTTCCGAAACCGGTAAACTATTGAACAAACCACGGATGTTATGAGCATAACAGCCTTAGATGTCTTAAAATCCTCGCTCTACGAGCTCGGATTTCAAACCGACATCTGCGGCAGTAATGATACTCATAACATGCCTAGATATGTTAATAGCTATTACTACTTGTAATAGGTTTACACGTACTGAATATACATTCGCCAAGCGTCAAGCGATCAAGGCAGAAGACGGGCTTGCAGATGTAGTAAGCTTCTGGTTCAAAAATGGAATCAAAATAGGAAGCTCTTACAAGATATTGTGGTACAGCACAAAAACGACAGAAATGACATTTTACTCTCAAAGTAAGTCACTCGCGTCGGCTCCCAAATATGGTTGTTGCCTCGCATAAAATTACGTCACTTTCAAGACATCATCGCACAGACGCTCTAAAGTACCCAGGCAATAAAAACAGTAGATCACAGTACTTGAATAAAGTCCGGCAAAGTTGCTGATTCCTGCAGCCGAAAACCCCACCGTCTCGTCGTCTTCTCTGCAGATGGTTAAAAGGTCAGCATAGATTGCTGACCGTCAACACCCAAGAGGCTGAGCTTGGCGGGTAGATCGTCGTAACGAGTATTGGAAAAAGGGCAAAACGACATCTAATTACCACAGCTCCTCAGATTTGGTACGTCGGAAAACCTCTCTCATAAAATCCACCCAAAGCATTGATCTCACAACCAGTGCTATTATACAACGGCGAAGATTGATTCGGCCGCAATACTCAATCAGCCACACACACGGTACGCTATTAGTTTCAGACGCTGGGTGTCGAAACGTGGGCTGAAGAAAAAAGTGTATGACGTGTCCTCGCTTGCTTTCCTTGTCCCATTCATGCAACCGATTCACTCTAACACAACATTACAACCGCTTCTTTGGCCAAAAGCAATACGCCATGATAACCATGTGTTTCGAACCGCATACATGTAAGCGATCGATATTTGGATTTGAAAAGAGAACGCAGAATTCCCAATATTTGAAATAAAAAATGCCGAAAAGCGCGGATATTCGAAATGCAAGTGCGGGATTCTAAAGTCGTCTTAACAGTTAATGACAAAAGTAGAGCAGAAAAATATTTTCTCCAGAGCTTCGTTAGATGAATAGTACACGGCGGCTCAAATTACGTACATTTGTCCTGAATCAATAAGTATGTCTTTGAACCGAATCCGATAATTAAATTAAATTTCCGAGGCACTTCAAGACGAGAATTCAAAATTTCAAACACAGTAGCTGCGTTTTGTAGAAGCTGGATAGATTCGACAATCGTCGTAAATTTGCCAAAAGATTCACAACATAGCTAAATTTACAGAACGGTACGCTCGCATCATATACACAGACACCTCCAGCCGACTGTCACGGAACAAGCGTGATGATTGCTGGTCAATTACTTAAACTAACCTCATTATTACAATGTGCCGAGTGCAACTCAAACGGAAATAGTAGCTCTTTCGTCTTCTTTTGTGTGCTCTAAATTCAATTCCATATTCAACTGTGAAACGATTATAGCACAGCAAATACAAGATATAGTCTGATGGAAGAAATTTTGAAGAAAATGCAGGAGAAAACTGCAATCACACTAAATTATGAGCTGCAAAATGTATAAATTATAAATGTATGATAACCAGCTCAGTACATATTGATTGTTATTTAATGTGAATTGAATAATTCGAACATTTGGGTCTTAATAATAAAGTGAATTATGCATACAATATTGATCAAGTATAAAATAACAAAGTTGGTTGTCTTGGAGATTTTTCTAAAAGAACCTAGATACAAACATTGTTTTTCCAGAAGGGAATAAAAACGCTTGCACTTTCCAAATTGTAAAAATTGCCAGTAAAAGTGTTAATTTATCGTTTTAATTAATATATGCGTGGTACAAGGTCCGGTAAATAAATTTAGAAATTACAGTTTACGTAAAACACAATAAAAGCGTCCGATGCAGAGTGATCACCCAAAACTCAGTCTCTAAAATCCCGTTTCTACTTCTGGAGCTGAGAGTTTGATAACGTAAAGAGGGTCTATAGACAACGAGGTTATCAGAGCGAGCTAAACCCGAAGGAAGTGTAGCTTCAACGAGGACAACCACTGAACCCCGCTCCAGCTATGTAGGCATCGCCAAACGCCACCTAAAGCTCACTCTGGAAATCCATGTAAGCTAGTGGAAACCTACATAAGTGTGACCAACCCTATTGAAAGGGCAATGCAAGTTAGTATTCATAGGAAGTTGAGCAAATCGATTATTTACCTCTACATTATTGCTGGGATACAGTGGGGTGTTTCGTCTAATTGAGGTTGCAAAAAGAAAATGCGTTTAGAATAGATAAAGTGGAGATATGTATGACCGACACGCCATATTTGAATTGCAAATTTAAATTTAAAAATAAGATTAAGGAATTATAATTTAGACATGACCGTACATGATATAGAAGTCAACTGTATCTAAAACAAAATAAGGTGAGCTAGTTAGAAAACGAGATATAATTGCACAGTTAATAATTTAGGGACAGAAAAAAAACATTTATCTTTATAAAATAACTTTGGAAATAGTGTGCAAATGGCTACATAAATAAAGGTATTCTATGTGGGGCTAATAATAAAAGCTAATATCACTTCATAATATATTAACAGAATGGACGAGAGCAGATTACTAAAGAAACCAAACAATAGGACAACACAAACAGAGTACACATCTTAAGTCTTAAATGATGGAGAGACTGTTGGACATCCTCCACTAAACAGACGTAATTGGAAATGACAAGGTTTGGCCTATTTATGTATTTTCCCGTATATATGGGCATATCATAATAATTCCAGAATACTGCTGGTTCCGAGCGGAGAATAGATCAAGAGAAGTACCTGACTATTCAAAAGAGGCGGTAAAGTTGGACGACTGTCCTTAACTTAGCTCATCTTAGCCTATCCTCTACAATAGAACAAACACTATTACAAAATCAGCATTAGAAGGGGATTAACCAATTAGAGGCCCCACAGGCTTCAGCGTATAGAGGCCGGAGACACTTTGATATATAGGCCATTCAGTAAACACAAAAACATTTAAATTTTCTTGAAGTTAGCATGTACATAAAATTTGTCTGATAGGGATTCTGTATTTTGTTTTGCAAAGGTTTCCCCACCTGCATAAAGGCTACTTTGAATTTATAAATGACAATTAATAAATGTCATGATTGCAGTATCAAAGTAGATATTATTCTGGAAATTCTTGCCAGAACTTTTATAAAATGTAATAAAAATACCTATCAATAAATGCTACATCAATAGTATCCAACACAGTAGTATTTGTTTAACATCCTTAAAAGTTGTTATGACAGATGCTAATTAAATGTCACACTCTTAACCTATTTGTTTTAGTAACTTTCTGTAATTACATTCCTAGACAAAAGATGAATTTTGGAAGTACACTCATGAAATTTTAGAAATCAAAGGCCACTTTGTGTTTTTATGTTTAGTGAACAGACTATATATACGTGTTACTTGTGCATTGGGGTACGTGGTTAGCACGTCTGCTTAGCATTCGTAAGGTGGTGGGTTCGATTCCCGCGGCCGTCTGTTCTGACTCAGGTTTTTAGGTGGTTTTCCAGCGTCAACAGAGTACCTTCTCTGAGACGAATGCTGGGGCAGTACTTCTCCACCTTTCCTAGCCTCCCTTCCTTTCTTCCACCTATCCTGAAATTCCCTTTATTAGCTAAGGAAGGACGCAAGGTCCCTATAGCAACCCGCACCCAGTTAGGGGAATTGAAATTACCTTGAACCTTTACCTTACGTGGGGGCAAACACTTTTTGTTCCACTACTGCCTATGATACACTCTGAGCACTACCTATTTTCAATGTGGAGCCTAAAAATCAAGACAAAACCTCGGAAGTGCCAAGGTGAAGGACAACAACAAAAGTAACAATTGTCAAACCACCCAAACCGCGAAATCCTGGAAACCATGGCAACACATGAAATGGACTCCAACAATGAGTGAAAGCATAATGCGCTATTATTAAAAATCAGCTAAACTAGTAACTCATTTGATGGCATACCGATGCCGTACTGAATATACATCTGGATTAGAAGAAAATATCTCCTAATTCAATGTATTTTGCCTATTATAAAAGCGGGGTGGCCATTTGAAAGAAAACTCGCATTAAATATCTTACCATTTCTAGAATTATTTAAGTTGATGGTTTATTACAACTGCAAATACCTGTCCGGTGTACAGGTGGCAGAATCCGCGCACCTCCATGGTTCGATACAGCTTCGCAGCTGCGTTTTCCATTTTTCTAATGGTAATCATCTCAGTGTAGATCTTGAGGGCTTCCTCTCTGTTTACTTGCGTGGTCGTAGGCAGTTGCTCGTTCAGCTTGTATAGCTTGTACGGCTGAAATTATAAAGCATCAGCCGCTTGCTCCCAGTGATTGATAACCTTGTCACAAGTTGAGCATTTAACAAACATGCGCTTAAAAACTTTTAACGAATGAGCCAAAAGTTTTCGACAGAGGGGTCCGATTTTAAGTTAAGTGTAGGCATTTGTGGGACTATTAAATTGCAGTTCAGTTAAAAGTTTTCCGCCCAGTGATGGAGAGAGAGAATTTTACAACCTTGAGGCCAATAGTGGCAACCGTCGCAGCTTTTCGCATCGCGTTTTGGGAAATCTGCAACAGTTTTACGTGAATACTGCACAGGGCTTTGCTTCGATTGTACGTTACCATCCTGGAAGTATTGGTCGCCTTAAATCTTGTAATTTGCAGAAACCTGCCACGTCGAACAATACTGTCACAATTTGACGTTTGCAAATCGCAACCAAAACGTTATTGCCAAAAAATTAGTTCCTTATGATGGCCGTCTAGATTCTAGTGGCTGCATATTTAATAGTATATTATGTATCAAGTTTTATAAACGTCATTTTAGTCACGAGTTTTATTAATCACGAGCGAAGCGCAGCGGAGCGAGTATTTAATAAAATGAGTGACTAATAAGTTTATAAAACGAGTTGCATACTATACTTTTTCTACGACCACAAATTTAGAGAATTTAACATCATATTATTTCATTAAAATTTTGACATTTATTATATTAGGTTAAATTATGCTTGACAAACGTCAAAGTGACGGTTGAAAACTAACTTGATTTTAGTTTTGGCTGTGGCTAATAAAGCAAATACTATTTGAACCTAACTTCACCTCATGACTAAAACATCGTTGCCAACTTCAGCTCATGACTAAGAGGCTCTTTAGTCATAGGTTATGAAGGCATGATTAAAAGGTCACTTAGCGACGTGTATGTTAGTATGTTAAATGGCATTTTAGTTACAGGAGTAGAAAAAATAAATTGCGGCAGATGTGTATTGTACTTGTAAGCTACTTTTAATTATTATTGGAGGGTCGATACTTATAAAGTTTTTGTTCTACGAGTATAAACTACAATGCTTTGGTCGTTAAGCCACCTCCACCTTCTCATTACAGTATTTATATGAAAGTTCATCTAACCGTAGAGAAAATAATGCTTATAATACCGGGATGAATTTTCTTCGGGATTGAAAACTAGCATTGATGTAAAAAAATACCGGTATTTCGGTATTAACATGTTCCTATAAAAATATTTTATACAAATATTTAATACAGGTAAAACTTAAACTGCTACAAATTAAATTCAACTTTAAGACACGAATATAGTTTGTTACAATATAAATAGCAATTTACGACAATTTGTTACAGACATAACCAGTATAACCACATAAATGCGTTCGAGAAAATCGTCACTTAATCGGGAATCGCTTAACTTGATCGCTACGATCCTTTAAGACACAAAAAGGCAAAATTCACCCTAACTTGTGCAACGCACTTGTGTTGACATTAAAGTGACATAATGTATACGTGACAACAGTCACGGCGAGCGCGACCTACTTTTAGAGTAAATTGTCATTATTGTTATGTCATATCATTCAGAATTTTTGTGCTGCTTGTTCGCAACTGTTGCTTCAATGTAACCAATGTAGTTTTTGTGTCATACCACCTATAGCTGTTAAGTAAATTATAGAATTACTAGCACCTTTTACAACTATTCATGTCAAACATTTACCTACATACTTAAATTTTAATAGCTTTTCATTCATTTCAATTCTCTGGACTTTTATTTATGATAATTATATGTGTTTCTGTACAAGTGATATTCTGTCTTGAATGTATTAATTGTAAGGCGACCAGCGATGTTAGCAGGCCAACGAAAGTAGGTCCCCAAGCAGCCGGAACGTCGCACAAGACCGTCAAAGCAAAGCGTCGGTCCTCTGAGTTCAAATTTCTACCAGGGCCGGTCGAACAGTTTCTCCCCCATTCTATCAATCTTCCTTATTTTGATTACAATCAACTCCTATTGTAACAGCATCTCGCGTGTTGATCCAAACCCCCCTCTCCCTGAGCAATAGTCGGTCAACCGTCTGCTACAGCAAGCTTAGGTGTAATTAAAGTGGGATTTGCCTTTTTAAAGACTAACATGCCCTAACGACTCATTTAAAGTATACCCAAAGTGCTTTAAGGTAGTAAAAGTCGTTGTGACATTCTTAGCTTCTCTTGTTTCGCCTATAAATTTCTCCACAAATTAATATTTCTAATTCCATTCTTTATTTTTTGCATTGATTAAAGCTCACTTTATTTCTCTTCCTATTTTTTCATATGCTTTTATATTCTGGCTCATTTGTTTGCAACCATTTGTGTCACGCTTTTCTCTTCTATTTGATATTTTCTTCTATTGATGTATTTTCATAACTGTTTATTTTTACTTTACTTTCTACTTCTTGTATTTCTTACTTTATTTGATTATAACTCTCCGCCAAACTACATTCTATCTCTTCTGTTAGTTTATTCGATAACCTTACTTTTAGAAGAACTCTATAGAATAATCGTGTAAGAGTTTCAAATTAGATCTCATATTGTTAGCAACCCCTAATCTTGGAGGACCAGGGACTTTAATTGTGGGGTGTTCGTCCTCTAGATAGTTTGTTGTGATGCAGGTAGAGAACTATCTTTCCTATTGTAGCTCTTCCGCCCCTCTTACAGTTAAGATACACTTAACTTCTTCCGCTTTAGGGGTCTTTGAAGAGCTCCTTTCATTGATATCCTCTTTAACGCAGCAGATACTGCATTTTTACCTTACTGCCAGGTAACCCAGGCTCTGTGTGGGCGTCACAATTTTTAGATTATAGGCTGTGGTAAAAAAATTTATGTTTGCATTTCTGTCATCCTATTTAGTTGAATCTTAATTTAGTATACAACGTACGCAAGTACAAAGAATAACTATCATAACGCTAACGCAACTGCGGAAGAATTAATATGAATCTGTTTGCAAAGTCTTAGATGCCGGATAGTGTCATTCCTTGAGGTATTACGATGGTCCGTAAGCTGCTGCAAGACTGTTTCTACAGTCCAATATGGAGAAATTGGTAGCACTCCAGTTTTATTCTTCACATTATTAATTAAATTTAATTAATGTTAATTACTAATAATTCAGTTACAAATTGGTTCTTAAAACACAAAAAATGTTGAGACAGCTACAATTACCATCTTATTATTAGTTGAAGGAAAGATAGTGCTTTCTCAAAAGGGATGCTGAAAAAGTGTCTTTAAATGCCTTTGAACGTCGTTATACCAGAAAAATATCAATTCGTTCACTAATGCATCTTCAGAGCAGTTTTGTTACAAAAATGTTGAAATTTATTGCATATTTCTAAGCGTTATTAATGTGACTTTACAATTATTAATGTAAAATAATAATAAATTATTAAAACGTAACAGTGCATTACAAATGCTTCAAGCCCTGCCCACTGCAATTTAAAAAATCTCTAACGGGCTATACTCCAAACTTCCCTAGCAATTGAACGCTGTGAGACTAAATAATTTTTGAAATTGAATGAAACTAGAAGTAAAAATATTTTCACGTTTTTAATAAAACTGAAACAATAGAGGAAAACACTTGGTAGTGCAAAATACATTTTTAAATAAACAAATATTATCCTTGATGGGGTTCGAATTTCAGTACCTACCAACGAGCCTGCGCATCCATTCCGGTAGCCCACGGGTCAAGTAAGCCTTCGCTGCCTGAGGCACCAATTCCTGCGATGCAGCTGCATTTAACGTAACGGACTTATTGGTTGCCTTTTTTTATCTCGCACAACATTTATCTTGTATCTGTTGGGTTCAATTTTTAGCAAGGATAAAGCCTGCGGTATATGCTAATAATTGCTTTTATGTATTTCTCAGTTAAAGCAAAAATAAATAACATTTTATTTTTTCAGGGTATTCACCCTGTATATATTTGTCTGAAATTTTCTCAGTTTTATACCAGGTAGATATATAATGTGTATAGAAAATATCGTCCTCCTCCAACAAATAGTTTTGGAGTTATATTATATATAAAATGTTCATAAAGTTTGTAAAAGCTCAATACGAAAACTTATATTACAGTTATGACGACAAAGGTAACTATACAATATGTTTTTCAAAAGCAACTGTATTATTCAGTAGTAATCATTGCAAGTATTTGAAGTAAACATAAACATTATCATTTTTTTAATGTGGAAATAAAGTTACAGTTATTACTACCAAACGCCCAACTTGCTTAAGTTTATAAGTAATTAAGCTATAACGTCCCGATTTCTACAGTCTTCAAGTATATTATTTACTGAAAGCAGAACTACTTGAATAAAAATTAATAATAGTTATGATATAAACACGACTTTACTACAACACCGGACCGCACCTACCACAAGCTTATTTACGTTGGGAAGCGACGGTAATAAATCCCCTGATTGTCCACAGCTATCTCGCGGGGAAAGGAAGTCGACGGTACTCGTGAAGTTTGGTCCTGTTTTGGGACAGACAAAAATAGGAAATTACTAGAACACCACCATGAAAAATTCAACACATAGTTCGATAAGTTGACTCCGTTCACGGTTGAAGCGAATTGGGTCTAATGTAAAATGAATGCAACTTTCCTTTTACTATCTGCTAACCACTTAAAGGTTAAACATTAAATGCAACACACTTGAAGGGCGCGGTTTCTTACTGCTCAGCTAATTAACCCTGTGACTCAAATAAATCCAAAGTATACCAAAAACGGTTTATTAAGCAATTTAAAAAAATTATTATAACCGTTAAACAGGCAATCTACAGCACAAGTAGGATCCATAATTTATAAAACAAGTTGCAAAATCCAGAATACTATTAACTAATTCAGTAAAAAACAGTAAATACTAATGAGAAATCCCCGTAAACAACGGGAAGACAGCTCGAGTCACATTAATAAACTTGAAGTGTGGAACTCAAAACATTAAATCTCGAATGTAGCATCTCGAAGTGCCCTAAACGTAATAAAGCGCAACATCGGTAAACGTTGACAAAAATATAACTTGTAAATCTTATATCTATTGCAAAATTACATTGAAATCAACAGAGAAACAACATCCAATTACGTTAAGCAAAATTTCAATGTCAGTCAAATAAACCATTATTACTTAAAACACACTCTGAATGGTTTGCACCTTGATAAACACATTACTAGGTAAATTACAGCCAAATACCTTGGTTTAAAACAAAGTTGCCTTTAACAAAAGTTTCTCTACGAAAAGAGGAAGAAGTCATTGCAGCTTTAACTGCTGTGGACACTCGTTGCAGATTCGACGCTGGTTAAACAAACGCTCCGGGAAACTACGAGCTATCTGTTATATCCGCATAAGCGACGGCGAAAGACACATATGCTACCTTTCATTAACGGGATTATTTCAGCATTGCTTACCGATCCATAGAATTGGCAGACCACCCGACTTACGACACAATGCCATTTCCCACGTCATAGCTTCTACGCAACACACCAGAATTTATATCTGCAACAAGAAAACAGCATAGCTGGCACAAAACCCGGATAACCCCGACCAATGTTAGTTTAGAGTCTAACGACACTATAAAAAAATCAAAACTCTGAAAAATTGCTTCAACTCACGCCACAATAAAAAGTTAAAGCTGTTTAAAAATTGTTTCGAGAAATCCAGGCACGAAACCAAAAGACCATCCTTAAAATATTTTACTTCTTTATATGATCTTCTTCTTTAGCTTCCGCTAATACTTCTTCTATTTCAGATAGTTTGTGTTCTTGCAATTCCATTTTCAGACTTTTTAACATTCTTTTTTCCTGCTTTGTCATTTCTGCACAATTTGTTTTCGCTTGTCTAGTGTTTTGTTGTGTAATGCGCATCCTTTCTGCTCGCCTCTTCGTGATAGCTTTTTTATATTCCCCATCGATACATTGCGGTCTCTGGGATTCTTTCCTCCCCACGCTTACTTCGGCAGTTTCCTTGATGGCTTTGCATAGTATAATTTCACATATCATCAATATCCTGTTCTTCTCATTCGACTTCTAATTGTTCTAGTCCTTTCTCGGCAGTTGTTGCTATCTATCTGCTATTGTAAAATTTTCTTGGTTTTCTAGGTTATATCGCTTTTATCTCATCTTCGTTTTCTGCCGTTTCACCGTAAATACCTTTTGTCTCAGCCTTCCTTTCAATAGAAAGTGATTACTATCACGGTCTACTCTTTCGTGGTTCGTAAAGCAAATATATTGGCTCTGTTTGATTTCCAGGTTTGTTTCTGAGCATTTTTGCAGGTTACGAAAATGCATAAAGTGATTTGGAAATACAAGCGGGCGCCATTCGTTAACCACGAAAAAATATAGATCTAGCTAACAATTGAATGTAGAACCTTTCGTTGGCCTTGCTTCACCATCCTTAACTCTTAAAACGAGCAGGCATTGTGGTGTTGAATAAACAGGTATACCAGTAGTAAGAGTAGCAAGAGGCTTTAATAATCGTTAGCAATATATAGCAAGGCAAATAAATTAAAAAATCAGACACTTATGCCTGGCGTACTAAACGCACAGGTAAAACTAGGCTCGTAGCTGACGACGCCAACGTAAATAATACAAAAAGGTTATATGGTGTCAACCCAAAAAAATATATAACAACTGGATCGCAATGCAAACGCCCAGCAAGATACATTAATCAAGCAAAAGACTACGTTGAATATGACCAGATTACAAGCTAAAGTTGGAAAAATTCAAGATTAAATAACTTCTTCTGTTTCTTTTTCTTAAATAACTGACTAAATATTAACAACTTGATCGACCCAGATGCAAGAATTATCTGCTTGTAGGTTGTAGCACACGCGGCAAGCTAATTAAAAGCAGAAACACTTGTAGAAGGCAGCTATCGCTGCATTATAATGCAAGCAAAATACGCCTAATACAAATACAAAAACTCTGCTAGAAAGAGGCATTCGCTAGTACTCAGCCTTTATAGCTAACTGGTCCAAATCGAGCGCAGCGAGCTGCGTAAATGGGACGCTCTCGAGGTCATCGCCTACGGATTTTTGGGTTCCCACCACGGGCCTATTGAATTGAAATGCGGCAACTCGCGGGAATGCAGTCTGTCCAAGGCCGGACGTTTTGGCTTACGTTCGGCGGAGAAAACTTACCTTTAAACATTAGAGGAACCGGACATAGGGCATAGTTGCCGGCGGCGGACTCGGGCGTGGTGCAGGCCGAGGATGAAAAGGGCGTACGAGAATTTGCAGCAGTATGTGGATGCGGGACTTAATTTAACAATTAATTAACACCAAAACCCTGAGCAAGAACATGTACTTACCTCATGTTAGATAACAGCCCAAAGAACACGCGCAGCTTGAATTATACAGGTGTCACATTATCCCGGAGGGCGTTTCCATTGCTTTTACAAAAACTGAAGCTGCTTCCAACCTGAATGATCTTAGAATTAATCGTGTTCATGAGATCCCAAAAGAAAACTCACTTAACCTCGGGCCTTGAGGTGCAAAGCGGGAATGTGTCGTCAAACTCAAAGACAGCGTTCGCTTCGCTTATCATCATATTGAGATGTCACACTTGACAATCGAATCCCCTTAAAAAGCATCGAGCTTTGAATTTTATAGAAGAAAGGAGCAGGTTGGAATGCCCCCGAGGATGACAGAACGAACGTGAAGAAGGCTTTATCCTATCGTGTCGCCATATATGTTATAACTGGGTACATTTTGATAGAACCGTATTGTATATCTCCAATCGTTTAAATCCAGATCCCATAAAATTACTTATACAAGACGAGAAAACGAACGAGAATATATGTGCCTTTACACTCTTAGAGTTATTAGTCTCACCCATTGTCTTTACTTTCTTGATTTTTTAACTGTACTACTTGTTTTATGCGAGACGGTGTATCCTCAGGGGTAGTTAGCCTCATGCCTAGTGATGTAAATTACCCATGTATGTAAATACCCGGAATATTGCCGAAAATGGGTATTTGCACTGCTATTTATGGCGTGATTTGCAAATACCATAAAACTAATCTAACCAGTATTATTGATAAGTTCAGGTCCTCGATTCGAATTATATAAAAATGTAGAATAAAATAGCTGTACTGAGATCATCTACTGCCTTATTAAGATTGATTGTTACGTAATATGTACCTATATAATAATTTAAATTGTAAATGGCAGTTATTATACCTATTTTTCTCTCGATTCTGAATGAAATATATATATATATATTATTTTATTACAATAACAATATTTTTAAGGTCAGTAAAAGTTGGCTTAGCTTTGCAAATATTACAAATTTGATAAATACCCGGTTTTCAGGTATTTTCTCAAAGCAGAGGTAAACACTCAGATAAAAACCCATTTATAAATACCCTACCCACTGGGTATTTACCCAACTCACATCACTACTCATGCCCAACTCCTTTTTTGAGATTCATCTGCTCGGATACGTCGGGGTTGCAGAACCCTTACCGGCACGAAAGGGTACTGACCCCCGAGGAGACACGTAACAAAACTACTTCAACCAGACGAATTTCAAACAGAACAAAAAGGCATACAAGAAAGCACTATGAATTTTAGAATCTGCAGGGTATCAATACTAAATTTGAACAGGTGATTAAAGAATTGAATTACTACAATGTTGACATTTCTGTACCAACACAGGCACAAAAGAAAGTTAAAAGCACAGAAGAGTGGAAAAACATCTTATATTTACAGCAGTGTTCCCAAGGAAATAAGAGCGAGAGCAGGTGTCTTAATACTGAAAAAAAACATCTAATGCCATACATTAAGAGCTGAAAGCAAGTGAATGAGCGAATACTCCAATTGGATGTCCGAGATGTTCAACGAAAAAACATAAATTGATGACATTGCGGCACTAATAGGGAAAATCAGAGATCGAAGCGACTTCAATGGGAAAATTTGCAGAATCGGCGATGGCATGGTGATAGGCCCATGCAAAAAACAAATCTTAGCTAAAGAAAGTAGTAATATAAGGTTTTTATATGTTAAACTAGAAAGGTGTTTTTAGTGTGGCGCTAGTCATCATTTCGTGCTCGAAAAAATGTGTCTCCCCTTCCTAACGCCAAGTAGGAACAACACAAAGAATACGCTAGTTCCATCCAATTAGTGCAATTAATCTTCACAGCTTTATAGTTGATTACACCCTATACTTACACACATTTAGACTAACCAAAACACGGTACAATGGAAGAGTTATATAGCGAGACTGGAAATGAAGAATAGAAAGACTACTCAACGAAAAGCAGCTCCATCTCCACTAGCTCTAAACCAATGACCCTGAAGATAGAAGGTACTATGGTGTTCCATAGAGTAAGCATAGGCACCCCTATAGCAACGGCATGACTTTCGTAAAGAAACAGTTATAAAGTTTTGCCATTATGGTACTATTATATCTTTAAAAAGGCGATGACCAGGGCCAAAGTAAAATTGTTTGACCGGAAATGTGAAGAGTTACCAAGCTTCTTGGGTAACACATGGGCGAATCAAGCATGGACATTTTTTACGAGTCTTAGAACCGACCGAGATTAAAAAATAACCTTGAGAAGAATGGAAGAGTTGTTACGGTATCAAAATGACTTAACGAGACCCACGCGGTGTGAGTATCGCACGACTAGTTGTGTCCGGAAAAAGGTGGCACGCTCGCTCTGCGATCTGACAAAACAGGCTAAGGGCCTCGGCTGATACCCTCAGGGAGATGGGCGTGGTCCAAACCGTACGTCGTAGGGCAAGCGTGGAGTGACATATACCGGGTGTCCACAGGAGTACGCACCATAGAGATAAGATAATGCTAATAGAATATAAATATCAACCAGTGCTATGACCACCGTCCCTTTTCTTGTACCATTTATAACAATATTGTTTCATACAGTGGCGAGTCAGAAGCCAGAAAACAACGTTTTAGCGTGCCGGCGATTCCAGCGTTAGCCGATCTTTCTATTCTATTTGGTTATCCCTATGGTGCGTATTCCTGTGGACACACGGTATATGGTAAATCGAAATAAAAGGGCGCCACCAGATCTGTCTTTATATTTTCGTACAACCGGACCTGGACTGTTGGACGGGCCGAGAAGGTACTACGTCAGGAAGGTACTCGAGAAGCTGTAAACCTCGAATCACAATTTTGGGAAAAATACTTTAATACGTATTTCGCGTCTAGAAAGAGGAAGAACTCGGCCTCACAGTCCTCGTTGTCACTGCAGCGGCCGTTGTCAAACCTAAGTGTGGCGCTCTTTTGCTCAAACTTCGCTTTACACAAATCTTTACACAAAAGGGCTTAACCTGAAAGAGCATGCATAGATTCGCCGCAATGACAAGGCCTTCGTTCATATACTCATCTATTGATCTGAATGATTAGGGTGATTTACACAAGTTTACGCTAAGTTAAGTTAAATTCTACGCCCCAGCTGGAATGGCGCGTTATCACTAATACAAACTCATTAATTAGTAGAGATAATACTGTGGGTTTAGGCCATACATATAGCAACTTATTAGATTAAACTGACTGCGGCCAGCTTTCGTTAATTAGGCGGCTACGGAATACGAATAGAGGCCTTACATGTCCAAATAGTTAGTTATTAACACAACCAACCCGATTATATGAATTAGGCGGTCACAAAATGCAAAATGAGGCTATACTGGCGTTAATTAGTGAATCATTAATGAACTACGGTCAGAAGGCATGAATTATATGGCTACAGAACATAAATGGAGGCCTTGCGTATACAAGCAGTTCATTATTAACAAGTACGGCCAGATTATATTAAATAAGTAGTCAGTGCATGCAAAATGGGGCCATACTGGCGTTAATTAGAGAATTATTAAAAAATGCAGCCAGAATGCGTGAATTAAACGGCTACATAACATAAATGGAGACCTTGCATATACAAACAGTTCGTTATTAACAAGTACAGCCAGATTATATTAAATAAGCAGTCACTACATGCAAAATGGGGCCAGACTAGCGTTAATTAGTGAATCATTAAGGAACTGGGGTCAGAATGCGTGAGTCTAGCGGTCACTATAAGCGCAAATTACATGTTCACATTGCTACCTGTGTATGGGAGTTAACCAAGTTTGTGCACTGCGACGACGGTAACCGGCATCGCCTGTTGCGAAAGTTTCGGAATCGGGAGGGTGGGCGTTAAAGCTGCATTGGCGGGAAAGTCCAGAAGATTGTACTGGTGGCCTTCTACGGCCACGGAAAGTTGGAGCCTACGGTTTGGAAGCTCTGCGGGATAGATCCCCTGTTAGGGAAGAATCGGCCTGCACACACACGGCCTTACGACAGAAGAACAGAGCTCTCGGCTACCATGACCACACCAAAGCACCTCACGTACCTTATGCCACCACGACCGTTTCGAGACTGCCTTCTTGCAGGAAGACACGGCATCGAAATAGCCTTCGAGGCAACAATATAATAACAAAAGCAAACGCCCCCTCGCTCCAAAACGCGAGAGGACGTTTCCGCGGCGATACAACACCGCTCAGATCGGTGACCTCGGATCGGCTCACTCCTTGCAGGAAAACAAAATATTCCCTGCCAAGCACGAAAGCGTCCCCAAGCGACCAATGGGAAGGCGACATGTTTGGCGGTTCAAACCGGTCTCGCCTGCGCCCAGACAGCGCGTGGGATATAAAGGATGGCCTGAAATGGCTATATTGGGCGGACTGCTCTAATCTACAGGGTGTTCGAATTTAGACAAAAAGAGCTAGTATTTGTGAGTTTTGGTGCTGAGAAGATCAAATGGTGGGAACGGGTTTGAAATATAACTAGGCTGCTTTAAAGGCTTGAAAGGTTAAATTAAATTACTGACGACTGCAAAATGGCTTAACAGAGTATGTAAACTATTACGAGTATAAGGTCTCTTACGGAAGGACAGAGATGAATACAAAACCTCTAGAAACAACAGCGCCACAGCGAATTAACGATGTCATACTAGGGAAGCTACACTTTCCACACAGCTAGTATAGAGATATTGAAAGCAACGCAAGAAGTAAAGAACTAAAAATCACCACGCCGCGAAACATACACATAGAGCTCACGCCATCGGTACTCCAACGTCTCGTCAAACTTCTAGCAATTCTTTTCGATAGATGCGTAAACGACGAACCTTAACGAACAGATAGTAAAAAACTTAGGTGTCTTTTACATTATATATAAAAAGGGGAATCGAAAATATGTTCAACATTATCGAAAAATCAGTATTAAAGTGCTGAAGAAACGTATCGAATAATATTATATGTATTTAAAGGTATTTATTCAAAAAGAAATCTAAAATTAAAATACAGAGACAAAATATCAACTAATTAATGGCAAAGGAAAGAGGAAAACCTTAACTCACGTCTGTCCTGAATAATGGTTTGTAGTATTCAGTAGTTCTAATTCTCTATAATGTGTATAAAATATTTAAGCTTCAGCGTTTTGATATGCCCATGAGCTCTAATCTACAGCACCAAGAACCTCTTCGTTTGATAATCCGATCCTCCCAGAAAATTCTGAAAAGTCGTTGCTAGGGCCATATTTCAAACATCTTGTTCTTCAAAGCTTCCAATGTAGTCCAAGTTGCCACACTGTATAACAGAGTAGACAGAGATGTCTCTACACTGGTGATATTTTTAACAAGGCACGACGACAGTAAACTCGTGCATGCCATTGGTTACTTTGTAACGCTAGCCCCTGCAGCAAATTTTATTGGTACATTAAATGTATTAAAATTTGTACATCGCCTTATCAAGCGTTTCATCTAGCCAGCGCGTGGTTTACGATAACGCGAAGGCTCCCGCTATGCGCAACGTAGCACTAAAGTACCAATCGCGTCGTTTCTTTCTCCAGTGAAAGCTAGGACAAGTACCCCGATAACACAGCAGAAAAGGTATGAAAAAAGATTACACTGTCAGTTCACAAAAACTTGAATCCACCGGTCCTGACCAGCAACATACCAGCCCCAGTCCTGAACTCTCCGCTTCTTTTCCTGATCCCAAATGTTTCCTACCTGGGTTCTCCGATTTGGCAAGCTGAACAGTCTAACGGAGCAGACCTCCAACCCTTACCAGTTCAGGCTTGAAGGGAAATGACAAGCTGAACTGTCAGTCCTGAATCCAAAATTTTCCGTAAAGGCGAAGCCGCTAGAATTCGATCTTATCTTAGTTGCTGAACTTTCTCGGGAAATCGAACCCTTAAAGCTAAAACCCTCGCTTGGTTGTTGGACTGTCTTGCAGGGTTAACCGCTTAAAGCAAATCCTAATAGAAAGAGTTTTGCGAAATGCTCATTCACAAAGGAATACGGAACTTGCACCCCAGTAGCACGAGTTTACATTTAACAACGACCAGAATTTTCGTCAACATTCGTTTAAAACGAGAGAACCGTTACGTAAGCTTTCTAAGATCTGCTTATATACACTCCTGGACAAAATTAACACGTCAACAAAACTTCTCATTATTACTTTGAATTTTCCAAGTATTACATTATGAAACATTTTATGCAGGTGGCCTAGGGTATCCCCTGTATCAAGTTGCAAAATAAAAGCGTTTCTCACACTACACGTGAAGTTTGCTCTATAAGCGAAGCGAGTTGGGCAACACATTGTCTGTAAAAACCACTAATTTTGCAAAGTGTTACATACAAGACTTCCTGTAATTTTGAGTTATATTAATTTTTATAGTAAATGAATTTACTTAAATCTACAAAGTTGCTTTAAATTTTCATATTAGCATTAGTGTCATAATGAGATCTCATATTCCAACTAGTGCAAATATATGCATCATTTGGACGTTGAAAACCACAACAAAATGTCATTATATTAGGTCAAAATTACAGAAAGACATTTAACGTTGTTTAAAGTGATTTTTTTAATTTAATGTCATTAAGTAAATGAAACACTTTGTCCAGTGCCTTAAAGTAGAAGAAATGAATCGTCCACGCAACTTAAGAAAAGATAAAGCTTTGAAAGCGGTTGTTCTAGCTAACGAGGGACGTAGCCAGCGATATGTGGGTAATTTGTTGGAGTTACACAATCAAAAATTAGTCGAAAAGTTAAACATTTCAATAAACTTATAAGTTATTGTATAACACCAGGACAAGGTCGTAAGAAATCTACAGATGCAAGAAATGAGAGATATCTTATACAAGTCGCCTTAAGAAACAGGCGTTATACCAGTTTAGAGCTAAGCAGATCCCTAGTAACAGCTCGAAATGTAGCAATTTCTGCACGAACGATCAGGAGGAGGCTTAATGAAGACGGATTGGACAATAGAAGATCAGCTATTGCATCACTACTCACTAGGGAGCATAGGGTTACTAGACTGCGTATTGCAAGGAAACACGTAAATTGGTCCATTGGCGACTGTTTTCCGACAAAACAAGAGTAAGTTTTAATTCACCAGATAGACGTCAACAAGTCTGGCGGAGGAATTTCTTTCGATGGTCGCATGGATTTGGTTGCTATACGGGGGAAATCCACGAATGCACATTTCTACGTAGAAAAGATCTTAGAAGAACATGTGATGCCATTTGGTCTATTTGTTTGGGACAATTTCATTTTTATGCAGGATAACGCGAGGACCCATGTTGCTAAAGAGATACCTACTGGACTAAATGCAATTCGTGAATATTCCGACTATGGACTGGCTACTAAGAAGCCCAGATATGAACCCCATAGAGCATCTATGGGATGCACTAAAACGATAGGTTAGGCGCCACACTCCTGCATCTATGAATCTTAGGGAACTCGAAAAAGTCATTCTTGTCCAACGGGAGAATATTTTCCAGGAAACCATTCACAACTTGATCAACAGCATGCCCAGACGAATGGAAGCAGTGTTAGGAGCTAGAGAAGAATCTACACCCTACTGAATTGAAATTCTTACGATTTATTTGACTTATCGAGTGAAGACACCAGCTATGTGCGTAGTCGCTGTGTATGAACGACTACATTGTTTCCCTCTTTAGTGGAAGCTAGGACAAATACCCCGATAACGCGGCAAAACAGGTATAAAAGAAGATTACACTGCCAGTTCAAGTCACTTGAGAGTATCCCGCTTGAGTCCCTGGACTCTCCCTTCTTATCCTCCTCCTTTCCTACCTGGGTCCTCCGGTCCGACATGCTGTATTGTCTAACGGAATATACCTCCAACCCTTACCAGTCCAAGCTTCATGGGGAATGACGTGTTGTATCTACTATTAGTCCAAGAAGTGGAAACACGGTTAGCCGCTTAAAAGTCATTTCCGACAGCCTAATTAATAAGCGCAAATGCCGGTGCTCCAGAACCACTTCACCTAGGTGTTTAATACACCATATAACCCAAATTTATTAATAATAGGACCCGTAGGGATCGCATCCCCTGTACCACTTTCGAGTGGCTAGAGCCCAATGGCCGCCCGTCGTAGACTCGCTTGGAGGGTCCGTTTAGACGTTTAAAATCGACTTCCTGGTGTCAGAAGATCGTGCTCACCTTCCACGAATTCACCGCCGGCGAGCTGTCAAATCAACTTTCTCGGCTAAAAGTGAATAAATTCCATCTGCAGGATTTGGCATCGTGGTCGCTTCAGGACAAACTCAGAACCATCGTAAGGCACCAGCAACTCTCGCACAAGTATCTAGGCACCATCAACACCCTCAGATAACCTTTAGAGTTGTTAAATTTAACGGATAATTGCAGTATCGTAAACCAAAACAACGGCTGAGCCGAAGGTCAAACGCCGAGAAACATCCGACCTATGGGCTGAAATATATAGTTATCCCGACATCCGAAATTGTCACCGATCGTGCCTGCCGACTAACCAAATAGGCCTGCAGCGCTTGCCAGTGCATTCGATTGCAAATTTACTAAAGAAACCAGAAAAACCGTTCCAGAAGATTATGTTAATTTAAATAATGTAGAATTCAGATTTACTTTTAATTAATGCTTATTTTGTAACTATAGCTAAACATGGTATATGTTTGGTAGTTATCTGGTATTTTTTTCTAATCGCATATATATTTGAGCGGACGTATTTCTCCGATTTGAGCTTAACCCGAGGTATAAATCTTTTACGCCCTTAAAAATAAAGGTAATCATAAAAAGCTTTGTTGATGCTTTAATTTTGTCCAAAACTTTATGGATAGCATTCAACTATACTAACAAATACACTTTATTTCCAGGTATATCAGCTTGCTGCGGGCACAATTGTGAACAATGGTTTCGATTACAAAATAAAGATTATCGCACTTTTCTCCCTTCGCTGCCTTGGCAATAACGGCGAGAAGATGTGGTTAGCTTCAAATCCCAAAGGCATTCATGGATTCAACAACATAGTATGGTACAGACAACTGGCAGATGGAGCTACCGTCACTCTGTTGATGCAGTTGAAGCATAGAGATAATGAGAAGAACCTAACGGACGTGGACTTTCTCAAAAATGCGAGTCCGTTCCACCTGGTAAACTACTTGAAGTGTTTCAGTAAGTTAGTGGAGGAACTTCACAACTCTGAAAACAACTCTGAGATTATTAAACATTTACGCGATGTGAAAAACATTAATTTGTGCTTTTTACCAATTCAGCTGCTGAAGATTGCAGGTTTTTAGAAAAATGTGTTGACACTGACTTAGGGTTCGTTGATACCAGTGGCTTAGGGATGATTCATAGATTTAAGTATGATCAGTTACTAAATAGTACTATGTTTGAGCAAAATTTAGAATTCAGGAAATACTTAAACAATAAAAACTTTATCCAGATATTGGATAGGAATTCTGGGGAAACTTCTAAACAAATTGCAAAAAATAATATTTGGTTGGAAAGTGAACAACTTTTAAAAAGTGATGTAGTAAATAAAATGCATCTTTTCAACAAATTGTTTTTCGACAATTTAAATGTATTCTCCAATCAAATACACATACGAGATGTGAATTCCTTACTCAATACAAAAACGGAGCAGCTATTGGGGTTGCAGGAAATTTCGGACAAATACGTCTCGTTTATTAAATCATGGGCAAGAGGTAAAGCAGGTGGTAGCTATCCACTAACAAACATCCACATCAAGAAAACTCTAGTAAGCATATGTTTGGATAATTATTTAGTTAAATTTGCTACTTTTAACTATTCTCATGCCAATACATTCAATATTGGGACCTGGGACGAAATTACGTCCAACATTTCAGTAACTATAATTAATCCAGAGGAGAAAGTTTATCAATTTTTAAATACCTTTATTAGCCACAAAGTGTGCCAACAGCTGGCCAAATGTAAATTTAGCAACACAGTGATGTGGGATGACAAGCAATTTTCACTCCAGTCTAAAGAACTTTCCAAAAAGATGCGTTCATTTATAACAGAAAGCTCAAAAAATACACTCTTAAACATTTACAAATTTCTATGGACTGAAAAGCTTTTGCCGCTAGTAGTAGAAGCTAATACCTTTCAAGACTATAAAAATATCTTCAAAATTCTGAAAGTAATCAATTATTCCCTTAGTGTTATCATCGTGAATAAAACTGGGAAAAAATTGCCCAAACTAGACCACCCTGTTAAATATTTTGTAAGCTTAGAAGATCTAAACGATTCCTGCAAGGATAAACTGGCTTTTACGACCATAAAGTTACAGGAAGACAATCTACTACCTTTCACGATTTCTTGTCCCCAAAATAGTCAAATATGTAACACCCATGATGTAATTAATATTCTATCTGGTGATTTTAGCGTTGGAAACATTCTGCAACCTGTTCCCTCCTACTTTATCCACAGAAAACTATTGCGAACTTATTTAAAACCAGAAGTTCTAGAAGAGGTTACAACTGACCTATTTGTGATACGAAAAAACCCAGAAGATGAGATAGGGGCACTCAACATAAAAAATTTAGAAATCTGCTATCTGGACAAAATGGTTACCAGAAACATTAATGGATGTAATATTGTGATAACGGAAGAAGAAAATTACAGCTTAAAGGAAATACTCAAGTTGATGGCTTTCAACGTAGTGCACGACCTGCAGTACCATCATACTGGCAAGTTGGAGTGGAAAAGATCTCAGGGAAGTATCAAAAATATCCGACCATATCAAGTAGAAAATGTAGAAATATCTGAATCTATTGCTACTGTTAAGAAAGGGCAATACTACAATTACACCACAATCTTAAGTGATGTTCCTGGAATGGGAAAATCTATGTTGATGGAATTTCTTGCCCAAGAAGCCCCAGCAGGGGTCTGGGTGCTCAAAATAGATTTAAATCGCTATTTTAAGTACTATAAAAGCAAGTCATGTCAGAACAGAAGTACGACTGCCCAGGAACACTTATGCTTCTTCAACAGTGAAATTCTAAAGCAGCACCAATGTGATACTGACCTGGCCAAAGAAATTTTCCTCAAACTTTTAGAGAAGAAAAGAGTGTCAATCTTACTGGATGGTTTTGATGAAGTTTCAAATTTTTATAAAGATCAAGTTTTGAGCATAACGAAGGCAGCGGTTAACGAAGGACACCCGGTGTGGATTACAACGAGGCCGCACATGAAACTACATTTGGAAGAAGAGTTGAACTGTTTATCCATCTCGTTAGCACCCCTAAGCACAAGTGAGCAAAAGCAATTCTTAAGAACATATTTCAGCAGGAATACGCTACAACTAGATTTCCATTCGCAGAACCGCTTGGAAATCTTTATCGATGAATTATTGGAAGCTACTAAAACGAATTTGAATGATAGGGATGCTGATTTTACAGGAATTCCTCTACAGATGAAGTTGCTAGCAGAAGCTTTTGATAATGACTGTATTTCTGAGCTAACCAAAGGTAGTTTTAATAAAAAATTCGACTTACTGTATCTTTACCAAAACTTCGTAGAGAGGAAAATTGAAATACTCTGTGATAAATTAGGGGAATCCGCGGTGGATACACATAATATGTTCGAAGAACTATACTCTTTGCTTGCGTTGAAGCTTTTGTTTCCTTGCAAACAGTTTACAGCTCTGTGTCAATGTGTGTACGACTCATTTTTTAAATTCTTACCTAAGAATATCCAGCCTCTGCAAAGAAGTGGAATTTTAATGCTAGATGATGAGTTTAACGTCCAGTTTGTTCATCGGACATATGCAGAGTACTTATCTGGACATTGGTTGAGCAAGCATTGGAATAATGAGAAAAGTAAAGAACGTCGCAAAGTTGCTGAAATGGTACTGAAGCAAAGATTTGATTGGAATTACAACTTCATATTCAATGTTTTTGACCGTATTATGGCACAAGATAATCCCTTCCACTTGGCCATTATTAATGGACAACTGGATGAGGTTGAAGCTATGATGGATTGCTCACCAGAGCTCGTTCATTCAGAGGACAAATTAAAAAGATCCCCTTTACACATAGCTGCAATCTATGTTTTATATCAACCTTCTCATACATACCAAAGGCATTTAGTACATTTAAACAGTGAAAAATCTACGGTCCAAGGCCTTATCGCACATATTTTAAGTTACGATGATAATATATGCGAAAAATGTGATCATTTAGGCTACACTTCCTTAGATTACGCTCTTGCTAGTGGTTGTTTTAGTGTTGCAGAACAGATGTGCTCTGGCAAATCCAATGCTATAACCAGTATTAATATAGACACTTACTCACTGCGCTTAGATCTTAAAGATAAATATTTTTTCTACTGCGGCATGTTAGGCTACAAAGCCTTGTTCAATACCTTGCTGAGATATTTTTCCTTCTATGACTTATTGCACAGCTATATAAAGTTTGACCACGATGTGCTCTCGTACTGCACTGAATGTTGCGATAGATTAGTTACTCAACACAATGATTTGGTTAGAAAAACCATTACAACCTATCTCAACGAATTGGGAGTATCGCGACTATCCGATCTATTTCGGCTAAGATTCATAAACCCCAACTCGTCGAACGGTGATTACTATACAAACATACACCTTGCAGCAGCGTTTGGTTCGAAACATAACATAGACATGCTGATAAGCGCAGGTGATGATGATATCAACAAGCATGATGCGTTTCTAAGAACGCCTCTACACTATGCTGTGGTGTACCAGTCATCTGAAATTGTCAAAATGCTTCATCTGCGAGGGGCTTGTATTTATGATAAATATTACCAAACGTATTCAACGTTGCATAATCCCCGGACATCTGGTTTTAACAACCTGGAAGCATCAATTACAATACAGATAATGAAGCAACAGTTTTATATAAAGCCATACGATACATTTGTTGAGCAGATTGAGAAAATAGTGAAACTTGATGACATGAAGCTTGATGTGGATGTTCATGTAGTCACAGTAGACTCGAATGCCTTAGACGTTTTGATAAGCTATATGAATGCTGCATTGTCTCAAAAACAATGTTCTACTAATAAAAAACCAAATAGACATACTGAAAAGACAATATATGACATCATTCAAGAAGACGATCCGTTGGTTCTTCAATCAATCCTATCTACTGTGTTCGATGTTAACACTCAAAATCACGAGGGTGATACAGCATTGCACTGTGCTGCCCGACGGGGTAATTTGAAAATCCTACAAGTACTACTCTCGTGTAGTGTTGAAGAAGATGAGCCATTTTTATCTAAGGAAGAATTAGCAATACCTTGTATACAATCATCTGGTAAAATTCTAGAAATAAACAAGCAGAATTTCAAGAAACAAACAGCTTTACATATAGCTATTAAAGAGAGGCATGTGGATGTGGTAAAACTGCTCCTGCAGCATGGTGCTGACGTAAACATCGGCAACAAGAATGGTCGCACAGCTGTCCACCAAGCAGTTAAAACAGGTGCAATAAATATTCTGACATTGATTATAGAACAAGGTGCAAAACTGGATGGGCAAGATTCTCAAAATAACACTGCACTGCAACTTGCAATTGGGACAGGCCAAATTCACGCAGCTAAGCTATTACATGCGCACGGTGCTGATCCCTATTTGCTTGGTTTTGAAGGAAATGGTATTTTACATCATGCAGCAATAAGTGGGTGCATGGATTCTATATCCTGGGCTTTATCTTTAGGTGCAGACATCAATGAGAAGAACGCACATAAAGTTACGCCACTACATGTCACAATTAAAAAGGGAGATGTGGAAGCTGCAAAAATATTATATAGCCATGGAGCTGATGTGAATGCAATTGGTCCCAATGGAAATACTACCCTGCATTATGCAACAGGAAGCGATATTTATCGGATGGTGGCCTGGGTTATACCTTTTAATCCTACCGTTAATGTTCAAAACTCACACACCACTACATGTTGCTGTTAGCAGAGGACACAAAGACATTGCTAACTTGTTGAAACTGAATGGAGCCGATTTTAAAATACTGGATTGTAAGAGCAATAGCATTTTGCACTGCGCTGTTGAGAGTCTTTCACACAAGACAATGATGTGGGTGTTAGCGTTGGGTATAGAAATTGACCAACGAAATTGTGAAAACGACACTCCGCTACACGTTGCTTTTAAGAAGGGTGACATAGGTGCTTCACAGTTGCTAATTGGATTTGGAGCAGATGTTACAGCTTTAGGATTTAATGGGAACTCCATTCTTCACTGCGTGGCAAGCTCTGGTTCTGAAGAAACGATAGCATGGATTCTGCGTACATTCAATATCGACATCAACTTACAAAACCAAGAAAGCGAGATCTCGCTCCACATTGCTGTCAGAAACAGTCACGTGGAGGTTGCAAAAACATTAGTTCTCTTTGGTGCAGATATCAATATGCTAGGTTCAATTGGACGAACACTGGTGCATTATGCAACAGCCAGTGGTTCCTTGGAAACGCTGTCTTGGATTTTGTCTTTGGGCATCGATATCAACAGGCAAAATGAAAAACACAACACAGCACTGCATAATGCAATATTAATGAGCAACCTACAAGCCTACAACCGACTTGAAGGTACAGAGAGCCTGTAGTTGAGTTCAATGAGCTTCAGCTCCTTAAATGCACGCTTGATGGGATCTAAGAGATTCTTCCAGACCTAGGGCACGAGCGACGCCAAAAATGTATTTTTTTTTAATGTGCGAACAATTCGACTCCACAGTCGTTGGCATCCGGCGGTAGGGTTCACATGGAGAGATCGAACTAGCATAGTTAAGCTGATCGATTAATCACGATATAGCACTAAGTAACTGCTAAATAACACCCCGTCCGTACCTCCAGCTTCGTTACCTTCTTCAAATTGTACCTCAAAAAGATCGAAAAGTACCAAGCGGCAGACCCCTAAAGGTCTTATGTGGGACTCCGAGGCGGAATTGACAGTGTAACGCATTTGCAAGTCGCGACCGCCACCAGAACTAAAATATCGCCCCTGCCATCGATCAAGACACGAAATCACGCAGGTAATAATTACACTTTATTAAAGAGAGAAAATGTAACTTTGGCAACTGCCAATCTCGTTCACCTACTCGTATGAACTAAAGCTGGAAAAGAGCTAGATTTTTGTTGTTTTCAATATCAATTTTGCAAAGTACATTTCGGTTTTTGTGCTGTTTGTTGGCTTTGCATTGACTAAGCGCATTATATTAAATAAATGGAACGCATCTTTAACTACCTTATTGACACGTTTAGGTGTCGCATGTCGTCTTTTATTTTACTTAACATTGCATGATTTTATTTTAATAACCTGTTGCTTGAGTATTGTACTACAAGGTGGTTATGCAGTTCCGGTAAGGAAACAATATGCATCCCAATTAAAGTTAAGCATATAGAGCAGAGTGGATTTTATTGAATTATGCTCGTAAGTGTGAACAATATGCAATAAAGGTTTAATTTTAATGTGACTGCTGGCAGGTATTGCAATTAAATACAAAATATCCTTTTGGTTACGTATGTACATATGGTTGGTACTTAAGCTACTTCGCTGTTTTTATTTTATATAAGTTAGTCAGGTCAGTTTTAGTTTACACATTCCTTGTGATAGATTGCTAGCATTCGAAACTGTCTTTGTTCTTTTATATTTTTTAATAAATAATATTGTTCGCCATGCTTATGTTCCCAAATCGTTGTTTCATTTATAACAGGTTATGGGCCCAGGTCGTTTATAACTGCGAAATTGAGACACACTTGTGATATCAAAGTTAGGTTCACTAGGCGTTATTCAAATAGTTTATAAGTGTTTTTTCGCTTCTTTGTTTGTGTGGAGATGGATTGAAAACGCAAATACAAAATTTGACACCAGTAACTTGAGTAAATGGAGCAGGCAGATTGAATTCTTGCTGCGCCACCAAAAAGTGTTGGAGGTCGTGGTGGTGAGGAGATCCGCCGAAAACACCAAAAAAGAGAGCGCGCCAGAAGGAGCCAAAGCTGCGCACGAGATAGAACGCAAGGCTTTCCATAATAGAGATGCTTGAGTTCATCTAATATTAGTGAGCTGCATGAACGACGCAAACATCGACGGGTGAGTCTTCAAAATCAATATAGGACAAGCTGCTCTCAGTACAATCGGAGTTCTCACCAGCGGATGTATCCACTAATGGAGGATTTCTTAATGTATGAGAAAGATGCATCTGAAGAAATACCTGCCCTTGTCGCTCGTCTATAGCGGAATTTTCGTGAGTTGAACAAAGAATTAATAGGGTGGTGAAAACAGACATTATTAAATATTTCGAATTCAGTAGCGTATGGAAGTCCGCGCCATTATCAGTTCGTATGGTTAATCAATTAACCAAAAGGCTGCGGTTACCTGTAAAGCGTGGCTAATCGTCAGCATTAGTATAAGCAGCTAGCAAATGATAAAGATATGACGCCCATCCTACAAAGAAACGCGGAAGTGAAAATGCTTCAAATGTCACAAGGTAGGACATGTGCCAAAAAACTGTATAAAAAACCGGTAACGCGCCCAGCATGGAGAAAATTTAAAACCTGCCGGTGAAGCGTTTGTGTGTACTGATGATATAGCAAAGACCGACCGATAGCTTGCAGACTACTTTATAAGCGACAACGATGATTGTAGTTATTACACGTACGGTAATGATAGACAATAGTAATGTACAAATGAAAGTAAACGGTGCCCGAATTGAAAATCATCCAAATAATGTGTGATACGTGCCTAAAATTAGATGTAAATTGTTCTCAATTTGTCAAACAATGGAAAAAGGATTGCAGTTAGCATTTCTTGTGGAATTATTTGGCGTTAAACAATAAATTAGTTCACCTTCACTTTTTCCAAGATATTTCAAATGGTGGTTAAATTTAAGCACGCCGTCAACTTTGTTAATTTAACTAGCCCTTTGTGTTCTTTAATAAGATTGTTGAGAGAGCGTGTGGCCGGCTGGTAAAATTACTCAGCAGTCGGCAGGTGGTGGGTTCGAGCCCCACATCCGGACATCGAACGCTCTCCTGCCATCATACGAACACCTTTGGTGGTCGTAACCCCTGTGAGGGCATTCTTCCTTAATTCAAGGGGATAGGCTAGCCACCTATCCCGGCCGCGGCCTAAGATGGCTTATAAAACCACATTCATTGTGTAGAAGTAAGAGGCTCTCAGCCTATATTAAGAGGAAGAAGAATACGATTGTTACGAGTGTATCTGAGAAAATCGAGTACCTTCAATAGTGTGTTTACTACTTACGATATGAAGGAATATTATGTATTTTTGTCTTGTTCAATTAATACTATATGCGTTTAAAATTTGCACCACACCCTATATACGAAATGTCCATTTTATCAGTCCTCTGAATGTTTGCAAATAGGCAACACTTTTCACAATCCAGAAGCAACTTAGTGCAAAACCGGTTTTTTAAATTAAAAAAGGACACGTCACAAGGGTAAACGTTCAAGGCAAGAATGATAAAATGTGCACCCTGTACTTACAGTGTGTTGAATGATAAAATAGGCCCCCTGTACATACAGTGTGTTGCACGTCTTATCTTTGCCCCCCCCCCCCCCCCCTTCCAACCACATATCTTTCTTATTTATCTTCTGATCTATTCCAAATTTCCCTACTCTTTAAAAAGGTTATTTATATTGAACTGAACCTTCACGTATATTGATATTAATCTGTTTTTAAATTACAAATTTGCCCTATTATGTATTGGAATGTCAATAATTATTATTCTTTTATCTAGTTACTTGATTTCTGAAAAATAAATGTTCTAATACTTTTAATCTCATTTACATAGGTACGTCTAAATATTTATGTCAACCAACTGTCAAAACAAATCTGAAATTCAAGTGACAAATACCCAATCTTTACAATGGTACACAACAATATTAAAAACACAGTAAGTAATTATTTCTTAATTAGTTCGCCTTTTAATGCTTTTTATTCCGTTTCTAGTTATGATTTTAATAAGAAATCACCCACATTTCATTTGGGCCGCACAACGTTTCCAGATGTCAACCTGCTTTTAACAGGCTACTTGACCCTTTCAAGCATCTTCCCGCAATGCACGGTTCACAGAGACAAGACGTCCTAACCGTCCAAGATCAGCAAACTCCAGCTTTTCGACAGCACCCAACGAACAGAGCAAACCTGCAAACATCTACTTGCTACTGCATCTGCTAGCCTCCTGGAATGTGCTTTCTATACCCGATGATCTTCCTCTGGAAGTCTTACTTAGCACCAAACAGCTTGACGTAATTCACTTTGATTAATGTAATACGGCAAATGGACTTTCAATAAAATTAACCCATTCTATTTCTTCAATGATTCACTTTTGTAATATAATTCTGCTATTCATTAGTTTTTAACCACATACCAATAATCTTCATTAGTTAAGTCTTTGCTTCTTCTTGTTATTTTAAAATTCCATTTTTTTTACCACGTAGATTTTAATATACCCTTTTTTATTAGTCAAAAAATTTCTCAATAAAAACAGGGTTATTTTAAATATTTTTAATCACACCAAATTCACTTTACTACATTTTCAAAAAAAATATTATCAATAATTAAAACAAATTTCCTAACGATATCAAATCTCTTTTTATACACTCTAGTCTTAATATATTTGAGTTAAACCTACTGAATTTCTATTTTATTTCAAATTAAGTATTTGTCATTGATTTCGAACTGCAATTTATACAATATATTATTTTATTATCAAATCAATCTGCTTTTCAAATAGCTATTTTCCATTAATATTCCCACCTTATACCTGAATAAATCCAAATTAATTTTAACCATTGTAATCCCTTAATATTTTCTAAATTTAATTCTAACACCCTTATGGTTGCATCATTACAATATATATACACAGTGTGTCCCAGGATTGATGTTACAAGAGGTGAGATGGACTAAAAATGTCTGAATTTGATTGTAAGATTTTGGGATTCGGTTCTGCTTGGTTTGAAAAAACTTTAAGAATATTTTCAGTTTTTGAAACACAAGTAGGCCTTGACAGGGAAGCGCAAACTATTTTATGTTCAGGTAAACTACCCTTTTTGTTCATGATACGGCAAAATTTTATTACAAGAAGTTATTCAAAATGATAAATTATAGCCCTATACAAAATTTGAGAAAGATCTGACGACTCAGATTAAACCGTTATTTTTTAGATTGGACGATTTAAATTGTGTTTATTAAAAATGATGGTTTAATCTAAGTAGCTAAATCTTTCTGAAATTTTGTATAGGGTCATAATTTTTCATTCTAAATAACTTTTCTTAATAAAATTTTACCGTATCATAAACAAAAAAGGTAGTTTACCCGAAAATAAAATACAATTTATAAGAGTTTCCCAACGATATGTTTTTAAATCTCATTAGCTGTCATTTGTTTTTAGTATAGTTTGACAATTCAGCATGTCAAAATACACGCTTCAACAACGTTTGGTTATTATCCAAAAATTTTATAAAAGGAGAGAAAAGTTTGGTGAGTCTGTAATCTTCAGAAATGGAACTGTTAATTGGCCTCGAAAAAGTAGTGATTTAACACCTTTGGACTTTTTCTTGTGGGGTTATTTAAAGTCGTTGGTCTATGCCAATAAACCTCGAACTATTGACGCTTTGAAATTGAACATCGTACGCTGCATTAATGAAATTACAACTGATGTATTGCACAAAGTTACCGAAAATTGGGTTCATTGGATTCGATCCTGCAAACCCAGCCGAGGTGGACATTTGAATAATGTGTTATTCAAAACCTAATTGTCATAAGTTGTACTATAAAATAAAGAAAAAGTTTTGCTTTTGTCTCAAATATTTTATATTTTATTTAATTTTAAAAACATATCGTTCCTATTGGGAAACCTTTTATTTAATCTAAAAAATAACGGTTTTGTTCTAAGTCGACAGATTTTTCTGCAATTTTGCATAGAGCTATAATTTATCATTCTAGACAACTTTTCTTAATAAAATTTTTATGTATCATCAACAAAAAGGGTAGTTTACCTGAAAATAAAATAGTTTTCGCTTCCCTGTCAAGGCTTACTTGCTTTTCAAAGCTGAAAATATTCTTAATTTTTTTTCAAACCAAGCAGGACCAAATTCCAGAACATTAAAATAAAATTCATAAATGTTTAGTCCATCTTACCTCTTTTAACATCAATCCTGGGACACACTGTATATTAAATAATTTTACTGCAAACCAGTAGCCTACTACGATCAAAAGAACATGCAAAAATTGGAAAATCAGAGTGGAGCTAATTTTATCGAAAAAAATTATTAACAAAAATCACTAACAAGTTGAAATCCAAATTCTTATTTATTTCTTGTTTCTATTTCAAATCTCAAAGTAGAGTTTATTAATGTCTTTTTAATATTATTAAATATTTGCTCATCGTTCTTTAATCGAAACTTCTGTTTCAACACTTGTTTTTTTTATTAAGTATATATTAAAATAACATAGAATTATCATACTAACAAAACCTGACACTTAACATTAAAATTACAATTCTCAACAAATTTTCCAGTAGACACTAGAAAGCGTTGCCCCTAGTAATTATCGAGGAGAATGCGACGTTTGGTTTTTTAGTAGTTGCACAGAGTATAGCTAACTATGCATAACCGATTACGAGGCACCCTGTATGTTAAAGTAGTTCTCTTCAATTGCATTTGATCTATTCGATCCTGATTGGCAATAATGGTGGTTTGTGTAGCAATATCACAATTGAATGTTATGTTTGCTACTAGCCCATTCTCTGAATGAGTTACGTCTTCCAATTCCGTGTTATTCCATGTAAGTAACAATAGTAGTACGCAATGTAGCAATTTTGTTAATATTTTAAAATGAAACAAACAACATAACGAAAGTTCATTTTGCGTTTTGTTTTAGATATAACGTTTAATAAATCCCAGCTCATCATTTTTATTATAACAATGGACGTGAAACATGAATTCGATCATAATTTGCCTGATGTGATGACCAGCAGATTACACGAACCGCTAAATGAAAACGAACCAATTGCAAATTTACGTATAAAGCGAGAGATCATTGAGGACACTATCAATGACATGGCTGATCACAGATTGAATATTAAACAGGAAGAATTTAATGTAAAAGAGGAATTGCTTGCTACGTGTGCAACGAGTGGAAGCGTCTTAGAAGAGCAGTTTGTTTGCAAGGTCTCTGAATTTAAAGTAGAAGACAAGAGTCATTTCTTGGATTGTACGACGACTTATACGACACAATCCTACTTGTGTGCCATTTGTGAATATAAAACTGCCCAGAAATGTAACTTAGTTAGACATTTGAAGGCACATGCAGGTAAAAAGCCTTATTCATGTTCTATTTGCGAGTATAAAGCAGTATATAAAAGAAATTTAGTAAGCCATATGAAGATGCATTCAGGAGAAAAACATTATGCTTGTTCTATGTGCAACTATAAAGCAGCATATAAAAGTAATTTAGCAAGCCATATAAAGAGGCATACAGGAGAAAAACCTCATGCATGTTCTGTTTGCGGGTTTACAGCAGTAGAAAAATATATTCTAGTCGAACACATGAGGACACATACAGGAGAAAAACCGTATGCATGTTCTATTTGCGATTATAAAGCAGCACAGAAAGGTACTTTGTTGAGCCATACGAAGACGCACACGGGAGAGAAACCATATTCATGTGCGGTTTGCGACTATAAAACAGCAAAAAAAGGTAGCTTAGTTAACCACATCAGGATACATACAGGAGAAAAACCTTATCCATGCTCCTTTTGCGATTATAAAGCAGTAAAGAGAGATAGGTTAATTTATCATATGAAGACACACACTGGAGAAAAACCTTATTCATGTACCGTTTGCAACTATAAAGCTACAGAAAAATATAGTGTCGCTAGACATATGAGAACACACACAAAGCGGCAGGTTGTTTAAGTGGAGATATGAGAACTTGTACTTAAGAGAAACATTTATGTAGTCTATGTGATTACAGGGTGTGCATAAATTTGTGTTGAAACTACATAGCGCCACTCTCCGAAAAAATTTTATACAAAAACACTGAACTGGTCCTCATTTTGCTACACAAAGTCAGTTGCAATTTATTCAAGGGTTAATGCCCCGAATGATTCTTTTTATTAACAAGATAAACGTAAAGTAGTTTTTGTAATACCTACTTGTTAAATATTTCTTTAAGGACTGTTTACTACTGCGTAAGCAACCTCTTTACGGCCCGGCCGTAAAAAGTGTCCGTAAAGACCACGGCCTGCTAAACTGTGTGCCAAACGTCAAAGTGACGTTTGTCACACAAATCCAGCAGCAAGCAAGCCTTCAACTCCACATAGAAGAAGGCGCAAAAAACTGCTATAACTCCTGAACATACGCTAAAATAACTTGCTCATTCAGAATCTTAACGTCTTTAGGAATATCTTCATCATTTTCTACAGATGTCGTAAGTTACGAGCTGGTTACAACTTAAAACTGCTTACAACCATACACGAAATTGGAAATAACTGACATTTATAAACAACAGTTGCAACGTTCTACGCACTCTCAATCATTCTAAAATGTAATTACACAAACCTAGCGTTTTGATGAAAATAAATTAGAAAAATATAGATATGACCGAATTATATGTAGGTATTACAAAAACTATTGTACAATACACGTCCGTTAGGGCCTTTACTGCCTCGCCAGTATTATTCGACTCGCTCTTCGAGCTCGTCTCACAAATTCTCTGGCTCGGCAGTAAAGGCTATCCTAACGGACTTCTACTGTAAAATACTATTTTCAAATATGTTATTGTTTAATACTAAAAAATTATATTTTTAACATTGTCCACAATTGCTTCCACAAAAATACATTGGGCATTGATTTATAAAATTAAATTAATACGCGATACCCATGGAATTATAGGAAATTTGGTCAAATAATGTAAAAATTAATTTTGTTGTGTTCAGATATACTACTTATCACTTGTAAAAAATCTCCCGCTTCGGTGTATTCCTACTTATACTCATGTTCGTACTAATTGACAAGCTTGCACAAAACTCGTCAATCCTCTCCTTTATTCCTATATCATCCTAGTCATTGTACAATCATGCTCAGATGCAGTGGTACAAGTATATACAAGTTGCGTGTAAGCTCAGAGCTCGGAATTAAACATACCCGAATAATACAGTTTGAGCTTTGCATCCCTCTATTTCTATATTGTGAAGATCAATGTAACGTTAAGCTTCATTTTGATTCTGATTATGTAACATGTTATGTCGATAATAAAATTTTGTTATGATAATGCCTATTTGGAAATCATTTGTTATTTACAGTTCCACAAAAGGTAAGTATCTACAGAAAGCGTGATTGTCACTAGCTTAAGGTCATCAGTCCTGAGTACCTATACAGGGTGTCACAGAAACGGCAATAAAACGCTTGGTATCCGTGCAGGCTGATTCATTCTGAGTGAAACGTTCAAATCATTTTTTTCTACTCAATGCTTAGTTGTCTCGTACAGGCAGTTCTACCTTACAGTCTTCGATATCCGATATTGGGACATCATTATAAAAAATGTAGTAATATATCAATGGATACGTCTTTTAAACATTAAAGTAACAATTAAAACACATTAAAAAGACAGATTTTCTTTTAGAAAAATTTCCAGGCAATGTTGCCAACCCTACCGATATTTCGGTAGATCTACCGATTTCATCTGCAATCTACCGAAACGACCCTTATTTTTACCGAATTTTTGTTACACCGTATAATCATACGTAAAATTCTTCTCGGGTAGTATTTAAACCGAAAAAAAGCGTCGACAACTCTTTATTTTTATACAATAGTCAGAACAACTTATATTTTATGAGAATTTGCAAAGAGATTAATAAATTAATCTGTAATGGCCAACACGTGTCGCCAGGGTAAATTCGAGGAATCACATCTTAAATTTAGGAGAATTATTATTTTACATACACGTGCTTCTAGATTTCAGTGCTAAATGCTGACATGCTATTTTATATAAAGTACTTTTTTTTCAGTAATAATGTATTAAGGGCAAATGCTTTCGCCGGTAATAGCTATTAACATATCTAGGAATGTTATGAGTATCATAACTGCCGCAGATGTTTTGAAATCCGAGCTCGTAGAGCGAGGATTTTAAAACATCTGAGGCTGTTATGATCATAACATCCGTGATATGTTCAATAGTTTATCGGTTGCTATATGGTTATGGTTGCCATGTAGGGTAATATTCCATTACCCTACAGATAAGTTATGATCTAGTTACCAGCCCACTTTTGTATATGTAAACAAAGGCTTAATATCCTGAAACCGGTAAAAATGTTTTACGAAAGTATTTTGTTTTGGTAATGTCACAAGATAAACTAACTTGATCAAATTCCCGAGCCGAAGGCGAGGGAATTTGTCAAAGTTAGTTTGTCGAGGGGCATTGCCAAAAAAACAACAAATCGTGAGTAAAACATTTGCCGAGCAAAATCATGAGCCCGTAATACATTTTGTGGACTAATTCCCAAATATCGGTTCATTTTGACATTTATACTGATGCGCAATGACAGTTTAAATGACGTTTCTTAAATACCTCCTTGATTAAAACAACATATTTGGTGGTAGCCGTGGATGCAAGTGGCAAAAGAAACTGACAAAATCCCAAGGGAAAATTTCGATTTTTTGCCACTACAAAAACACACGATTGGTTGAATTTTGAAAAAGCATGGCTTTTCATTGGATTATAAGAGATGTGGGAAATAGTCCTATAAAAATTTTCAAGGTCATGATAAAATTGGCAAAACTGCTTTTTTTAAATTATTAGAAAATTTATTTTCGTCAGGTTTTTCTGTCAACGACTTGTGTCATTCTGACATTTAAAATTAAATTGTCAGCTTTTCTTTTTTGAAACTGAATACGCGTAAAAACGAAATCTTTTAAAATTAATTGTAAACAAAGCATTTCTGACGTGTGCAAAGGAACTGTTGGATCTGCAGCCTAACATATCAAAAGAAGACGTTTATGAAAGATTAGCAAGAGCTTTTGAAGTACATAGAACTTGAATGCCAGATTTTAAATTTTCCACCATTTTTTAGTTCTAAAAAGTTACTAAAACAAATTCTACCAACATATATTTTTTAAAACAATTCAAGTTATGCCAACATAAACTCTAAATTCTTTGACCTTGAAAATTTTTATAGAAAAAAAACCTACTTTAGTATGATCAAAAATTAATCTCATCTAGTATGGCTGTGTAAGTGCAAACCAACGCCTTTAAAATTGGCTTACATACTTATATTTAATTCAAACTGTTAAATTGTATTATTATTAAATATCTTTTTGTCCATCTTATTACAATATTATATTGAAATAAATGAATTTGCACGTAAAAGTAATGTAATTGTCCAACAAATAAGCTTGCGCCGGTCGAATAGACACTTCATTTTAGATATACCTAACCTAAAAAATAAAATACTATCCATTTAGAAAACTCGTGAACTGTCAATGTCAAATTGTATAAATATTTACTGAGTGTACCTGGAAATTATAGTTTTTTTGAGAATGTACGTCGGATGTAGTGATTTCTAGTAATATTTAAAGTTAGGTTATGTTACATGTGTCAAAAGTTTCTCCTTGTAATAATTAACTATAGCCTTTTTTCACTTTCTAATAATAAAACCCTCTTTCGTTTCTGTTCCATTGCAATTGAGGTGTATGCACAAACATTAAAGAATTTTTAAGATTATTTTTTTACAAGCAAGTGTGACAAGTTAAGTTTTTAAATTTCAACAATTTCAGTGCTGCCAAAATCAGAAAGCAGAAGTTCCAAAACAGAATTTAAACAAAGTACCAACTTGACAGCGTTTTCGCAGTTTACCAGTTGTGTGAATGGATAGTACGGATGGGGCCATAATTATATACGAGTATAACAGCAATGAGATAACATGAATAACAAAATAGAATGCTTGAGTAAGTAAGAAATGACTATACGAAAAAAAAAAATTTAGTAGGCTTATTTAGTTGACAAATGTCATAATTAAATTAAGAGTCAAGCCTTCTCGAATATTTGCTACTATGTTTATCTCTTTCTTACTCAAGCAATACGAGTTATTTTCTTGTTTATGTTATCTCATTGCTGTTATACATAATTGTGGCCCCATCGGTATATTGGAGCCAGTTTTAAAGGCTGCAATTTGATCTTTCATAGCCATACTAGATAAAATTAATTATTGATCATACTTTATTTGTAAATTTGTAAGCTTTAGTTTACGAGAAAATAGTTACATAAACACAACAAGTTAATTAGTAAATGATCTTGATGTTGCCTATATTTTATAGTCTAATGGATTTCTTAGTAATGTGGTTCGGCAATATGTTTTATTTTTGTATATCCAACGAAAATGCTTACATGTATTGTATATTGTGGCACTCATAAAGTTTTTGATTAAGTATGCAATATGGGAAATTTATAAAATAAGTGCACATCATTCATAATAACACTAACATCATGGTATTTTAAAAAACTGCGTACTACTATTTTTACTTCCTTTTACAATAAAGGAAGTATTGGATTCACCCCAAAAATTCGAAATTGAGTTTTCAACAGATCTTCACGTTTTAGAGTCCCTTGATCCCAAAAAACATTTTTTTTTCATTGGTCTGTGTGTCTGTCTGTCTGTGAACAGAATATCTCAAAAACGAAAAGAGGTATGGCGTTGAAACTTCATATATAAGTTTTGTGTACTATGTAGATGAGACAGCAAGCGTTTGAAGAAAATCGCATAACCGGAAGTAGGTGTTCACTCTTGTAATTTTTCAGTTTTTTCGATTTTTTCAAAAACGGCTCTAAACGATTTTTTTTAAACTTTACATTTTTCTTACATTTTTAATGTGTATTGATGTGAGATAGGTGATTTTCCAGTTGAATACTTCTAAAGTGGGTTTCTTTTGTTTTTTTTTCTATTTTTTTTATTAACACCTATTTTAAATAAAACACCCGGTATATTATTACATTTTTGAATTCACCTTAAAATTCTAGAGAAAATTTGTCTCTTCAACTAACACTCGATTTTGTACCGTTTTTGTAGAATTTGTAATTTTTGAAAATTTTTAACAAATGATTAAAAATTAAAAATGAAATTTTTGACTAATTATAAGATCACTGTAAAAGGAAGTTGTGTGAGTGTATCACACCAGATTTTTAAATGTATAATCAAGTAGGTAAGCAGCCATGATGAAAAACAATAAGAAAGTTTGCTTAAAGTAACCCGTCGTGTCGTCAAATGGTGTCAACTATGTTTAGCTAACAATCACCAGCATTTTGATCATTTCATGTGATTATCAGGATTATGTTTTGTTTTTAAATAAATGTTGTTTGTTTTTTTTATCTATGTAAGCCTACTTGATTAATATGTAAAAACAATTAATTTTACTGGTATTACTTCCTGTTACAATAAAGGAAGTATTGGATTTACCCCAAAAATTCGAAATTGAGTTTTCAACAGATCTTCACGTTTTAGAGTCCCCTGATCCCAAAAAACATATTTTTTTTCATTGGTCTGTCTGTGTGTCTGTCTGCCTGTGAACAGAATATCTCAAAAACGAAAAGAGGTATGGTGTTGAAACTTCATATATAAGTTTTGTATAGTATGTACATGCGACAGCAAGAGTTTGAAGAAAATTGCATAACCGGAAGTAGGTGTTTACTCTTGCGATTTTTTAGTTTTTTTAGATTTTTTCAAAAACGGCTCTAACGATTTCCTTCAAACTTTATGTTTTTATTACATTTTTAATGTGTATTGACGTGAGATAAGTGATTTTCCAGTTGAATATCTCTAAAATGGGTTTCTTTTGTTTTTTTTTCTATTTTTTGTATTAACTCCTATTTTAAGTACAACACCCGGTATATTATTACATTTTTGAATTCAGCTTAAAATTCTAGAGAAAATTTGTCTCTTGTTCTAATTCTCTATTTTGTACGGTTTTTGTACCATTTGCAATTTTTGAAAATGTTTGACAGATGCTTAAAAATTTAAAATCAAATTTTTACCTAATTATAAGATCACTGTAAAAGGAAGTTGTGTGAGTGTATCACACCAGATTTTTTATACACGTTGTCTAGTGTGTGCGAGACGCGAGTGTTAAATAATATAAATATATGCAGTAAATGTAAGTGACGGTCAGTGAGGC